>CM064963.1:88473887-88681887 GCA_032847665.1 Solanum chilense
GAACTTGCTTAATTCCTAAAAGAAGGGTCTGTAAATGCGAAAATGGGCATTAAAAAATAATTCGAGTATACTTGGTGGTTCCCTAACTCAATATGGAGGTCCTCATGAAGTTTTTTTTAGAAAAAATATTTGGGTGCTCTGAGGCGCCAAATTCGTTGGCTAATACACACAAATCTGCGTAACTACTAAAAGGGTCTTCAAATGCGAAAACGAGCGTTAAAACTTGTTGTGAGTATATGTGGTAGTTCCCCAACTTATTACGAAGGTTCAAATGGAGCTTTTTCAGAAAAAATATTTGGGTGCTCAGAGGCCCTAAATCAATGGGCTAATACACACTAAAAATTGGTGAATTTGTAAAATTTCCTTAAAAGGGCATGTAAATAAGGAAATGAGTATTAAAAAATGGTGTGAGAATAGGAAGTGATTCCAAACTCAATAAGGAGGTCCTCTTGATTTTTTTTAGAAACTTTTTTGTTGGTGTTTCAAATCGCCAAATTCATCGGTTAATATAAACGAAAAATTGATTGAATTTGTGTAATTTCTAAAAAAATGTCATGTAAATGTGGTAATATACATAAAAAAATGGTGTGAGTATATGTGGTAGTTTTTCTATTCAATATAGAGGACTTCATGAAGTTTTATCAGAATTTTTTTTGGGTGCTTCGATGCGTTAGATTCATTGGCTAATACGCACGGAAAATTGATCACTTTGCATAATTTTTCAAAAATAGTCTGTAAATGTGAAAATGAGCGTTAAAGAAATAGTGTGAGTATATGTATAGGTTCCCAACTCAACAAAGAGGTCCTCATATGTTTTTTTCAGAATTCTTTTTGGGTGCTCCGAGGATCCAGATCCATTGGCTAATACACAATTAAAATTGATGAATTTGCGTAATTCCTAATCAAAGGCATGTAAATGGAAAATGAGAGTTAAAAATTGTGTGAGTATATGTGGTGATTCCGAAACTCAATACAAATGTCTTTCTTCATAAAGTTTTTTTATAAAAGAAATTTGAGTGCTCTGAGTCGCCTGATCCATGGACTAATACATAAGACTGGACAACGGAACGGGACGTACCGGTACCGTTCCGGTTCGTTCCGGTTCGTCCCGTTTCGGTTGCCTACGGGACGGGCCGGGATAGTCTAAACCGGTACACGGAACGGGACGGAACCGTAGTTTCGTACCGGTGTACCGGTACCGGTTCATCCCGGTTCATTCCGGTTCCGGTCCGGTCCGATCCGGTTCCGGTCCGGTTTATTTAATATATATTAATTTTTTTATATTTTATATTTTATATAATTTATATTTATATTTTTTATAAATTATATTTTAAAATTTAAATTTTTTCAAATTCCCCGCCCCTGCCCGCCCTGCCCGCCCCTGCAGCCTGCAGACTGCAGTCTGCATAAAGCAGCACTGCAGCTGCAGTGCAGGCAGCCCCCCCCCCCGCCCCTACCCTTTTCCCGATTCATTAATTTTTTTTTTTATTACTTATATTCATTAATAAAATAAATATTAATGAATATAAATAATAACTTATAAAGTATAAACTTCAAAAGATTTAAATTTTGAAAACTTTATTAGATTACTTGCAAACTTAACAATAATCAAAAAAATTAATAAAATATCTTTAAAATAAACTTAAGTTAAAAATTATAGTATAAATTTAAAAACTATTAATTTATACTTAAAATATAAAAAAAATTATATTTTCATAATTTAAAAAATATCGTCCCGTTAATCCCGTCCCGTTCCATCCCGGTCCGTTCCGGTTCATTCCGGTTCCGTCCCGGTATATAGTGGAACGGGACGGAACCGATGAACCATCCCGGTAATTCCGGTCCGGTTCATCCCGGTACCGGTCAAAAATCCGGTCAACGGATTCCGGTCCGATCCGGTACCGGTTCATTCCGGTCCGGTGACCCGGTTCCGGTCCGTTGACCAGTCTTACTAATACACATGAAATATTGATGAATTTGCGAGATTTCTAAAAATAGGTGTGTAAATGCGGAAATAAGCGTTAAAAAAGGTGAGTATATTGTGATTCCCAACTCAATAAGGAGGTCCTCATTATGTTTTTTCAGAATTTTTTTAGTGCTCCAAGGGCCCAGATCCTATGGTCTAATACACACGAAAAAAATTATGAACATGAGAAATTCTTAACAAAAAATAATTTGTAATGCGAAAATGAGCGTTAAACAAATGGTGTGAGTATACTTGGTGGTGCTCTAATTCAATATAGAGGTCCTTGTGAAAATTTTCACAAAAACTTTTTTAGGTGATTTGAGGCGCCATATCCATGGGTTTATACAAATAAAAAATCGATTACATTGAGTAGTTCCTTAAATATGGCTTGTAAATGCAAAAATGATCGTTAAAATTGTTGAGTATATGTGGTGGTTTCCAACTTAATACAGAGGTCTTTGTGAAGATTCTTTTTTAAATAAAATTGGGTGCTCAAAGGCATCAGATCCACGGGCTAATACACACGGTCATCATAAAGTTCTTTTTTTAAAAAAATTGGGTGCTCAGGACGCTAAATTAATGGGCTAAATGCATTTGAATATTTTCTAAAAATAGGCCTATAAATGCAGAAATAGGCGTTAAAGAAATGGTGTGAGTATACGTTGTGGTTCCCCATTTCATTACACAAGACCTCAAAAATGATTCAGACTTTTTTTTGGTACTATGAGGCGCGCTAGATCCATGGTCTATTAAACATAAAAAAAAATCGAGGAATTTGTGTAATTCCTAACAAAATGGCATGTAAATGCGAATATAAGCGTTAAAAAATGGCGTGAGTACATGGTGGTTTCTCAACTCATTATGGAGATCCTCATAAAATTTTTCTAGAAAAAGTTTAGAGATCGTTAGTTGAGTGTATTAGAAAATATAATGCATATAACTAGTGCTTGGGTTTTGTATGTACACTCTATTGTATAGTAAGTTGTTTATTACCAATACCAAGTAATTTTACATATTAGTAATAGATAGCATTTTGACACTTGCATTAGATTAAATAATTACGAATCTACCCTCAAAGCCTTTTTAAAATATTTCCTATTATTTTCTCATAACTCTAGAATCTTTTCATTTTCCTTCTTGACATACTATTTCGGAAAAGGGCCTAAAATATTCTCGAAGTATTGAAAATGGTACAAAAATTACCCTCCATCCACCTATTGGCTCCAAAATACCCTTCTCACCCACCTATCGGCTCCAAAATACCCTTGTCATCCACCTTTGGGTTCAAAATTCACCACTTATTTAACGGTTTTAAATTTAAACTGTTTAAATATTTTTTTAAATACGTGGCGCTCAACTATTTGTTATAATTTAACTTATTAGTATAATTCATAAATCAATCAACTACCCACCCATTACTAATTGAATTCCATCAAATTAATAAAATCGTCACATTACTAATGCAACAACAAGAAAGCTACTTCAAATGAGTGTTTTTTAAAAATTTGAGGCGAAAATATCTATAGAAGAAAATTATCATACATTCAAGTGTCTAAATAAAAATTAACAATAAACTTAAAAGTTTGACTATGTTCATCTTAATTATTCTTTTGTGTCAATTATGTGATGTTACTTCGTAGATAATGTTTTTAAAAAATAATATACTATAGGTTTTAAAACAAATCACAAATATTTATAAAATTATATAAAAAAAAAGTGCATGAATTAATTCGGGATGTACTACTTCTTTACCTTTAATTTTAAATTTCGAATTCAAGCTTGAAAGTGTCCTCCTGAATAAGCGGGTCAACCTAAAATTAATTGGGGTTTTGATTCAGACTTGAATAATTTTTGATGTCATTTTCAGAGAAATAATTTCATCGTGTTTTAGTAGTATTTATGGCGATTTTGATATTATATTTGGTTTATTAATTGGGTGGGTTTAGTTAGTAATGAGAGTAGTGGATTGGTTTATAAGTTATATTAATAAATTAAATTATAATCAATAGTTGAGCGCCAAGTATTTTAAAAGATATTTAAATAGTTTAATTTTAAAATAGTTAAATAAGTGGTCAATTTTGAACTCAAAGATGGAGAAGAAAGGTATTTTGAAGCCAATAGGTAGATGACAAGGCATTTTAGAGCCACTAGGTGGATGAAGGGTAATTTTTTTACCATTTTCAGTAATTTGGGGATATTTTAGACCCTTTTCTGTATTGTTTTATTTTAAATTTTGATTTGTTTTTCAATGACTTTTAATTTGTTGGTGTCTTGATAGTCTTTATGAAAGAAAATAATCTAATTTCAATATAGTTTAATTAATTTTTTATTTATTGTTGTAATAAATTTGATAAAAAATTTGTAAACTTTTCACAAAAATATTTTGACGTAACAGTACAACTATTTAATATCATTTTTGAAAAATAAAAGAAAAAGATTGGGTGATACTTAGCAAAGATTTTTTTTGATGTTTTCGAAAAGAACTTTGTTGCAAAGGAAGTGTACAAACAAATATAGTGTGAAGAGTATTTTTGTAAATATATATTTTAAAATAAGAATTATGCAATATTTGTTATTTCTAATACATCAAATCAAACAGTGTATCAGAAATAATGCTTGCATAACTAATGCAAGTACTACTAATTCACCCTATTTTGCATTGTTCTTATATACTCTATCAAACAAACTCTTAAGGTGCTCATAGGCGTCAGATTCGTGAACTAATACACAAAAAAAATCGAGAAATTTAGATAATTCTTAAAAATTGACATGTAAATACTAAAATAAGAACTAAAAATGGATACGTGGTGGTTTCCCAACTCATTACAGAGGTGCTCATAAAGTTTTTTGAGAAAAATTTAATTGGTGCTTCGAGACGCTAGATTTATATTTAACACATGGAATTTGTGTATTATCTACAAAGAGTCTGTAAACGCAAAAGCATACATTAAAAATTGTGTGAGTATACTATGATTGTTCCCTAACCCAGTACGGAGGTCCTCCTAAAGTTTTATAATTTTTTTGATGCTCTGAGACGTCACATCCATGGTCTTATACACACAAAAATTGAGAAAGTTCTGTCATTCCTAAAAATGACCTATGAACGCGAAAATGAACATTCGAAAAATGGTGTGAGTATGTATATGTAGTAGTTTCCCAACTCATTATGGATGACCTCTTAGAGTTTTTTCAGAAAAAAAAAAGTCTGAGGCGCAAGATTCATGGGGTAATATACGAAAAATCAAGGAGCTTGTGTAATTCCTAAAAAATGGTTGTAAATTTGAAAACTCAATACAGAAGTCCTCGTAAAGTTTTATCAGAAATTTTTTTTGGGTGCTCCGAGACGCCAGATCTATTAGTTAATACACATCAAATATCGAGGAAATTTCATAATTCTTAAAAATGTCTTGTAAATGTGAAATATGGGTTAAATTAATGGTATGAGTTTACGGGTGGTTCCCCATTTCAGTACTCATTCATCATAAAGTTTTTTTAGAAAATATTTTTGAGTGCATTGAGGCGCCATATCTTTAGGCTAATACCTACAAAAAATCGAGGAAAATTTGCGTAAATCCTAAAAAAATAGCCAATAAATGCAAAAATATCCGTTAAAAATATGTGAGGATACGTGATGGTATACTAACTCATTATGGAGGTCCTCGTCAATTTTTTCAGTAAGAAAATCTAGGTGCTGCGAGACGTTAAATTCATAGGCTTATACATACAAAGAATTGAGAAATTTGCGTGATTTCTAAAACTTATAAATGGAAGAATATGTGTTCAAAAAAAATGGTGTGAGTATACGTAATTGTTTTGAAACTCACTATGTTCTCATAAATTTTTTGTTAATTTTTTTTGAATAATACGAGGCACCAAATCCATAGGATAACACACACGAAAAATTGAAAAATTTACGTAATTCCTTAAAAATTGTTTGTCAATGCAAAAATATGCATTAAAAATTGATGTGAGTGTTGACACCCAATTTTGCACTCCATGATAAGAATTGACTTCCGAGTTTCTTAAATTTCAAACAATTTAAAATAACAGACTTTATAAAATTTAAAATATTTTTTCAAGTTAATTTAATTGATTTTCACCATCTTTTTATTATTTTAAAGTAAATATACATCTTATATAATTTTTATATAATTATTACATTTTTATAAATATTTCAAAAATCATCTCAATTTTTTTTAGTAAGTATTTTATTAAATTAGTTTAGTTTAATTATTGTTATTGTTATAAATTTTGAATTGTTTAATTTATAATTAAGTTAGCTATTTCTATTTCGTTAAAATTAAGAAGCTCGTAAATTAATTAAAATAATTCACCTTACTTAACTTTTTAGCCAATTTCACTCATTAATTCAATTCGGCTATGTTCCGAACTTCAATTGATTAACAACCCATCCAACATGCCAATTCACAAAAAATGACCCAGACCTTTTTCTTTTTTTTTCTAGGGCAACTTTCACATATAGCAAACAAAAAATTCATAATTGTATGCTATAACAAACTTTGCATAATTGCGCTCCATAACAAACATAAAAACTGTATAATTCGCTATACATATACAAGTGTATAATTCGCTGGCCTAAATTGTATAATTCGCTGGCCTATTTCGCTGCAATTGTATAATTCGCTTTGCATACAGTTGAATCGAATTAAAATGTATGTATATTGCATAATTACAAGTGTATAGCAAGAAGATATATGTTTTTCTCGCTTTATATAAAAACAGAAACACAATATATACACTTCTGTTGTATAAAGCTAGAGAAAATTGTATTTCACTGCAATTGTATAATTCGCAATTGTATAATTCGTTGGCCTTTTTCTCTGCAATATTTGAAGTAAAATGTTTGTAAATTGTATAATTAAGTGTATAACACGAAGATATACATTTTTGCATGTGTATATACAATTTTCTCTCCCTTTATACAAAACAGAAACAGAATTATACACCTCTGTGTATAAAGCGAGAGAGGCGAGCGAGAATGGAGAGTGGCGAGCGAAATTTTTGGGAGAGAGATGCTGGCAAATTTTAGCTAATGTTTGATGTGGAGCACAATTAAATCAAACCCTAGCTATTCCATTTAATTTAGGTTATTAGTTTGCTATTATATACAATTTTCCCATTTTTGGGCAACTTTCACATATAGCAAACAAAAAATTCATAATTCAAAATTTTAAAAGGTTTTGTGGCTTTTCGAGTTGAGAAGTGGAGTCATCTTATCAACTCGTTGTTCCAGTCGCTGCCCAAAATCAGATAACTCTTTCTTTTCCTTTTCTATTTAGTTTAATTTTAGTTTATGTTGTTATATTATGTGTTGGAGCCGAATTAAGGCTAGTTATGTTTCCTAATTTCTCTATGCTGATGAGTCCCTTTTTGATAAATTTCTTAAATTTTACAAGTATTTTAGCAGTGTTCTTTTATTCATTGTGTGTTGTTTGACTTTCCAATCCTAACTTCTGGAGAAAGTTAGCAGTGTTCTTTAATTAAAATGAGAAATCCTATTTTGATTTCATAGCACATTAGGCTTGGTTGATTCTATATCGCATCTGGTTATTGAAAACAACCTAAAACACAGAAAAAGGCATTACCCTTGCTAGCTCGATTGAATAGTTAGTCTATCTCTTGCTCCATGAAGCGAATAAAAATGTTAACACTTGGTTTAGTTCTATCATTTTGGTCTCTGTAAAATAGGAGTTTATTTACAAGTTTATAAAGTCTAAGGTCTCATATTTATCATTCGAGATTGTTTTGTTTCTTGTTTTTATCAGATTTCTTACGTCATATATGATTAAAATATTGCTGTGACTTGTCCGAGTTTAGTTGTTGTCTGTATTACGAACTTGTTTCTTTAATTTATTATGACATAGTTGATACGCTATTCAGTTCGTTTGTAGTCCAAGGGATTGAACAACAATATGTCGTATGTAGATTCGTTTTGAGTGCACTCAATCTCAATTCTACTTTTACACGTGCTCTCTAAAGTGAACCCCTATTATTTTTACATCCAGTCCCCTTTTCACAATGTGCGTATCTTGCTTGCTTCTTATGTGAAGGATTTTATTTGGTCGGAAATCATGAGTTGATCTTAGGTTTAGTCGAGCTCTTGATGAAGTTGAATTCTAACTCGACTTATCTTTGGTTGCTCCTAAATCCCTTAGATCCTCATGTCGCTCCTTTGGGCCATGGATTCTAAATTGCGTGTGTTAAAGAATGACAAAAGTCCCACATCGGTGATTAATGAGATGGGTGGACTCTTTATAAGGTTTGGGCAATCCTCCATCCTTTGAGCTAGCTTTTGGGGTGTGAGTTAGGCCTAAGACCTAATTTTACATGGTATCAGAGCAGGGCCTGTCTCACCCGATGTTGGGTGAACTCTTTATAAAGGCTTGGGATTGGGCAATCCTCCACCCTTTGAGCTAGCTTTTGGGGTGTGAGTTAGGCCTAAGACCTAATTTTACAGCGTGCATTGGCTTGGTTTTGGATTTCTTACTATTAGCCAATTATTAGTTTGAATGTTCTATTTGAGAGCTCATGTGTCATTCGATGCTTTACTAATCCTGATTGTTTATTGGTTTGCTTATTTTTCAGAAATGGTAGAGTTTGTTCTTCGTTTTTTTTATAAACTAGTGTCAGTTTAACGAAACCAAGCATGTTAGCTTGAAATTCTTTGTAGTCTTTGCTATTATCTGTTATTTCCACTACCCTTAGCATATTTATGTTAATACCTGTCAATTAATCTTATGTGATTTTCATGCTATGCTCACTTTTCTTTCATTATGCATATGTTTTCTATCAAGTTTGCTTTAGTTGTATTCCCTTGCCATCTTGGTCCATGTGTGTCTTAGTTTGATGTCTGATTTCGAATAATAGTTTAGAGTAGAAAACTTGTGTTGCAATGTTGTTGTTTCCAGACTCTTTAAAGTTCACAGAAGTGTTCATTAGAATTTAAGGTTTTCTTTGAGTTCTTTGGATTATTTTAGATTAAACGAAGAGTTTTTTTTAGAGTGAAGATTTGTTATTTCTTGTTTAAAATTTCACTACCTTTCCTTTGTTATCTATGACTGATTGTTGTAAGGTTTACCTTAATGTCTAAACATCAATGTGTTTCCAAACCATGATTAAGTGAAGGTTTTGTTTGTTATGTGTATGATAGTGTTCACTGGTTTATTTTGTTATATGAGACTTTGTAATTGCTAAAAAAAATTGTTGCTTGATTTCTTTCCCTCTAATTGTTGAATTGTAGATTCTGTGCTTTTTTAATTTAATTTTATTTATTTCTTATGTTGGTTTAATCATTATGAGCTTTCTCAAAGCATTTTTCTTTAATATCATCGTAGGTTGATCAAATATTAATCTCTTTTTTTTTTCTGCATGACATTCTTCTATCGAGTCCTTTGGGACTCCCCTCTCTTGCATTGTCCTCTCTTCGAATCAACCTCGTCTGAGTCAAGAAAACGGAGCTAGTATTATTGGGTTAAGACCCAACTAAACCAGCAGCAAGAGCAGCCTAAAAGGGCTGAAATTCAAGGTTTTTTTTTACTATAAAGTTCGCTAAATATAGCAGTAGCAGCAGCCTCTAAAAGGCAGAAAAATGAGGAGCAAAAAATTGGGATGAGACCCCGATGAACCAGCAGTAGCAGCATTATGTTCCTTAAGGAGACTAGAACAGGGAATATTTGGACTTAAAAAGTCCAAATCCGGACAGCAGCGGCAGCAAATGGACTTAATGTCCAAGTTCCATTCACACTTTGTTTCCATTATATATTGTAATTTTGTGATATTTTCTTCTAACTTCTAACATTTGTTTTATCTAACTTAGATGAATACCCGAGAGTTCTTAAATAACTCTTTTATTTGTTAGTTGTTTACTTAAAGTATCCAAATTTATAAACTCGTTTAAGTTAGACACTCTAAGTTTCAAGACTAACTTGAGAATTATTTATATTCTTTCATAATCAGTATTTAGCTTTCAAATCCATGTTTAAGTTATTGTGTTGATTCTTCAACTCTAAAACTTGACCTCGGATAAAATGTTAAGTTAAAATTAGTATTTTGACACCTTAGCATTTGACTTATTTCATACATGGGATAAGATGAGTGTATAAGTGTCAAAAGATTTTAGTTATTTTAAAAAACAAGATTTTTAACAAGTAACCTTGAGCCTTTTCTTAAAAATTAGCTAACTTTAAAATGTGTCGATCAATCGTGCGTTAGCGGATTTTCTAAGATGCCTAAACCCTTTCTTAGAAAATTATTTGCACTCTTACCCGATTTATTTAAATATTTTCTTTTAAAAAATTTCCTTTTAAATCGTTTTCTTATATTTTCCTTAAAAAAATAAATAAGTGGTGACTCTAAAATTACTTATTTTTCAAAAATTTTAACATTGTCAAAGTTGCGAAATCGGCTTCGAAACCTTTTAGTTTTTGAAATCAGGTCGTAACAGTGAGTATACATGATAGTTCCTGAAGTCATTACGGAGATCCTCATAAGTTTTTAAAGAAATCTTTTTGGTGCTTCGAGGCGCCAGATCCATGGAGTAGTACACATAAAAGTTAAGGAATTTACGTAATTCCTTAAAAATAGTTTGTAAATGTGAAAATATGCATTAGAAAATACGTGATGCTTCCAAAAACTCATTACAGAAATCCTTATAAAGTTTTTTCAAAAATGTTTTTGGTGCTTTGAAGCACCGATCCATGGTCAATACACACGAAAAATTGAAAAATTTGCATAATTTCAAAAAATTGACGTGTAAATGTAAAAATATGTGTTAAAATGACGTGAGTATACAAATTGATTCCCGAACTAATTACGAAGGTCATCGTAAGTTATTTCAGAAAAAAAAAAAAAGGATGCTCTGATGAGATAATTCTCAAACTCTTTATAAAAGGTTCTCATAAAATTTTTCGGAAAAACTTTAGATATTTCAGAGACATTAGATCTATGGACTGATATATGTAAGTTTTTTTCTTCGGTGTGCCATTGAAGCAGCGAGCCACGTGTGAAAGCGGCCATGTATGCCTTCGTACCACCAGCCAATCACTACAAGCCTCACTGCCAGCTAGGACATAAACATTAAAAATTGCTTAATATTTCTAATTAAATATCCCCACGCGCACTAGGTGACGACGCGCCATCTGTTACTCCTCTTATGTGAAAACACCTCGCTCACAGAGAGAGAGAAAGAGAGAGCGGCTACCGGTTACTTTCCCCGTCTTTGGGGAATTTTGAAATAAATCACTTTCAGCTTGATCTTCGCTTTACTGGGACCAAAATCTCTGTCTCAATTCATCATCAGGTATGTGAATTTCTCTACTGAAAATGTAATTTGGGGATTGTCCTCTGTACGAGTTGTGTTATTTTATTGCTTTACTAGATTTGATATCCTGGGAAAGGACTTATCTGGGTAAATCCCGACTTGGGTGTGAGAAATTCTGGTAAAATTGGCATCTTTGCTGTTTCGTTTGGCGATTTTCATTTTCTTTTCTTGAATTTAATGCATTTTATATATGTCTTCTGTGGTTTTAAGATGTGGGGTTTTAATTTTATCCTCCTCTGTTAGTGTTTCTTTTTGTAGGTTTTGACTGATAGTTGTTTTGCTGAATTTTCTTGACCTAGAACCTCCGGGGAGATCTTGGATGTGGCTACGGAGGGTTGGTTCCTTTTAATCCTCTAGATTCTTGGGTTGATTTTTATCTTGTTTAAGCTCCTTTTAATGTCATTTTGATGGCGAAGCGACCTGAATCATCAGTTGGATACTCTGTTACTATTCCAACTCCTCAGCAAGGGACTCAGTCACCTAGACCTGACACTGTATTTAGTCCTCCTCCTTTCCCATCATCCTCAGCAGGTCCTATATTTCCTCCACCAATTGTTCAATCAAACCAGATTCCTTCGCCGTCTATCAAGACTCCCAATTTACCATCACCTGCTAATGGAGTTAGAACTGGAAGCCCTGCTCCTCATCTAAGCACCCCACCTGGCCCTCCTGTGTTTTCGTCGCCGCTACAACCAGCTGCTGTGCCATTCAGAACTTCTCCAGCCACCCCTCAGCCTATTGCGTATTCCTCTGCTTCATCTCTGCCCACATCATCACCTCCCCAGTTTTCAAATGGGTCTGTTGAGCTGCATCACCAAATTTCTGATGTTACTGAAGATTGGACACCTGCTGCAGAATCTCCAAATGTTCTATTCTCGGCTCACAAGGTAACCCTTTTAAGTTCTTATTTAAACTTGTTTCTATTGTAGTGTTATCCTTATAAACCTGATAGTAACTCATTCTCTAAGAGTCGTACTTTAAGAGAATCCGATCTCATATTTATGATGTTCTTTCTCTCCTGAAAGATCTTGATTGTGAATTTTAATATTTTCTCCCTGTACCTTAGAATAGTTGCAATGAGGATCTTATTCTTCTTCTCTGAACATCAAATTGCAGGTCATTTTTTCAATTTGATCTTTTAATTCTAATATCAACTATTACTTTAATGTTAACTCTCACTGGATGTTGCTGTTCACTTTAGCCATTTATTCTCACTTATGATGATTGACTTTTCTTCTGAAGGTGTTGAAGCAGAAAAAACTTGCAAATATTCCAAGTCTAGGATTTGGTGCATTAGTTTCCTCCGGAAGGGAGATGTCACCTGGTCCGCAAATGATACAACGCGATCCCCATCGTTGCCATAATTGTGGCGCATATGCAAATCTTTATTGCAACATTTTACCTGGCTCAGGTCAGTGGCAGTGTGTGATATGTCGTAACCTCAATGGAAGTGAAGGGGACTATATAGCTTCCAACAAGGAAGAACTGCGCAATGTGCCAGAACTATCATTACCTTCAGTTGATTATGTCCAAACAGGGAACAAGAGGCCTGGTTTCTTTCCAGTGTCCGATTCCAGAGTGTCGGCACCAGTTGTTCTTGTAATAGACGAGTGCTTAGATGAACCTCATCTCCAGCATTTTCAGAGCTCCTTGCATGCATTTGTGGATTGTTTGCCTCCAACAACAAGACTGGGGATTGTCACATATGGAAGCACGGTCTCTGTGTATGATTTTTCTGAAGAATCGATTGCATCAGCTGATGTATTACCTGGTAACAAATCACCAGACCAAGAGTCTTTGAAGGCATTGATTTATGGGACCGGGATATACTTGTCTCCTATGCACGCATCTCTTCCTGTTGCACACTCAATATTCTCATCATTGAGGCCATACAAACTGGATATTCCAGAAGCTTCTAGAGATCGTTGCCTGGGTACAGCAGTTGAAGTTGCTTCGGCAATTATTCAAGGTCCATCGGCTGAAATGTCACAGGGTGTTGTTAAAAGGCCTGGTGGGAACAGCAGAATTATTGTTTGTGCTGGTGGACCAAATACATGTGGCCCTGGATCGGTTCCTCATTCTTTCTCACATCCAAACTATGCTCATATGGAGAAAATTGCATTGAAGTGGATGGAAACCCTAGGTCGTGAGGCATTCAGGAAAAACACAGTTATTGACATATTATGTGCAGGCACATGTCCAGTAAGAGTGCCTGTCCTGCAACCTCTTGCCAAAGCCTCGGGGGGTGTACTTATTCTCCACGATGATTTTGGAGAGGCTTTTGGTGTAAACTTGCAGAGAGCATCTGGGAGGGCTGCAGGTTCACATGGTTTACTTGAGGTCCGCTGTTCTGAGGATATTTTTGTTAGTCAAGTTATAGGCCCTGGTGAAGAGGCGCATGTGGACAGCAACGAAGTGTTTAAAAATGATGATGCTCTTGTCATTCAAATGCTAAGCATCGAAGAAACACAAAGTTTTGCATTATCAATGGAAACCAAGAGAGACATTAAGCGTGATTTTGTGTATTTCCAGTTTGCATTTAAGTTTTCTGATGTCTACCAATCGGATATCACCAGAGTCATCTCTGTTCGGTTGCCTACTGTGGACAGTGTTTCATCATATCTTCAAAGTGTTCAAGATGAAGTGGCTGCTGTTCTCATTGCCAAAAGGACACTTTTGAGAGCCAAGAATGCCAATGATGCACTTGATATGCGAGCCACGATTGATGAAAGAATCAAAGATATAACAAGCAAGTTTGGTTCTCAAATGCCCAAATCAAAGCTCTATCAGTTCCCGAGGGAGCTCTTGTTGTTGCCCGAAGTCTTATTCCATCTTAGAAGGGGGCCACTTCTAGGAAGCATTCTTGGTCATGAAGACGAGAGATCTGTGTTGCGGAACTTGTTTCTGAATGCAGCATTTGATTTGTCCCTCCGAATGGTGGCTCCTCGCTGTCTGATGCATAGACAGGGTGGCACTTTTGAGGAACTACCTGCTTATAACCTTGCTATGCAATCTGATGCAGCGGTTGTTCTTGATCATGGCACTGATGTCTTCATTTGGTTGGTAAGCAACTTACCTCTTTCTTTAGAGTGCCATCAAAGAGCTTGTATTTAGCAATAGTAGTAAATCCTATAGTTTCTCTTTGCTTGTCATTTATCCTTCGTTAGCTCATGAAACTCATGCTTGGCTAAGACCCACTATAATGTGCTATTTATTGTTATCACGAGGCTTTTTTTTTTGTTAAGCGATAGCCGACAGCTCTCTATTGATGTCTCGCTATGAAGGTGCTGGATTTAATATAACAGATGGTGCAGAGCACTCTGATTTGAGCTGTATATCACAGGTTCACTTTTAGGAAGTAAAAGGGAATAAGCTGTAAACTATGGATTGGACTGGATGCAATGAATCTAAAGAACCTTCAGGATTGTCATGCCTCGGGAGTTGTAATACATAGTATTTAAGAAAAATTAAGAAAAGAGGAGGCTATATTAATCCTCGTAGGTGCATATATATTCTCTGCTTTTCTTTGAATTAATCATTATTAATGATTGTTAGGGTTTACAAGGAGGATAAGCAAAGAGTGGCTTGAGTTTTGACTAATATCTTGTAAAGAATCTTGATTTTTCTTAGTGCATCCAAATAATAAACACGTCCACGTTGATCTTGAATTTAGAACCTGCTTTCTGAAATCTTTGGTTGAGATCAACTTCCAAGTAGACGCCGAATGCACCTGAATATTGACTTTTATGTGTATATCTTCATGTGTGTACTTCCTTCCCATTTTCTATGTATTTGATGTCACTAGAGATATCCTCTCTGAGCACGCCTGATGTACAAGGTTGATGGTTTGCAACCTAGTCGATTTTATCTTGTTCAACTGCTCTAGTTTTATACTGGATGCTACATTGAATGAAGAGCAGTGTAGATATTTCTGTTTTGTCAGCTTTTTCCTATTTCAAATTATTGCAGTCATATGTCACTTGTCAGACTGACTTATTTGAGGAGTCATGTGACAGTTTTGAACATGAGAATTTTATTCTTTTTATTCCATTTATTTTTCTTTCATTTCACCGGATATGTTCAGGGCGCGGAACTTGACGCTCAGGAGGGAAAAGGTGCAGCAGCATTGGCAGCTTGCAGAACTTTAGCTGAAGAGCTCACGGAAATGCGGTTTCCAGCTCCTCGGATTCTTGCATTCAAGGTATACTTGTTTCCGAATCTAAGACCATGCATTCTCATATGGCGGAACAATTGAGATTTAAATATTGGTGTGTCACAGGAAGGAAGTTCTCAGGCTCGATATTTTGTTTCCCGGCTGATACCGGCACACAAGGACCCTCCTTATGAACAGGTAAATGGATTTCAACTTACGCCTGTCATTAGCCACTTTCAGGTACTATTATTTTTTGTCATTTCTGTTTAACGGAGAAAAATCTTTCCAGCTTAGAGCTATGCAGAAAATGTTGTCTGGTATTTTTATAGAAGTAGTTATGTTAGCAGATCTAGGTAGATAACAGAACCTGGGCATACAATATATTGGAGTTACCATTAGAAGGAACGAGTAAACTATGTGGAAGATGGGGGATATCACTGCAATTGTAGGGACATTGTTGTGCAAATTTCAACATGTAGAAGACTGTTTGAATAGAAATCTTACTAAAAAGGACTCATCTGGATTTATGGCAAAAGGTGGAGGATTTGTGGCTTAAGTCGCAGGTTCAAGCTCCACACCATGCAAAGCGAAGCCTGGTATTTAAGTGGAGAAGGCTAGAGGGGCGCGCCCATGATCCACCAAGTTTAGAAGGCTGTGATTGGTCCAAAGGGCGGGTCACAGACAGAGGACTCGTCCGGATCGGAAATATATGAAGTAGAAGAAGAATTCCCGAAATTAATCATAACTACAGATGTATTAATATTGCCATGGAACACTATAATTTGTGGTGAAAGGAACCAGCACAGCAACTATAATGAGCCATGCCATGTAGCAGCTTTGAGAAATGGCCACAAGGCTGTAATAACTATCAAATTCTGGTTGAAGAAAGCTCATTAAAACAGAAAATGAATTTCATGTATAGATATTTTGACAGTGGGTTCGTGATGTGATGAAAGCTCCCTACTCTTTGTAAATGCAGAGATGGACTGGTTTTCCTTTTTTTTTTTTTTTTGGGGGGGGGGGGGGCAGAATTAATCATTCAGACAAATTTGCAACTTAGAGATCTTATCTGCTTCTTGCTTATTAATATTGCTCAGTTTTGCTTTCTTACGAATTTCAGTTCTGATACATTAAAAGGCATTCAAAATTGTAACTTTATGCTCAAATGATTGTGCAGGAAGCAAGATTCCCACAGCTTCGTACTTTGACTGCAGAACAGAGAACGAAGTTGAAAAGCAGCTTCCTTTACTTTGACGATCCCAGTTTCTGTGAATGGATGCGGAGTTTGAAAGTTTTGCCACCTGAACCAAGTTAAAGACCTTAAGTGAACGTTTAGTGGCAAATCTTCAAGGATCAAGTCCTGAGAGTTGCATTTGGATGTACCATCAGGTCCAATGGCATAAACACATAGTTGAGTCGTGGTGACAGAGCCTCTTATCTCTCAACTTTCTGCAGATCCCTGGTTATCATGCCAGGAAATGGAACTCTTCCATTGTGATCCCTTTCTGTATGAAGTCTAAGTGACTGAATTCTTTTGAAATAAAAATTTGCTTTTCTACCTACCCCTCCAACCTTGTGTTAATTTTTTTTCCAGTTAAGAGAAGCCAAAGGGATTATACATTTTTTGAGTAATTTGTAATGACATAGAACAAGTTTGCAAGTTGGTTAGCAGTTGGTACATAGTTGATGTTGTGAATTGGTTAATTCTCTGTAGACATAAATGTAGAATTTCTTTAGTACACAATGAGCTTCTAAGGTACTTCTTTGCTTCAGTTTAAGCTTGCGTTGGTAAATGCTATATGAAATCATCAATATTTGGACATGCGAGTTTAAGTTCTCCAGATAATATGATTTGAGATCGAAATCATGATTTGAGTGTATAATTTGATCCATGAGTTCATATTTTCATCCTCAGCATGAAAATTCGTAACTTTTTCAAAGAAAGGCTCATCCTTGGTGTGAAAATTTGTAACATGTGAAAGGATTATATTCTAGTGACTATATTATTGACGATCAGTGAATTTTTATAAACTTTATAATCACAAATATTTATTTATAAAAAAATTTGCTAAATTTTGCTTTGGACAAGTTGTGGAGTTTTCATGTTTATGAAAAAAAAAAATTGAATGTTAAAAAAAACTTTAATTTTAAATTATGACTTGATATCTTGTATTTATTTAATGCTCATTTTTTATAAGATGGATTTATATATATAGCAGCAATAAAATTTAAAGTTATAAAAAAATATTTGAAAGTTATAGTTATATTTAAACATGAAGATTCTAAATTCTATGTTTCAAATTGAAATAGTGGACTAATTTGATTAAAAAATACTTAATTGATATAATTTCCACAAATATTTGAGCCAAGATCTAGTTTTATTTGTGGATATTAAATCTTCTTATTAAATTAAACACTTTTTTGTTTGTTTGTTAGCAGTTAACACTATAGTATAACTACACCATTGGTGCCTTATCGTTTATCTCCTCATATAAATTCTCAACCCCTGCACTCTTCTCTTCTCTTTTGTATCTGTAACTTCAATTTCCAACCGGACAAATGGAGTTGGTGTTTTCACTGCCGTCCGTTGACTGGCCGGCCACCGCTGGGAGGCGGTCCTCCTCCTTAGCTAACCGTCGTAGCACTGCCGATGAGAAGGTTCGAGGTTTAATTGGCACTCGCAGCTGGCTGCGAGGAGGAGAGGAATCCTTGAGGTTGCTTGGTTTTGAGCTGAAAAAAAACCGGAGGAGGAGAATGATGACTCCAGAGGCATCTTTGGGAGGGTTATTGGGAGGTATTTTTAAGTCTTCAGATTCTGGCGAGTCTACTAGGCAGATGTATGCCGCAACAGTCACACTTATCAATGGAATGGAATCAATGATGTCTTCTTTATCTGACTCTCAATTAAGGGAGAAGACAGCTGCTCTGCAAGAGCGGGCTCGCCGTGGAGATTCCTTGGACTCCCTTTTACCGGTGAGTTTTTTTTTTCTTTTTTTTTTTAAATAATATTTTAAATAGGGGTAGGGGAAGGGGAAATGAGGGAGGAGATTACAAGGTGGGGAATCGAACCTCACTAACAAGGCGAAAGTTCACGTAGTCAACTGACTTAGCTAGTAAGATTCCCCACCGATGAGCTATTGAACCAACTCCAGTTGTGTTTTGTACTTTCATTTTGATCATCTTATCTAAAGTTGGTGTGATGCCAGGGTGTTCATCGTTTAGGTGTATAAACACCATGCTTCGTAAAAATGTTATCTTTGATCCATATGTCTCAATTTATGTTATTTTAGTCGCCCAGAAAAGAATTTCTGCATTTTGGAAGTGGATGTCATATACTGCTTTAGAGAAGCTAATCAAGTAGGCAAAATTGGCATCAACAAGTGGAAATAGTACCTTCTTTTACTCTTTGCAACATCTTCTTAAAGAGATGAAGGGAATGTTTCAACCTGACAAAATGCAACTTCCTATTGTTAGGAGGAGATACAAAAAATCCAATTTTAGTGTAAGTTGATTTGTTTCTCTTCTAGTTTGCTATGGTGGAACTTTGCTCATTATATATCCTCATAATTACAAAATTGGATAAAATAATTAAATGATTTAGAAGAAGATGCAAAGCTACAAACCATAATGTGCAAGAAAGCTGCTCCAAACAGATAAATGGAGTTAGCTTGGCAAAAACTTGTGAAACAGTCAAATGGAACCCTACTACTCTACTGTACTAGAGATGGGGAACTAACAAAATCCAAAAAGTTATCAACCTTGTTTGGAGTGGCGATAAATGCCACATAAATAAAGTAACTTGACATTTGGCTTTGAGAGTGTAAAAGAGGTTGATATTCCATTAGAACATCTGTTGTTTCTCTCCTTACATAGGCTCCATAAAATTGCTGCTGGGATCATGCTCCAGATCTTTCTGATGGATTTCTCAACTCTCCACAGTACCCAACTAGCATAGTCATCCTTCATGGTGTACGACATTACCCATTGTAGGCCAAACATCGAGTAGAAAAAATGCCATAGACTAGCTGATGCAGTGCAGTGCAGAAAAAGGCGACTAACACTCTCATTGGTCTGCTGCTTGCACATGACACATCTATTGATGAGGATTACACCTCTTTTCCTGAGATTGTCTTGTGTTAGGCATGCTTATCCTCATATCTTTTTGGATAGGTTGTAAATAGTTGATCTGTTGGAGGTTAGGTCAATGTCCCCCTCCTCTTTTATATTTTGCATTTAGATGAAGGACAATTAACTTGGTCAGCTAGACTCAAAATGTAAAAAATAAAAAAAATAAAAGAAGAAGAAGAAAAGAATTGCTGACAACATACTTGGGAATGCCACTAGGGAGCAAATATAAAGTTTGGGGATATGGGATGGAATTCTGGAAAAAGCAGAAAAAAATTATCAAGATGGAAGGCTCAGTGTCTATCCTTGTGGGGGTAGAGTGATCTTGATAAACTCTGTTTTAGAGTCACTGCCTACTTATGTAATGTCGTTATTTCCAATTCCTCCAATAGTTATCAAAAAAGCTGGACAGATTGAGAAGAAACTTCCTCTGGCAAAAAGGCAAACAGGGAGAAAGCAAGGGTTACTATTTAGTGAAATGGAATGCTGTGATGCTAAGCAAAGAAAGAGGGGGACTGGGTATTGGAAATTTGAGAATCCAAAACAAGAGCCTTTTGATGAAGTGGTTGTGGAGATATACTAGTGACCCTGTGGAAGGAGGTGATAGTAGCAAAGTATGGGGAATTGAACCCATGGTGCATAGAGTTAGTGTCAGAAACCCTATGACGGGGAGTATGGAGGACAATCAGAGCTTTATGGAACTCTATGGAGGAAAATGTTGCTCAAAGTTGGAAATGGCAAGAAGATCAAGTTCTGGAGAGATGGATGGATTGATCAAGTTCTTCTAAGTGAGTCATTCCCAGATCTTTTCTCAATCTGCAACAATCCTGAAGCCAAAGTATGTGAATGCTGGACAACTCAAGGATGGGACCTATCTTTCAGAAGGCTATTGAATGATAGGGAAGTAGATAGAGTGGCTTCTTTCCTGGGAAAATTAGGGGGAACCAATCTAGTAACAAATGCACCAAATAGAGTTATTTGAAAGCACAACAAGGATGACAAATTCACAGTAAACAGTGCTTACAAGAAAGTCATACAAGTTGGGGTTAGAGGCTACCATCATCACTGGAAGAGTATTTGGGGAGGACTGATCCCCACCAAAGTGAAATGCTTCACTTGGTTAGCCATCAAAAGGGCCTGCTTAACTCAAGAAGTGCTGCAGAAGAAAGGAAAGCAACTAGTCCCTAGGTGTTTTCTATGCAGTTTGACTGGGGAAACAAACAAACACCTATTTTTACATTGCAAATTCACTACACAGATCTGGGTGATGTTCCTCAACATCACATGCTGTAGCTGGACTATGCCAGAACACACATCCGATCTTTCTAAATGTTGGATCAGAATGGGGGGTAGCAAGACTCAAAAGAAGTGGTGGAGGCTAATTCCGTCGTGCATATGGTGGTCAGTGTGGAAGGAAAGGAATGTGAGATGTTTTGAAGATAGATCTAATTCCATTCACAAAGTAAAATGGAATTGTTTGGTATCTTTACTTTTTTGGTGTAAACAGCTCTGTATAGAAGATGTAGATCAAATTATAGAATTAATAGGGAGCTTGTAATTTTGGTTAGGGCTGTAAATTTTTGAAGGAGGCCAGCATGTCCTTAATGCTGAAGAATACAACTTTACCAATGTTCAAAAAAAAGAATGGCACAATTCTATACTTAGGAAAACTATAATTTTAAATTTAATGAGATTGATTTATAGCCACATAGATGTGTATGACTTGTTTAGAAGTTTCAAAGGCCTTCATTTCTTTCTTAGAGGGAGAGGCTGAGGGAGTATTATTTTTCTGATTTTTCTTGTACTGGAAATTGGAATAAGCTTTTCTAGCTGTGGTTGAAGTACAATTTGTTTGCAGGAAGCATTTGCTATAGTCAGAGAGGCTTCAAAAAGGGTTCTGGGCCTTCGTCCTTTTGACGTGCAACTTATAGGTAAAAGTATCCTGACTTTTAATGATGTATAGCAGTATGAATTTCATAATAGAAGCTTGTCCTATGAAATAATTTAATGTGAACATGTTCACCATATATTTAAACAGATCCCAGAAAGTGTTGCACTATTTGAGGGTAGCACATTTTTATTTGCACATGATTTGTATCTGTGAAAAAAATAAGAATAATAGAGTGTGATAGAAGACATACGCTCCTATTTTATGTAGTGACTTTCCTAAACTATCTTACTCTCCTTTAATTAGTGATATAAATGGTATTTTCTTGTTCACAGTTTGCTTAGTGCATCATCAATTATATAAGAAACAGTCTCATATAAAATGAGGCAAATATTTAATAATCGTGCAAGTGATACACCTTTTTTCTTCCTCTTTTTCGTATAGGTGGTATGGTTCTCCATAAGGGAGAAATAGCTGAAATGAGGACTGGTGAAGGAAAGACTCTTGTTGCCATATTACCTGCTTATTTGAACGCGTTGACCGGAAAAGGAGTTCATGTGGTAACAGTCAATGACTACTTGGCACGCCGAGATTGTGAATGGGTTGGTCAAGTTCCCCGTTTTCTAGGGCTAAAAGTTGGCCTCATCCAACGTATGTTTCTGTCTCTTCCTCTATCGTAGATTTTGTTTTAATTATTTTTATCTTAGTATTCTTGTCTTTAAGCTTGCTGCTCTTTCTATCAATTTTTATTTCTATTAGCTACATCGAAGTTCTAAAGTTTCATCCATTTGTGTGTTGAAATCAAATTCATCCATTGATGAGTACATCTAGCTGGATCAGTCTAGGTCTCTAAGCACTGAGAAAAGTGTCTTTGTTTATAGAAGCACAGGAGGGACACTAATATCTGAGAATTTGATAAGAGTAAGAATGTACACCAGTCGAATGCAAGAAAGCAGGGTAAAATGTCAACCATCTGTGGTTTTAATCCTAATTTATGCATGTTATGGTGGATTCCATGGATTATGTTTGGAGTTAAATGAGGGATGGAAGTACAGAAGAAAAAGAAAGAAAGAGAGCAGTGAAGTGGTTCCTTTTTTCTCATATAATACGAAAAGGGAGGAATAGAAGATTGCCGGAGGACAAGGTTTTCCAGTAGCAAGAGCACTTCTTTTCCTACCAGAAGGTTGGGATTTTGAATCAATGAGGAAGGAGCGGGGGTTATTATATTTTAACAAAAATGGAAAGGTCGTAGGAACTAAAAGTTTTTTTGCATAATTTTGGGCCATACACAATAATCCAGCTGATATTGACTAATTGTTTAAAAGTTTCTACCTTCTGTATACATCTTGTATACCAGAGATTTTCCATAACATAAGCAAATTGTTAACTTTGTTAAAAGTTATTGAGAAGGGAACAGGTGGGTATAATCCCGATACTAGCATACAATATTACCCTTTCACCCTAACAACCCATGACACTGTGTGGTGAGGGTTGGGTAGCTCTTTCCACCGTGTGGCCCAAAGGAACTTGCAACAACTCTCACCATGCACTTTTGATATGGTCTTCATCTCTCTTAACACATTATTCTCTGCCCATGTTACTCTTGATAATGTATTAGAGAGATGAAGACCATATTGGCAGTGCATGCTGAGAGTTGTTGCAAGCTCCTTTGGGCCACACGGTGGAAAGAGCTACCCAACCCTCACTACACACTGTCATGG
Source organism: Solanum chilense (assembly GCA_032847665.1). NCBI lineage: Eukaryota > Viridiplantae > Streptophyta > Magnoliopsida > Solanales > Solanaceae > Solanum > Solanum chilense. Next base: position 88,497,081 of record CM064963.1, read on the forward strand.
GTTGTTAGGGAGAAAGGGTCATCTTGTATGCTAATATCCAGATTATACCCACCCGTTCCCTTAGTATTTAAGTCATCCCACAAATCCACATAGAACAACCCAGTCTGTCATAATGTAGAGTGCTAGCAAACTGAACATGGATAAACCACTCGATCCTGAGTATAATCCTGTGGATCAAACTATTGTTAAGGGATTCATAGAAAGACATACTAACTAGACACTCTCACCATTAACTACTCCTGCTATCTCAATTTACGTGAAACATTTTCCTATTTAGTCTGTCCCAAAAAGAATGTCACCATTATATAATTAGATACAACTTAATTTTGAAAATTTCCCCTTTACCCTTAGTAAAATGATTTATGGTCACACAAATGTCTTTGTTTGGCCATAAATTTCAAATGTCTTACCTTTTTTCTTTAACTTTGTGCATAGTCAAATGGTGTCACATAAATTGGAACAGAGGGAGTATGAATCAAAATTAACGTGATATCCTTGACGTAAAATTTTAGTAATAAAAACTTGTCTGCTTTCTTGAAAGGATTAAAAAAGAAAGAGAAGATCTATACTTAAAACCCGCTAAAACATACTGTCAAGCATGCATATATCAATAGAAATATGTTATTCGTCCAAGTGTTATATTTTTTCCTTTATCAGTATCGCAGTTGTCTGGAATTTGGAGTTGAGCGACTCTGTACCATGCCTTTTTTCTTAGAAAAGCCTCCTCATCATTGTGCTCATATTTTCTGCTAAGATATCAATATTCTTCTTTCCATGACAACTATATCTGAGACAAATAAAAAGAAAGGAATAGCTAGTCTAAGGTGTTGTAAATTGTGCTGATTTTCTGTTATCATGACATATTTTATTGTTTGTATGCCATATATCGGTCGTAACTTTTTATTTAACTTAGTTTTTCTGACATTTAACTTACAATCAGGGACGATAGTCAGTTCATACCATGTTCAAAGAAACTGTATATCTTATATATTTTTTATGTTTTAAAATCTAACAGTTGCTCCACAAAATATTCGAGTTAATTTCCATTTTCCAGTTTAAATTCCGCACTAATCTCTCCGTAATATTTCTGGGCTAATTTTATTTAACAAAGTCTCCATGCTAATTAAGTGATACAGTTTGATGAGGCATGAAATTTAAGGTGGATTTATATATTGGATGAAAGATAGTCTTAAAGTATTCTTGGAAATGTTAGTTTTATAGAAATTTGAATATTTATGTGAATCTAAATTCTCAGGACTTTTGATTAGTTTTATAGAAATTTGAATATTTATGTGAATCTAAATTCTTAGGACTTTTGAAAGTTGATAAGTAAATTCATACTAGAATGGTATTCGTATTAAACATGATTGGGACATTCCAAAATGGAAGCAGTACAGATGAGATGGAGCAGAAGGAGTAGTGTTCCTTGTTGTTAATCAATACAAGTAAATTATGTTTTTGTTTAGTCAAAGAATAAGTTAACTTACAGCGATATTGCATGATTCAATTTTTGTATTGGTGATTATTTGATTCTTTTAGCTTTTGTTCTTCTTTTCCTTTCCTTCCCCCAGTGTCATTTCCATAAAACTCAAAAGGTTGAATATATTTCACATTTGATATGATGATCACTTTTTAAAAAAAAGATCTTATATTATTGTTATTGTCTTCATATTTTTGGGTTGTCCACATGATTTACTTTTTCTTCTGAAGATACTCAAGAAGTGTAGCAAAATAATTTTTTACTTGCCAGTAGTCAAGGGCTATAATTGTCCTTTGTAGTTTCTAGTATCTTGTATTTTTACTAGCTTTGAATGCTAATTTTTTATCGCTAACCTTGGAATGCTAGTTTTTCGATTGCTAACCTTTGAATGCTAATTTGAAGTATCTGTAATGTTCTAATTTCTAAGCAGGATAGTCAATAATCTAACTTAATTTTTTATTGGGACAGAGAACATGACAAGTGAACAAAGGAGGGAGAATTACATGTGTGACATCACTTACGTGACTAATAGCGAGCTGGGTTTTGACTACCTGAGAGATAATCTTGCCACGGAAAGTAAATCTTTTACTTTGTTATAGTTTGATATGTTTTGCTTAACGTTCTATGTGTTCTGAAGTTACCAGGATTTCCCACTTATTACTAGCCAAGTGATTATGTCTTTTACTCTGCAGAGTGTGGATGAGCTTGTCGTGAGAAATTTCAATTACTGTGTGATTGACGAGGTTGACTCTATTCTGATTGATGAAGCCAGGACTCCCCTAATCATATCTGGACCTGCTGAAAAACCTAGCGACCAGTATTATAAAGCTGCTAAGGTAGCAGCTGCCTTTGAGCGAGATATTCATTATACGGTGAGGATTGAATTCTGCCAGATGATATATCCATTAACCAATAGGATTTCAGCTGTTGCTGGATATTCTCATTTAGCTAGACATTTGACCAGGGATCTTCCGCTATGACTTTATATTCTTGGTTACTCCCCCAAAACAATAAGTATTTACAGGAACAGAATATTCTTGTTTGTAGCGATTTGCAAACCAGTTTAACTGTATACTCCTACTGCAATTGCAGGTTGACGAGAAGCAAAAAAATGTCTTACTGACAGAGCAGGGTTATGCAGATGCTGAGGAAATTCTGGATGTGAAAGACTTGTATGATCCGCGACAACAATGGGCATCATATATTTTGAATGCAATAAAAGCCAAAGAACTTTTCCTTAAAGATGTGAATTACATCATTCGTGGGAAGGAGGTTCTTATAGTAGATGAGTTCACTGGCCGAGTCATGCAGGTGACTTAATTTGCTTCAAGTGTTTTAGTTTGACCAAGACAAGTAAATTTAATGCATAATGTTTAGGTGCAAGTGTGTCATTCCTATTTCGAAAAGCATTGATTGAGCTGTTAGATGCAAATTTTATTGAGACCTATCTCCCATTATTCTGGTCATGAGCATGACATGGTAAGTATTAGGGTGAGCGACATCGTAACCCTCATCCTCCTTTTTCATCGGATGCATGATGGGTAGGGTGGGGCGATGTGCTGATGCAAAATAGAAGATGGCAGCAGTTTGTCTGGTCACTAGCTCAGAAGTTTTTATCCTTTAATTTAACATGAGCTCTACTAATCAATTGCCCATACTGCATGTTTTGGACTTTGGCTGTTTCATGTCATCGCCGATGAATGCCGTCAGATTCATTGAGGTGGAATGAAGTTTTAGCAGTATTCTATTTATTAGGTTATTGTTACTTCTTTTTTTTATGAAGTTGCACTACAGTAAAAGGTATGAATCTGCATGTACTGAATCCACATGATTCTACTTTCATCTAAACATTGTATGTGAAATTGCCCATCTTAAGACAGGTAATTCCCATAACCTTATGTCAGTGGATTGTCAACATCTGTAATACTGTAGGCTTATGTTTTCCTCTAACCTGCATGTGGTGCTCTTCAAAGTCATCTAGCATCTCCTAACTGAGGGCTGGTGATTAGCCTCTTAACGACATACACATTTACAGTCAATTATATGTTTTCAGGGGAGACGTTGGAGTGATGGACTTCACCAAGCAGTGGAAGCGAAGGAAGGCCTACCCATTCAAAATGAAACTGTAACCTTAGCATCAATTAGCTACCAAAACTTCTTTCTCCAGGTTGGGTTCCCTTGGCACATTTAGTACATCCCCATCCTGTTAAGTTTGTCCTTGGTTTTAATGATATCTGTCATTTTCCGAGCTAAAACTTGTGATATTTGTTTGGATGAGCTTGTAGTTCCCGAAGCTTTGTGGCATGACTGGCACTGCTGCAACAGAAAGTGCAGAATTTGAGAGCATTTACAAACTCAAAGTAACTATGGTGCCTACGAACAAGCCAATGATAAGAAAGGTAAGTCTTATTAAGGCTTCCGCTTGAATGATTTTTCTTCACTTAACACTTCCTTATTATGCGAACATGAAACGTAGAGGTAATTAGCTGCAACATGCATCAACTTTCTATGTAAAATATGTCTATGTATCAGTAGGACTGGTAGTAACATAATTGGCACGTTAGAATTACTGCTCTCGCTGTGTGCATGCTGTTGCCTGAAATGTAGCTGCTATGGCAACGCTGATGGCCTATGCCACAAAGCTGTCCATTTGAGCTCTAGCCACAAAGCTGTCCAATTGCTGAAGGGGTTTGTGATTTGTAAAACTTGGGCTCTAACCTGCTGTCTCAATGTGAAGTGTATAGTTAAGGGACCATTTGAGACCTACTCTTATAGTAAAGGGACTATATATGTCATTTTCTCTCTTAGGTTACATATAAATCTGAGGCTGCTGCATCTTTTCTTGTTTTTGGCTTCCCTTCAGAATTTTTGGGTGGCTTCACAACTTGTTCAGTCTGCTTTTACAATATGAAAATGTTACCTTCCTCAAAAAATAGAAAATAAAATCCCCAAGAATTTGTTTTTATGTGAAAAAAAAACAAAGTTTAATCTGCACGCAGGTATAGTGTATGCTAAACGTCTAGCTTGAAGTGTATTAATTATTCCAAGTAGCTCTATTGTGCTAGGAAAGTTAGTACAACAAGCTTAACAAAATAGGTAAATGAGAGAATTCATAGATGACTCGAAGGTAATGTTAGAGAGGGGAAATTAGGTAGACTGTTAATATGCAATTAGAACCCAAAAGTTTAATGCACATGCAGGTAAAACGAAGGCCACATATCCTGAAATCTATTGACAGATTATTCCAATTAGCTGTTATATCCTAGATGTACATTATTTTCAACAGATAGGTGTATGGGACAATTGCACCATCTCAACTATACTGGATAGTGGGTATTGGAACTTCTGTTTGCTTATTCTTATTGGAACTTTAGGGTATTATATTACTTTTATGGCACAATTTTCGAGCAACTCTTCATTTTGTGTTTTTTCTCAAGATAATATTAAAGACAAGTTTGACATTTAAATATTGTGTTCAATGAGGCAATCAAGCAAACATGTAATGTGCCAACTATTTTTCTATGGTACAGAAAATCGAGATGAGATGAAAACAAGCGTATGATAATCTTAAGGTGTTTTGTGCTACCAAAGAATTTATTCATCACCAAAGAACTTTAACTTCAAAATATTTGGGACTTGTCTGCTATTGACTTCCCATAGATCATGGTCAGCTTCTATGCTGCGCAAGCTCAGTAGTTTACCTTTTTCTGGGATCAGGGGAGTTCTAGCTGAAGATTGATGGAGGCAAGTTGCCCGTATTGTCTTGTTAGTGGTTAACCAATACTGAGGTTTTTAGTCTGATTCTGTTAGCAACTATTTGGATAGATTTTACAATATGGCTTCTTCTCAGTCTTAGTTGAGAAGTCTTTTAATGATTGCAAAGAATAGACGTTGAACTGTTAACTTTTTCATGAATGGCATGGATATCAACTTGAAAATGTATGTACTCTTAGCGTTGCTAGTCCATGTGTGAAATTTTCGTCTGTGGAATATTGTCGTCCTCTTTTCCCTTTTTCCAGGATGATTCCGATGTAGTCTTTCGCGCAACTTCTGGGAAATGGAGAGCAGTTGTTGTAGAGATTTCTAGAATGCATAAAATAGGGAGACCTGTACTGGTTGGTACAACCAGTGTTGAGCAGAGTGATGCACTGTCAGAGCAATTGCGTGAAGCTGGGATCCCCCATGAGGTGAGCTCAAAAGTTTGAATATGACCTGAAAGTGAGGATTTTGAAAATTGTGGTGTCCTTTTCATGCTGATTTTTCTTATATTGTTTTAAACATATATTGGGTACTATCAAGTGGCCCAAGTTAGTTATTCTCTAAAGAGTTTTTAATAGACATTTTTTGTCCAAGGTTCTGAATGCTAAACCAGAAAATGTGGAAAGAGAAGCTGAGATTGTGACACAGAGTGGGCGTCTTGGTGCAGTTACAATTGCAACTAACATGGCAGGTCGTGGTACAGATATAATTCTTGGTGGTAATGCAGAATTCATGGCAAGACTGAAGTTGCGAGAAATATTAATGCCAAGGTTGTTGCTCCATGGATAATTTTTGTTCTCATGAATTGTCAATATCTACACAGTTTATTGCTATTGCATCAGAATTTGACATCTTTTCTCCGAAGAGGAACATGTTGGTATTCATTATAGTAGTTGGTGGCATATGGAATTGGTGTTGTTCCCTAATTAATTTGTCATTTAACAAAATTAAATACTGGTGTATACTATTATGGATGTAAGCACCGGGCTAATGTGAAATATTTTCTTCAATATGCCATTGCTTCAGAGTATTACAATGTTTAGTGAATAATATGAATGTTGCAGAGTTGTCAGACCAGCTGGAGGAGTTTTCGTCTCTGTAAAGAAACCTCCTCCAAAGAGGACATGGAAGGTTAGTGCAAGTCTGATTTGTAAAGGAACTTCAGAAATATTCTTTAGTTTTGATCACTACAAAATTGATATTCACATAATCATTCAGGTTAGTGAAAGTCTATTTCCATGCACACTATCCAAAGAAAAGACCAAGCTGGCTGAGGAAGCTGTAGAAGTTGCTGTCAAAATGTGGGGTCCAAGATCGTTGACAGAACTAGAAGCAGAGGAACGATTGTCTTATTCTTGTGAAAAGGTGAAGTTAAAATAAGAATTTATTATACGGTCACTATCTTTGTCTTGACAAGGAGAAAAAAAATAGGAGTAAATATATATGGCATGGGCTGGAGATATAGCCTGTTGGTATTCTAAACTTCAAAACAAGCAAAGTTATTCTTATGTCCAATGGGGATAACTAGCCCATAGCAAGTTGTGCTTTACAGAGGAAAATCCTACATGGAAATGGAAATCATAATAAGCTGATATTGTAGCATATTAATTATTCCAAGCTCTTCAAAATCCAACTTGACAAATCACCTTCCTAATATTTCGAACTACAAAAATACTTCTTACATTTTCCTTCTACTGTTTGGAGAGATGCAATGAGTCAAGCATATTTGCCAAAATAAATAAATAGAATCTATTGTTTTTGATTACTCAAACATATAATTTATGTCACAGGGTCCTGTTCAAGATGAAGTAATTGCAAAGCTACGCAGTGCTTTTCTAGAAATTGTCGGAGAATATAAAGTCTACACTGAGGAAGAAAAAAAGGAGGTAGTTTAGTGATCTTTTAAATTATCTTGGGTATTCCTCTTTCATTTCAAACTATATGTATACTTCTGAAATTTCCATTTCATATATTACTGGCATTCAGTTCAAGCATGAAGCACTCTTTGTTTCTGCTGCTTAAATGTACTGAACATACATATGATTCTGTGGCGCACAACTTCTACCTCACTCCAATAAAAAAGAATCACTTTCCTTTAAAAAGTAGCTCTGGCCTTCATTTTGACTCATTTATACCCTAGAAAGTGTCTTCTCCTTTTCCCTTTTGATTGTATAGTCTTCCGATTTGTTTATTTTGACGTGCAAAGGTTATTTCATCTGGTGGCCTCCATGTGATCGGGACTGAACGACATGAGTCGCGGCGAATTGACAATCAGGTACTATAACATTGCTATTGCAGTACATTGGTGCAAAACCAATTAGTGCCTTTTCATCCCATTGTCCATACCATTCCATTGGAGATCTGATTGTAGTATTTGTATGCACGAAGCTACGTGGTCGAAGTGGTAGACAAGGAGATCCTGGAAGTTCCCGCTTCTTCCTTAGTCTTGAAGACAACATATTCCGTATATTTGGTGGGGATCGGATTCAGGTAACTTATAGTGTGCTTTACGTATTATGTTTTTTCTTTTAACTGTGGTGGGGCCAGCTTGCACTCATCTGTTGATTAATTCCACGGAGTACTTGCTACCTCCCACCCACATAGATACCAGAAAATTTTGTCCACCAAGGTTTGGACAGATGGAAAGCAATCACCTACTGTTTTTATCGTGGGATTTGAACCTGTGACCATTGACCACTTCATGGTTCTTCATGTAAAACATTATTATGTTTATGATGTCCCCCAAGGTTTGGACAGATGGAAAACAATCATCTACTGTTTTTACGTTGGGATTCGAACCTGTGACGTTGACCACTTCATGGTTCTTCATGTAAGAGATTATTATGTTTATGACATCCAGGGGATGATGAGAGCATTTAGAGTGGAGGACTTACCAATTGAATCAAAGATGTTGACAAAAGCGCTCGATGAAGCTCAACGGAAAGTAGAAAATTACTTTTTTGACATCAGGAAGCAATTATTTGAATATGATGAGGTATTGAATAGCCAAAGAGACCGGATATACACCGAGAGAAGAAGGGCCCTAGAAGCGGATGACCTCCAAGCTCTCCTTATTGAATATGCTGAATTAACAATGAATGACATCTTGCAGGTACATTAATTTATTAATTTCTAACTCTAAAAGTTCGTTCTTTTGCATATGAATTTGTGACAACTGTTTTCTTTTCTGTTTGAATGTAACAGGCAAATATTGGTTCTGATGCTCCAAAAGAAAGCTGGGATCTTGAGAAGCTTATTTCAAAGCTACAACAGTAATGATCTCGCGACGACTCTTTACTGTGTCTTTTTTTCATGAATTCATGCATTTTTCGGCATTTGTGAATCAAAGGAAAGGTTTGGGTATTTAAAGAGTGCCGTAACCAGTTGCGAGCTTCATGTTCTCATAGTTCTTCTCACCTATCCTCCATTTCACCCATATTCTGAATAGTACTGTCATATTACGATTCTACTCTGAGCTACTTGACCTTCACAGGTATTGCTATCTGCTGAATGATTTGACACCTGATTTGTTGGCGGCTAATGGTTCTACTTATGAGGAATTGCAGCAGTATCTTCAGCTACGTGGACGTGAAGCATATCTCCAGAAGAGGGTGAGTTTTCTTTGGTTATACTTCCAATTTCCTTGCAGCTCTTACTTCCACTTAGGTTGAGTATCTTGCAAGATGAACATAATTAATGGATCGTATTGTCAAGTATTCAGAACACCCAAGCATTTAAAACGAAAAGGTTGGTTTGAAGAGATGGAGTAATGCCTACTGGGCATTGGGGGGGGGGGGGGATCATGTATGGAGATGAGGTGAAAATTCTCATCCCTTGAGAAAAGGTCATTTCACATAACCTTTTAGACCTGCTTGTGATGGGAAATCTTGTTATTATTAAATCCGAGGACAGGTCAATTAATATCAATTCGAAGGAACACGAAAGCGATTCTCACTTCTCCCAAAAACTAGTATTCTTTTGTAGACCTAACACCTTTTCTAACAATTTGTGATTCCAGATGGCTCAGTTCACCCATTTTGGTAAGTACCACTGGGCACTGGCAGAGGTCCTAAGTGTTTAGTCTCGTCACACACTTCAACAGAATCTTTCAAGTGGAAAGTGAATCAGAACCTAAATTAAATGAATACAACTCTTAGCCTTTAGTTGAGCCAGTTCGCACAAATCTAAAATTTATTTGTTGACAAGGAATAATATTCACTCCACATCAAGTTGAAATGTGGAATAGCCCTTAAAATTCATTTTATTTATTTTAAAGGGAGTCCTTCCAGTGCCTGAATTTTACAATCATTAGATAGTTCCCGCCATCTCGTAGGTGGAGGAGAAAACTACCTCAAAGTCCAAATGCTTTCTTGCACATCTACTCTGCATGATAAGAGTGGTTGTACATCAACTCTGCATGTTGATGCTCAACATGAAATAGTCTAATTACAAACGAGTCTTTTGAAGGATACAGTTGATTCACATGGTCAACCTAGACTATCTTGTGAAGAGGTCTAGTTGGATGACTTTTAGGGCATCAAACAAAAATTGCTCTGGAACCTCATTGGTTCAGATTATTTCACATGTTTTTGATCAATATTATTTCATCAGATTAGTATATCACAACATTAACGTTCCTCCTAACCTTGGCACACTTGACAGAGTTACCTGGTATATGTTGCTGGTGGGAGGTGACAGGTAATTTGTGGAATTAATTGAGGTGCGTGGAAGTTGTCTTGGACACCATAGTCATTAAAAAAAGTTACATAAAAAGATACATTTTCTCGACTTAAGACAGACAGTACTGCAACCAAACTTGTCAGTTTTGTTGAACTTAGATAGTAATCCTTCTACATACTCAGATTAGATCTTGATAATCAACATAAAAGATGCACTGAGAAATGAAACGGACAGAGAAACCAAATATAATTACTAGGACATTTGTGAGCTCCGTACTCTCCATTCGAATTGTTTCTTCGTTTCCTTTTCCTCTTACTATTGGATATTCATTCCTATCATTTAGGATATTGTGGAGAAAGAAGCCCCAGGTTTGATGAAAGAAGCAGAGAAGTTTCTAATATTGAACAACATTGATCGCCTGTGGAAAGAACACTTGCAAGCACTCAAGTTTGTCCAGCAGGCTGTGGGTTTACGAGGCTACGCGCAAAGGGATCCACTAATAGAATACAAACTTGAAGGGTACAACCTTTTCATTGAGATGATGGCACAGATCAGGAGGAATGTCATATATGCTGTTTATCAGGTTAGTATTCCGACTTTTGAGATCTTTCCATTTTCAAGAAATTTTGTAGAGGATGCAATCTTTTCGTTCACTCCTCCCACTTAACCAAATTTATACCTGATTCTTATTATTTGTTTTCTTTTGTCAGTTTAAACCAGTCATGGTGAAGCCGCAAGACCAAGAAAAGAGTGACAAAGTGGACAAAGCCAACACAAATGGGAGGGGTAGTAATGGTGCTACCAATCCATCACCATCAGCTGTTAGCTCACAGTCTAGCGCCTAAGGCATTGTTCTGGAACCGACAGTTTTGGGGTGAGCAGAAGCCATATGCGATGGATTCTTTCACCAACACATGATTCCAAAGTGCAAAGCAACCCAGATGTCACTTGCAAGTGGAAATATCAAATAAGGTACCCACAAGACTGGCACATTGTGAATCAAGCAGCCTAATCTCAGCTTAGATTAAGATATGAAATTCAGTAGGTCTCTGCAACATGTTATCGTTTGGCATGAATACCATGTAAGTTATCTTCCTTGATGTACATGTCATTGTAAAGAAGATGAAAGCTTCTTGAAATTACATATTACTTCACTTTTACAAGGTTTGTAATCAAAAACTAGATACACCTTCACAATACACTATTGATCAATGTCCCTGTATGAAGCCTCATTGCAATATAGTCATTCAAACTTGTGGAGTATTTCAGTGCTGATAAATTGATTAAACTTGTTTCCTTTATCCTGCATGGAGCATACCATATCACACATTTGTTGTTGGAAAAGTACAGTTCAATATCCACAGGAACAAAGAAGTTCAATTCCCATACCTTAACACCAATGGCAATTGCAGTTTTAAGTTTAACCAGTTCACCCAATCTCAAAGAACCTCTTTTCTTGTCTTTGACGAATACAACTGGTACCTTCTTTGAACTAGCTAAGCTTTCCACATGTTTGGTCAGCAACCGCGGATGACAATCAGATGCTATTAGTATAACCTAAATATCCACAATGTCAAAGAGGTTAACAAATCAATGCATCATACAAAAGAACATGCAATCCTGTAGATACAGAAAACATGTAGGCATTGAATTGGAAGAACACAGAACTAAAATGTGGAATTGACACTTTTGAGCTCAATCATATAGATACAACAGGAACAGGTTGAAACCAAATGAAAGTGAGGATGCATGAAGTTCATGAGCAGGCAAGGTAAAAACCTGAAGTCGAGTTGAATGCATTTTAAGGGATAGTGATGAACGGTCATTAGCAGGAACGGGGGGCACTCTCTCAAGCACCCGCGTTACTTCATTCACCCCTACTGAAAACTGTTGCTGCATAAATATCAGATCGGCAACTTGAGTATGAGATGAAAATTAGCAAAAACTGACAAATATAACTTCCCCACTGTGAGTAATAATGTCGGTCTATATGAAGTTGAAAAAACATGAGGTTTCGAGTTCAAATTTTAGCGTAGATAGAAAATTTCTTCCCAATCTTAAAGAAGTAATTGCGAGTGATACACCATTGATAATTCATCTTCTTCCTTGAGGGGTGGACCACAATTGGGGCTTGAACTATACAGCTCAAAAAAAAAAAAAAAAAAATGGATAGGAGAGTAGGAACCAACCTTAAGCCAAAATTTCTCAGGTAAAGATATGTCGGATTTTCTGGCTGTGGCTATCTCCCTGCGGCGGGGCACCGTTAATATCTTTCGGCAGAGAAAAAAAAACCGACAAGTTGAGAAATACGAAGGACGGATAAATTTACCTCTTAATCGCCGTGAGGTGCCGGTCCAGAATTTCACCTTCATAGCAACTGGATTTATATTTATTGGTACAAAAAAACCACAGCGATTAACCAATTGAATACTTTCAATCCAAAAAAAAAAAAAAAGAATAATGATAACGAGGTTTACATTGTCGGTTGCCGGAAAGAATGGCGGCTAACGGAGACTTTCTTCTCCTCTCTTCCTGTGACTATAGTTGTAGAAGCAGCCATTGGCGTACTCATCTTCCAACTCTCGCCCCCCTTGCAGCCTACAGAAAATTCAGCTTCTATGTGTTGGAGCATGGGCTTTGCTTTTCTAACCACTGGCATAAGGGAATGTTTAATCATTTAGCCACTTGGTCAAAAATATTAGTCATAAATCATAGGGAAAATTGTATATATAATAGCAAATTAATAACCTAAAATAAATAGAGTAGTTAGGGTTAAATTTAATTGTGCTTCATAGGGAACGTTTGAAAAAATTGTCAGCGTCTCTCTCCCAAATATCTCGCTCGTCACTCTCCTCCAATCTCTCGCTCGTTTCCTCACTTTTTATACAAATACAAGTGTATAAAAATTGTTTCTAATTGTATAAAACAGAGAAAATTGTATAAATACATATATTTTTGTTCTTTCTCTCTCCTCTTTCAGATCTCGCTCGCTACTCTCCCGAATCTCGCTCGCCAATCTCTCCTTTCTCACTTATACAAACAGAAGCGAAATGTATAAATTGCGTTTCTGTTTGTATAAAGCGTGAGAAAATTGTATATACACATGCAAGTACATATATTTTCGTCCTATACACTTATAATTATACAATAAAAATACTCCCTTGCTCAGTTTCTTTTGCCTTTCTCTCTTTCTCGTTTTATACAATTTTCAAATTGTAAATTGTATCTAATTTCTCTCTTTCTAGTTCTATACAATTCGATTCAATTGTATATTCCTTGTCAAGTCTCTTTTGTCTTTCTCTCTCTCATTTTATACAAATTCAAATTGTATATAATCGTTCTATACACTTATAATAATACAATTCGTTTTATACACATTGTTTTTATACAGTTCTCTGCCCAACTGTCTTTCTCTTTCTTGTTTTATACACTTCGTTTTATACAATTTGATTCAATTGTATATGTATAGCGAATTATACAGTTTCTATGTTTGCTATGGAGCGCAATTATGCAAACTTTGTTATAGCATACAAATATGAATTTTTTATTTGGTATATGTGAAAGTTGCCCTAAATTATACTCTCTTCGTTCCATTTAATGTGACACATTTTGAAGCAGAAATTTTTTAGCTTCTGCTTCTATTTAAAAACACTTTTACAGGTTTGCCAAACACTTATTGTTTTGAGGCTCCCAACGACAATGTCAAAAATGTTCTTAATCTGAATTGTCAATAATTATTAATTATAACCCACTTCACTTCGAAAATAATGAGTCAAATACCATATGGGCGAAATTTATGCATAAATTTAGTTGTCTATACTTACTGAGGATCGTAATAAAATACTTGATCTAGCCAACTTTAAAAAGTGTTTTGATAGATTACTCATGATAGTTTAGACAAAAAAACTTAAAAGAATATTTAGTCCATCCCGACTCATGCTTTTTTATTTTTTAATAATGGTGATATTTGAATCAACTTAGACTAACATATCCCCAATTTGAAATCAATTTAACTGAAAGCGTTGCTTTATAAAATCTAAATAGAAAGTGAAAACAAGATAATTCTAAGCTAGCCATTACAAAACTATGCAAGTTGAGAACCACCCCCCCCCCCCCCCCCTCGAGGCAACGTGCCCTGAAGCCCCCTCACTCCCATCCCTCCCACCCCCGGACATCGAGGCGCTGTGCTCCAAGCCCTCCCCCCAACCCACTGGACCTCAATTTCCTCTCATTTTAAAAACAAAAATTTTCTAGACTTCTTTTACTATTACTAAATCTAGTATTTAAAGTGTATTTTACTGTCGTTGAGTGATTTGTTGACACCGTGGTTTTAGATATCGATACATCGTTGAGTAAGATCCTTCTATCATGTGAGGATATATTGCATTAACCTCAGGTACCTGAGGGGAATAATTTCCTTAAGGGAACACTATGCATTTAGTGGACTCGATTTTCTTTCTTTGAGAAAAATATTTTTATATTGTTTCTAATCAGTTTATGATCCTATTTGCTCTGCTAGTCTTAATTTTCTATTTTTGAAAATACTCTTTTGTTATTTCTTACTAAGTTCTATAAAGTTTTGTTCTAAGTATCTTAGGAATACAAGATGAAAAACAAATCCTAGGTCTATCCCTAATGAAATTCCAAACAATAAAGCATCGTATCCTTCTCCTAACTACTATGATAGCGGTTCTTTCAAGTAAGAAAAATGTACTCTTTCCCACGTTTGGTAACTTCCCTTCTATGTAGACTACCTAGCAGACTTTCAGTCTTAATACACTATAGTGGCCAACCAGAATAAGTTTCTCTCCTGTGTTGGTATTGACATTGGGCCCCGATTAAATGTGAATATGCGGCGGGAAATTTCATATAAGGGGTAAAATGCCCTCCACACTACCTGACTCCGCGCTCTTGTCTATATAACCCTCCACCTAGATCCTTCGGCTAGCTACTCCCATGTTATTCCTCATAGGCTTAAGTCACTACAACCCCTTGAAGTTGTCTGTATATTTCACTTAGACACCTCAACTAGGGTTAGTAACTATTGAACACCTAAATTGTTCAAAATGTATAACTATTAAACAGAAAATGTTGATATGGCACTAAGTGTTTTTCACTTTCCTTTGGCGCATGAAGGTATCTAAAATCATTTTTTTTTCAAGAAAACTTCAATTTTTCTTCTTCCATTGATCTTAGCATTGTAAATGACTTAAAAAGAATTTTTAAAATATTTTTGAAATCAGTAACTTTTTAATCGCAAAAAGAAAAAGCCTCCCACCCCCGCTTTCGGTCATCTTCTTCACCTTAACTAGTTTTCAAGCCAACTGCATTGGATTTTAAAAAATGAAAGAAGAAAGAAGAAAGAAGATTTATGGACACTGAAGTAAAAAAATTTAGTTGATAGCCCCATTTTGGGCCACCTTTTAACAAACATCACCCCTCAAAATTAAAATGTAAAACTCATTTAACTTATAAAAAATATTACCAAAGAATTCTATAAAATTAATTTGGATCCTCTTGATTTCTTTTTTGCGATCGATTTTTAAATGATTATCTGTCAATAAACTCTGCTTCTTCATCACTCTTGTACGTATCTCTCTATATGTTTCTCTCATGTATCAGGTATGATTTTTTTTTAAAATTTTGAAAAAAAGAACTAAATTGGTAAATATTTTGATAAGATATTGAGTTTTGTGTTTTAGAATATGAAATGTTGGAGGGAAGAAGATGATGAAGAAAGGGTGTGGGGTAGGATGGGTTTTGTTAGTATGTATTATTATTTTAAATATTTTTATATATAAGTAAAAAAGATTGAAAATGTATATGAAATAAATTAAAATGTATATCTTGTTTTGTTTTTATTTCTAAAATTTAGCAACATCTATCTAAGTGGTTATTGATAGCATTTTTAGCGTTTTAATTAATCAAGCATTTCAATGTTGAAACTATAATATCAATTTTTAATTGTTGTCAAATCGATTAGACTCACCTTTTAATAATAGTGCACCAATCATATCAAAATTTTGGATACGCCTCTGGTTCTGATCTCGACCTTTTTTTTTTCTAAAATCAAACCAAACCAACTAAGTATAATTAGTTTTTTTTCTTTCAATATCAAACCAAACAAAGCAATATATCTGATATAATCTAACAAACGAAACCTAGAGAATTATAAAAAGTAAACATACATTTTACCTTCAAAGTAGTAAAGAGGATAATGGTGTAATGTTTTCGACAAAAATGCTAACATGGTTATTCAAAGTAGTTGGTGATGCTTTAGGATCTGCTAAAGATTGATTTGCTTGATGCATAATTTTGTACAAAATTAGAAGATGGTAATAAAGGTAGGAATAGACAAGTGATGAAAATAAAACCTTTGTTGCAGCATCAAAGTGTTTCATGGCATAGAATTTTATGATTTTTATCTATGTTGTTTGGAATTTTTAAAAAAGTCAATGTGTGCGTGTCGGATTCTCTAAAATAATGTATTTTTGGAGAATCGGACAAAAATGTAGCATCAAAAGTAAATAGTCCGCACAATTTAGATTTTTATGGATTCTGATCTTATAAAAACTCAAAGGATTTAACTTATATATATTGTGATATCTTAATGAATTGTTATGCAATCAGTATAGTTTAACATGTTGCACAAACGTTTACCTTATATTCAAGTTACTAACTTCAATTGTTATGCATTCATTGTGATTATCATTTAGTTGACACAATAATGTAAAAAATCATCCATTGATAAAAGTTAGTCAAAAGATTATAAATTTTTGGACCTTATTTAATCATGGTGTTGTCCAATCTATTGCCTTGTGTAGTTGGTTTGATTCTCTTCCATTTAACATTAAGATTTTTTGTGGTTTGACAGTCCAGACCTTTGGACAGGCTCCTCAAGTTTTTTGTTTAATAGTTAAAGCGCAATATGTGAGGTGTAGATTAATTGCACGTTACGATTTCAATGTAGCCACAAATAAATATCTTATTAATGACCAAATATTGAGCTGCATGGTCCTAAAAACTATTGACTTTTTATAAAATTATTAGTGAGTTATGTTTATAGAAATTCATGTAGAAATTTCGTGTAGAGAAATTAAGGATTGTATTGATAATTATTGACCTATTTATAGGTTGATCAATATTGATAAATTGATATATTGATCAATATTGGTAGGATTGATAAATTGATGAATATAATGTTGAGCCCTAAGTTAACTATATTTAGAGTCCTACTACAATAATAATAATAATATAATTATAAATAATATAAATCCTAATCATAATATAATTCTAATATTAATCTAATACAGATCATAATATAATTCTAATCATAATATAATTATAGACGAAATATAATCTTAATTATTTTAATTAGTCTAATCCTAATGTGAATACAATTCTACAGCAATGATGTAAACTCATCGGTCAGCTTCGTTGGACATGTTCCTTTGACATGTTCCAATCGTCAATTTCTTTTTTCATCAACACTTGTGACAGATAGGCCAGTCAATTGTGTTCAATCTGTTTCTTTGACATGTTCCAATAGTCAGTTTCCTTCTTCTTCAACAATGATGACTTTGCAATAATTAATTGCGGAGGAGCCACACAAACAACATACTATTTTAAAATTTTTAGATACTATTCCAAATTATTACTCATTTTCTTAAAGTTTTTTTTGGTTGCAATGATGCACAATTCACATAATTAAACAAGAATAACACTCAATTGTTTATATGGGCTCTCTTTTTACCTTCCTATACTTCCTTGTGGCAATTTATATGAATGATTTTCCATATAATGCTGAAAATTATCCTCAAAAATCTTGGAAATGAATAATATGTTATATTTTTAGTTTATTTTTAAATATTTAAATTATCAATTACTATGATTTATACTATTCTTACAGAATTCTTCAAATATAAACTGATACGAAGTAACTAATTAAGGAAAGAGAAAACATAAAGTGATACCTGAAATTGTTTCGAATTTTCAAAAAGATAGCTTAACTATGCGGATGTCCTATTACCCCCTAAACAATCTTGAACTGATATTATTACATCATTTTTCGTCCACTTGGCATAGAGATTGTATGAACTCTTTTTAAAGGGTGAACAACATAAAATATTGAGTATAACTTTATTTTGTTAGGTATTTTGTTATAAAATATAATTTCTTGTTTCTCTTATTATTTTAATTTTTTTCTTTGTTGTTTTCTCCCTTTCTTTCTTCTTCAAAACTTCATTATTTTCTATAGGGGTGTACATGACCAGGTTGGTTTCGATTTTTCAAATATCAAATCAATCATTTGTGTCGGATTTTTGAATTTATAAACCAAACCGAACCAATAAGACTCGGGTTTTTCAACTTTGGGTTTTTTCGGTTTTCTTCGGATTTTCAGGTTTTTTCAGATTTTTTTGATAAAGTATTCATACAAACATATAATTTACTTGTACTTCAAATATTTCTTTAGTCCTACCAAAATGCAACTATCTAAGTTATTTCTCAAGAAAATAATAAAAAATATGATTTGATTAACGACACTAAAATATCCAAAAATAAAAAATAAAAATATTGCGTAAAACAAATATTGCAAATTAATAGGTCATAATGAAATTGATCATAATTTAACGTACTAAATCATGCTAAAATAAGTTTAGTAAGTATTAGTTACATGACTGTATATTAAAAGAAAGTAAAATTAGATCATGTATTTTAATTGTCTAAATATATGTAAACTAAAAAACAAATATTCAAGATTATTGTCATTCTTAGTGTTGGATTGATTTTCCATTTTGCATTAATATTAATTTGATTTTTATTTAAACTTTATTATAATTTCCAACATGTATGTATGGACTATAATCTTTATTAGATCATTAAGAATTCTAACTTCCAAACATGAAATAAATATATTAATAGATAAAAACTATGAAAAAGTATAAGAGATATTTAAAAATTAAATCAAAGTAAATATTTCAACGTATAAAATAAAAATTTTAAATTATATATATAATGTTCGATTGGTTTGGTCCCGGATTGGTCTTTTTAGTTGAAACCAAACTAACCCAAATATAGTCGTAATTTTTTCCAACACCAAACCAAGTCAAACCAAAGCACTGGTTGAGTTTTTTTTTCAATTTGATTCGATTTGCGATTTGGTTCGGTTTTGTACACCCCTAATTTTCTCTATTAAAACTCTCCACTTTCAGTGCCGTAATTTTTACCACAATTCCACGCTCTTTTTAAAAAACTATTATTAGGTAAAGTCTCTTCAGTTTTAAACCTTTATCTAATTTAAAAAAAAAATCAAATTATTTGATGAACCTATTAAATTTAGGGTATTCATTTATTTTTTCAATTATTTATAATTTTGAAGATATATGGAAAAAAACTAATTGATGATACTTTCAATATTTTAAAATTTCTAAAAAATAATTATTTTTTTATCACCGACTTAAAATAGTTTAGAAAATAATGTAACTTTTTAAAGAAAAAAATTACTGGAAGAATGAAATTTGACGAAAGAAGAAGAAAAAAAAGAAATGGGAAGGGACACAGCTTGACAAGGGTGTGGGGGAATGATGGAAGGTGAAGTGAAATGTAAGATAATATTAAAATAAATAATTAAAAATAAAATAAGCAAAAGTAACAGAGAAAAAAAAAGGTAAAGAAAAACTTAAAATGAAAAAGAATTCTATTTTAAAATAAATTAACACGTGACACATAATGATTTGTGTGTGAAATTTAATATCTGAGATTGATCAAAAAATAATGTAAATATTTCACGTTAAAATTGTTTAGGGGGGTAATAGAATGACTGCATAGTTGTTGTGTCTTTTTGAAAATTCGGGACAACTTTTGGTGTCACTTTATGTCTTTCCTCTTTAAGGAGATGTAGAGATAATGTGTTTGTTTTTAAACAGAGCAAAGTCAACCCAATCAACATCACTCATGCGTCATCTTGGTGACGACTCACGTGATGAAAACGAAGAGGAATTGACTTCCGGCTAGACCCTGAGTAAGAAGTTATGCCCGTTTTAGTGAAGTCTCATCAGGAAATGCATCTTCATGAGTTACTAGATGGGTCTTGGTCATCATGACGGCCCGTGAAGCCCCTGTTTGAGTCATAGTCAGGATGGCATTGATCTTTTTTCCTATGCACTTTGTACTTACAACGTCGTTTAATGCTTAGACTATATCTTTTTATTGTGTCTAAGCTTAGTAAACTAGTCAGAAACTACTAAGAACTCTCATTCTCCTAAAATCACCTAGATTAGAACGAAAAGAAAAAGCAAGAGTCTACAATTACTCACAAGAACAAGTAGAGGTCTTTTTCAAGTTCATTCCCAAAAACTAAAGGATTTCTCCTTAGATTTGGTCACCAAGTAGGTGGGAATTTCACCAGTGATTCTTTTAATCCATTAGGTCCCTAGAGTTCAGTTAGTTCTTTAATTCTTCATAGCATGCTTAGACCTAGGGTTTTTAAAACTTTGAAGATTTGTTGTGTTTTAGCTACTATGGTTTCCATGATCTAATTAGCATGTTTTATTGGAAATTTTCATTGATCCATGTATATAATTCAAAACCTTGGCTTACATTAATCATCAGCACTCATAAATTATACTTGCTAGACAAATCAGTCATAAGATCATACTTTAGAATTTGAATGCCATTACCTTTTAGTATATTTATGTGCATTCCCAGATGACATGTAAGTATTTTGAGCTATTCAGTACTTTGTTGCATTTTAGCTTTTCATTCAATTGGAAGTAGACTTAGCGTTGGACTAGATCTCAACATACCCTCACTTGTTTAAAACTACGTGCCAACATTGGTTCAGAAGTCCCCTCTGTTGGGCACCAGTTTTAGTGATCACGCCTCAGTCGTATCTTTATACCCCTAGTAGGGTATATTGGATCCTCTTGATGGGGTGTGTACATCGGACTCCACGTTTAGCTCACGTAATTTATGTTGGTTAATAGTAGCTCCCACAACCAGACTTTCATTGCATTGACCATGATTTCAATATTTAGTGCATTATATTAGCTACTTGATTAGTACTTGGTCATTGCATTTAACTTAGATTTTCCCTTACATTTAAGTACAATCTATTTTCTATGCTCATTATTATATTGCTTTGTTATATCATTGTTCAACTTGGTATCTATATCATGCATGCTCAGTACATTCCAAGTACGGATGCGTACTTTACACTACATCGTTTTATGATGTAGGCTTAGGCACTCATCATCTAGCTCACGCGTAGTTTGACTTACAACCTATAATTAGCAGCTTCGTGGTGAGTTCTCATAGTTCGAGGATATTTCTTTCTGTATCTACAAGATTTTCTTGCTTGTGAAAGATTGATGATTATACAGCTTAAGTGAACACAAAACTTGGTGAGTAGACTATCATATCATCATATATTATTATAAGCATGAAGGTCAAAACTTAAAAGTTGAATTACCATTTTAGCCTTATACTAAATTAAAATATATATAAAATAATTAATTAATTAAATATTAAATATGCTTAAATTGTTAATTAAGTTGATTCACTTATTGTTAAAATAATGTAGGAGAATGAATAGTTGTAAAAATAATTAATTATAAAGTTATTACGAAAACGTATTAGAGAAACTTTTCATTTCTCTATCTGATCAGTTTTAGGTGTAATTTTGTCATAATGTGTATTAATACCACCACCTCCACTATCTCATCATTAATATTCACACCTTCATAATCTTTCCACACTCTCAAGAAGTTGATGGCACTTCTTGGATCACTTAATTTGTAATGTTTTTATCTTCTATTAGCAGATTCTCCATTTTCCTATATTATATATTATACTTTCTCATGTAATCATGTTATCTTTATTATTTTTTTATATGAGTTTGTTATGCTCAATGTTTTATTTATCTTTATTTGAACTCATCTAAATTGTTGAATATTTCAACTACTAATAATTTTTTAAAATTTGACTTTTTTTTATGAAGATACAATTAAGAAATGACGCTAATATTTCATAGTGATGATGCAGTAAGTGAAGCAACACAGATTGAACTGTTTCAAGTAGTATCAATTTTCAGGTAATAAATCATTGTTCCTTATATGCAATTAATTATTTTTGTGTAAGTTGATATGTTCTTAATAAAATTTTGGTCTGATTTTTAAATAAAAATTATTTTATAGAAGTTGAGACGGTACACTTAATTGGATTATCCAAAAAAGGAATCTTTTACACAAGGACAAGAAGAAAGACTTCTAGCTTTATCACTGCATTCATGACAATCAATGGAATATCCTACAAGACAAACAGTTGATGTGATTCTGTACAAGTGAATCCAACTCACTAACAAAAAAATTAAAGAAAGAAAAAAATGAACATGAAGAGAATAAAAATGAAGATGAAGAGAATCAATGGTGTCCTATAAGTTGATGAACCACTGTAACTTCATTATTTTTTGAATTTACGAGGAAATGAATTATTGACGAAATTTGTGAAATATACATATATACCTTTGGGTTGGTAACAAATGTGATTGAAAGTAGTATTTTTTCATGCATAATAGCTAATTCTTGATATATATATTGTTTAAATTTATTATTTGCACTACAAACATTGTATGAAGTATTTTAGGATAAACGTGCAACGCACGTTTTCGGAAACTAGTATTATTATAAGCATGAAGCCTCAAAGATAAAAGTTGAAAGACCAATTTACCCCTAAGTATCAAAATATTGAACCACATTTATTATTTAATAATCAAACAATTCTCTTAATCAAATTGTAAAAAAACTTTAAATAATTAAAAATAATTCAAACGTCTATTCAAATTTCTGCCATTATTGTGCTCTACATTTACCAATGCAAATTTTACCAAATATTATCAAAATATTGAACCACATTTATTATTTAATAATTAAACAATTCTCTTAATCAAATTGTAAAAAAACTTAAAATAATTAAAAACAATTCAAACGTCTATTCAAATTTCTGCCATTATTGTGCTCTACATTTACCAATGCAAATTTTACCAAATATTGTTATTTAATCATATATTATTATAAGTAGGAATCCAAAAAAGTAAAAAGTTGAAATACCAAAATAACCCTATAAAGTAGAGTTACTACAATAATATTATTAAAAAAATATATAATTTAATAAATAATAATTTTTCTATAATTTTAATACAATTATTTATTGGGTATGTTAATGGTCTACTTAAATTGCAAGTAACGGTATGTTAGTGGTCATTCTACTTAAATTGATGTATTCAATAATACCTCTTTAAACTTCTACTAATTTGTCCAATATGCATTTGAATTTGAAAAGACAAACATTCTTATTGAAAAATATATATGCGCGCATAATATTTATTTTTGTCAAATTTGCAAATTGTTATCAGGTTATATATATATATATATATATATATATATATATATATATATATATATATATATATATATATATATATATATATATATATATATATTTATACACGCGCAATATTTGTTTTTGTCAAATTTGCAGATTGTTATCAGGTTAGAGGTTTTTTTTTTTGGTAATTTCTTTATAGTTATCATGAAATACTTTGTACAAACATTTTGCCTTCATTGAATTTAGTGTAAATGTTATATGTGATATATATATATATATATATATATATATATATATATATATATATATATATATATATAAATAACTTATGTGATTATTTTTTTGTCAAACTTGCAGATGAATAAATTAATTGACTTTCAATCAGGTGAAGGAGATGAAGGGTAAACCTATTTATAATTATAATTCATACTCATCAATTAAATATTTCAATAATTATTATATATCTATCACAAATAGTACTACTTCACATAGGTGTTCACCCAATAATGATTCACTAGCTATTTTAAGGAAGACATATACTAATTAAATTTCTTTACAACTTTTATAAAATACTGTTCTCATTAGATAACAACTTCTCTATATGTATATGAGTGAAAACGTAGAGGCTACAATATCTTAGAAATAAGGAAAAATTGGTAGCCATGAATTCTTTTAAAATTTTGTGTTATGATATATTTAACAACAAAGATTATTTCTCACGTTGACACTTAACATATTGTAATAATTATATAATTGAAGTCTATCGAATATTGTTTTTGAGATTTTTTTGATACCAATATATAAGCTGTATTTTTCCACTTTAATTTCTATACATCTATTAAGTCTTTATACTGATATAATTAGTATGTCATACATGTAAACAATACGTGATTGACTATATATTTAATTAATTATCATAAAAAATAAATAATATATAACATTTGTGAACTAAATCAATTTAATAATCGGAAAATGGTCTAAAATAGCCTCGAAGTATTGAAAATGGTACAAAATTACCCTCCATCCACCTATTGGCTCCAAAATGCCCTTCTCATCTACCTATTGGCTCCAAAATACCCTTGTCATCCACCTTTGAGTTCAAAAATTGATCACTTATTTAACTATTTTAAAATTAAACTATTTAAATTATTTTTAGAATACTTGGCGTTCAACTATTGGTTATAATATAATTTATTAATATAATTTATAAACCAACCTACTACCGACTCATTATTAACTAAACCCCACCAAATTAATAAACCAATTATAATATCAAAATTGTCATAAACACTACTAAAACACGACGAAATTATAGATTCTTGAAAATGACTACCAAAATTATTCGACTCTGAATAAAAGCCCAATTAAATTTAGGTTGAGCCCCTTATTTAGGAGGACACTTTCAATAGGATTCTATTTCAAGCTTGAAATCAAAATCTATGATTAAAGTTAAAGAAGTAGTACATCCGAATTAATTCATGACATTTTTTTAAATATAATTTTCTAAATATTTATGGTTTGTTTTAAAAACTTAATATATTATTTTTAAATTTTTTTATCTATGATGTAACATCACATAATTGAGAAGAGTGAATGATTAAGATGAACATAGTCACACTTTTAAGTTTATCGTTAATTTTTATTTAGACACTTGAATATATGATAAATTTTACTTCTCTAGATATTTTCGCCTCAAATTTTCAAAAACTCTCATTGGAAGTAGCTTTCTTGTTGTTGCATTAGTAACGTGATGGGTTTATTATTTTGGTGGGATTTAATTAGTAATGGGTGGGTAGTCGATTGATTTATAAATTATATTAATAAGTTAAATTATAACAAATAGTTGAGCGTAACGTATTTAAAAAAATATTTAAATAGTTTAAATTTAAAACCGTTAAATAAGTGGTCAATTTTGAACCCAAAGGTGGATGACGAGGGTATTTTGGAGCCAATAGGTTGGTGGGGGGGGGGTATTTTAGAGCCAATAGGTGGATGTAGGGTAATTTTGTACCATTTTCAATACTTCGAGAGTATTTTAGGCCCTTTTCCGTTTAATAATTAATAATAATGTCCAAAGTGTTAACAAAATAATTTTCCCTTACCACAAAAAATGATACAATAATAAATTTGAAGATCATTAATGGGTATTCCTTTTCTCAGTATCATTAAGTTGCCATAACATTTTTTTTTTCTTTTAACCAATGAATTAAGAACATATTCCCATCCCATGATGGGCGCTCTCTCTAATATATATATAGAATATTTCAAATTTAAAGTTGAATTATGATTTTTAACCATCATAAATTAGAATATTATAAAATATATAATTATTTAAATATTAAATACTATAATTTGAATTACATGAATTTGTAATGATTTTTTTATTTCATTCAATTAATTTTTAATTAAATATCTAATATGTTATAGGAGTTAAGTTACACTAAAGGGTGAGTAAAAAAATCATTAAGTTAAAAGGAGAATTAGGAGTACAAGTCATCGATTTTTTATGAGTACATCTATATGATCATACCAAAATTTTATTGATTCAATGGCGTAATAAAGAATACTTTATAGAATAATACATTATTATAATGTAGCTAAATATTTTTGTTACTCTTATGAAAATACTACTTAATGTATTTGATATTCTTAAAAATTGTTCTACCATTTGTGCTTTCAATTCAATTGCATTGTAGCGATATGTTTATATAAATTCATATAAAGTGTTTGTAAAGAATGTATCACAATTTTTGGGAATTCAAGAAAGAAACAAAAATGGTCAAAATTCTTTCTTTTGTTGGTATGTCTATTGCTTCTTCTTCTTTTTCAATTGATTTATGATGTATATAAATAATTTTGTTGTTCCTTTTGACATCATATAAGTTTATTCGGTGACTTTTTCGTATTTTTTTTTAACTTTTTGTATATTTTAATGTAATGTTATTGCTTCACACTATATTTATTTGCTATATATGAACATAAGTTTATATTTTAGTGATTACATATTTTTATAAGGTATTATAATTTTTGCTGCCTTTTCTTATCACTACATTCAATGAGTATATAATATAAATAGATTAAAGGCTTATTCATGTTATTTGAAAAATCTTGTATTGATTGATATGGAATACACGTGTTCAGAAACTAGTGTATTTAAATAAGTTAGAGAAAAATAAAAGTAGAAAGAAAATAAGGATGGAATAAACTTTGCGTTGAATCCACGTGGCAAACAAACATTTGCTACTATGGTAGCACTTGGATCGCTATTAGAGCTATCAGCTCTTCTCCAATCTCCACTGTTAAAATCAAATCTCAATCAACGGCGCCAAAAGGATTTCGAACACTTCTCCAAAATTTCCAAATTCCCGCTCTCTATCTCTCCGTATAAATACCTCCACTACCCATTTTCAGATTCACCATTTGAGAACTCTACTTTTTCTCTGTATTTTTATCAATTTCAAATGGCCCGTACTAAGCAAACAGCTCGCAAATCCACAGGTGGAAAGGCACCAAGGAAGCAGCTAGCTACCAAGGCTGCAAGAAAGTCAGCTCCGGCAACGGGAGGAGTGAAGAAGCCTCACCGTTTCCGTCCAGGAACTGTGGCTTTGAGGGAAATCAGGAAGTATCAGAAGTCTACGGAGTTGTTGATTAGGAAGCTTCCATTTCAAAGGTTGGTGAGGGAAATTGCTCAGGATTTCAAGACAGATCTGAGGTTTCAGAGTAGTGCTGTTGCTGCTCTACAAGAGGCTGCTGAGGCTTACCTTGTTGGTCTCTTTGAAGATACTAATCTCTGTGCAATTCATGCCAAGAGGGTTACAATTATGCCTAAGGATATTCAGCTTGCTAGGAGGATTCGTGGAGAGAGGGCTTAAGATCTTTTTTTTTTTTTTTTTTTTTTTGGGGTGGGGGGGGGGTTAAAGCCATTTTGTTCAATAGTTTTGCTTAGATCTCTTGTTGGAAGTTGGAATGCTAGGCTGATTATTGTACATCTAATAGATGTTTTCAGTTCTAGTAAATGAATATTCACCACTCCACCACAACCTTTATTGCTTGTTCCAATACGTCCTTATTGTAGGCATACTTTTGTTAGAATAGCAATTGAAGAATATACATTTGTGAAAGGATAGTATTCATCACTGCTAGAAAGGTTAAAGACAACCATGTTAGAATGGCATTACAGGTTAACATCACCACCTTAGGTACAAGGACTGTTAACAACAGTTGTTACTCCTACAAACAACTAAAAACTGTTATACTAGTGACTACTACCAATGGAGGGGGGGTGGGGTGTAAAAGAAGTATTTGCTACACAGATTTATGAAAAATCAGCAATCCACGGTAACACAGAATCCTTGTATCGTCATTGCTCTGGCAGTCTTCGCTGAGCTAAATACGCTGCTGACTGAAGAGTGATAAAGTTAGATAATGTATCTAAAATAGAAAAACAAAAAAGCAACACGATTCACGGATTTGAACAGATAACCAATCCCTTGCTTTGCATAGCTCTGTTACTTTAAGTGACCATGTGGTTAGTCAAATTGACAATCTGACACTACCATGAATTTTAAGGGAGAAACACCCCATGAACTGTAGCGACAGGACAACGACTAATGACTGCTTCAGTGAAGAGGTTATGATGATTTACCTGAGCAGAACATAGGGACTTCATGAGTTCAATCAACATATTGTTTCCTGCTGCTTCACTAACTTGAATGAGGAGAAACTCTGAAACTGATTATGCCTAAAGGGAGGATATGAGTATCCAAGTGACAACTCCAAACAGTATACTTTCTTGGAGATAATAAATTGTCAACCGAGAATTAAGATCCTCAGAACTAGGTTGAAACTGTCCTGAACCAGGAGTGATTGTTGAATCCATCCCATTGTTTGATCAACTTTAGCTATTCAATTGGTACAAGCAATTTTAAAAAGGAATAGTAATTGAAGTTGAAAATAAAAGATTTGGTAGTTGACAAATTGGTAAGATTTGCAACCATTCTTGACTTTGCTATGTTTACATATGTCATTAGTGACATAGGTATGGTTTTATCTTTCTATAAATAGAGCATTCTTGCTCATTTGTAGAACACACCAAGTTATAGAGAAAAACCATTTTGAGAGCAAAGTGAGGTATTCCATAGACTATACAAGAAAATAGTATGTGAAGAAAAATAGAGTGTGAGCGATATTTTAGTAAGACGGAAACCAAAAGAGTGTTGTTCCTTTTGAGTGTGTAGTAGTCACTTTAAGTATTGTATTTGTGACTACACAGTGTAAAATTTCTTACTATAGTAATATCAATTTCTCTTAGTCCGTGGTTTTTTCCACGTTTCCACGTAAAATTCTTGGTGTCGTTATTTTCCCATTTTATTTCCATTACTTTTTACCATATATACTTTTGTGATACCAATGTTGGGTGGTCTTGGGCCTTCTCAACCCAAAAGCTAGCTCAAAGGTTGAGGCTTTCCCTCACACTTATAAATTGACCACCAGCCCCTTTCACTTCCGATGTGGGATAACCCAACAATCTCCCCCTTCACACATCGGGCCTTGGGCTAGAGAGAACGACAACCCAGTTTCTCCCGGTGGGCTGAGATTTGTTGATAACCTGGGCTCTGATACCAATGTTGGGTGGTCTTGGGTCTTCTCAACCCAAAAGCTAGCTCAAAGGTTGAGGCTTTCCCTCACACTTATAAATTGACCACCAGTCCCTTCCACTTCCGAGGTGGGATAACCCAACAGTGACTACTTCAATTTTTCCTACCATCACTTGGCAAATCAATATATGTCTTAGTCCATGTTTGTCTTGAATAGAAGTCTGGAGAGAATCAAGAGGGTAATCATAAGCAGAAAACTGAACTCCATGACAGTAACTTGATCGAATAAAGCCATTGGTAATTATGTCAACAATTTCTTCCTTAGAAGTTCCATACCAACCAATCTTCAGAATAGGATTATCATTGCATTTTTTGGTCATGGCCTTTGAAAGTAGATTGAAAGATTGCAACTTTGTTTCGTAAACAAAACTGGAACGTTTCACATGAATAGCCTCAACTTGGATTAATGATGCTAGTGCACCCAAACCAGATATAAACTTGGCTATGGTAGGTTTAAGTTTCACATTATCTAGATGGACTTGTTTCAAGATATTACCAAATAACTGATCTACTTGACTTTTACTGCCAGAAACCCCAACCATTGGATCTGGAGTTGTTGGACTTTGTACCTCTTTTTTGTTACAAGGGTTCGTGCTTGAGCTCGCAAGTTCAACTGGATCTTCAAGTCTGCGCCTATTCGAGTTTAGCCTGATGGAAACCATGATTAATTCTGGTGAAAGAAAGGGTTAAATTATTAGAGAAGCAAGGACAAATTCCAACCACAAATAAATAAGATGAAAGAGTTGGTTTTGGTTCTTGTGGAATCAAACTAAATGGAAGATGAATTAATATGAATATTTGGTAGGAAGATAATTAGTACAAAATACAAGTCAAAGATTGTATCTTGGTAGGTGAAAGTTAGGCAAACCATAAAATGGTTTGCTATCTTAACCTTGACAATTTTGACACATAGTGATGTCATGGATGACATCAATAGGATGAATTTATTCCTATAAATAGGTAGCTCTTAATTCATTTTCAAATCATCCTTTCACTTGCCTTCTCACCTTCTAAGGCATTGTGTTCTCTCTCTTGTAGTATTTCACTTATATTCTTTGTATAGTTAAATAAATATTGGTGCAGTTGTTCTTTGGTGGACGTAGGATCATTTTGATCCGAACCACGTTAAATATTGTTGTTCTTCCTTGTTCTTTAGTTTCACGTTTCCGCTAACAATTGGTATCAGAGCAAGGTTCTGTCTGAGTATGCTCTGTGGTTGCAGCACAGTCTGAACTTCCACATCAGAAAAGGATTACTTTGGTTTTCTGTAGTTCCAAATACATTGTAGTAGAAAAGGAAGAACAAGTAAAAAAAAAATGAGTTCCATGAAGTTTGAAATTGATAGATTTAGTGGGCGCAACAACTTCAATATCTGGAAAATCCAGATGATAGCGTTACTGCGGAGGGAAGGTTCAATCCATGCTATTGACGGAAAGTACCCCGATAAGATATCGGATTCCGACAAGGAAAAGATTGAAGGAGATGCATTGAGTGCAATCCAACTGTCCCTTGCACCTAACGTACTTTGTGAAGTGAGTACAAGTACCGAAGAGACGGCCAAAGAGTTATGGGAAAAGTTGGAAGGGCTTTACCAGGACCAGTCAGTGACAACAAGGATGTTGTTACAACGGCGTCTTCATACATTTAAGATGGATTCAGGTACTTTGTTGCAAGACCATCTAGATGCGTTCAATAAACTTGTGATGGACTTACAAACTGCTGGAATTAAAAAGGACGAGGAGACACTTGCATGTTCTTTACTATTTTCATTGACTTCAAAATATCGTGATATTGAGAATTCAATGATGTATAGCAAACAACCTATTAAACTTGAGCAAGTGCGGCAAGCACTAAACTCTTGTGATGTGCGGATGCATTTTGAAGGAGACAAAAGTGACGAAGCTAGTGGACTCTTTGTAAGAGGTCGTACTAGCCAAAAGGGAAGGAGCAAATCGAAGTACAGATCAAAGTCTCGTGTGAACAAAAAGAATGCGGAGTGTTGGGGCTGTCACAAGAAGGGGCACTTTGAACGAGATTGCCCTATGTCGAAGTCCAAAGAAAAGGCGAGTGCATCCATTGTTGAGAAAGTACATGATAATGATGATGATTATGTACTAACAACATCATGCAATAATGGAGTCTATGACAACAAATGGATCTTAGACTCTGGTTGTACTCTGCATATGACATTCCGAAAAGATTGGTTCAGCAGCTATGAAACAAGCAGAGGAACTGTATTAATGGGCAATAATGCAACTTGTAAAATAGTTGGCATTGGTTCAGTTCATGTTCGCTGCCATGATGGAATCATGAGGACTATTACAGAAGTCCGTCATGTTCCTGATCTAAAGAAGAATTTGATCTCCCTGGGTACTTTAGATAAACAAGGCTATAAGTACATGAGTGAAGGAGGAACTATGAAAGTGACTAAAGGGTCTTTAGTCATGTTGAAGGCCAAGCTGGAGGATGGCCTCTACACACTTGCGGGAAGCACCATTATTGGCTCTGTAAATGCATCTACAGTGCAGTTATCTAATGATGACAAGGCAAAATTATGGCACATGAGACTAGGCCATATAAGCGCACGAGGATTGGAGATGTTGAGCAACCGCAACCTTTTGAATGGTGAGAAGATCAGCACACTTGAATTTTGTGAGCACTGCGTCTTAGGGAAGCAGAAAAAGGTCAGCTTCAGCACTGGCAAGCACAAGACGGGAGGGGTGCTAGACTACATCCATTCAGATTTATGGGGTCCCTCTAAGCTTCCATCAAAGGGAGGAAAGAGGTATCTTCTCACATTCATTGATGATTTTTCACGAAAGGTTTGGGTGCGTTTCCTGAAGACAAAAGGTGATGCTTTTGAAGCATTTAAAGAGTGGAAGATTTTGGTTGAAAATCAAATGGAGAGGAAAATCAAGTATCTTCGCACGGACAATGGCTTGGAGTTTTGCAGTGAAGAGTTCAATGATTTCTGCAAGGTTCATGGGATCGCAAGGCATAAGACGGTCAGGCACACACCACAACAGAATGGAGTTGCCGAGAGAATGAACAAAACTCTTCTTGAGAAGGCTCGTTGTATGATCTTACAAGCTAAGATGTCCAAAATATTTTGGGCTGAAGCAGTTCATACTGCTTCTCATATTGTCAATCGGTCTCCAGCATCAGCGATTGACTTTAAGACTCCGAATGAGGTCTGGTCAGGTGAACCCTCTAACTATTCATACTTGTGAATATTTGGGTGTCCAACTTATTATCATGTTAATTAAGGTAAGCTTGAACCAAGGGCTAAAAAGGCCATATTCGTAGGGTATGTTGATGGAGTAAAAGGGTACAAACTATGGTGTTTGTCTTTACTCAAATTTGTAGTTAGTAGAGATGTTACCTTTGATGAATCCTCTATACTTGATCCTCGTAAAGTTTCTGTGGAGTTATCTAGAAACGAGAACAACGAGCAGGTGGAGCTACCGGTGGAGCTTACCAAGAAATGAGATCAAGAGACTCAAAGTGATGAGTCAAAAGATGCAGAAGAACTTGCTTCCAATGAACCATACACAATTGCGAAGGGAAGGGACAAAAGGCGGATACGGAAACCAGAACGTCTTATAGAGCAAGAAAATCTGATTGCACAAGCGTTCGTAGCTGCAGAAGAAGAGATTAAGGATCTCGAGCCCTCTTCGTATATTGAAGCAACTTCTTGCAAAGATGCTGCACAATGGCAGTTGGCCATGATGGAAGAGATGGAGTCTCTTCACAGAAATGAGACATGGGTCTTAGTTAAAAGGCCAAAGGGGATGAGGACAGTTGGATGCAAATGAGTCTACAGAAAGAAAGAAGGTATTCCAGAAGTGGAAGCTGCTAGGTTCAAGGCGAGATTGGTTGCAAAGGGTTTCAGTCAGAAGGAGGGAATTGACTACAATGAAATCTTTTCTCCAGTCGTGAAACATAGCTCAATTCGAGTGCTGCTAGCATTGGTTGCACAATTTGATTTAGAGCTTCAACAGCTTGATGTCAAAACTGCTTTTTTACATGGTGATCTAGAAGAGACAATCTATATGGATCAGCCTGAAGGTTTCCTAGTTGAAGGAAAAGAAGACCATGTATGCCAACTGAAGAAGTCTTTGTATGGTTTGAAGCAATCCCCTAGACAGTGGTACAAGAGGTTTGATGCATTCATGACTACACATGGATTTTCGAGGAGTGCATTTGATAGTTGTGTGTATCACAAGAAGATGTCTGGTAACTCTATGATTTATCTTTTGTTGTATGTTGATGATATGCTTATTGCTGCTAACAACATCACAGAGATAAATATTTTGAAGAAACTGTTGAGCAAGGAATTTGACATGAAGGATTTAGGAGTTGCAAAGAAAATCCTTGGAATGGAAATTTCAAGAGAAAATGGTGTTGTACATCTTTCTCAGAAGAGGTACATCCGAAAAGTTCTTGAAAGATTCAATATGGATATGAGCAAGCTTGTAAGTACACCTTTAGCTTCTCATTTCAAGCTTTCAGAGTTACAAATGCCTCAATCTATGGATGAGGTGGAGCATATGTCAAAGGTTCCTTATGCGAGTGCAGTTGGTAGCATTATGTATGCTATGGTATGCACACGTCCAGATATTGCCCAATCTGTAAGTGTAGTAAGCAAGTACATGGCAAATCCAGGAAAAAGGCATTGGGAAGCCGTCAAGTGGATATTGAGATATCTCAAAGGAGCTCCTGATGTTGGCCTAACCTTTCGGAAAAGTGAAGGTATTTCAATTCTCGGTTATGTTGATTCTGACTATGCAGGGGATCTTGATCGAAGGAGGTCCACAACTGGATACATCTTTACTCTCGTTGGCAGTGCCGTTAGTTGGAAATCGACTTTACAGTCGATTGTCGCTTTGTCTACAACAGAGGCAGAATATATGGCAGCAACGGAGGCAGTGAAAGAAGCTATCTGGTTGAAAGGTTTGGTGGCAGAATTGAGTTCAGCTCAGCTTAAATCAATTCTAAAATGTGATAGTCAAAGTGCTATTCATTTGATTAAAAATCAAAGATTTCATGAGCGCACCAAACACATTGATGTCAGATTTCATTTTATTCGAGATGTCGTAGAAAAGGGAGCTATCAAGGTTGAGAAGGTTATCACAGACGATAACGCTGCAGACATGTTGACCAAAATAGTCCCGCTTGCCAAGTTTGCACACTGCAAGGACTTGGCGGGAGTATGCATCAATTGATGCAACTCTAAGAGAACAACTGCTAGGTGGAGCTGGTATGTTCAACAAAGGTTTGATTCTTCTTGTTTCTTACAATGGGATTGCCCAGTAAGCTTAGAAGTTTTGGCCGGAGTTGTTTATACGCATGCTTGGAACACAAACCAAGGTGGAGATTGAAAGAGTTGGTTTTGGTTCTTGTGGAATCAAACTAAATGGAAGATGAATTAATATGAATATTTGGTAGGAAGATAATTAGTACAAAATACAAGTCAAAGATTGTATCTTGGTAGGTGAAAGTTAGGCAAACCATAAAATGGTTTGCTATCTTAACCTTGACAATTTTGACACATAGTGATGTCATGGATGACATCAATAGGATGAATTTATTCCTATAAATAGGTAGCTCTTAATTCATTTTCAAATCATCCTTTCACTTGCCTTCTCACCTTCTAAGGCATTGTGTTCTCTCTCTTGTAGTATTTCACTTATATTCTTTGTATAGTTAAATAAATATTGGTGCAGTTGTTCTTTGGTGGACGTAGGATCATTTTGATCCGAACCACGTTAAATATTGTTGTTCTTCCTTGTTCTTTAGTTTCACGTTTCCGCTAACATAAGAGCTAAATCTGCTCTAGAGGTTTATTTGACAAAAAGGAAAACAATCCAACAAAGACCAGTTAACGATACGCATTGCAAAAACAATCCACTAGGGAACAAGATGATGTAGAAGGTCTGTATAGGACTAGATACTCTTCTTCCATAAGCATTTGAATCATTTCAATTGAAATAAAGATATCATTTAGCTATTTCCCAAAGCAGTTAAGGGGTCTACAGTGCTTTGTGTTTTCCCTTCATATCAGCTGTAACACTTTTTGGAGAATAATGAAATGCCCTATTTTTGCTTTAAAAAAATTGACTCGATATTACTATGAAGAAAATTGAAATTACACCAGCAATATTTCTTGACATGTTTATTTAAGATTCTATCGGAGAAAAGGAAATTCGCCCATATTACTGTATTCACCACGAGAAACAGTTAATTGTTCTTGAAATAATGAAAATATATCTTAGCATGTGCGCACAGTACATTCCCTTTACTTTTCTTCTTCTTTAACAAAGAATCGAACAAAACAACTCGAGCAAAATTCAAAAACGTTAAGTCCCTTCTTCATATCAATATCCACATTTCTTTAATGTCAATCCTTCAAAACAGACTAAGCTTCCACCACATCAAGTTAACAAATAAAATAAACAACTGAAACAAGATATCTAAAGAAACTGATGTGGTTTGGTTAAATTTTCATAATTACTTCGAAATTTTCAATTTTCACAATACAACATTGGATTGCAGAGGGAAAAAAGAAGAATGAGAAAGAGAACAGACGAAACCTGGCAATCGTCCGATTCAATTTCACCGCTGGTGAGAGAAGGGTCGCCGTTGACGGCAGGAATCTACAAAATTACAGAATCGGAGGGTTTTGTGTTACAGAGAAAGTAGGGATTTTGAAAATTGGGGGCAAATCTTTTCACCGAAACGGTCATATATTAAATGGCGGGAAGGATAACTGAAAATTGGCTGCAAATGAGTTTATTTTTAGTTATTTAGTTCAAAATTATTTAAACGACCAGAATATTGCTCATTTTTTTTCTTTCAGTTGAAACTGTAATTTAAACAATACAATAAAAGCAATGTCTAAAAATAATCCTGTAATATACTGTTGGATTTATTAAATAAGGTCTGAATCAAATCGATTACGAAAAACATCACAATACCAGTTAAATCACTATCTTTCTATTCATCAATGCATGTACAAAAATAATACTATTCTAACTTATAAAAAAATATATATATATCTCTGTGTTTTTCTTTCTCATTGTGCTATAGCCTCCTTTGCTTCACTCTGTGTGACCTTGGATAAATCATCAAGATCACGAGTTTGTAGACAGATAACCACGTTGTGGCAGCGGCCACATAGCGAAGGATGCTCAGTAAAAGAACCTACTTGAGGTGAATAATTCCAGCATCTGTCACATTTCGAGCCATTTGCACGAGATACACCAACCCAGATTTTGTCCCCTTCTTCCATGAGGTATTCTCCAGTGTACTGAACATCTTTAATCCTTTCATCTTGCAAGGAGTTGAGAATCTCCACCTGACAAATATCGCAAGAATGTACTCAAAAACAACTACATTCTGTGCTCAAAGAAGACATTTCTGTTATGGAGGCCTAGAATACCTAAACAGCGACCGTATTTCACGTTTTAAGACTATTACCACATGTGTCTAACGAAATTCAGCTGAAAAGATGACCAATATTTGTTGCAAGTGTGACTAGGTTTTCAAGAGGATCCAATTTAGTTTGTTTCAGTCTCAAGTGAGCTCGGCAACAACATAGCGAGAACACTACTCATAAAAGACATGTAACAGACACATTTATACCAAGACCTATAGAACCTTGAGCATGAGTCCTAACTATACAAAGTTAAAATGAATACTGCAGTATACCTGAGATGTTATGAATATGCGATGTAAAGCATCTGCCTCATTTGTAGGTTCGCACATGTTGTTTAGTCTCTCAGCCAGTCTTTCATTAGAACAATGGAGATACACCTTGGCCTCTAAGCTGGAACCAATCAATTTTCCACTTCGAGCTACCTCTAATGCTTTGTTAACTTCCGTCCTTAGCTGGTCATAGTTGTTCAAATTGTCATCATCAGAAAATGATTGATAAAGTAGCCAGAAGA
This sequence comes from Solanum chilense, assembly GCA_032847665.1. NCBI lineage: Eukaryota > Viridiplantae > Streptophyta > Magnoliopsida > Solanales > Solanaceae > Solanum > Solanum chilense. The sequence goes on from CM064963.1 coordinate 88,533,989, forward strand.
TAGTGATTCAATATAAAGCAAATAAACTCTGTTTGGCAGCATGATGAAACCATGAATAGTTTGAATTATTAAACAAAATCAAATCTGATATCATGGACAATCATTTGCTCCCTCAAATTATTAAAGATACCAATATGCACTGTACTTGTATGGCATCATAGATAAACAGATATCAGCCCCCTTTGAGCTTACTTAAGCAACTGGTCGACAGATTGGAATACTAAGCCAAACTTAAGTTTAACCAACTGGTAACAAATTAAAGTATTGGGCCAAACTATGTGGATTAGCTGGCTCAGATGTATAGCAGTTACCTCAAGAATTTTTCCCCAGAAGTCAACTTCTTCCTCTGGAAAGGAAAGGTATTCTGTATCTAGTTCAGGCCATCTTGACTCAAAAACAAATTTAGCAACACGCCCATCCTCAGCAGTATACTGAAAAGGAAGATGCTGCCACATATCCTCAGCCAAATGGGGTAAGATGGGAGCAATTATCCTTCCAATTGAAAGCAAATGGGCTTCAAGGACTGTTTGACAACTCCTCCTTGTAAAACTTGCACTCCCCCTGAAAATAACAAAAACAAAGTTTATTAGGTAAGGTAAAATTCATCAAAAAGGTACCAAGAAAGTACTCAGAGCATATAAACTACAGCACAGTTGTATCTGCTATAATCTCAAAACTTCTATAAAATCCATGTACTGAACTAAGTCTTCTACCAGATTTACCCTACATCAAAAGTACACATAGAAGACTCTATTTTTATGTTTTAAGAATAGCTAAATGATTCTTCTGATTCTCAAAGTATCTCTTAATTCTATCCAACCAAATGTTCCAAAAGATGCAGAGAGGTATGCTTTTCTAGATTTGTGTTAGTTATTTCCTGACTTTCTGATTCTGTCAACAAACTAGTAGGCCTTTCACATTCTTTGGCATCATTTGTTGCACACCACTCATATTCAGGAACAGATCCCATAACTGCTTTGTATGATTGCAATGCGAAAACAGATGATCTGCAGATTCCTGAGAATTTTCACAGGAAACACATCTACTGCACAATGTAATTCCTCTTTTCTGCAACATATCTTGACTTAAGCATGCATTTCTAACTGCAACTCAACCAATTTACACTAGCATCTGACTAAGCTTTCAATACAAGCTGTTAATGAGTTCATGTCACGAGCAGAAAGCTGGATTCAAAGCTCTTGGCCTACAATTTTTTATATAAGGAAAGTCAACAGCAGCAGAAGCCTCAATGTAAAGGAAGAGCAATGTATGCAATCCCCCACACAAAGTCAATTTTCAGAAGATCTTTCAAAACTCATATACAGAGGTCATAAAACCCAACAACTCGTACACGGGACATGATACATGTACCGAAATGATGACACTGAGTCAAGAATTGAGGTCTGTAAATACTAACTTCCCTAAGAGAAGTAGCTGGGATCTCAAGTTTGATGGTTGATGCAAAGACTTTTAGTAAACATGTTTATACCATCAAACTGCAGTTCTCAAGAAATGAACACACCTTAAAACATGCAAAATCTCAGTAGAGCTACATAAGATAAAACTGATACCAACTAAGACATTCTACAGAAGTGATCGATTGTCAACCAAGTTAGCATGCCACATCAACTTGAGTCAAAACCTACCAGGGAAAGATATAGTGGAACAACAAGATCCTCTTTCTTTTTCTCTAGCCGATGATCTAAAAATTAGGCTTCCAGAAACTTTTAACGTGGACATGAAGTTAATACAATATTTAAGGAGTAAACAGCCCAAACTAACTGTCCTCCATATATACACAAAAGTGCAAGAGGAGACATTGATATATTTCTTAGTAGTCCATAAAATGTGCTTTATTGTATTTTGATGAACTGTTCGAGGTTCAGGGAAATTCGAATTATGGTCATTTATTTGATAGAAAAAAAGAATTAAAGTCGCAAACCTACCAACAAAACAAACAGGATAGTTCATTAAATGAGACAGTAATCTATTTAACCGAGATATCAGCAGCAGGAATTCTTGCAAGCTTTGGCCACTGTGATAAAAGGGTAAATTTGGCGATGTTCAGTTTAAGGGAAAGTGACACTACCAACATTTGACATTTCCATCCGAATGAAAATAAAGCAAACAAACTGATTTAAATTTCAAGGAATAGTTTGGTCCACCACACCAGCAACCCAAAATCCAACCCTTCCCCAAGTCCCTGCTTCTCGTCCCTAGTCGGTTAGTCCTGGATCCAATTCCAGTCGACCGAGATTACCCATTATTGAGATTAACGTCTAATTAACAAACAGATGCACAATATGAAGGAAGATGTGAAGGAACCAGATCCTTATTCCATGGTTCTTGCATGCTATAAAAAACTGCATCTATGTTAAGATCTTGTATTGATATATCTTTGGAAAATATATGCAAAGTATATCTTTTTATATATTTCCTGTACTATTCATATAAGAATATGTAAGATATTTACAGGATCTTCATGGTGTTTGAATTGGAAAAGGATTCCACATGGAGATATTTTTGAAAAATCGCATCTTAAAAAATCCTTTTGGATGTAGAATCGGAGTTGTTTATGATTTCCTTAATTCCCAGGATCTTTTTCTTTCTTTTTTTGAAGAACGTGATGTCGAGGCCAGCTTTCGCGCACCAAGACTAATTCCACGGGATACCTGCCACCTCCTACCAGCAATAGATACCAGGTAATTCTGTCCACCAAGGCTACAACAAATGGAAAAAATCACCTAGTGGTTTTTTGTCTCCGCTGAGTTCTGAACCTGAGACTTCAGGATTCACAACCACTTCATTGACCACTAGGTCACACCCTTGGGTGCTCCTTAATTCCCAGGATCTTCGAGATATATGGTTTCCTTGTTTATGTGCTTACTAACAAGAAGACTATATATCCTATACTTGCTGCAGGAAACCATGCATTCATGCATTAAGAGAAAAAAATAAAAAGTCGTAAAGCTTTCAAGCAATGAGCTGTTCCTGGAAGATCTGAAGACTATCTAAGAGTGAACACTCCGGTCAATGAGTCCAGTCCTAATTCAAATGTACTAGGCTTGTCAAGTTGTAATCATCTTCTTTTAAGCAGTATTACTAGGTTGTTGATGTTCTAGGGAATAGTTCCCAAGCCCAAATCACTGGGAACTATTGGGCCACCCCCAACTTCACGATTTGGGTAACTTATCTCGATCACCATTACTGTAGTTTCTCGCCTTCCTTCCTAAGTGCGAAGCTAGAGTTCTAGCTACGGTTGCGGCAGAATCTAGTAGCTTTGGCCAAAATCCTGTAATTGTGCTAAGAAATCCACTTAATACGTATATATGATTTATCCAGAACCCAGTAAGCAGCCATTTCTAGAACTCAGAACCCATAAACACAAAAGTATGGATCTGCCCCTACTCTTTCCCTCTGCAGCTTCCGCCTTTTGGGATCCCATTATCTCCACTCTTATGATCTTTGACGAGCCAATGATAATCTCGTAGCAGCAGTAGATCTCATTTCGTATAACTTTTTCTGATTATTTTTCTTCTTTCCAAATATTGTATGAAAATTACCTAAATACAGCTCATTTTGATGGCATTTAAATGGGTTTAATAGATAAAGAGCCAAAAAGCAACTTCTGGTTAACATAGGCCATCATCAGAAGAACCTTATACAAGAGGGGCCAAAACTGAAAAAGGAACCCTTAATAATTACAATATTTAAAGCTCTTTTAATATGGTAGCATTATGTCTTGCTTTGTTTTATATTCTTTTGTTATTTTTTTTAAAAAAAATCCAGCACTTGAAACATTAGACAAGCTTGGAAGAGAACAAAAGGTGAGATTATGTAGAGATGCAACATGAATTACCCAACATAAAGCCGATCCTTAGCGACATCAAGATAGAAGTTTGAGAGGTCAACTATCACAAACCGCTGAATCACCTGCACGGACAATAAAAATAATAACATAAAAATGGATGTCAGCCATTAAAGGGATGAAAGCAGTAAATAAGTATCAAAACAGCTGTGACCATCAGCTGGTAATTAAATTCATTTCGACAAAGATTGCCATAATATTGACAAGAAACAATGCTACATTTTTTTAAGACCGTAATCATTTATCTGACAAAGATAGCATTTTACTGGAGTAATATGTCAAATCTTTTGTAGGATCCGTGTTATCTTCTTGCCATAATATTAACAGAAATTGCTAATGTGTCTTTACTTCAATCTATTCTGGCATCTCTCTCTCTCTCTCTCTCTCTCACACACACACACACACACATACACACACTGCAGCAGCAGCAGCCACTTAATAGCAGCTAAACCTCCTCCCACGTTTTTACACTAGGCCTCGACATTGCTGACTACATTTCCAACAAAAAGAATTTGCCGCTTTTGTACCTATTCTCAGCTAAAGACCTGACATGACGAGCTTCCTCGCTGTGCTGGAATAGAACAAACTAGGTAACAATGAAGATGACATTCCTTAAGTGTATCATGGAGCTTTTCTTCCAGAAATCCCTCTCAATCTAACCTCATCATTTCAAGCCAGGCCATTAGGTTAAATTCCATTAGAAATATTCAAGCTATTCTGTTTCAGCAGTGATCCAACATAGCACTAGATAAGAATCAATCAATTCCCTCCCTGTTTTGCAGAAATATCCACCAGTAATGCTATTGGCAAACCAAAACTAACCCTAACAAGTTGATGGTTTTTCATCTAGCGCTTATAGAGATACACATCCACTAGTGGTGGAATTTAATACCAGTCTGCATCTGGTGGATCATTTGGACAAAACAAACATAAGGTTTTTTAAGATAATGCTAACCGTTTCATAAAAATTAAGTTTATTTTATAATTTCATTTACTTTTGGTGTAGAAACAATTGTACATGAGGATGAAGATCCTGCATCTGGTGGATCATTTGGACAAAAATAAACATAAGGTGTTTGAAGATAGTGTTAACTCTTTCATAAAGATTTAAGTTTAGTTTATAATTTTGCCTTACTTTTGGTGTGGAAAGGAATTGTAAATGAGGATGAATAACCGTTAGGATTCATGGAATCCTTACATGATTTTAGTTTTTTTTTCTTTTTGCTCTACTTGTACATATTTGTCAGCACATCTTGGAGTTGTGCACTATCAATAAGATCATTACTTTTCTCAACAACAAAAAGGGCAACCCTGTAGACCTGTACTCAAAGTGTGCCGCATTCATGCAGGGTTCAGGGAAAAATCACACCCCAAGGGAGTTTGGTGTGGGTAGCCTACATGATCTATAGGTCACTCAGAGACAACTTAACTATTGCTCCAAGGCTCGTCTCCCCTTCTCCTTACTTTCTCAAAAGAAGTAAAGGAAATGCTCCTTCGCTGAAAAAAAAAATCATTGTATTCAACAAAATTAGTGTCATATGTTCCTTGTCATCAATCTTAAGGACCATCGATATTGACCTACTTTTTCTTCTTTCTTTTTTTTGATGACAAGGAAAACCCGCACCCGCTATTCTTTGGGTGCGCATGAGGAAAACTCCTATGCAATAGCTCGCAAACCACATAGGAGAGGTAACCCGCACTAGGCACTAGGTGCGACGAGCTCAACTCAGAAGGGAAACCCCTTGCTTTCGCTAGCAAGGGGTTTCAAACTTGAGACCTCCAACATAGACGTCCCAAGCCCAAACCACTGGGCCACCCCGAAGGGTCCTACTTTTTCTTCTGTATTACCTTTTTCATCTGTTGAACAAATATTTTCTTCCATACTTCTTCTGCTAAGCCTTGATCATTTTCCCAAAATATCCTCCATGCAGCCAGAACTCTTCAACTATCTTTTGTGCTCCACACTACAAAGTACAACTGCAGCGAGCTGACAGCCTCTAGAGAACTTCAGAGTTTAGACTCTGAATTTTTGGGCAGGATCTTGACTTCGATGTCTGATTGGTGGCTGAAATGGTTCTTTCTTTTTTGGGGGGAACGGACATGGTTTGTATCCTTGAATAAAGAATCTCAGTTAAGTTTCTAGTTTCTTCAGACTTCACATAATATCAAGTTTGCTTTTTCTTAACCATCATATAACTATCAAGTAAAACTAGAACAAGTAGGAAAACTTCAGCCTTTAACCTTCTGAAACTTTGGCAGAGTTGGTGATGAAAGACTTGACTTTTACTGTGACTGGTGATAGAAATGGTGTTTACATCGTTAAACATCAATGTTAAAGTTCCACATCTACCTAAACAATTAGTTCACATTGACACACAGATACGACACAACTAATCTGCTAGTTGCAGCCATATTCTCATCTGATAATGCACTAAGAGTGACGCACATAGTTTAAACCATGACTCAGACCCTCCCACTCTTGCACATAACAGAAACTGTTAAGCTCCTCCTTCTCTTCAAAATATACACTCTTACTATCTTCAAGCAAACAAGTTCCTTTTTCCATGTAACCAAAGTTTAAGAGTCATCACATTTCAGGAACTTGAAACATCAACTTGGCTTTTAAAGAAACAATACCTGAAATATTTTGAAAAACTGATAACTATCATAGCTCTCTCTAATGTTGTTCACAACATTAGCAAGCTGGAATAATGCATGCTGATCAATCTTCGGAAGATCACTATACGGGACTGTATAATCAGCCTGCAGAAAGAAAATTTCAAATAACATCAACTTCGAAAACTACCATGTTAAGTTGAACATCTAATTCAAGATAATTAATAAAATCATTAACTTTAACAAGTGAAAGTTCTACTCAGTTCAAGAGTCGAGCATAAGAGGGATCTATGACACAGATTTCAAATGCTCTAGGTGCTTTTTTTTTTTGTGTGTGTGTGTGTGAGAGAGAGAGAGAGAGCTTAGCAAAAAAAGAAGATGCTGCTGCAAGTATAATCAGAATATGTGCGGAAACATTTTCATTTGGAAATGGCCTCAATTGAGACTGTGTAACCTACTTTCCAATCATGGAGATTTGCTAGAAGGAATCGGAGTGTTCCTCGCAATTTCCGGTATATGTCAGACATTTGACGAAGGACTTGAGGTCCAATTAGCATGTCGTCAGTATAGTCTACACTTGAAACCCAAAGCCTTAAGACATCAGCACTATATGGAGGGTTTTCCTGTCAAAGGAAAAGTAGAGATGTCATTTCTTGTCAAGAACATGTTGATTTGCACAAAAATTGCTGCAAAATTGGCAACATACCTTTTGGTTTTTCCCTCCCTCAATCACCATCCTTGGATCAACAACATTTCCCAAAGATTTGCTCATTTTCAACCCCCTCTCATCCAGTACAAATCCATGTGTAATAACACCGTGATAAGGGGCCTGGCCTGCAATTATGACATGCAATGAGGATATTATTATAGGGTAACACGTCGAAGAACCAAAACCTAAAAATAATGAAATCGGTAATAACTGTCATGTACTAAGATCCCGTGTTAAGTATTTTGACATTTGCTTCTTTTGCATCATCTGTCAATGTCTCCAATTTCCAAGAGTTACTCCAAATCCTTTAGCTTCTTTCAGAATATAACTTACCACTGTTTCTTAAGGAGAAAAAGATGGTACACTATAGGTCTATGGATGAAGTTCACAGAGTGGGGCAAGAGAGAGAGAAACCTCTAGCAATAATAGCAGAGAGTAGAGAATATAGATAGTCATAGTTTCAAATGTAGAAATTAAAGATCCATAAAGACAAAAGAGGTTAAGGGGATCACCAATTCCCCTGGACATTCAAACATAACCCTGTTCTTTTCCTACTTCTCATAGCTGAGCTTGATATTTTCCATGGGCGAACAAAGAGACTAATAAAAGATTCTCTAAAGCTTCTTAACTAATATATAAAGGATCAAGAACAGGACTTTAAATGCCCCTTACCTTTTGTAGCAATACTTGTTAATAAGGAACTCTGGAACCAACCACGATGCTGATCTGTCCCCTCGAGATACAAATCTGCAGGGTAATTAAGGCTTTCTCTTTTGTCCAGCACCGCAGCCCACGAGGAACCTGTGTAAACAGAGGTTAACTTATAATCCTACTGCTTAAGAAAAATTACATTAGGAACTAAACATGAAATATAGTTAGACAACTAAACCTGAACACTGACTGACAGAGGTTTAATTTCTTTCCAAGAACTTTGTGGTGGTAATCAAGTCCACTTGACTTAGCCTGACACTCAGTTGGGTTCTTTCAGGACTTCGAATTATATCAAGTGACAAACAACAATAAAGGAACACATGGATTTGGGTCAATCCCCACAACCCTTTTAAACATCAATGAAACAACAGAGAAGCAATTCAAAGAGTTGCAGATTTTCTTATGGTCATAAATGATTTCAATAAAACTACCAATGCACCTGACAGACCAGTGTGGAAACTTCACAGCAACCCTTAAAAGTTTCTTCTTTCATGTGGTTAGTCTGCAGGAATGCTTGTTTGACTCATGAAGTACTACAAAGAAGAGGTAGACAGATTTGCTCAAGATGCTTTATGTGTGACCAGGATGCTGAAATAAATAGCCATCTATTTCTACATTGTAAAACAGCTGCAAATCTGTGGAACATGTTCTTGTGTATACTTGGAGTGAGTTGGGTGGTTCCGAAAACTTCTAAAAGTATGGACTGACTGGAAAGAGATTGGAAGAAGAGAGTCAGAAGAGGACTGGTGGAAATTAATCCCTGCAAGCATCTGGTGGACATTGTGGAAGGAAAGGAATGCAAGAGGCTTTGAAAAAAAAAGAACATTCAAAAAATCAGAACGAATTGCCTTAGTCTTCTATATTTTAGGTGTAAACAGGATATGGTGGGGCATATAGAACTTTTTGTTGATTTTATTGGGAAATTGTAAAGCTCCATAGACTAGTTCTTATGGCCTTCTGTTTTTTACCCTATGGGATGTAAGTGCTCACTCTTATCATTGCTTGGATGACGGAATTTTGTGAATACACAGACTTGTTCCTCAAAAAAAGTGGGTCTGGGGAGAGAAGGAAAAGACAACAATAATAGAGAAGACAGACAAAAAGGAAAAAAGAGAGAGAGAGAAGGATGGAAGAAAAGGACAGTGTAATCCGACAAGTGGGTCGGGGGAGGATGATGAGTATGCAGCCCTACCCCTACCTTGTGAAGGTAGAGAGGTTGTTTCCTATAGACCTTTGCATCAAATAAAGCATATCAAGATCAACAAGAGAAGGAAATAAAATAGTGAACAAACCATATAGAAATAATGGAGAAAAGGACAATAGCAACTACAAACAGTATAATAACTGAAGCAGAGGAACAACAGGTAAAAAAAAAAGAGAATAATAATAATAATAGTGATAAGGAAAACTAGACAACGCCCGACTACCTACTGACCTTCTACCCTAATCCTCGACTTTCATATCCTCCTATCTAGTATTGATGAATAGATGAGGTTGCTTTCCAAATACAACAAGAAATGAAGTAGAAACTAATAGATGATCAGATTTTAATAATGGTGCCATAAAGTTCCAAACAATCAATGATCAACATTTATCCCCACAAAAGAAATTGTTTGAGCTAGTACAACAGGCAGAGTACTGAAAGAAGCTATATCACCTGAGTCAAACCAGACATCCATCGTATCAGTCCCTTTTTCATAGTTTGATGCTTTATCGCGATATTTCTCAGGAAGTAATTCCTCCACTGCCATGTACCACCATGCATCACTTCCTTTTTGGGAAATAATAGCTGCAAAAGCATGATTCGGTGTGAGGTTAACATTAGAATATTCTAAATACAAACTAAACATTTTAATATATAATACTCCCTCTGTTTCAATTTATTTGCCTGGTTTTGACTTGGCACTCATTCGGAAATGCCAAATACTATGAAAGATTTGATGTTCAGATTGAAGAGCAGGAGAAGGAAGAGAAAATGAAGGGCTGGAATGTGATTCTACTTGCTTTAATGTGGATAGTTTAAAGAGAAAGAAATGAGAGAGCTTTTGAAGGTGTAGAGTCGAGTATCTTTCGACTATAGAGTAGTCTTTGTTCCTTTATTTTCTTTTGGTGTGAACAGAAAGTTCCTAGTTGTATAGATGATTGGGTGGAGTTTATAGAGAATCATATCCTTTTGTAGATTCTTTACCTTTTGGTATACCCTTTGTATAGTCCAGCTTGGCCACATTTTATGAATGAAATACATTTACTTGATCAGAGAAATTATCATGCCCCAATAAAAATCCAGCGTAACAGAGAAGTACAGGAAATCACAACATGAGGGATTTACATTTGATATGATCGATAGTCTCTTCATTCATCAGTGGCTCTTTTGATTCAACGTGGTAAAAAACTGGAATGGGGACTCCCCATGTTCTTTGACGTGATATACACCAATCAGAGCGGCCAGATGTCATAGCAGAAATACGGTTTACTGCCTGGACAGAATCATATTATACAGTTACAAAGCAGTAGAGGACCAGCTGCTATCTTTAGCAAATCTGAGAGCCGAAGAAGTATAACAAATACCTGAGATGGAATCCATGTTACTTGGTTGATCGCATCCATTGCAGCATCACGAAATCCTTCCACTGATGCAAACCATTGTTCAGTAGCCCTGAATATAGTGGGCTTCTTTGTTCTCCAGTCATAAGGATATTTGTGTTCTGCACAACATTTATTTATTAGAAGAAAAAAACAAGGATTAGATTCAGAAATCATATCAACAATATTTAATAAATCACACGAGACTTATAGGTTGCAGACATCCGGAATAGGCACTGAAAAAAACACTTACTGTATGGCTCTACCATGACCAATGACAGGTGTTCATCCAAGTAATCAATAACAGCAGCATTGCCATTGCCAAGCACATCAAGCCCCCTAAATTGTCCAGCTTCTTCTGTAAATTTCCCATCATCGTCAACAGGGGAAACTAAAGGCAAACCGTATTTCAAGCCGGTTACATAATCTTCTTGTCCATGACCAGGTGCGGTATGAACTAATCCAGTTCCTGACTCTGTTGTAATGTAATCACCACCAACGACAACGGGGCATTCCCGGCTATCTATAGGATGGGTGTACCTGAGAAAAGTTGGATGTAAGTTTCTGAAGTAATAAACAATTCGTCTCTAGTAACCAGTGTGAGAAACTCATTGACAACAGTAATTTTTTTTTTTTTAATAACCAACTCGTGCAGAACAGTATTGACAACTTCATCATGAACTATCGGACCACATGGTTTATACATAAGGTCCATCCTTTAGCATGGTCTTTCGACAGAATATACTCGTGAAAAATAATGGAAATATACCATTTGAAAATAAAATCTAAACAATGATGTTCGGGCCAGCTTGCGCGCACCTCGATTATTCCTCCAAGTACCTGCTACCTCCCACCAGCATAGGTACCGGTTAACCCCACCAAGCTTAGGCAAATGGAAACAAATCACTTAGTGTTTTTTTGCATCAGCTGAGCTGAGATATGAACCTGAAACCTCATGGTTCTTCTCCCAGCTCATTGACCACTAGGCCACGCCTTAGGGTGCTACCATTTGAATTGTATTTGGCAGCATAAAATAATAAGTTGGGACAACCAAGCTTACAAGATCAACACGTCACCTGCAATTTTCAAGATCTGAACCCAGTACTGTTTTCTTCAAGGTAAGCTTCAAACCCCATTTTGATTCTAATGTTGATACAAGGTCCAGAGCTACAATAAGATGTAGGCTTTTATCGCCCTTCATGAAATTTCCAAACCTCTTCTTTCCATCACCAGAAGATGTAGAACCGTCTACAGAGGCTGAGGAAACTTCAACAACGGCATATTGAAGCTTATTATTTACCGCTACAGCTGCAAACCCCCACATATATTATTAGACAATAGTTGTACCCCAATATATGAAAAGAAATGGAAAAAATGAATTTCCGTACCATGACTTGATGAACCTTAAACTATAGAAAAGCCAAGCAAAACTTCACATGATAAAAGACTAGCAGCACTTATATTTTGTTGAGAGAATGGACTGCGCTAAATAAAATTAAATTTTAAAGCAAAACAAGAACTTCACTCGAAAAGGAAAATATATTTAGCATGCCAAACTATAGTGCAACCTCGCAAACCCGAAATGCTTCCAAATTCTGAAATTTGAGAACAAATCAAACATTGGTTACTTAAACCTTTCACAGACACAACTTTTTCTAATTCATATATTTACTTCTCCCAAAAAGGCAGGAAAAAGGATGCAACATAAAAATGGTCACTGAAACACACACTAACCCGATGCAGCAAAAGATACTCCTCCAAGAAGCAGATTCCTTAAAATTAAAGCAATAACAGAAATAATAAGTGAAAAGCTCACTCTCACTAAGCAATGGATATAAACTCAGTTGTGAAGAAACGGACCTTGGGTCTAGCTCAACCCAATAGCTAGATCACAAGAAGAGAATTGCATAACCCATTTCCTCAGTGAAAGTAGAACTTAACACCCCCTGTACGTCTAGACAACTGGAGTGTGGATAACATAACACGAATACCCAAAAATGAAAAGCACAACAGGGATCGATAGGTTTGCAAGGATACCATGTCAAAAATGGACCTTGGGCCTAACTCAACCCCAAGAACTAGCTCATGAGAGAACCGCATCAGCACTATCTGGTGTTTGGGTGTTTTTATATACCCAATTCATAAATTGGTTATGTCGTGAGTGCCAAATAAAGCACACTTATCTAAACAATTTTTCCCAGATTATAGTTAACCATTTCGTGTTTTTATGTCACTTCACAACAGTGACAAATACAATATCTTGAACATAGAACTACCACTGTCCAGCAGGAAATATTTTATTTGAAGCCTTAGTTCCACTATGTCTTATGCTAGATGAAACGTTCCAGCTAATAACATTCGAAGCATAACACCTTTTGTAAGTTGGACTAGTTAAAGAAAAGGGGGAAAAGTTCAAACTGTGATGATTTCGCAAAACACCTTACCAGCATTAGCTGGTATTGTCCAAGGAGTTGTTGTCCAAATTGCCAAGCATAGATTGGGTAAGAATTCTTTCAATGAGTCACATGAAGCTGGTACACCAACTAGTCTGAAAATAGCATACATGCTTTTTGACACATGCTCCTCATTATACTGCATATAAACTTCATTGACGTTAGAGAGAACCACGTATAGACACACAAACAAAATATATACATACACAAAAATACATATGTAGAGACATATTCATAACTATATGAATAGCAGGTCAAAGTAACCATGTTCAGACTTCAGCCTTTCCAGTAAATTACTTATGATATAACATATTTCAAATAAAAAAAAAGGAGAGAGAAGAGACATTAACCAGACCAAATTTCTTCTAGTAAAAATAAATGGGAAATACAACAATGATATGACCAAGACTGTACCAGACAACTTACAAAGTTTCACCCTCATCTGCCAAAAATTAACAGAATTCACTGCCTTGTCAATTATTCATGTTCTAACAACCTCCCAGGTCAAACCAAGAGTCGCATAGAAAGTAGGTGTCTTCGAGAAAAAACAACAATTTTAACATGTTCAGCCTTTCCAGTAAATTACTTATGATATAACATATTTCAAATCAAAAAAAGAGAGAGAGAGAGAGAGAGAGAGAGAAGAGAAATTTACCAGACCAAATTTCTTCTAGTAAAAATAAAATGCGAAATACAACAATGATATGACCCAGACTGTACTATTACCCAGACAATTTACAAGGTTTCACCCTCATCTGCCAAAAATTAGCAGAATTCACTGCCTTGACAATTTTTTCAAGTTCTACCAACCTCCCTGGTCAAACAAAGAGTCACATAGAAAGTAGGTTTCTTCGAGAAAAAACAACAATTGACAAGTTCCAATACCTCTAGTTCAGCCTCTGCAAGTGCAGTTCGAGATGAGGGACTCCAATGAACTGGTTTCCTGCCTCTGTATATAAAACCTTGAATAGCCATCTGGCCAAATACTTCAACCTAGTAGAGAAGCATCAAGCAGAAAAAAAGAGCTTTCTAAAACTGGCTTGAATAATTATTGTCAATATAAAAAGAAAAATATGCAATTTAATTCTCAAAGAAAAAGCACTAGTGCTAGCCTACATAACAAGGAAAGAAATAGAGAAGGCACACAAAACATATAGTGCAAAAGCAAACCAGAAAAGCTTGACCAATCATAAGAGCAGAGCTATGTGAGATTCAGCTAAACACATAGAAGGGGCTATAAGAATTGCAGTAACCATACCTGTGCAGCTTCATATTCTGGGTGAAGAGTTAGATAGTGCTGATCCCAGTCAGCCCATACTCCATAGCGCTGCAAGCATCTCAGGACCATAGATGTTAGCATTAGGAATAAAGCAGAATAACAAGAAAGGAGGAATAGAAGGTCAATGATGAAAGAATACAGAACAGGAAGTAGCAAAATATAAACAACCTTAAATGATGCCATCTGACTCTGCACAGTTGATTTTGCAAATTTGGCTGCCTTGTTTCTCAATTTTAGAGGTGTAAGCACCTTTCTAGCATCATCGTCTAGTGACTGTAACACTGAATTTAAAATAAGCTGTCATGCCACCAAATTACAAATTAGGGGGCAAGACGAAAGAGAGAATCATATGAGTATATCTTCTTTTTTTTACAAGGAGAAAGCATACGAGTATGTTCTAAAATTTTGGTACCCTTATTCCATATTTTTTATCCATAATCCAGATATTTCAGCATGAATTAAAACAATCTTCTTTTTTTTAAGGTACAGCATGAATTAAGACACACAGAATAAGAAGTTATATTTTCCCAAAGCAAAGTCTTGCCAAATAGTTAAGGAATAAGATGGAGTAGCATGAAAATGCCAGCTTGCTAATCATAAGGAACTGATAAAGCATGTGAAAGAAAAGAACTTAGGCAATGGTGTTTCCACAGAGACTCTTCACTACTCCCTGTTATACCTTCTAAGCAAAAGGATCAGACTTTATTGAGGAGAAGCTTGTGGCACACTTTCTAATCAGGAACCAAGGAAAAAATAATCAATTGGGTTCAAGGGAAACAGTGGATGTTATCTCATAGTTGTACTTTGGACTACAAGCTCTCAAACAAATAATAGCTCTGCATTTCTTACATCTCAAAGAAACATGGAAATTGTCTCAGAGATTGGTGGTTTTGATCAGGAAAAAGACAACCAGAAGTACACAGGATCTATAATTTTGAGAAATACCGGTGTAGCTAAGTCAAGGAATCAAAAAGAGAGTAGGCAAAGGACAACAAAAGTCAATCAAAGAATTGAAATCGACCCTAAGTAAAGCTCTATGTAAAGCATGGGCAACCAACCATCTGGCATCTGCAACTTCGATTTGTAATTGGTTCACAATTTTTGGAAATTCAGACAAGGTATTTTGCATCAGAAATGCTTTAGCAACAACTAATATCTGCTCCTTGAATATAACAATTGAAGTAGCCCAGAGGCAAAGTACTTCACCAAATTGGTAATCTTTAAGGATAAAGCCAACTTCCGTAAGCACATTCTCAGTAACTGTTGGTTAGGTCTGCTAACATAGATTAAGCACAGGAATATTAAACAAACTTAACTGAAGCTGCACAAGAAATGATGTTTACCTTTTAATTCAATTGGTAAGCCATGGCAATCCCAACCTGGAACATACTGAACTCTAAAGTTTTGAAGAAGCTGACAAAACAGAAGGACTAATGAGATATGAAAAAATATCTAATAGACAGATATGAAATACACGCAGGGGTGACACTGTGACAGCTCGTTAATTCTAAAGAAAGCATTTCAAGTTTGACATAGTTAGTAAAATACAACATAAGTTGTGGGCACCAGAAATGCCTGGAAGGTAGCCTATGAGAATCAATTGTTAACTCATAATAGTGCTCACTTGACTGATGAGTCCATATAACAAAATTTAGGCATCAGAGATAATTGCAACACCCCGTATCCAAAACAGACCAAAAATCAGCTTTTCAGAAATTTGCAGATGCAATCGATGGTTACCATCGACGGACCGTAGCCTGACCCACGGCCCGTGCTGCACATCCGTCAATTGTGACTGAAAACTCCCCCAAAAACTCAGCCCAGAAAATTTGACCAAGTGTCGAACGACAGAGGTACCTACATTCCGTAGGTCAGACTACGGTCCGTAGTCTGTGTCCGTCGATCAACACCCCATTTACCCACTCTCTGACAAGAACCACGATTGACCAGCACAGTCCATAGATGGACCCACGGACCGTAGGTATGACCGTGGATGGAAATTAGCAGACAGTTAGGGGGAAATTGCAGTTGGGTCAACTTCAAATGATCATAACTCTTAGCACAAAATGAATTAGGTGTCCCATGACATACCAAAAGATAGATAATTGAATTTAGCTTTCCATAGCCACCGACCTTGCTAAAATCAGACTTCCGAGTAAAAAGGTATGCCCGTTTTAGTAAAGGTCTATCGAACAGACCCCAACCTACGGACCCAAACGATGGGCAGTCGATTGAACGACGGACCGTCTGTCCAGGTCATCGTTTGGTCCGACAGCAATTAACTCAGGGGTCTTTTGATCTTTTCCCACTTCATTTACACTTTAAGATACGTCGTTTTGACCTTAAATCATCATATTTTAGTCAGTTTAAGCCTAGAAACATAACAAGAACTTACCTAAGTCAAATTCATTAAATCAAAACTTAGAAAATTAGAAGCAAGAAAGGAGAAAAAGGTCAAGAATCCTAGTTCAAGAACGCAACAAGGTTCCAGCAGTTCTAGCCCCGAAATCTAAATATTTCTCCGTGGATTTCATCACCCGGTATGTGGGATTTCACTAGTGGGTTCCTTTCACCCATTAGATCCCTAGTTGTCAGTCAGATTATTGATTCTCATATCATGATTAAACCTAGGGTTTCTAGAACTTCAACAGAACTTCATGAATTAATTAGTTATATGTTCCAAATCAAATTTTCATGTTATTACTCAGGTTATTGCATGAATTTCAGAACCCTAGCTATGTATTTCTTTAGTTCTTGAGTTACATATTTCAATTACTTCAGATATACATGTCTTAGTTATTAATGCATAATTATCAGATTAATTATTGCACTCTCAGTTTGCATGTTCAGTTTTGAGCTATCCAGTAATTACAGAAATTCAGTCATAATGTCTTAATCACTTAATTCATTGGGAGTAGTATAATACCGAGTTGGACTAGGTTTTAGCGTACCCAAATAGTCCCAGAACTACAAGCCAAGTAGGTTGTAAGTCCCCTCTGTGGGCATCAGTTTAGTAATCATGCCAGCATGTCTTTATACCTCTGGCCGGGTATATTGGGTCCTCTCAATGGGGCGTATACATCGGACTCTACATTTAGCTCATGTGGTTTTATTATCGGTTATTAGTAGCTCCCTCAGTTCAGTCAAGACTCTATTGCATTGACCATTTATCAGTATATTCAGTATTCAGTTTCAGCATGTTATAAATTGGTCATTGCATTCAGTTATCTCAGCATTCAGTATATCATGTTCAGATTTCTATATTTGTTTTTGTGCTTGTTCAGTTATGTTTTATTTCAGCTTTACTCTATCCTACATGCTTAGTACCTTCAAGTACTAACGCATACGTGCGCTACAGCTTCTCGTGATGTAGGTTCAGGTTCTCAGCATCCAGATCGCGCTTAGATCGATTCCTGATCTCCAGTTCAGCAGATTTAGTGGTGAGTCCTCATTCTCCGAGGAAGATAGTCATGAGATTTTCAGTGTTTAGTCCTTTAGTTTCAGTTTTTTCTAGACTTAGATGGGGTCTGTCCCAGCATTTCTAGTCGAGGGCTCGAGGCTATTCTCAGACATAGTTAGTTCAGCTTAGTATTGAGTTAATAACTTCCTTGTATTAAACTCATCAGTATTACAAATATCTCAGTTATAGATTATGGGTATTCCCAATCTTTTCATTTTAAATTATGATTTAGCTTCCGCATCAGTTTATATTCTTTAGTATGCCCATGATCATGCTAGCGGGGTTAGCTTGGGATCATTTGTGGTCCTAGGTCCCGTGTCCGCGTCTCGGGGGTAGCTCGGGGTGTGACAATAAAACTAGACATCAACTAGACTGAACAATACTACAGCTATCATAGCACTTTAAAATGTTAAAATTATGAAGCAGACTCATGTAAAGCCTTAAAACCTTTCTTTTTCTTATTTATTTGTCCACTACAACTCTTATCTAAAGATTCATAGGTAGTGACATGCTTGTTTCATATGCTTAAGCTAGCCAACATGGATGCAAAACAATCGGTTTATCCAAATCTAGTTGATAACAGCAGACAATCTTACCTAAGATTCACGGGTATTAACCTGCTTGTTTCATGAGCTTAGGCTAGCCAACATAAGCAGGTGATATTATACATCTCAAACTATGTAGGCAAACCATATAATGATTACCAAGTGAGAACTGAGAAGTAAAAGAAATCTTTTGACGAATTATCTTACAACAGCAACAACTATAGAAATTAGATAAAGCACAACTAGTCTTCATTTATGTTCCACTCTGTAACATAAAGAAGGATTTATCTTTCTCTACCATCTTTGTTTGTTTGCCCACCTGATGAGGGGTGAAAATGCAGTGAGCCTCATTGTGAGCTACGTACACACAGGTTTGTTTTGGCTCAACTTGCTATGTTCGTTTCAGGGTCCAGTAAGGAAGTGACTGAGGTTGATCTCTCTCCAATACCCATTTTTTTAGCTTACAAGAGCCTGATTCTTTTTCACTTCCACTGCTTCACTTAAGAAGATGTAGGCATTATATCACACAAATCCTAAATGCTCTTCCCTTGCCCTTGCCCTTGCCCTTGCCCTTTTCCCTCTTATTTGCAGCTATGTAACATTTTTTATAAGGCAAATTGTTATTTCATTGATGTTGGGTAATTCCCATATACAGCATTATACCAAGAAGTACAAGACCTACCAAAAAACGTGGTTTTCTACAAAAGTCACCCAATCATCTATAGAAACAGGGACCTCATGGGTACACCCAAAAAGTGATTAAATTCCTACTAGTATGATGATACAAAGTTTTTGTCTAAAATTCTTTTGATTGTACACACGTAGAATGTTGGGTTTGCTATCAGTCATTCTGTACTTGATCAAGAAAATAAAGAATGAAAAGCATCATTGAGTTAAAGTTTTCATTATATTTGTTACGTTGAAGAAGCTTTTGTGGTTAGTGGTTACTTAAGATATTTTAAATTGATAAGGGCCAGTTTGGCCATGCAATTCAGGCTTCAAATTTGAAGTTTTGATTTGAAATTTGTTTTTATTTATGACATTTGAACAAAATTTCAATTTCAATTTAAGATTTTGATTATCCCAAATTCACCTAAAAGGAAAAATTTTAGTTCCAAGTTTTTTATTTCAATTCCGTAAAACTTGACCCATAAGTTTATGCAAAAAAAAAAAGTCCATAATTTAAAATTTTGCAACAAAAAAAAAATCAATGCTCAACATTAAAAGATTGACATACTATGAGGATGATTATATTAAAGAATAGCTAGTTACTACGATTGTTTATTTATTGTACCAATGAATCTTTGTATAATTATGTATATTTGAAAGTTTGTAATAGCATGTATTCTCAAGCATTATTTATAAAAGGAACATGGTTGTAGGTGATTTGTTAATGCAGCACCTTAACATATTTAGATACCAAATGAGCTATGGTTTGCTCATTTGGTTATATTGTACAAGAGTTGGGAAGTTTTGATAGTTTTCACAAACTGTGGGGTTTTGCATGTGCAAACAAAATTTCAACTTCAAATCAATCTCTACCCAAATCAATGATTTCAAATCATGATTTCCAGTTCATGTCAAAACACCTACTTATAAAGTATGTTTCATCTGATACTGCAGAAGATTCACCTTTTATCTGTCCCAAGAACTACACAATTACATTTTTATAAAGCCTCAATGAAGGACTAATGCTTACCAAGTATGGTGAAAAGAACAGAATTAACTTTATGATGAGGGGTTTCACTATCACAAAATGATTTAATTCAACAGAGAATTTCCACGGATAAATCTCAAAGTATCTCAACAGGGCTCATTACCAGTAAAATGTTCCACGTTATCAGATCAAGACTTGAAAGCGAGTAACCCACAGGCTCAACGCTCTCAACAAATTACCTATAATCAAACATGGCAAATCAAATATGATCTACCCGAATGGTCATAGCAGTGACTGTTCATAACTTGGTATCTAAATCCAAATGTGCCAATTAAGAATGTACTCATAAGCACACAACAAGTTAAAGTACTATCACTGCTTAAAAGCTACCCACCCAAGAAAACCACGAATGTGTTTCTACTTAGTTCAATGCACCTACAGCAAAAAGAACTACAAAAAGGGTGAGCTTACATACGAACCTTATAACGATTAATAATGTCCTTCAAAATTTTATTCAGAGCATGTCCCATGTGTAAGTCACCATTTGCATAAGGAGGTCCATCATGCAGAACGAAAGTGCCCTATCAAGAAACTCTAAGTATTAGCCAAAAGCAATTATCATTTGTAAAGACGCTTAATTCAGTCTTCAAGCACTCACCCCATTGTTCCTCTCAACAACTCTTTTAAAAACCTGGTTGTCATCCCATATTTTCTGAAGTTCAGGTTCCCTAACTGTGGAATTTGCTCGCAAGCCAAAGGCAGTTTTTGGAAGATCAACTGTGTCCTTGTATTTCCCATCATCCTGCTTAGCCCCTGGACAGTGGACAATATCAAGCAGGCCAGTCAGTTTACAACGCTGCATCTTGTCAGCAACAACTGAAGTGACTAGTAACTAACTATAGCCTACGTTAATTTTGTATTCAGAAAACCATATTGTCCAGCAAAGTCAAGTCACATTCCCTACCTTCAGACCTCTTCTTGGCCGCCATTACTGGTCCACGAGACCTCCTCTTCCCAGAGGGACAAGAATCATCATTGGAGTAGGTAGAGTAGCGGGTCATGTTCATAAGAGAGAAAACTCTAGCAGAAGAGCTACTCCTTAAATTTAACAGGCTAACTGAAGTGGTTTCCCTTAAGGATGAGCAACTCTTTAATGACCAAAGCTGAGCAAATATATAAGATTCTACATCAGCCACATGAAGTATAAATGAATATGCCACAACATTCAAAGAAATGAACCTCTATATAAGTAGGTGTAAGCAAAGAATATATAGCTGCTCAACTATGAAGTCTAAAAGAGTGGCATTTCATCAAGCATCTGGCATGCCAATATTAATCATAGGAAAATGAGTGAAGCAACAACACTTAAGCAGATACACAAAATAAAGCAACGACAATTGGTCCTATTCCTTCTGGGAAGGAAAGTTACTTCCAATAAATGAATGATCACATTAAGAATAAGTAAAGAACAGAATAATAGCTCATTTACAAAGGTTAGCACTTAATCAAGCAGCCGGCATTCCAACGATATTCAAGACTCTTTACAAAAAAAATATGAGTAAAGGCAACAATCCATTATGCATATATACACAATAAATTGACACCCCAATTGGTACTTAATCCCTTCCGGCGACAAAGTTACAATTAACCAAATAAAAATTGAATCTTGACGGCATAAAGCTGTCATTTTTTTCTATAGTCAACTAAAATGACATTCATAAGATTCATATTATAAGAACTTTAGGAAAAGCAATGAAACCCATCAAAATAGCAACTTTTATTTAACAAGAGAACTCATAAAAAAGAACCTTATAAGAAGAGGTTTGCATTGCCATTTTGGCTCTAGCTAAGGCAAAGACAACTGAATTCGAAGCAGTGATGCGTTTAGGAAAAAAAGTGGCTTCCATTCATTTGAAAGTTTGAAGCTTTCTTCTGCTGCTGCTTTGACTACAGAAGAGGGAAAAACAAGCTGCGTCTCTGCTTTGTGGATAACTGAACTAGGCAACGAGCTGCTATGCGCCGTGTCTTGGCATTTTCGATTTCAGCCCCTTTATTTTCCCCATAATTGTATTTTGTGTCTTCGCTCTTGTGATTTTGTTGAAAAGAATTGCACTTTCAACCCTTCTAATTTGTACTAGATATAAAAAAGTCCATGCCAACACTAGTTTTAAATATATGTTAATTTTTGGCCTAATTCATCGGTGGCATCTAAAGGTGGCACAAATTTTTACTTAGACACTTTAACTAAGCTTTGTTTATTCTAAACATCTCATGTCATGCCTCGTTGTGTCAATTTGACACTTTTTGCTGACATGACATAATGAGTAAGATACACTCACTAACAGCGCGTGAAAAACTTATTTAATTTATTTTCATTTTATTTTTTGTCCTTTTCCCCATCTTTTAAGCATCATTTTTCAAAACTTAAACTCCTTCCATGGAAAAGTAGATTTTATGGTGTTAATTATTTAAAACAAAAACGACCAACATCATAGTAGATCAAGCTATAATTATTTTGATTTATGAAAAAACAAAGAAATAGTAGAGAAAAATAATTGAAAAAGATTAAACAAGAGAGTTTTATGTCTTAAGTGAAGAACTAGTCATCAACTTGAAAGAAAGGATTTCACCGAGAAAACGATTTGTGTGGGGGAGAGGAGGGAGTTCGATTTGTGTAGTCTTAGGCCTCATTTGTTTGCATTTAATGGAGATTTGAATCTTAATTATTCAGATTCAACCCATTAAGTGTGTTTAGTTTTTAGGTCTGAATCTAAATCATTTAGATTCAGCCTATTAAGTTCATTTATTTATTTTTTAAAAAACCTCTTAAGGGATCTTAAGAGGTATGAACGAATAAGATCTATAGGAAACTCTTATCAACATTCATGCTCATTTAATAAGTTATCAAACAATAAAGCATAACTTCTTTGCTTTGGGCATGTCTTTTATCTCATAGCTAAAAAATGTCTTTCTCACTTTTCTCAATCAAACACCATATTTTCCCAAATTAAAATTTTCATAAATCTTTTCAAGTAGTTTTTTATATATTAATTATTTTTTTTGTATTGATGTGTGTTAAGAACACTGTATGCAATAATATTTTTGGTGTATTGTTTATCAAGATTTTTGAATGAAAAAATAGTACTCCAAATCATGATTACTAAAACTTTTAAAACTTCTTTTTATATCTCAAGTGATATATTTTGTTGAAATGAAAACTTTATAATATTTTATTAATACAATGTTCAATTTCACCTTCACATTCAGATGTCGAAAACAAACAACATTATATTTAGTGCTCTGATTTTGAGACTACATCTTAATATTCAGATGTGTATTCAGATTGAAACACCCAATCTTACTGCAAATCTTAATATCAGATCTGTATTCAGATTCATACCTCTTAATCTTAATGGAAACAAATGAGGCCTTAATGTTGCATGTAATACTCATTCGCATGAACATTATGCCTAATCTTTTAGTCGGTCTCAATTCGTATAATATGACATTTATTAAACACTGCTAGTTTCAATAATAGCAATTGACTTCTTAGTGTAAAGTGCAACATTAAGATCTAGAACTCCAAAATGAAATTTAATCTATTCATACCAGTATAAAAAGTTAAGACCGTTAAAGGTCGTAACAAACGCAGAGTACGAATGAAGAACAAATGCTGCAAATAGAACATACTCATTTGTTATTACTTTGAGTTTCAATTTGTCACATACTATTAGATTGATGTCGTCCTTAAATGTATATTGATGTCCTCCTTAGGGCGAATCATCATAATAAAAATTTAGACATAATAATGCTTAAATGTGAGCTCAGCGTATTTCAATATTTTTAATGTGTCAATTAGTAATATTTATTATCTTTAAATAGATAAACAAAACTAACAACTCATCTAAATTATCTTATTAATGTTAAATGGTTCTAAAAATAAATAATCAACCTTTGAGTGATTCATAAATATCTTATAACCAAAACTTCAATTTACCAATAAGAGTTATACCGGTTATAAACATCAAAATTATTGAGTAATTGAATATAAGTTTAATCATTATTTTAGAACTAATTCTTCATAAAAATTCGACCACTTTGGTAATTAACAAATTACATATATATAATTTCAAAAACAAAATATATCATAAAAATGAATAATTATTTCTCTTAATACTACACATTTCATTGTCAAACTTTATGAACATATAAAATTATTCAAGTAAACATATAGTTTCTTTAAAGGGAAAAGACATAAATTCCTCCTTAAATTTGTCCCGAAAAGTCAGTTACATGCTTAGACTATCATAACGACCTGTTACACACCTATATTATTCAAAAGTGAATTTTCTAACCTCCTAAAACTGACATGGCAAAAAAATTTAAAAATAAAAATAAAAAATAGGTGCGTTAGTTTGGGGAAAAAAATTAAAAAAAGTTATAATCCTCTTTTCTACCCCTACACCCACACCTCTTCTTCTTCACACCCACGTATTGTCTTCTTTCTTTTTCATTCTTTATTTTATCATATTTCTTCATTTTTTATCACAATCTAAAAGCACAAATTTTTTTTATTTGCAATTAAGTTAACTTCCATAGATTTGTTAGTGAATAATTGTATTTTATCTAGAAAAGTTTCGATTGATTCTTTCTATTTTTTTTTTTTTTACTTTGTTAAAGAAATTTTGATTGTCAATCAATTTTTGGGTTTGGTGGTGATGGGTAGCGGGTGACAAAAATTAAAATAGGTAATTCAAGGTGATGAAGAAGAAAAATTGATATTCATAATGGTGGTGGTGATATTTGGTATTGGGTGACAAAGAAGAAGAAGAATTGAAGGTGATAGTGATGGCGAATAACACAATCAATAGTGAAGGTGAGTTTGTATATGATTTTTTCCAATGAAATGAGAATTGATGGGTGATATTTAGTGATGAAGAAGATATAATTATTAAAGAATTAAAATAATTAATTTGGAATTAATTAGAGTAAAATATAGTTAATAAAAGAAAAGTTAATAAATAAATAAAATATAATTTATGACATGACACTGACGTAACATTGACGTGACAACGAGTATAATACACCACAAAACGTGAAAGTGATGTTACACGTTTCAGGGTGGTGATAAATTCATTTTTGAATTGTATATGTGTGTAATAGGTCACTATAATAATTTAAGTGTGAGACTGACTTTTCGGTACAAGTTTAAGGAGAAATTTATGTCTGTTTCCTTTCTTTAAAACACCGGATCATATCGGAATAATGTAGGCATCAAATCATAGTAAAATACTAATAAATAGTTTTAATCCCTAATTTATATAATTAGGATTCACAAAATTAGAAGAAATGCTAATATTAATGGAGAATCACTAGTTCTTAAATTTGGCTCTGATACCATGTGTAAAGATTTAAAAACTAGTGAAATATAAGCAATCTGAACATTCATATATCCTCTCAATAATTCATGATTGTAAAGCTATATAATTTTCTCACACACATACTGATAAAAGAAAAATATTATATAGATACTAAATTTATTTAATTTTAATACTAATATTTTTAATCTTTCGTTACAGAAAATGTTGCCTTACAATAAGAAAATATCAACTAAGTAGATTTGTCACAAAAGAAACACAAGTGCTGATTTACAAGAAATTATTCAAACACAAATGGAGATATTAAAGAATTATGAAGGAGAGGAACGATAAATTGTGAAAATATGAAAAAGAGTTGCACACATTTTTCTTTGTATGGAATTCATAAGCTATAAATAGAAAAAGAATAAGAAATATATAGCAAATATGAAAAATAAAATTTGAAAAATGTAGTAGCATGATAGCCACCAAAGTGAAAAACAAAACAAAAGACAAGCTAGAAAGAAACTTCGTCAAATATTGGAGTGATTTGGACTTGCAGATCAATTCGACTTTTCACTTTGCCATCTAGAGATAGTTTGCCCTGAGTTAGAACCATTATAATTTTATCAAAAATTTCAAACTTGCAAGTAGACAAATTAAGAGAAAAAAGTGATTTCCATCTTTAGAGAATGATTATAAATAACATGAGGAATAAGTTGTTAAAGCAGTAGAATATAGCAGAAACTAAACACTTCATATATATATCTTTAAGTTCTTCTTGTACAATTTTTTAGTTATCTGATATTGAAATTATCCTAGTTCCTCCTTTTAATTAAATAGTGAAATTATTCTTCTTAAATATTCCTTTTATTTTCTTATTTTATGGAGAAGAATATCATTGTTAGTGGTACCATTTCTATTGTGGAGTAGTTTTCTTTTGTGTTGAGAAACTGACAAATCTTGATATTTCTATATAATATCAAATATTACTTCTAAATTTCACGTGAGTGAGCTTAAGCTATAGATTTAACTTTTAATTATTTTATAGTTAGATGTTATTTCGGTTGTTAACATATATCTATTGTTTACTACATATTTACATATTACTAATTATGTAACCAAGAAAGGCGGAAGAAGTAATAATGTTAATCGAAGTATTAATATATTGTTAATATTTTAGTGACATCTATCTATTTTATGTTATAATTAAATTTACACTTATTTGTAATCAAGAGAGACAAATAGTGTAATAATTAGACATATCAAGTAATGTAATTGAAAGAAACTTACTTAGAAGAATATGTTTAGTTCAAGTACATTTCTAGTTCTTATATATTACTATTTGGGCAATTAAATTGTATAACCAACAAGAGTGCATTTAATTGTTCAATTTCAATAATAATATATAAATATAATTGTGAGAGATATTTATACTTTTATGAGAAATATAAATTTAGGAATAATTAATTGACTATTCAACTATTGTTGATTTTCTTAAATAATGATTAAAACTATTTTTTTTAACGTTATTTCTACTTTTCATCATCGTGAATTGTAGAGAAGATAATTTTAAAATTACCAGGTAACTTCTATCTTTGTGGGTAGTCGAAAGTTATTAAGTAACTTTCCATCTCTTTTAGTTTAAAATTAATAGATAACTTTCTCATCTTTAAGATTTAACTTATATTAATTATTAAATTAAAATATAGTTATGTGGACCATAGAAATTTACATTAAATTTTTGGTCTCACCTTCAACTAATGATGTATTAGACAAAAGTGCGCCTGTAATTCATTTTTGAATCTTTAAAATATTAGGATTATTTATAGTTACGAACTTTCTTTTTTGAAAGGTCAAAAAAGGAAAAAAGAAAAACATGTACTCCCTTTCTTTATTTTTAATTGTTATTTATTACTAAAATAGATTTTTATTTTTATTTGTCACTTTTGAGATAACAAAAATAAATAATTATTTTTTCCATGTTTTACTCCTAACATTAAATATTATTCTCCGCATCATTTTTAAAGACCAAATACTAAACATTAATTAGTAGGAATAGTATGATAAAGTACATGTATAAATTGTAACACATTAGTCTTACAAATAGCTAAATTTAAAAAAATCTAAATTAGAAATAGTTAAATTGAAATATGTACAAGTAAATCTTTAAATTTGTAAGTTTTGAACCAATTTTCAACGATCATAACGTTCAGCACAAGATGAGTTAGGTGGCCCATGAGGTACCAAATCCAAAGACTTTGAGTCCTCTTTTCTAAGCTGTTGAGTTTGCTAAACTTTGAGTTTGGATGAAGGAGATATGCCCAGGCAGGCTGTTTAGTTGAGGCAGTTCATCCGTTTTAAGGAGTGATATTTTCATATTTTCCTTACTCCCACCAACCAATCTCATTTTTTGTTAATCTTTTAGGGGTCTAAGATTATTGAAGTTAGTTTTAGTTTTTCAAAATACACTTAGGATTTTTGTCAAAGAACTTAGTTTTTTCAAGGTATGTAAGTTTTCATAGTGTTTGGTTCGTTCGCCTCACGCCAATAATGTAAAGTTGTATCCATGAATTCATCTTGAGGTTGAGTTTAAAGTTCTTACATTCTTGAGTAGGTCTTCCGTTAGGGAGCCAGTCCAAGGGTTCGCTTGAGGATTAACAATGGTTCTCGAGTGTCGGTCACGTCCAGGGTGTAGGCTTGGAATGTGATATAAATAATTTTTTTTTTAATGAGTGTGCCAAATCAAATAATAAGAAGTAAAACTGAACAAAAAGAGTATCAGTAACCCACGAGATTTACAAAACCATTCATCTAAAATAATACAACAGAAAATAATATACTCCATTTAAACAAATTCTACCATTAAAACTTAAAATAATTTACAATGATCAACTTGTAATTCAAAATCCATGATAACAATTAGCAATTAATTGAGGCTAGATATAGTAGGGACACTATCCTTCTTATATGTGCTTACGTGGTGAAAGATGGTCAACAGTACTGATAATATGTTATATTCAGAGAATTAAAATTTTATAAATCACCAACAACAAAAAAGAGTAAGTCACCACTTCCATGATCTAATTGTCGAGTTAACTTTATTTTTAGTTTATGAGTTTTATGTTGACAATATGTTATAAAAGATGAGTAATATAAAATAAGAAATACATATAAGAATTATAGATAGTAGAATGTAGAGATCAATCTTATTCAAATGTCTTTAAGTATCTTTCATAATGGTGAATGACGATCACATTCACTGGTTGAGAAATTACTTCAAAAATTATCATCATAAATGTAATAATTGATAAATACACTCTTTTTAAAGAATTCTAAGGGTCCCATGATTCTATATTGTGACAGTCAAGCGGCTATTCCATACACGAAGGATCCAATCACAACAAGACCAATCACATTGACATCAAGTATAACTCTGTGAGAAACTTAATAGCAAGTGGAGAAACAAATTTACAATACATTCTTACTCGTGAAATGATAGTTAATTCTTTTACAAAGTAATATCTAGAGACCTATTTTTGAGAAATATGTTAAGGTTGTAGGTTTGCGTAAGATATGATAATTATATGTATTGTAAAACAACTTAGTTTTTGTAATTTTATCATCAATATAAGAATATCAAATTTATATTCATATTTCATATGAATGTTATGATGTTTTATAAATAAAAAGTGTGTCAGGCAAGTCTCAAGATTGATCTCATACGAGAAATTGCATCTTACATCTGAGAACGTGAAAAGATAATTTTTACTATTATATTATGACTTATTTTATAAATCAGACAAGAATCTCTATGAAAAAATGAGTTTGATGATCACTAAAGAGAGAAACTCGGGATAAATAGACCAAAGGTGTACGATGTTGAATAATTGAAAGCATGAGACACATGAACTAGTATAAGATGTAAACATCGTATAATGTGTCTCAAACCACTAGTGTTAAGCGATCAATGGGTTAATGAATGAATGGTTCCTTTCTTTTTCACTATATGAGATCCCGAAAAGTTAAATTAACTCTTCATGGAAATACCCTTTGACCTTTTACTGTTTTTTGAAGATTCGATCAACGATGCTACTTTAGTATGTTACTAATAATCACGAGTGATTTGGTAATGCAATGCATGTCTAGGAAAGTAGTTGATATGGAATAGATTGATTTGAGTAGAAAAGGAAGATGATTAAAATGAACAATTTAACTTGTATACACAACTATTACAGTCGAGTGTAATTGTTTATGTAAAGATAAACATTTACATGATTTCACCTCTTTAAGAGGACAAGGGATCGAATAAGTAACTGTTGAAATAGTGAATGAAGTTTGGGGTATTGTGAATAGTGATATCTTCATATTAGTAGTGAATTCTTCCCACATGAGATTGAATTCATGTGTGGAGCTATTAAAACCCTATAGTTAAGCTCTTGATGTTCACGGATCGCACGAACTATTAGTCGTATGACTTATGTGTCTAGTTGATATTGTATTAACTTGGGTCTTTCCACCATGAAGCGAAGTGAGAGATGTAAGTTTTGGTCATGTGTCGCTCATGTGGATCTGACCGATCCGACCCAATTTGATAAACTTTTTGAACTAAAAATAAATAGAATTTTAAAAAAAAAGTAGGAACAATTTTCAGGAAAATGAACCACTTTCATTCCCTATTTTAAGATTATTTTTTACTCTTATCAGGGGAGAGGAAATAAGAGAAAAGAGAACATAGAAATGAAAAACGAAAGGGCCTTCAAAAGAGAACTACAAATTCTTTTCTTCAGATAAACATCTACCGATAAATTGACACTTAGTTTATAAATCAATTACCTTATTTTCCAAAATTTCAAAATTTAGCTTGGAGCAATTCTTCAAAAGGATTTTGTTGATCTTCTGTTATTGTTAACATGTACACAAATCTCGTTTCTAATGCGATAGTCTTTCAAATTCAATATGATGGATTTATAACAACAAACTTTATATAAATATTTATGTCATATTAATTTCATAAGAACAAAATGCACCAATTAATTTCAAGAAACTAAGTAGTATATATGTATTCTAATCATTTTTAAAGTTTAAAATTAGACATAATATATAAATATGTTATTTGACTTGACTTCAATTGACATCTATGTCCTTCAACTTTGAGCATGCACAACAACACAAGTGATACTTAAAATTGTATAAAATTGAACAAGCAGACACACACGTCTTACATGACAATTCACATGAGATACATAGCTAATTTAGTTTTCTGCCATATAAGACACATATTATAAATGTAATACATATGATCACTTCTTTAACTTTACAAAAATTTAAGTGCTTACGATACATTCAAAATTGAAGAACATTAATATTATATGAAGTCAAGTTAAATGATACATTTATGTATAATGACTAATTTATTAGTTATTTCAGCAATAGCATTATTTTAATCTCAAAGTTAAAAGTCATTTCCAGTAAGCTCATATATACATCGATTTTCTGTTAGCGGCTTTAAATATAACCTCAGCTCTATTTATTGATATAATGTTTCCATATTTAATTAAAAAAGTGATACAAAATCGTATCAACTTATTAAAATGACCTCTTGTATAACTAACCCATTAGATGGTCGGGTCAAGATGTTATTTTAATTTTTTGAAATACTTTTTCTAAAAATATGTAATTATCACGTCATCAAATAGGTATCAAAAATTAGATATTTAACTAAAATAACCATCAAAACTATCTACACAAAGTTGAACGATTTTTAAAAAATTAAACAAAGTTGAGTAACTTAAACCTAATATATTTGCACTTAATTAATAAAACTCTGAATTTTAATTAATTATATTCAACTCTTTTTAAATGCATTTGATTTTCAAATTTAAAATTTTAATCATCCAAATTTAATCCATTAAACATTAACCATAAATTGAGTGACCACCTAGACCACCAACTCTTCATATTTTATGAAAAATAATATGAATTGATTATTAAATACTCAATCCCACTTATTTAATTTATAAATCAAAGAAATAATCTGACCATTTGGCCATTCTTGATAAATGCATTTTGCTTCACTAAAATAAGAATTACATAATCTTTCGGCCGGCTAAAGATCATTGCCTGTAACTTATAGTTAAGAACATAAAATTAGAGGACAACGAAAATAAATCAATAAATCATCTTACTGTTAAATTTAATTAATTATACTTTTCAAAGTCATCTTACTGTTAAATTTAATTAATTATACTTTTCAAAGAATTGCTAGTCTACATTTCAATTATATTATTTCTTTAATACTAATAAATAACCTCACAATGGACTGTTTCCCTTACCTTTATCCTCAGAGGACCGTTATTTATGAATCATGTCCTACTTATTTAATTTTTAAGGCAAGTCCTTGTTTGTGATTTGGACTCAATCGTGGTGGACTTGTTGACTCCCTTTTTTGAGTTTAATTATTAATTTTTTTAGTATCAAATTTATTATATTTCTAAAAAGGGAAAAATATCTGAAATATATCTAAATTTTGATTGAAATTGATATAACAATATCAAATTTTGTAAAAGACCTTTTACCCCCTGTACTATTTAATAGTGTATTTTAAAGGTACATATGTGTCCAGATGGACATAATGAATATTGCATTATTATAATTGTGTCCACATGACACATATATATATTTACGTCACACTATTAAATAGTGTAAGATAAAAAGTTCCTCATAAAATTTGATATCGTTACAATAATTTCAAAATTAAAATTATCTTTTAGATATTTTTATTTTTTTTATAAATAAAGGACTTACTATTTATTGCAATTTAGTGATTTGTTTGCATATAAATATGTGTTCCACGATAAAGTATTACTCCACAATAGACCTTATACTCCCTTAAAAAAGAATAAATGAAGTATATATGTATTTTATAATATTTATACTAATTGATATATAATCACAATATATTTGAGAAATAATTTGAAAATATATGAGTAGTTAATATTAAGAACAAAACAATACTATACTTATCCCAATTCATGCAATATACTCTTTTTAATCGTTTTTAAAAACAAAAAACACATCTCTATATTTAGTCTTGAGACGAAAGTAATTTTTATTACTTTATTTGTCCACTACTGATTTAACATAATCTTTAAAAAAATTTAAATAAAAAGATAGTTTTACTATATCACTATTCAAATATAATAACTATAATGTTCAAATAATTACTGATAAATATAAACAATAAATTAAAAGTTAAATATAAAATTATACATTAATTTAATTAAAAAAATATTATTATATATTTCAAAAAATCATATAGTAAATATTAGACAAATAAAATATTTCTTTAAACTTGATATGAAAAAATTTGGCAATGGGAAAGGAAATGATAGGGTCCTAGAAGAAACATTTATTACTTGACCAACTCATAAAGTAGTTGGAAATTTTCATTTTCCCACTCTGGCGACTTTTATATAACATCAATTTAAATTTTCATTTTTCCACTATGAATATAACATTTATTTAAATTTTTATTTTTTCACTTTGACGACTTTTATAAAATATCCGTTTAAATTTTTATTTTTCCACTATGACAGACTTTTATATAACATCCATTAAATTTTCATTTTCCCAAATCGACGACTTTTATATACCATTCATTTAAATTTTCATTTTCCCACTCCGACACTTTTATATAACATCAATTTAAATTTTCATTTTTCCACTATGAAGACTTTTATATAACATTTATTTAAATTTTCATTTTTCCACTATGAAGACTTTTATATAACATCCATTTAAATTTTCATTTTCCCAAATCGACGACTTTTATATACCATCCATTTAAATTTTCCAAGTGACTAGGTCCAACTTCTCTGTTTTCACATACATGAAAAAAAAAACTATATAAAGCTATAAATGCTCTCTTTCTATAACATAATACCATATCACTAGCATAGCAATTAGCAAATAAGCAATGACTTACTCTGTCACCAACACGGCTGCCAACAGCCCTGGTGGTGCCCGTTTCAATCGAGATATCGGAGCTCAATATTGTCAGCAAACATTGGCAGCTGCCACTTCCTTCATATGGAATATCTTCCAACAGAATTTTCCGGCTGATCGCAAAAACGTTCCAAAAGTAAGTATGTTTGTCGATGACATGGCCGGAGTAGCTTATACTAACAACAATCAGATTCACGTTAGTGCAAGGTACGCATAATTAAATTAATTCAATAAATAATTATTGGATGTATGTCTTTGTGAAAAATAAAGATTTTTTGGAACTAAAACAATCCTAGATTTATAGGAAAGTTTCTGTAATAATCTGGTATAGTCACTTGGATAAGTATCTTGTAGAAATATCTTGATAATCTAGAATAAAAGATAATGTTACAGATTTTTCTTGTAGATGTTCTAGAGAAATTAGATATTTGTAGAGAATCATGGAATAGTCTAGATATTGTAGTATTTAAAAGACTAGAACCATCCATAGGTTAGTATAAATATGGAATGATATTGTACATTTGTAATCAACCCAAGAATAAACCCAAGAAATCAAGAACAACCCAAATTAAAGAATCTTCTTCCATAAACAAGTTTTCCTTTATAGCTTCCTCTTCAATAGTTAAATCTTCCGATCTTCGTTAATGATCTTGGGCTAGTAAAAGGCTTTCTGAGTTATATTTCAATTTTCATAATGCACAAATAAACACTTTAACTATCCAACTTTTAAATAAATAAACACATGAGTTCTACATGACATAATACACGTTGGACACCACGTAGGACAAAAAATGACATATAGGATGACATGTAGGACTGTGTCTATTTGTTCAACTTTATACTAGTTTAAGTGTTTATTTGTGATTTCAAGCCAAGTTAAATGGCACATTTATGTATTATGTCTTTCTTCTACTATTCTCTAGTCTTAAACTCCAAATACATACCCCTCCCCCTCCCAAAAAACAAACAAACAAATAATAACGTATATATAAAAATGTATCATTCTTTTTGGAATCGTGAATCATACATACTGTGACATATGATATATATATATATAATTAAGTAATAGTACTGATTATACTCAAATGTTAAAAATACATTTGCAGGTACATCCAAGGTTACCCTGGGGATGTTAGGAGAGAGATTACTGGAGTATTATACCACGAAGCCACTCATGTTTGGCAGTGGAATGGGAACAATAGGGCGCCCAGAGGATTAATTGAAGGGATTGCTGATTATGTGAGGCTCAAAGCTGGTCTTGGCCTAAGCCACTGGGTGAAACCAGGCCAGGGCGACCGTTGGGACCAAGGCTACGACGTGACTGCTCAATTTCTTAATTACTGCAACAACTTGAGAAATGGATTTGTGGCAGAACTTAATAAGAAAATGAGAAATGGTTATAGTGATCAGTTCTTTGTTGACTTACTAGGGAAGACAGTTGATCAACTTTGGAGTGATTATAAAGCTAAATTTCGCGGAAATTTCAGATTAAATCGAGAATGAGAAAGATCAGCTATTGCCTTTGTACCAATATTTTAAGTATTTGTGTCATGGTCTTGTACTCTTGTTGAAGATAGTATAGTAACAACAATAATATTATTACTAATAAAAACAAGCACAAGTTAGTTTTACTACAAGTTATTTCATCGTGTGACTTATTAAGTAAGCAATTACAGTGCAAGCATCTAAGTATATTTTTTGGTTAATGTTACAAATATTTAAATTTGTGAATTCTCTAAGTAAAATCGTTGGTTTATGTTTAACAAAACGTTAAATAATCAAGTGAAAATTTGATATTAAAAATATAAATTTCTTTTAAAAACAGATGGTCGACTTTAATTATGTATATAAACTATGTTTAAGAAAAAGGGAAGAGTAAGGATGATATTCATCCATTACTAGATGTAGCACAACATACCGCAAATTTCTTTGTCTAGAGAAATAGGCAGCAACAGTTGGTGCTTCTATTCTATTTCGTGGAACTAATTAAGTACGTACAAATGATGATTTAAAAAATATTATATATACACTAAATTTTTATTTAATTTTAATACCAATTATTTCTAATCTTTGTTTGCAGAAAATGTTGAAGTATAATAAAACATCAACTAAATAAATATATGACAAGAAAATACAAGTGCTAATTTACAAGAAATTATCCAACACAAATGAAGATATTAAGAAATTATGAAAGAGAGGAACAAGAAATTGTGAAAATGTAGGAAAGAGTTGGACACATTTTTTTTTTTTGTGTGAAACTCATAAGCTAAAAATGGAAAGAAACAAATAAGGGAAATAAAATTAAAGAAAGATGCAGGAAATATGGATGATAAAATTTGAAAAATATAATAACATGATAGCCATTAAAGTGAAAAACAAAGCAAAAGACAAGCTAGTAAGAAAACTTTTCAAATGTTGGAGTGCATTGGAGTTACCATTTTAATGTCAAAAATTTCAACTTGCAAGTCGACAACTTAAGAGAAAAGGGTGATTTTCATCTTTAGAAAATGACTATAAATAACACGAGAAATAAGTTGCTAAAGCAGTAAAGAGGGGTTGAAACAAAACAATACATATATTTATTTAAGTTCTTCGTGCGAATGGTCTGGTGGACCCTTATACTTGTATCCATTTGTATGTTGAACCCTTCTACTTCTCAATTAAAATGATATTTTTAAACACCTCTGACCATTGACCATGCTTATGTGGCATTGCAATAGCTGAGTTGACGGGAGAGCGTGACTACACACATTTAAAGCGAGTGAACATCATATTTTTTAAGCTTTAAATTTTAAATTATTAAAATTATAGAATACAAAAATAAAAAAAGAAAAGAATCTATCTTTCTTCTTCACCACACCACTTTTTTTAGCAACCCCCACACCATCGCTGCCCAACCTCTTCTTTTTTTATCATCCACACCATAGTTATCTTCTTTAGCCAGATTTTGGAATTGACACTTAGGTGACATCAAGTTTCATGGTGATTATCAGTGGTGTGAGAGAGAGACGGCTGGTCCGTTTTTCGATATATAGGGAGCGATGTTGGAGGCGGCGACCAATGAAGGGGTTTTCGGGTACGCCGAGAAGAGGGAGATGGGAGTTTGCAGGTCCCAATCTTCAATCTTTCACAACATAGTCTCCTTCTAATCCCTTAAACTTGTCTTTTTCAAACGATTTTGATAACCCTATAAAAATCTCAGGCAAATGTTAGGTAGATTTCGATGAGTTTCATAGAAGAGGTTGTTACTGTGGAGGTTGGAGGAGGAAAAAAAATAGTAATGGTGTTGTTATTTGTAGTTTTGATGATTTGACAAACTTAGGGACCTCATAAAGGTACCGGGTTTTCTACTTGAGTATTGCAGGTGTCTTGTTTGAAGTATTGCAGATGAAACAAACCCAGGGACCTAGTAGAGGTACCAGGCTCTCATGATGACGAGCCAGTCGACTGCCAGCTGGAGACGGTACAGAAAGTAGGTGCACACTTCCCGATGGCGTCATAAAGTGTGACTTTTCCAGCCAATGGCAAAGAAGTTTAGGAAAGTGACTTGCCCATATAAAAGGCACTTTCCTAAACATTTTTGTTTAGTTTTAGCAACTTGATAAAAACTTTTCAAGAACTCTTGTAAAAGCTAATACAAAGCAAAGGCAGAATTATTCCAAGGACAACAACAACATCTAGAGCTTTTCGTCTAGTTGTTTAGGAATTTATTCTCTTGTTCTTAAATTGTAAACCACTCCTGAATCTATAAAGGAATTGGTGTGTTGTGTTAGAAGTCTAGGTTGTCCAGGTGGGATAGCTTAGTGGGTAGATTGTTTTTCTACTTAGGCTTGTTAAGCAATAGAGGACTATTGCTTAACGGTAAGATTGATAACTCTTTCTTACGTTTGGTGTAATCGTGTTTCGCTTTTGCTTTTGAAGATTAGTGAAAACGATTGAAAATCCTATGAGACAGGTCGTGGTTTTACTCCCTTAAGCAAGGAGGTTTCCACGTAAAATCATTGTGTTGATTTTACTGCATTTAACTTTCTGTTTTACTCATTAGTGTAGTAAGGGACCTGGTCCATTACTGTTAAGTAAAGGCATACATTCTATCAAGTGGTATCAGAGCAGACACTATCTATTTGGTTAACACCAAGGAAGTGATATTGCTCTAGAATGGCAGCTCCACTTAACCTCGAAGAAGGTCAGTCATCACACAGACCTCCTCGTTTCAATGGACATTTCTACAGTTGGTGGAAAGTTAGAATGCATGACTACCTCATGGCTGAAGACAGCGAGTTATGGGATATTGTACTAGATGGACCATTTGTTCCAATGATGGACGAAAAGGATGGAGAAAAGACCATTACTGTTCCAAAGCCTAGGCAGAAATATGATGATGCTGACAGGAAAAAGATTGAAAAGGGTTTCAAAGCTAAAACTCTTCTGGTCTGTGGGATAGGACCTGATGAGTACAACAGAGTGTCAGCCTGTGAGTCTGCTAAGGAAATTTGGGATTGCTTGAAGACTGCACATGAAGGAACTGAACAAGTCAAAGAATCTAAGATTGACATGCTTACCTCACGATATGAGAACTTCAAAATGAAGGAAGGAGAAACAAAACATGACATGTTCACCAAGTTGTCTTCCATTACAAATGAGCTGCGAAGTCTGGGTGAACCTATAAGCATGACCAAATAAGTCAGGAAAGTGCTTCGAATTCTTCCAAAGTCTTGGGAGAGCAAAGTTGATGCCATTACAGAAGCCAAGGACTTGAAGGTGCTGACTATGGATGCTTTGATTGGTAATCTGAAAACACATGAGATGAATCGAAACTATGATTTATCAAAGAAGGAAGCCAAGAAGGACAAGTCATTGATGCTAAAGTATAAATCAGATGAAGATTCAAGTGATGATGATATGGCATATCTCATCAGTAGATTTCAAAAATTGTGAGGAAAAACAAAATTTATAAAAGAGGAACAAATGGGACTCGAAATGCTGCTCAAGGTGATACTTGCTACAAGTGTGGAAAATTTGGGCACTTCATCAGAGAGTGTCCTTTGCTCAAGAATGAAAACAAGGAACATCAAAAACACAGGGGAGACAAAGAAAATAGAAGGGACCTGGTACCTGGTAACAGAGATCGTAAAGTTGCTACTGATATGGTTGTCAAAAGGGCTCTTGCTGCTTGGGGGGATTCTTCAAGTGATTCAGAAGATCCCGATGAGCCAAAAGATGTGTCTATGGTTGCTGTGCATGAGGAGGAAACTGTCTTCAATGAAATGTTTGCTCTCATGGCTCACACAGAAAATGAAGAAGAGGACAATCAGGTAACTCTTCTTGACATGAAAAATGACTTGGATAAATATTCTCTTAAAAAATTGAGAACTTTGGCAAAAGTCATGCTCGATTCTGTGATAGAGTTAACATCTGAAAGAGACACCATGAATGCTGAACTTGAAAGTTTAACTGAAAACAAAGTTAAACTTGAAGAGAAAATGTCAAGAATGGTGTCTCTAGAGTCAAATAACTCTGAACTTAAGAACCAGTTGAATCAGATTACTGAAGAAGCTGAAAAGCTGAATGGAAAGTCAAATAGTCTGCAAGCTGAAATTCAAGAAAAATTGAAAAACTCTGAGACAAATCTTAGTCTGTCACTTGAAAAGAGTAACAAATTAGAACAGGATATTGTGAAACTTAAGGAAGAACTTGAAAAATCTCTTAAGTGGACCAAATCCTCAAAGTTACTGTCAAATGCGACAAATCAGAGTAATTTCAATAAGAAAGGACTAGGAAGTCTGAACATAAGTTCTCCTTATAATCCTCACAGTAAGTATGTGTTTGTGTCTGACAATCTGCTGTGTCTTCATTGTGGTAAGAATGGACATTTGAAGAATGAATGTGTTAGCTGGAGAAACTCGTGTGAAAGTTACTCTAATTATGCTGAAAGACAAAATGTACCAAAAGAGAGACCTGGTCCTACAGAGCCTGTCTCAACTCACAGATTTTCAAAGAAAAAATCTGTTCCTGCTCCTATGTCTTTTGTTAGAAAGCTTCAAAATCTACCATATTGGACCAAGTACAATCTAATCACTCCTTTGTCTGCCTACTGAGAACTCAAGCTGAAATGGGTTCCCAAGCTTAACAAGTGACTTTTGGTGCAGGTGAGTGAGAGGAGCAGCAGTCAATGTTGGTATATAGATAGTGGTTGCTCTAAGCATATGACTGGTGATGTAAAGAACTTCCTCTCACTCAAGACCCTCCAAGGAGGAGGTGTCTCATTTGGTGATGGCAAGAAGGGGTACATTTTGGGAGTTGGCAAAGTAGGAAGATCTCTTGAAGATTCAATTGACAATGTTTACCATGTGGATGGGTTGAAGTACAGCTTGCTAAGTGTGTCACAAATCTGTGATAAAGGAAATGAGGTCAAGTTTACTTCTGAGAAATGCACTGTGGTGAGTTTAACTACAAACAAAGTAATTCTCACTGCACACAGAAGTAAAAATATGTATGTGGCAAACTTGGAAACGTCTCATGGAGATGACTTAACATGTCTTAGTACTCAAAACGAAAATGCTGATCTCTGGCATCGTAGGCTGGGACATGTGAGTTCATCTTTATTGAACAAGTTGATTTCTAAGGACATGGTCCGAGGTTTGCCCAAAATGAAGTTTGCTGAAAATAAAATATGTGAAGCTTGTGTTAAAGGAAAGCAAATCAGATCATCTTTAAAACCCAAGAATCAGGTAACATCATCAAGAACCTTAGAACTGCTTCATATGGACCTGTGTGGACCCTTGAAGGTTCAAAGCAGAAATGGCAAGAAGTACATTTTGGTGATTGTTGATGACTATTCAAGATACACCTGGACGAGATTTTTGAGATCAAAGACAGATACAACTGAAGAGCTTGTGGTATTCTTCAAAATGATTCAAACCAAATTGAATCAAGTTGTTTGCAGCATTCGATCTGATCATGGCACAGAGTTTGAAAACTCAACACTGGATAGATTCTGTATGGAAAATGGTACAAGCCATAATTTCTCTGCTCCAAGAACTCCTCAACAAAATGGAGTAGTGGAAAGAAAGAATAGAACCTTGGTGAACATTGCCAGAATCATGATTATTGAATCAAATCTTCCTCAAAGTTTTTGGGCTGAAGCTGTTAACACAGCATGTCATGTTACCAACAGGTGTCTAATAATAGCTGTGTTGAATAAGACTCCATACGAACTGCTCAACAACAGAAAGCCAATGCTGAGCTATCTTAGAGCATTTGGATGCAGATGTTTTATGCTGAATAATGGGAAGGATGATCTAGGAAAATTTGATCCCAGAAGTGATGAAGGAGTATTTGTTGGATATTCTTCATCCAGCAAAGCCTACAGAATATTCAACAAACGAACACAATGCATTGAAGAAAGCATTCATGTTGTCTTTGATGAAAATGGAAGCTTGAAGAATGATGGATCAAATGATGATGATGATGTGCTGAAAATGCTCAAATCCAAGAAGATTGAATGAGCTGAAGCTGATGCAGATCAACAACTGAAAAATGATTGTGATGATCAGAATCATAGTCTACCTGAAGAAGATGCTGAGTTTGAACAGGATGATATGGTACCTGGTACTACTCAAAACTCCAGCCAGAGTACATTAGACTCCCCAGAAGATGATGTCACTCTTGATGAAGAAGAACATGCGGATCTGCCAAATCAGTCTGCTGCAAAGTCAGGATGGAAGCATAGTTCATCACATCCTCTTGATAATCTCATTTCTCCCTTGAATTCTGGAATTCAAACTAGATCAAAAACAAGAAATCTAGTTGCATCCTCAGCATTCATATCATCTATTGAGCCTAAGAATGTTAAAGAAGAATTAGGTGATGCAGACTGGATCAATTCTATGCAAGAAGAACTCCATCAGTTTGAAAGAAGTAAGGTATGGTACCTGGTTCCTCGACCTGAAGGCAGAACAATAATAGGAACTAGGTGGGTATTCAGAAACAAACTTGATGAAAATGGAGTAGTTACTAGAAATAAATCCAGGCTGGTGGTGCAAGGATACAATTAAGAAGAAGGAATTGACTATGATGAGACTTTTGCACCTGTTGCCAGAATGGAAGCTATTAGAATCTTAATAGCTTTTGCTGCTTTTATGGGGTTCAAGCTGTATCAAATGGATGTGAAGAGTGCATTTCTGAATGGAGATCTCAAATAGGAGGTGTATGTCAAGCAACCTCCTGGTTTTGAAGATGCAGAGCTACCAAATCATGTGTTCAGATTGAATAAGGCACTATATAGTCTGAAACAAGCTCCAAGAGCATGGTATGAAAGGTTGTCAAAGTTTCTGCTGAAGAATAGTTTCAAAAGAGGCAAGATAGACAATACTTTGTTCTTATTAAAAAGAGAACAAGAATTGCTTATCATTCAAGTCTATGTGGATGACATAATTTTTGGAGCTACTTCAGAACATCTTTGTGAAGAATTCTCATCACTGATGGGAAGGGAGTTTGAAATGAGTATGATGGGTGAGTTGACATTCTTCCAAGGGCTGCAAATCAAGCAATCATCAAATGGGATTTCAATATGCCAGGAGAAGTATATCAAAGAGCTGTTGAAGAAATTCAATATGTTTGACTCTAAACCTATTGATACTCCTATGGGAACAAATTCCAAGATGATAGTAGAAGAATCTGATCCCCTTGTGAATCAAACAATGTACAGAGGAATCATTGGCTCCTTGTTATATCTGACTGCTAGCATGCCTGATATTGTGTATAGTGTTGGAATGTGTGCCAGGTTTCAAGCATGTCCTCGAGATTCACACCTGAAGGCTGCAAAACGTATTCTTAGATACTTGAAGAAAAAGGGGACCTGGTTCTCTTCTATCCTGCAGGTGATACTTTTGATCTAGTTGGTTTTGCAGATGCTGATTT
This sequence comes from Solanum chilense, assembly GCA_032847665.1. Lineage (NCBI taxonomy): Eukaryota > Viridiplantae > Streptophyta > Magnoliopsida > Solanales > Solanaceae > Solanum > Solanum chilense. The sequence continues at coordinate 88,576,156 of CM064963.1, forward strand.
TGCAGGTTATCAAGTTGACAGGAAGAGCACCTCTGGAATGGCTCATTTCCTTGGATTATCACTTATCTCTTGGGGTACCAAGAAGCAGAACTCTGTGGCTCTTTCAACCGCTGAAGCTGAATATGTAGCTGCTGCAGCCTGTTGTTCTCAATTGTTGTGGATCAGGCAACACTTAGAAGATTTTGGAATCCACATCAAAGCAATTCCTCTTATGTGTGACAATACTAGTGCTGTTAGTATGGGAAAGAACCCAGTCCATCATAAGAGAACAAAGCACATTGATGTTAGACATCATTTTTTGAGAGATAATGTTGAGAAGGGAAATATTGTACTCACATATTGTCCAACGGAGGAACAGATTGCAGACATCTTCACCAAGGCTCTCAGCAAGGATCAATTTGAGAGGAATCGGTTAAAGTTGGGGATGTTGATCTCCAAGTGATGCTTTTAGCCTCCAACAGTGGAACTCCCTTGATGGCTAGAATTGTAGTGCAGGTATCCTTTGTGTGAATTTTAAATATCTGAACAAGATCTCTTTTTGTATCTTTAGTAGGTATACTCTCAGTAGAGACCTGCTCAGCAAAAGAAGAGACTAGAACAATTAAGGAATGAAGTTAAACTCTATCATGGTACCTGGTACCTGTCCAGGTTAGCATTTTTACATTAAATTTAAACTGAAAAATTTGACCGTTGAAAATGCCACGTGTCAGTCATCGGTTACTCTAACCGATCAGTCCAATCGTTTCTCCCTCAAACGAAGCATCCAATCAAGGACCTGACACCCTTTCACTTCTTTTAAAAAAGCCTTTTTCTTTTTGAAACTCTCATCCGTCTCTTAACTTTATCTCTCTCTTTTATCAAAAGGCTTATCAAATTCAAAGGCAAAATCTGTCTTCTTCTTCCTCTTTTTGCTTTTCAATGAAACCTTCCAGTATCACAAACATGTCTTCCTCTTCATCTTCTTCTAAATAAATGTTGGACGCTCTTAGTGAAATCGAGCCCCTGGCATTTTATTCTCCAACAACTGCTCAAGCCAGACTTCCTCCCCCACCTTGTCCTCCACAAAACACTCCTGATAACCCTTTCTTCTCCATAGATCTAAACACTTTTGCTGTACCTACTGGACCTGGTCCATGTGAAGACATGTTGCCTGACAACATGTTTGAAAGAGATCTACCAAAACATAGGGCTTCTGAGTCTAATATACTGGCAGCGAGTGAGGAACTCATGATTGAAAGCCTGGCAATGATGCGAGAAGAGGCCAGAGCAGAACACACTGATGTCCTGGAAAGAGAAGAGGTAAGGCCTTCTCAACCCATTTTCGATAAAACCCCCGATTTAGGGCGGTACTCTTCTTCATCTTCATCTGAATCTGCAAGTGAGGAAGAACCATTAAAATGGAAGGTTGAGAGTTGAAAAGGGAAGGAAAAGGTCGTGAAGGAGGCTCCTAGGAGACGACCTAATACAAGGTCTGCTGCACAAAAGTTGAAGGAAAGTGCACGTTCTTCTGCTGCAGTCAGAAGTGCACGAACCTTCAAGGTATCAAATTTTAGAATACCTGAAGAAAAATTGGTTGAGTTGTCGGGAGAAGAAGCTGAGAAGAAAACTAAGAAAAAGAAGTCAGAAAAGAAAAGGGAACGGGCTACAAGGAAGGTGGAACAATCATAGTCAAAAGGGAAGAAGAGAAAGCAGTCACAGGGACCTGGTCCTCAAGCCAGGAAAGTTGAGAATGTCAACTTGCAGGAAGTAGTTGACAGTCTGAGGAAACAAGCAGTTCTCGCCGGAAGAGTTTTTGATATGGGGATTATAACTCTTCCTGGCATGGATTCTCTGCATGACATGGTGGAGATCCAATCTTGGCTGCACCTTTTCGACAAGAAATCCCCCATCCTCCATGAAGAAGAGGTTCATGAATTTTACTACAATGTTCAATTCATGGAAGATGGGAGTCTCCTCACACGGGTAAACAATATTGCCATTTCTTTGGATGAGGAGGTGTTGGGCAAAATCCTCACAGTGCCTACAGAGGGGACCCGGTCTGTGCTGGGCAATACTTGCTCTTCAGAATTTGCCTCTATGATTTCTAAGACTCCCACAACTAAGGTTGCTGGGATCTATAAGAAAATTATGAAGAGTGAGTATCAGCTGGTCTTTGAGTTCGTCAACAAGGTGGTCCTTCCTCGCACAGAAAAGAGGACACTTGCTACTGCTGCTGACTTGTACGTGATGGAGATGCTGTGCAGCTTTGAAGCTCTGAGCCTTCCTAGTCTAATGATTGAGCACATTCACAAAACCGTCATTGAGAGAAAAGGTGTACATGGAATGGGTTATGGATAATTTCTCACTGAAGTTTTCAAGCATTTTCGAATTCCTCTTAGTGTTGGAAAGGTTTGGACAGTTAAACAAACTATCTCTGAGCATACCTTGTTTTAATGTGAATGTATTGAAGGCAGATGCTTTCCTAAAAGCAAGATGGCTCAACTTCTTGAGGACCTGGATCAACTTAAACATGAGATTGAAGAGCTCACTGTGCGGTTGAGTGGTAAAGAGGCTGAAATTGCTGTACTCAAAGCAGAACTGCTTACTGCACAGAGTGAGGGACCTGGTTCTTCAGTTGTACAAGCTCTGGAGAAAGAGAATGATGAGTTGAAGGCGAAGATAACTGCCCTGCAAGAAAAGGCCATCAAGGATAATGATGCTGCCAATGCACGACTCACTCTTGTTATCCAGTCCCTATCTCAAACTCCCCCCTCTTCCTAAACTGTCAATCAATCCTTCCCTGTGTCATTTTTTTTGTGTGACTGATTATCGTGTTGATGGATTTTTAGTTTGTTTTTAATGTATTTATGTTATAATGGTATGTTGGTTACTTTATTCCTTTACTGTTCTTCCTATGTTCTTTTGCAAATGCTCTTCTTCTACTGTTTGATTGCTTATTAGCTTTGATCTTGCTCAGTATTTATGTTGACATCAATGATTTACTGCATATCTTTTTTATGATGCCAAAAGGGGGAAGTAAACTGTAAGTAGCTAAATAAGGGGGAATATACAGTAAGGGGGAATATACGGTAAGGGGGAATATACAGTCTGGGGGAACAATTCTGGTGAAGATTTCAGATCATATCATTGTTTGTCATCATCAAAAAGGGGGAAAATGTTATTTGTAGTTTTGATGATTTGACAAACTTAGGGACCTCATAAAGGTACCGGGTTTTCTACTTGAGTATTGCAGGTGTCTTGTTTGAAGTATTGCAGATGAAACAAACCCAGGGACCTAGTAGAGGTACCAGGCTCTCATGATGACGAGCCAGTTGACTGCCAGCTGGAGACGGTACAGAAAGTAGGTGCACACTTCCCGATGGCGTCAGAAAGTGTGACTTTTCCAGCCAATGGCAAAGAAGTTTAGGAAAGTGACTTGCCCATATAAAAGGCACTTTCCTAAACATTTTTGTTTAGTTTTTGCAACTTGATAAAAACATTTCAAGAACTCTTGCAAAAGCTAATACAAAGCAAAGGCAGAATTATTTCAAGGACAACAGCAACATCTGGAGCTTTTCGTCTAGTTGTTTAGGAATTTATTCTCTTGTTCTTAAATTGTAAACCACTCCTGAATCTATAAAGGAATTGGTGTGTTATGTTAGAAGTCTAGGTTGTCCAGGTGGGATAGCTTAGTGGGTAGATTGTTTTTCTACTTAGGCTTGTTAAGCAATAGAGGACTATTGCTTAACGGTAAGATTGATAACTCTTTCTTACGTTTGGTGTAATCGTGTTTCGATTTTGCTTTTGAAGATTAGTTAAAACGATTGAAAATACTGTGAGACAGGTCGTGGTTTTACTCCCTTAAGCAAGGAGGTTTCCACGTAAAATCATTGTGTTGATTTTACTGCATTTAACTTTCTGTTTTACTCATTAGTGTAGTAAGGGACCTGGTCCATTACTGTTAAGTAAAGGCATACATTCTATCAGGTGTGCAACTATCTAGAGGATGGTCGCACTCTTGCTGACTATAACATCGAGCAAGAGTCGACTTTACCTTTGAGGCTTCGTCGAGGAATTATTGAGCCTTCTTTGATGACTTTGGCTAGGAAGTACAATTAGGAGATTTGCTGCAAGTGCTATAAAGTGTCGGCACAACAACCAATTGATGCCTAAGAAGAAGATAAGTTGAGGGGCCATCCCCTTTTGCCTAATGAATTAACCTTTTCTTTTCTTCTTAAAGCTTGTTCTCATTCTGGGAATTCATATTATGTTCAACAGGTTCATACCCTTGTTGTGAAATTGGGATTTGGGAGGACCCATCCCTATATAATGGGTTGTTAAGTGTTTATGTTAGGGGTTTGAAAGAATTACATTCTGTGCGTAAGTTATTTGATGAAATGCCTGAGAAGGATGTTGTTTGTTAGACTTATTTGATTTTAAAATAATAAATTAAAATGTTATTATGTTATATTTTATTAAATAATTTTTTGTTATAATTTTTAAAAATAGTTTATGAAATAATTATGATGTGGCATTAATATATCTGATGTGGATGTGACATGTAATTATATAAAGGAGAGTGAGCTACACACATGGTTGGAGGGGTTTAAAAATATCATTTTAATTGAGTTTAAGGGTCCAGAATACAAATTGATACAAGTATAAGGGTTCACCAAACCATTCTGCCAAGTTCTTCTTGTACTATTCTTTAGTTATCTGATGTTGAAATTATCCTAGTTCCTCCTTATTCTTCTTGAATATTTATTTTATTTTCTTATTTTATGGAGAAGAATATTTTCTTTAGTGGTACCTTTTCTATTATGAAGTAATTTTCTAATCTTAATATTTTTATATAATAGTAAGTATTATTTCTAATTTTACGTGTGTACTCTTAAGCTATAGATTATTTTTGGCATAATACATATATTAGATTCCTAAACTTGACTTCAAATATTAACTTTGATCTCAAATTTCATAATGCACAAATAAGCACTTTAACTATCCTATCTTTCTATAAATAAACACGCGATTTCTACCTGGCAAAATGCGTGAATGCACGCATTCTGCGCGAGTGAGGGGTAATTTTCGAGACCCAAAACGGTAAAAAAAATGTTGGAATGACAATTCTACCCTTAATGAATCTCTTTTATAAATTTTTTTAGTTTCAAAATGACATGTAAAATATTTTTTTTTTTAAAAAAAGACTTGTAAAATGTTTAATTAGTTGACAGTCACTGGTTGGCTCCCTAATACACATGGGAGCGTTTGCATTTCACACACTTTGGCTCGACAGCGTATTTATTTATTGAAAGATAGGATAGTTATAGTGCTTATTTGTGTATTATGAAAGTTGAGGTCAAAGTTAAAATTTGAAGCCAAATTTAAGGTTCAATATATGTATTATGCCATTATTTTTTATTTATTTCATAGTTAGTTGTTATTTCATTTGTTAGCATATATTTACTACATATTTACATATTACTAATTATGTAACTGAGAGGCGGAAGAAGTAATATCATTAATTGAAGTATTAGTATATTATTACTCCATCCACTTCAAAAAGGTTGACATAGTTTGACTTGGAACAAAGTTTAAGAAAAAGAAAAAAAACTTTTTTAATTTTGTGGTTCAAAATTAAAATTATGCCAAATGTACCAAAATTTTCTTTAATTTTGTAGTCCTAAACATGCCACTTAAAAAGTTAAAGTTAAAGAGTTGCCAAAAAAAGGAAAGGGGACATTCTTTTTGAAACAGACTAAAAAGGAAATATGATCATTCTTTATTAAACGGAGGAACTAATATTTTAGTGACATCAATCTATTTTATATTATAATTGAATTTACACTTATTTTTAATCTAGAGAGATGAATAGTGTTGTAATACCCCGTACCCAAAATAGACAAAAAATTAGTTTTTCAGAAAAATCTGCAGGTGCAACTGACGTAACCATCGACCGACCGTGTTGATCGACGGACGGACCTACGGTCCGTAGGTCAGATGACGGTCTGTATTACGTGACCATCGATAGAGACCACCATTCACTCATTCCCTGAAAAGAGCCATGGATGACCAACATGGTCTGTAGGTTTGACCGTAGGTTTGAATTAGCAGACAGTTAAGGGGGAAATGCAGTTGGGTCAACTTCAAATGGTCATAACTCTTAGTAAATAATGAATTAGGTGTTCCATTACCTACGCACAGATAGATAATTGAATTATCTTTCCATATCCACTAACCTTGCTAAAATCAGACCTCCGAGTAAAACGTTATGCTTATTTTAGTAAAAGTCTATCAAACAGGCCGAACCTACGGACCCAACGACGGACCGTCTGTCCTGGCCGTCTTTTGGTCCGACAACAACTTACCTTGGGGTCTTTTGGTCTTTTTTCACTTTGTTAAACCTTAAGATACGTCGTTTTGACCCTAAATCATCATATTTTAGTCAGTTTAAGCCTAGAAACATAACTAAAATTTATCTTAGTCTAATCATTAAATCAAAAGTTAGAAAATTAGAAGCAAGAAAGGAGAAAAAGCTCAAGAACCCTAGTTCAAGAATGAAGCAAGTTTCCAGCAGTTCCAGCGACAAAATCCAAGTGTTTCTCCGTGAATTTCATCACCAGGTATGTGGGATTTCACTAGTGGGTTCCTTTTACCCATTGAGTCCTTAGTTTTTAATCAGTTCTTGATTCTTTTATCATGATTAAACTTAGGGTTCCTAGAATTATAGCATAACTTCATGATTTAGTTAAAATATATGTTCCAAATCAGATTATCATGTTATTACTCAGATTATTGCATGAATTTCAGAACCCTAACTTTGTATTTCTTTAGTTCTTGAATTATATATGCTAGTTTAGATATTTCAGTTATGCACTTATTACATGCTTCAATTTTAATGCATCATTATTATATTAAATGTTGCATTCTCAGTTTGAATATTCAGTTTTGAGCTATCCAGTATTTACAGAAAATTCAGACATTATCAGTTAACTACATAAATAAATGGGAGTAGCATAATACCGAGTTGGACTAGGGTTCAGCGTACCCAATAGTCCCTGAACTACTAGCCAAGTAGGTTTTAAATCCCCTATGTGAGCAATCAGTTTAGTGATTACGCCAGCATGCTTTTATACCTCTGGCAGGGTATATTGGGTCCTCTCGATAGGGGCATATAAATCAGACTCCACATTTAGCTGATGTGATTTTATTATCGGTTATTAGTAGCTCCCACAGTTCAATCAGACATTGTTCATTTATCAATATATTCAGTATTCAGTTTCAGCATGTTATAAATTGGTCATTGCATCCAGTTAACTCAGAATTCAGTATATTATGTTCAAATTATTATACTTGCTTTTGTGCTTGTTCAGTTATGTTTTATTTCAGTTTTATTCTATCCTACATGCTCAGTACCTTTCAAGTACTGGCGCATACGTGTGCTACATCTTCTCGTGATGTAGGTTCAGATTCTCAGCATCCAGATCGCGCATAGATCGATTTTTTCCGATCTCCAGTTCAGCAGATTCAGTGGTGAGTCCTCATTCTCCGAGGACAACAGTCATACGTTTCTTTTCAAGCACTTAGTCATTTAGTTTCAGTTTTTGCTAGACTTAGCTGGGGCTTGTTCCAGTATTTCTAGTCAGTTAGAGGCTTATTTCAGACATAGTTAGTTTCAGCTTAGTATTGAGTTAATATTTTCTTTGTATTGAACTCATTGTTTTAAAATATCTCAGATATAGAATATGGGTATTCCCCATCTTTTCTGAATAAATTATGATTTAGCTTCCGCATCAGTTTATATTATTTAGTATGCTCATGATTATGCCAGCAGGGTTAGCTTGGGATCACTTGTGGTCATAGGTTTCGTGTCCACGTCTGGGGAGTAGCTCGAGCGTGACAAGTGTAATAATTAGTTATAACAAGTACGGTAATCGAAATAGAAAAACTTAGAAGAATATGTTCAGTTCAAGTACATATTTCTTGTTTTTAAATATTACTATTTTGACAATTAAATTGTATAATCAAGAAGAGTGCATTTAATTGTTCAATTTCAATAATAATGTATAAGTATAATTTTGAGAGATATTTATACTTTTATGAGAAATATAAATTTAGGAATAATAAATTCACTGTTCAACTATTTTTTGATTTTCTTAAATAGTGATTAAACTATAGAATTTTAAACGTTATTTCTACAAACCATCATCGTAAGTTGTAGAGATGGTGGATAGTTCTAAAACTACCAGGTAACTCCTATCTTTATGGGTAGTCGGAAGTTATTAGGTAACTGCCCTTCCCATCCTTATGGGTAGTTTAAAGTTACTAGATAACTTTCTCATCTTTAGAATTTAACTTTTATTAATTATCAAACTAAAATATAATTATGTGGACTATAGAAATTTACATTAAACTCATTGTCTTACCCTCAACAAATGATGTAATAGAACAAAGTGCACCGTAATTCATTTTTGAATCTTTAAAATATTACGACTATTTATAGTTACTCCCTTTCTTTATTTCTCTTTGTCACTTATTCTTATATAGATTTTCATTTTTACTTGTTACTTTTGATATAACAAGAAAAGATATTTTTTTCCATGTTTTACCCCTAGCATTAAATATTATTCTCCATATCATTTTTGAAGATCCAATAATAAGCATTAATTAATAGGGATAATATGGTAAAACACATATATAAATTGTAACACATTGGTCTTGGAATTCACTAAATTTTGAAAGATCTAAATTAGAAAGAGCTAAATTACAATAATACAAGTGAATCTTCAAATTTGTGAGTATTCGATCAACTTCCAATGATCATAACATTCAACACAAGATAATTTAAGTTGTTCATGAGGTATCAAATCTAAGGACTTCGATTCCTATTTCAACTCTGTTGGGTTTGCTAAATTTCGAATTCGGATGAAGAAGATATGCCCGTTTGAGTGCGGGCTATCTAATTAAGGCAGTTCATTTGTTTTAAGGAGGGGTATTTTGATTTTTCTTACCCCCCCCCCATTAGCCTAGCTAATTTATTGATTCGATTTGGTTATTTTTGCAGTTATTTTTTAGTAAACCAAAATCAAATTAAATAGTATCGTTTTTTAAAAATGTAAATCAAACCTAGCCAAATCAAATCAAAATATTGATTTTCTCAATCGATTTGGTCCAAATTGCGGTTCATTTAAGTTTTTAACCATAATCATGAACAAACCTATGTCTATCGAGGTTATAATGGATCCGAATTTAACCAAAATAGCAAAACAGAATCGTATTAAATGTTGTTAAAATGACCTCTTATATAATTAACCCATTAGCGGGTCAGGTCAAGAATTAAGTCGAGTTTAGGATAAGTTGAACCCTAAATAAATTTACATGTTAGATTTCAATTTTTGAAATATTTTTTTCTTCTAGAAGTATATAATTATTGTGTCATTAAATAGGTACCAAAAATTATATATGTAAATAAATAACCATCAAAACTAATTACACGAAGTTGAATGACTTTTAAAAAATAAAATAAAGTTAAGTAACTTAGGCCTAATTTATTTGCAATTAAGGAAATTCTAAATTTTAATTATTGAGATTCAACTCATTTTAAATGCTTTTGATTTTTAGGTTTAAAATTTTAATTATTCAAATTCAATCCATTAAATATTAATCATAAGTTAAGGCCACCAACTCTTCATAATTTATGAAAAATAATATGAATTGATTATTAAATACTCAATCCACTTATTTAATTTATAAATCAAACAAATAAACATACGATCTAACATTTGGCCATTCTCGATAAAGGCATTTTGCTTCACCAAAATAAGAATTACATAATCTTTCGGCCGGCTAAAGCACATTGGCTGTAACTTACTATAATTAAGAACATATAATTATAGGACAAATAAATCAATAAATCATCTTACTGTTATATTTAATTAATTATACTTTTCAGAGAATTGCTAGTGTAAATTTCAATTATATTCTTTCTTTAATTATAATAATGACAATTTTCACATATAGCAAATATAAAATTTAAATTTATATGCTATAGCAAAGTTTGTATAATTGCACTTCATAACAAACATATATATATATATAGTTCGCACATATACAATTGAAAGTTATGCATATTTCATTATACGTATATACAAAGAAGAAATTGTATAATTCGTTGTTTTCTCTACAAATTTGCATAATTTCGCTGGTAGGTCATTTGTATAAATTGTTGTTAGTCTTTCATTTGTATAAATTGTTGTCAGCCTCTCAATTCAATTGTATGTGTTTGTATATTTGTATAAAATTTGAATTTATATACAATTGAATCGAATTGTATAAAACGAAACAGAGAGAAATTATATAGAATATGAATTTGTATAAAACGAGAAAGAGAGAGACAAAAGAGACTTGGGCAGGTAATATACAATTGAATCGAAATTGTATAAAAATTGAAGAGAGAAATTATATAAAATTTAAATTTATATAAAACGAGAAAGAGAGAAAGGCAAAAGAGACTTGGACAGGGAAATATTTTTATTATATAATTATAAGGGTACAGAACGGAGATATATGTATTTGCATGTGTATATACAATTTTCTCTCGCTTTATATAAATGGAAACACAATTTATACAATTCTATTGTATAAAGTGAGAGAGGCAAGCGACAGAGAGCGAGTGAGAGAGGGAGAGTGGCGAGCGAGAAAGGGAGAATGGCGAGCGAGATTATGAGGCAGAGAGACGACTGACAAACAATTTGCTATGGAATATAAATAAATCAAACATCATCTACTACATTTATTTTACATTATTAATTTATCTTTTTGTACAATTCTAATAATAATAAACAATGGACTGTTTCCCTTACCTTTATCTGGGCAGGGCCTCAGAGGACCATTATTTATGAATCATGTCCTACTCATTTAAATATTTTTAAGGCAAGTCCTTGTTTGTATTTGGACTCAATCGTGGTGGGTAATAAATAGTGTAGAGGGTAAAATATCCTCCATAAAGTTTGATATCGTAATAATAATTTCAATCAAAGTTAGAATATTTTTCAGACCTTTTTCCCTAAATAAAAAAATAGTTTTACTATATCACTCTTTAAATATAATAAGTACAATGTTCAAAGAAATGATTATAATTAATGATAAGTATAAACAGTAAATTAAAAATTAAGAGTGTGTTTGGTATGAAGAAAAACATTTTCTGAAAAATATTTTCCAATTTTCTCATGCTTGGTTGGGATAAAAGTTTTGGAAAATGTTTTCTAAATCAACTAATTTTCCTCAAAATTAAGGAAAATGATTTCCCTTCAAAAATTAAGGAAAACATTTTCCAAAACACTCCTCCAATTTCAAATTGCATTTTCCCCCGAAAAACATTAATTTTAAAAATATATTTTCAATTTTAAAATTTTATTTGTTTACCTGATACCTGACCCCACCCACCCACCACTGGCTAGCCCTCCAACCCCTCCCCAAAAAAATAATTTTGCTTTTGAAAAATATTTTCAACTTCATATTTTATTTTTAAACTCCTATACCTCCCCGACCAGCCCCCTACTAGTCCCCCACCCACCCCAACATCTAAAAAATTAATTTCATTCATAAATCAAACACACGGAAAATATTTTCTACTCACCAACCAAAAATGAGAAAATAAGTCCAAAATCTACTTATTTTCCAGGAAAACATTTTCTAGGAAAACATTTTTCTTCATACCAAACACACCCTAAGAAAATCATTCATTAATTTAATAAAATGGATAAATATAATTATACATCCTAAAATAATATAGTGAACAATTATTGTTGGACAAATAAAATATTTCTTTAAACATAATATGCAAAAATTTGGCAATAGGGAATGGAAATGATGGGGTCCTAGAAAATATATTAGGAGTATTAGCTACACTACAAGAAACAATTATTACTTGACCTACTCATAAACAATTCTATATAAATACTCATCTTTTTATACCATAATACCATATCACTAGCATAGCAAATAAGCAATGGCTCATAACATTTTCTTCGTTTCTTTTTTATTTATCTTGGCTATATTCACCCAAAAAATCGAAGCGGTAGATTACTCTGTTACCAACACGGCTGCCAACACTCCTGGTGGTGCCCGTTTCGACCGAGATATCGGAGCTCAATATAGTCAACAAACATTGGTAGCTGCCACTTCCTTCATATGGAACATCTTCCAACAGAATTCTCTGGCTGACCGTAAAGACGTGCCAAAAGTAAATATGTTTGTCGATGACATGGACGGAGTAGCTTACGCTAGCAACAATGAGATTCACGTTAGTGCAAGGTATGCATAATTAAATTAATTCAATAAATAATTATTGAATGCTCGTCTTAAACTCCAAATACATACCCCTCCCCCTTCCCAAAAAACAAACAAATAATAATAACATATATATATATAGAAATGTATCATTCTTTCTGAGATTGTGAGTCATATATAATTAAGTAATAGTACTCATTATACTCAAATGTTAAGTATACATTTGCAGGTACATCCAAGGTTACTCTGGGGATGTTAGGAGAGAGATTACTGGAGTATTATACCACGAAGCCACTCATGTTTGGCAGTGGAATGGGAACAATAGGGCACCCGGAGGATTAATTGAAGGGATTGCTGATTATGTGAGGCTCAAAGCTGGTCTTGGCCCAAGCCACTGGGTGAAACCAGGCCAGGGCGATCGTTGGGACCAAGGCTACGACGTGACTGCTCAATTTCTAGATTACTGCAACAGCTTGAGAAATGGATTTGTGGCAGAACTTAACAAGAAAATGAGAAATGGCTATAATGATCAGTTCTTTGTTGACTTACTAGGGAAGACAGTTGATCAACTTTGGGGCGATTACAAAGCTAAATTTCGCGCATAACTTAAGAAATTCATATTAAATTGAATATGAGAAACATCATCTATTGCCTTTGTACCAATGTTACAAGTGTTTGTGTCACGGTCTTGTACTCTTGTTGAAGATATTATTACTAATAAAAATAAGCACAAGTTATTTCATTCGTGTGACTAATTAAGTATGCAATTCTAGTGCAAGGATTAAAGTATATTTTTGTTGAAATTATTAGTATGATTTTTTAGTTTATTTAAATTGGTTGTGTATATAAACTATGTTCAAGAAAAAGGAAAGAGTAATCATGGTATTCATCTAGAGTATCGATCATACTCATCCCACAAATTTCTTAGTATAGAGAAATAGGAAGCAATAGTTGGTGCTTCTACTCTATTTTGTGGAACTAATTAAGTATGTAGATGATTAGAGGTGGATTCAGAATTTGAAGGTTGCAGACAAATGTATCGATATTATTTTAATTTATGCATCGACAAAACTTTCAATAACAATTCAGGAAAATATCGAAATTAATTGACCACTAATGATTTGAATAATACCGAAATTATTAAATACAAATATATAGATCATACATAAGTTCTAAGATAATACTTAAATTTTACTAATTTAAGTCTTTAAAATAATATGCATACTTTAGCTTTCTTAAAAGAATTGAAAAACAGTTGAGTGAGATAGCTCAATGGTAAAGTGGATTTATTATACTGGATTGTCTTGAGTAATACTACAATTAAATAAGCCCTTTAAATTCAAAAATTATAATAAAATAGTGAAATGGAGTTCTTGCCGGATCGGCCCCTGGTCATGTAGTGGTCATACGGGTGGGTGCATTGACTTGAACCTCACCTATACATATAGGTTTGCCTATGTTGATGACCCTGTAATGACACACAAAGTCATTTTTGGAATTCTTCGTAAAATTACTTCTTTACCCCTCCCAGTATATATTGTCCCCAAGTTATTTATGATTGGATTTTGAAATCGGTTTCGAGTTTTGAGTTAAAAGTTGTGAATTACGATTTTTTTGAAAGTTGAAAATAAAAGTTGTTAAAAAGTGATTTTTGGTTTCTTTTGGACCTTTTAGTCTTGGAAGTAGAATTATGCCGATTCCATCAGTTCAGGAATTCGGAAATTGGTCTAATTGATTTGTCGGTTTCAAAGATTTGAGGTCCTAAGTTGACAGTTTGTGAATTTTATTCTTGACGTTGGTCAACATTCAGGGTTTGAATGCTCGGACTGGACTTTCAACAATCTCATTGGTATGACTGTTGTTATTTTCGAAATCTAACTGTGATTGCTTGATTGGATTATATTGTGGCTTTGAACATTGTTTTGGAAAGGAAATACTCAAGTCTTCGATTGACTTTTGATTGAATTGAGGCAAGTGAACTTTTTTAAACCTTGTAGAATCTTGTATTTTTTTCCTTTAATATGTGTTGGGGAGTACTGGGAATGAGGTAAAGAGTTCAATTATTCTACTTGGTTAATCTTAATGAATGAAAAAGGCAACGTCTTGATAGTTGTACTTTGTGAATTGTCTTTTTGTAGAACCTACTTTGTTGATTGAAGAAATGCGACGAAATCATTGTTGATTCAAATTTCTTGAGTTGTTGTCTCTTTCTAATGGTGTGAAATTACTTATTCGCATTGATTTCCATGGTCGTGACGAAATATGTGATGATTATGCCGAAAGAAAATGGTTCTAGCAAGTAGAGATATCAAAATGGGCTTGGTCCGTCAAGTCACCCCAATTCAAGCATTGAATTAAGGGAAATTTTTTCAAAATGTCAACATTTTAGCATTTAAGAGGGCTCATTAGCAACACTTTCAATATTTAGTAAAAATGTCAAATTTTAGTTTGTTATGTATCTTATTTATGTTTTTATTATTTGTTTTTATTTAAAGAATATAATTATTTAATAACAAAAGGGAGAAAATCAAGGCAGAGAATATTTCAAAAAAAATGTTAGGATCCTTAATTTTCTCATCAGTTACATTTTCAAATAAAATTTAAATTTATTCTTTTTTTTTCTCCAGAATTTTACCTTTTTAAAATTATATTCATTCACAATATATTATATTTATATTTATTATAGTTTTTTATTAGTTTGTATTCATTCCAATAGGTATGCTGAATTTATCTATATAGTCATTTAAGAAATATATTTATATTTTCATATATATTTTTTCCTATATAGTTAAAAAAAATTCAAAAATCTTATATGTATTCATTTCAATATGTATTTTATTTGTATTTCTATTTATTCTAATTGTTATTTAGAATTTTGTATAATAATATATAAAATACAAAAAATTAGTATGATGAAAAAGTGAATGAAATATAAAATTGAAAAGAAATAATTAAATATTTGGTGTACTCATTCTTAAATAAAATACATAACTAGTTGACATACCTTTAGAATAAATACAAATTAGATAAAAATGTCAAATTCAGAAACAATGCAATATCATTTTTGAATGAATACAACTATTAATTGTAAAAGTACATACTGATTAAAACAGTATCAAAATTCAATATATACTTCCAAATTTATGAATACAAAAAATAATAAAACTATGAAATACAAAAATAAATACTGTGGTACATTGACATAACTATCACAAAAAAAAATGAATACAAAATGAATTAAATATATGAAATACGATTCCAAATCTATGGATACAAAATACAATAAAACAATGAAATACAAAAATACATACTGACTAAAACAACAACAAAATTCAACACACACTTCCAAATCTATGAATACAAAAAACATTAAAACTATGAAATATACACAATCAAACTCATATAATGTGTTACATTGACATAACTAACACAAAAAAAAAAAAAAAGAACACAAAATACAATAAATATATGAAATACAAAAATAAATACTAACTATAACATTATAAAAATTCCATATACACTTCCAAACGCATTGTAACATGAATTTTTTTGAATCTTAAAAATTACTAAACAAATTAAACTAAACATGCAAGACATAGAACATGCAAAAAAAAAAAAAAAACCTCTTCTCCAACAAATTGGTCTTCTTCAACTTCATGGTTATGAATTTATGTGGAATTTTGCACATCGACGAATTCAGACATTTTTCCCCGTCGTATATACTCCTTAGATTTAGAAGTAGAACCTACATTGTTGTTTAATTTTTGAGTGAAAAAAAATAAATGATGGAAAATCGGAAGAACTTTGATTATTTTGTCCAATACCTCTAGTAACTCTCTTGAAAACGTCCATTCAAGAGAGAATTATGTAGTCTCAAACCTTAAAAAATATTTTAAGAATAACAACAAAATATATATTTTTTTTAAAAAAAACACTAAAATCAGTAAATAATAAATAAGGAATCTGAAAAACATAATACCCAAATCAATGTTAATCTTCAAATCAAATCTTGCAACGAAATTAAATGAGAATAATAGAAAATATTAATATATTGAATCGAAAATCTATGAAATTGATTTGGAAGAATGTTAGATAGAGAAATTGAAAAGAAGAATAAGAAAAGAGAGAAAAATCTGGGAATTGATTAGGAAGAAAGTAAGAAAGAGAAATTGATAAACTTGAGAAAAGAAAGAGAAAATTAAAATGACATTTATATATATCCAATCACATAAATATAGGAAAATGTGTAATATATGAGAGAGAAAAAAAGGGTGTAAATAATGAGAGAGAAAATATTAATAATTATTTATTTTTAAAATAATGACATTTTTGACATGTTTAATAATATTATTAAAGTATGGATATTATCACTAAATAAGTTGATTTTTTTGACTAGTTAGCTAAATTTTCCTTGAATTAAAGGGTTGTGTCTAATTTTTTTTGCCCATTTAGGAATGAGGCATTATGGACCAGCCTCATTTTGGTCCGCTAGCCTCGTTGGCCCAACCTACAAGGCTTAAAGACTAACCTATGGGCTATGAATGTTAAAAATATGGACAAATTACAGAATTACACACATTTGTTTCAGTTATTTCCATTATCCCTTATTATTTTTAATAATCTCCAAAATTCCTTGTTTCTTTAATGTATCTGAGTTGTATATTAATGTATTAAAACCTGTATTTAATTTATCCGAGCTAGTTTTTAATGTATCTGAGCTACATATTAATCTATCATATCCAGTGGGATGTACATTAGCTACATATTATGTATCCAAGCTATATATTATAGTATCTGAAATAATATTTAATGTATCCAAGCTACATATTAATGTATCCGAGCTTCAATAATTATATTCGATTTTTCTTAGTTTTTGAGGAATTAGTGTAATTAGAAACTTATTAGAGATAAATTATAATTTTATATTAAAACTGTGAGATTTATGTAATTTACACTACGTATTGTTTTAATTTTTAAAAGATTTAAAAAAATATAAAACAAGTTTTACTCCTTTGTAGATCTTTTACATTTAAGGGCCATTACCCCACTAAAATTAGGCCTACTTTTGTTTTTATGTCTAATTTTTCATCTCCCATTTGTTGTATTGTTTGTAAAAAAATTGATTATGTAATATTTTTGGTAGGAGGAATCTTATGATATTGTATCTTGACTATTATATATTTTTTGTAAGTAATCACTAAAGTATGTAACTCACACTTGATTTTTTGTGTGTATTGATGTTCTGTTCAACAAACATCAACGTTTAATATTTTTAGATACTCTCACTAAAAAATCAATGAAGTTTATTATTTGGGTGAAAGACTGACCAGTCCCAACCAGTGGCCCGGTTATGGTTGGGTTGGACTGCTATTTTATAAGCCGTTTAATTAAAAGAGCTAGCTCGTCCTCACCCATTTAACTCTCTAACTCGTAAGGTTGGTTGAGTTGAGTTGAACAACCATTTTAAAAGCTCTACCAGAAGTGATATAATATTAAAAAAAATTTAAAATAAAATATGTAAATATATAAGTCATTAATTCATTCATAAGTGGACGTTTGACCAAGTTTATTATGAATCAAAGCCGAACTCATAAACAAATTCCTAATTTTTTTTGGATTCTTCGTTCAGGTGCCTCAACTACGTCATTTTCATATTGAAGCATTGAACCACTCATAATATGTTCCTTTTAAACACTGTTGACTGATATTTGATCGACTTTTCTATTGTAAAAGCCTTCAAGTGTGTTCGTATTGTAATGATTTTGATTGAACGAATTACGACAAATTGTGTGTTAGTCTTATTTGTTTTCTAATGTGTTCAAATGACTTGAAGTAAACACAATTATTCTCGAGTATTTTCACTATCAATTGGACTAATGAGTTTTGAAACAATATATGTATCCTCTATGAATACCCCTCACAAAATGTGGTTCCACATCAGTCAACAGTGTTTAAAGAAATAAATTATGGATGATTCAATATAAAAATAACATAGTTGTTGTTCCACATCAGTCAACTGTGTTTAAGCAATATATGTATCCTCTATGAATACCCCTCACAAAATGTGGTTCTACATCTGTCAACTGTGTTTAAAAAAATAAATTATGGATAATTTAATGATTCAATAGAAAAATAACATAGTTGAGGTAAATGAGGAAAAAAATCAACAAGTGTAGAGATCTATTTATATATTCGACCTTTTTAAAATAAAAATAATACCAATATTATTTGATTGTGTTTGTCCATGAAATACAAATAAAAGTTGAGGAAATACATAATTACCCCATGGAATTTATACCTTTTTTTTCCAAGTAGGCATCTTAAGTTTGCGGGGGTCCTATCACCCCACGAAACAATATATATCCATAGTAAATACACCATTTTGTTCTATTTTCACGGTATTCGTGATATCACGAAATTTTGGCGCGTGAAGGGATATTTATATACCTTCAAACCAATGTAAAAATGCCACGTGGTACTCTAAATTTGAATAGTATATTTTTTTACTATTTTTTCAGCTCTCTCTTTCTCTTTCCTTTTTTATTCTTCTTCACCAATTTCATCCCCTTAAATTTTCTTCACCAATTTTATCCCCTTAAATTGTTCCTCACCTACCGGAAAATCCCTTTCATCTTGCTTGCCGCCGCGAATCAATCTCCACTGAAGTCATTGCTATTCTATCATTTACTAAACTCAAACCTCAACATTTCTAAAATCACATTATCATCATAGTCAAAATTATTATACTAATGATGGGATTGAAACTCCATTAAAATGTAACTTTATAGTTCTTCTTAACCAAAAAAGATAGATAATAATTTCATTTTTTTCTAAAGAAAAATTACATATCAAAAAGGGGCATTGCTTGACTATTTGCAATGTGAAATTGTGTGTCGATTACAGAACAATGAAAATAAAACAAAAACATAAAGAGAATAATCTTTAAAATAAAATAGAAAAAAAATTGTAATGGTTTGGAGGATTCTGTAAGTACGCTATTGTGTTCCACTACTAATGATGATGATGTTTATTGGAAGTCGACGAAGAATGGGTTGTCTACAATCTGAAAGACAATTCGTGTAAGGATCTGTTGATTGAAGTAAATCCTGTTACGTATGAAGCTCAAACTTTTGTGGATAGCCTTGTCTCTCCTTACTTTGGAAACTGAGGGTTCATGTATTTTGTGATGCACAAGGTTATGTTGTGTACAGGTATTACATAAACATCTCCTTTAGATTACTCAAAAGCCTCTGTTTTTTCTTTTGTCTAGGATATCTATGCTTGCAATTTCAATAGTAATTTCAAGGACGCCCTTTAGCCAATTAAAATGTTAGAAGATATAGTCTATGAACCTGTAGCATAAAGTGTAAACAACAACATTTCATGGATTTACATCAGTTTATTGTAATGCCACATACTATCAGATTTGTGCTTGCACAGGAATTAATCTGCTTCCTCTTAGTTCAAGCTGTTCCTTGTTCATCTTGCACTGCATGAAGCCTCGAAAGGGGTTCTTTTGCATTAGACTTCCATGTCTTGGTTCACTATCATTCCGACGTCATAGATTATTTAGAATTCACTGTTTTTGAATTCCTTGAATTGAATGGGGTTGATAGAAATCAGTATCTTACAACCAAAACAATGTTTGGATCTGGGAACTTTGTAGATTTGATAGAGTATTTGGATGCGAGAATTTTTAATCTTAGTGTTGCATAGATGTTACATTTTGTATTTTCTTCATCATATTGTACTTCATATCATGTTATAGATTTATTAGAGAATTTTATTTGGGATCCATGACCAATAACCTTTTGTTAATTCTGTCGAAATTTTGTCTGTCAGTTATCTCTCATCATCTTTCTCTGTTCTAGTATACCATCCCCTTCTAGTTACCTTTCTCTATGATAATCTCTCCCTAATTAGTGTATTATTATTTTTTGTGCATATTCTACGTTGTAACTTGTATTCAGTGATATATATATATGATAATTCTTGTGCTGGAATCGAGTTTGTTTCATACTGACAGGAACCATAACTAAAAGCATAAAAAATAGTGGAGAAACTTGCACTTGCTTTGTACTATATTAGTCTTACAATAACAATCTTTAATTGATCTGTGGTGCTTGTCTTGAAGCAACTGGTGGATAGATTCTCTAAAATACAGGGGACAAATTATGTTCTGTACCTCCTTTAATGTATAATTATCTATGACAACAAAGACTCTTTAGATCGACATTGGGTAGTAGTTATTACTTAGGAAGGTTACCATGATATGTGAAAATTATAAACTAAGTGTTGTTAAAATATATTCTTTTTTAAATGGACCAAAAAAAAGTAAGACAAAGTAATTCGAACGAATAAAGAACCAAAATAAAAGCTTATCCCATTCCATGATAAACATACTGAAAGATAAAATTAAGATCAGAACTTAATCATCAATATGAAATACTTAACTCTACAAATACCAAATGAAGTTATTGAACTTTAAATAAAGCAAGAAAAAGCTATTCACCGGAAAAGCAAGAAAAAGCTATTCACCGGAACCAGATGACCCTTCCCCGGAATCGGACGGAGTGCTTTCCCTAGCTCTTAAAGGAGCGAGTGCACTTCCAATAGTTTGATATGGGAATTCAATACCACACTCCACAAGTTGGATTGCTAGTTTTTCAACGTTTTTATCCGCAGCCTCCAAGGACTCGCACAAGATCTTAAGGTCAAAAAAGCTAAGTTTTTCATTTGGAGGTTCTATCCTCAATGCTTGAAGTGCTTGCCCATGTTTTCTTTCTCTTTTGAGTGATATCTCCAACCTGTTAAGCTTTTCATTGATCTCATCAATATTGGCATTTTGATGAGCTACAATAATGGGGTTAGGATCATCAGTGTCGGGTGGAGGATTATCCCCGACAAATTTATCCACAATTGACTCGACGGAAGGATGTCCAAATGCGTATACTTTGTTGCTGGGAGAAAAAGCTACAATAGCAACATTAGCACCACACAAAGTAGAGAGCTCACTTGCCTTTTTAAATAGGCCAGCACGTCTTTTTGAGAATGTTACTTGTAAGTTGGTTTGATTTTGCATCTTCACAATTTCAATTTTTTTACGGCCATTAGGTTTTCTCATGGCTAAGCTTTTGATTTGAGAATGTAAAAAGATGTAATGTTGAGTCTTTGTTTTAAAGATGTATTTATAGAGATAGAACCATTATATTATTTGACGAAAAATGAACTCAATAACAAAATAGTAAAAATATTTATGATGATATTCTTTATTTGGTAGGATTTGACCCAAATAATAATATGAATAAATTATTTTTTTGTTCATTGTATCTTTGTCAAAATCCGTAACTAAAGTATATGTTTTAGCAAAATTAATATGTAAATTGATGATAGTTTCTGGGATAACTTTTTTTGATTGTATTTTTATATTTTCTAAATTTGCTCTTATTGAATATGTATATTTCCTAATGTAGTCATGCTAAATAAAAAAACTTTCCACTATTAGCTTTAACAATAAGAAAATATTTATTTTCTTGCTCATATTAATGTATAAAAAAGTTTAAACATGCCCCAAGTCCTAGCTCGAGTGGCAAAAGGTGGAGGATTTGTGGCTTAGGTGGCAGGTTCGAGTCCCACACCACGCAAAGAAAAGCCCAATTTTTAAGCAGAGAAGAGTAGAGGGGCGGACCTATTATCCACCGATCTTAGAAGGTTGTGATTGGTTGAAAGGGCGCGGGGTCACATGCTGATTTCTCGGTTATTAAAGAAGGGAAAAAGATCTGTTATAAAGCCAAATTGATACAGTACTATTTGATGTTTGCACAAGAATAAAACTGCCTCCGTGTATATGTTCTAGTGCTTATATTGGACGAAATGTTGTGTTATGAAGAGACCTGAATCTCTATGTATTTTAATCCCAAGGGGGTTACTCCTTCATTTTGATGTTATAAAGTTGTTACGATTTCAAATCTGAAGAAAGATCATCATGATAGGATAGTTTGTTGACTCTATATATATCAGTTGAGTTTCTGGCATTAGATGAGTAGATGATCTAAGATTATTTCTATTGCACTACCAATATTTCTAACATTCTATGTTTCAGCTTATCACTGTCTAATTCTCTTCTTTCTGTTGCTGGCTGGAAAATGTTACAGACCACTGTTGTTACTAGAACAGGGCTCTGATCAAATAAAAGTGGTACAATTGTACGAGTTAAAACCTACAATTGGCTACCTTGAATCTTGTATAGTACTAGATGCCGAGGGCTAGATTTTAGTTGCAATAAATGATGGAATGATAACTCCGAATCATGTATTATATCTTGCTACAGGAAAAGAAAGAGCCATTGCTTGTGTATGACAGATAACTGATTCTATCTTCACTCTGACGTCCTTCACAACTCTTTCTATTGATCTTTGTTTCATTTACTAGATGATGTTAGCCGTGCGCGCACTGGCCCAATATTTGATAAAGTATCAGTGCCAAGTAGTATTTGAATGTAGTCTTATGAGTTATGATTACTTATATGGTGATTTAGTAATCTGGTGATTTAGTAATCCAGAGAGTACTTTTTCCACAGTAGAAAAACACCTAAAGGTAGATATCCTTCACCCTAATTCTTAGTTGATGATAACCATACTTCAACTCAATCTTAGAAAACACCATAACACCCTGAAGTTGATCAAACAAGTCACACATAAAAGGACACACTAGGAATTCGATGACCATCTCATCATCTAATCAATCAAAACTCTATATTCTCTCTTTCAACTCTCATCCAATTTCTCAAAAAGATTGATACAAGGTATATGACATTTATTCTTCTCTGTCACCCTTTTGAGCTGATTGTAATTGATTCACATACGCATAGACCTATCCTTTTTCTTATAAATAGTATGGGATCATACTAAGGTGAGACAATCGTTCTAATAAAGCCCTTACTCAAAGAATGAGTGCTCGAGTCAAGGTTAATAGGTAAATCAATATCACGTTCAGGGTGAAGGCCAAATAAGTTAGAGGAAATACATCTACAAACTCCAGCACAAGGGCTCAAAATGCATCTCTAATCGAGGAGAGAAATAAACATATACGTACGAATAACTAGATTCTGAATAAAATAAAGCAAAGGTCGATCAATAAAAAAATAAGATCTTACTTGCAATCACTTAATCTAAAGCCTTACACTCTGACCTAGCAGGAACCACGTAAAAATCCCCACATCCTCCCACAAACTATAGTCAAACTCTTCCATCTGCTCTACCTACCTGAGTACTTTCTCAATCACTTGGGGGACCACCCCTCGGCCTTAAGCACCGCCTCTACTCGTAGGTGCTACAACCTTACACTCGGGGCAATTTCTGACGTAGTGTCCAACCTCGCCACGATTCAAACAACCTCGATCACCTCAACTGCAACACCTTGGATGTGTATAACTATTTTTTTTAGAATGAGAAAGGAATTACAGATTGTAGATGTTTATATGGGTCGTGAATAGGCTCATGGAAACAAGCCTTGAAACTTCAAAACTTTAGGATGTCATGTACGAGCCAATAGTACGGCTTGCGAAAGGAACTAAGAATCGTAGTTGGGTCCTGTAGAGTCAGACTTCAGAATTGAGAAATTTTAGTACATTAGCTTCTACGGGAAGGTAGTATGAGTTATACAAAGGACTACATGTCGTAAAATGCTTTCTTAGTTCTTCTTTAGAGACTTGGTGTTTTTACAGCAACTTAATTCAACAAGTGGACATTACGGGCCGTAAAAGGGGTTTGTGGTTTAGAGTTCTGAAGCTTAGGATTTTAAGTTGATTACTATAGACGGATTCTACGTTTTGTGAAAGGAACTACGGTCTGTAGATGGTCTCGTTAAGCCTATTCAACAATTTTTATTTCAGGGTTAATTGAGTCTTTTCTCACTCTTTTAATACCTATACTACGCCATTTAGAATTATTTTGAAGACTATAACTGACTCCTAAAACCCCTAACTACCCCATTTACTCTCATATATTCTCCCAACATTCCAATTCCCTCTCCCTCAAGTCTTCTCCCTCAAGCAATCCAGGGCTTCATGATCTCAAGTCTCCATTAAAGGATTTTACCTAGGATTTTTATCATGGGTATGTGGGAACTTCATCAATGGGTCCTTTTTCATTCATTGAGTTCCAAAGAAACCTTAATTTCTTAATGGGAAAAGGTAAAAAATGTCATCAAACTATGCGAAAGGAACAAAACTACCCTTCATTTATAGTTTGCCTCAAAAATGCCCTTGTCATCAATACTTTGGTTCACAAAATCCTTGTAGTCAATACTTTGATCCAAAAATGCCCCTATAGTTACTAAAATGGGTCAAAAATGCCCTTCTCCAAATAAATATATATTTTTTTCTTTTAACCAAATTTTCTTCTTAATTAAATTATTAAAGAACTATTTTCTTTCTTTTAAAATCACTTTAACAAATAAAATTGTAGGAAATAATTTTTTCTTCATAATCGCATGTTATCAAGTAAAATAAAAATAACATCATGTACCATCTCGCGGATAATATATGTTATATGTGTAAGATTATAGTATATCCATCACTAATTTATATTTATATATCGATGAAAATAATTGTAAAAAAACAAAAAGTATTTTCATTTTTTATATGAAGATAAAAAAATTCTTTAAAAAAATATTATTAGAAAAAGAATGTGTTAAAAAGAAAATAAATAATATATTTATTTGAAAAAAATGAACATTTTTTACCCAAAATAACAATAAGGGCATTTTAGGACCAAATTATTGATGAGAAGAGCATTTTTGGACCAGAGAAGGCATTTTTGGATCAACTACAAACGAAAAACATTTTTATTCCTTTAGTATGGTTTATTGAATTTCAATTTCTTCTTCAAGATTGATCTTATAATGCAGGAATTTGTTATAAGTTAATTATCTCAATGACATTATTATGAACTTATGACATGGAAGTATTTTCATGATCACAACTATGCTAGTTTCACATATAGACTTTTTGAACTCAATTTTTTATGAATTAAAGATGTTTTCAGATAAAATATGATTTTAATGATATTTTATTAATATGACATCTTAGCTTTATAAAAACCAAACTAAGTCATTGAACTTAAATAAAGCAAGAAAAACACTATTTACCGATCCAGGTGACCCTTTGTCGGAATCACAACAAGTGCTTTCCTAACTCCTAAAGGAGTGAGTGCACTTCCAATGGTTTAATATGGAAATTCAATACCAAACACCATGGGTTGTCTTGCTACTCTTTCAACTTCTTCATCCACGTCTTCCAAGGACTCGCATAGGATTTTAAAGTGAAAGATGCTAAGGATTTTTATGTGAAGGTTCTGTCCTTAATGCTTGAAGTGCTTGTGGATGTTTCGTTCTCTTTCGAGTTGTCTGTCCAACTTTTTCAGCTTTCCATTGATCTCATCAACATTGCCATTTAGATGAGCTAAATGATGGGTTAGGATGATCAATGTTAGGTGTAGGATTCTCTCCCAGAAATCTATCCACAATTGAGAATGTTACTTGTAAGTTGGTTTGATTTTGATTCCTTGCAATTTCAATTCTTCTATGGCCATTAGGGCTTTTCATGACTAAGCTTTTGATTTGAGAATGTAAGAAAATGTAATGTTGAGTCTTTGTTTGAAAGATATATTTATATCGATAGAATCATCATATTATTTAATGAAAATGAACTCAAATAACAAAAAGTTAAAAATATTTATGATGATTCTTTGTTCGGTAGGATTTGACCCAAATCATAATATTAATGAAATACCTTTTTTGTTTCGTTCTATCTTTGTCAATCCGAACTAAAGTAATTACAAACAGCGTAATATTTTTAGTTAAATTATTTTTCTGAATTATTGGAAAAGTTTCTATATTCTCATTCTTTTGTGATTAATGTTTTAGTAAGTTAATATGTAAATTGATGACAGTTATTGAGGTTTTTAAAAAAATTGTATTTGTCTATTTTCTAAATTTTCTCTTTTTCAACTATGTATATTTCCTAGTGTAGACATGCTTAATAAAAACCTTCCAATATTAGCTTCATAATATAAAAATATTTAATATCTATCTTATATTGACATACAATTATGTTTAAGAACTTTAGTTTAAAATTTTAAGTTATTTTTGTGTGTTCGAGTGCTTTTGCAACTCGTAAAATATACTTGTAACTTATGACAAGTTGAAGAATACCGTAATAAGAAAATTCAAATCCCAACACAATTTAACATGTATAAACCACTTTAGAGTATTCTCATACACTTTATAGGTTATTTAAAAAATTTCAAACGATACAACAAATTTGTGTCTCTTTTCTTACCCAACAAACTAATTAATATTTGAATATGATATGATGCATTAGGAAACAATATATAATAATAATAATAAAAACAACGTGTAAATTGTGAATATTGTAGCACTCCATTCTAGCTACATAATCTAACTTTATTACTTGAAATTAAAAATACTTAATAAGACTAGATAGAGAAAGAGAAGAATTATATTTTGCTCATACACTAAAGAAGAATATATAGGAGTTGATACTACAATGAGTCCTAAAGTGATACAACAACTAACTCCAGTTGTACAAGTAGATAACTAAAATTAGTCACGTATATCTCTTTTACGGCCACACAAATTGGTGTTGACATCTACAATACTCAACTTGTTAAACATAGATTGAAAAAATCATGTAGAAGTGGCTTGGTTAGGACATCAACAACCCTATCAGTAGTGTTGCTCCTAAATGCACACACGAATATATGTGGTCGTAGAAGTAATTAATAACTCTTTTAGAACTGAATTGTAGAACCCAAAGGACTTTACGATAAATTCAAATCAATTCTACTAATTCAACAAATTAAATAAAGTGTTGTCAAGAAACTTGTGTTTTCTATAGCTTACTTAAGGCTATATGTATCCCATCTCATGTATGAATCAATTAAAGGCCTAACCCATCGGTAGCCCTTAAACTTGGCACAAAATTTCACTTAGACATCTTAACTGTCAGTGTTCATATTAGACATCTCATGTACGAAATTGTTGTATCATTTTAACACTTTATGCTTACATGGCTTAGTGAGTGTAATGCACTCGTTGACCGCGCGTGAAAAACCTATTTAGTTGACTTTTATTTTTTTTTCTTCTTCTTTCTCACCTTCAACCACCATTTTTGAAACTCAAACATCCAACTATGGTGAACCAAAATAGTTACCATAAGCAATTGAAAGATGACGAAAATTGTTTTAGAAATTTCGGAAATATATCAATTTTAGGATTTACTTAGTAAATCAATTCATGATATTCTTTCCAAAAGAATTAAATATTTACATACAAGTATTTTTTTTAAAAAAAATATGCTAATATGTTTGGGGGGGAGAACGGGGTGTGTACTGCAAAACGGGTGAGGTGTTTGGAGAAGAAGGTTGTGGGGGTATTGAACTGGGGTGTTTGGAGAAGAAGGTTGTGAGGGTGGGAGTGGGGTATTAGCTTAATTTTTTTAAATAGTTATTTGGGCAAAAATTCACATGTCATTAATTCATTGGTTATTTTTTATTTTTACTTAAAATTTATTATTTAAGAATTATTTTTGACATAAATGACAAATGTCATTGTTTAATTTGTCACTTTACACGTCATTCGCGAGTGTGATACACACACTTCATATATTTTTGTTGATTTGAAAAAAGTGTCAAAATGACACAGCGATACCGTACATGAGATGTCTAATATGAACACTGACTAGTTAAGGTGTCTAACTGAAACTTCATGTCAAGTTTAAGGGGCCACCGATGGGTTAGACCTTAATTAAAATTATCAAATTATTGATTTACAGGGTTAATGTTATGATCATGATCTCTCGTACTCTAATCGCCTCTTCATATTGAATGTTTAACTACATCATTAAGCTGGGAGAAATACACTCAATTGACAATCATTTTCTTCATCTTGTAATCAAGTTTGATGTTCGTCTGAATGTCAATCCTAACATGAATCTAAACAAGTGCTTTGTAAGAAATATCAATTATATTCTTTGGTCTATCTGCATATTCGTCTCTCGAGTTCAAAAATATACAATATATTTATATCAATGGTGGCCAATAATGAAATACTAAGATAAGAATACTGAAGTAATTTCTTTAATAACATAAATTAATTCATAAAATCCAATGTTCAACAATTACCAATAGCTACAATCCTAGAACAAAGACTTGTAGCCATATATATATATATATATATATATATATATATATATATATATATATATATATATATATATATATATATATATATATATATATATATATATGTATGTATGTATGTATATATATGTATGTATGTATATTCATTCTTCTATGATCAGGAAATATATTCATTCTTTTTTGACAAAAGTATTCATTATCCCCTGTATTTGTAGCTTTTATTCATTGTACACCTAAACTTTATTTTGTTTCAATTATATCCCTGAACTTGCTTATTCATCGAACGTGTACACCTTTTCTGTCCACTCACTACGATTGTGTCTACACGCGCACGACACCTAGATAAATATTTTTCCACCTAGATCAATATTTTGTCACCTAGATAATACCAACCTTCACAATTCACAAATTAAACTCTCTCTTATATGACTTGCTCTTGTTTGCTCTTGCTTTCATTCCAATAAAATCTACTTTTCCGGCGTTCCACCGGAAAGTTCATCGGAATGTCAACTAAAGAACTCTTCCGGAGAATTCAGCATTTCTATAGTTTTCAACCCAAAATGACGAGTCGCTTTCATCGCCTAATGCACACAATATCCAACAAAGAAAACTGTGCGTTGAAAGTGCAAACCCTTCTCAAGAATAAAGCAAATAAATTAGTGAGTGACATTTTTCAATCTCTAAGTAATTGCAATTTCACATTATTTGAAGATTCCATTCTAAACGTGCTTAAACGACACCGTTCTGATTGGAATAAGAGAGAATGATATTCCAAAGACAACTTTTGGTTTGATAAATGTTACTGCACCGTTCATGGATCTTATGAACATAGTGTTCAAGCCCTATCTTGATATGTTTGTTATCGTTTTCATTGATGACATATTGATTTATTCAAAAAATGAGGAGGATCATGCTAGTCATCTCAGATTTGTTCTCCAGACTCTCAGAGATAGAGAGTTGTATGCCAAATTTTATAAGTGTGAGTTTTGTCTTAAGTCAGTGGCATTCTTAGATCACATTTTTTGTGGTGACGGGATTCGAGTTGACATTCAGAAGATTGAGGCAGTGCAAAACTAGCATAGACCCATATCTAGTTTTAAGAGTTTCTTGGAATTGGCTGGTTACTATAAGAGGTTGGTCGAGGGGTATTCATCTATTTCATCCCTGTTAACTAACTTGACTTTGAAAACAGTTAAGTTTTGATGCTCAGAAACTTGTGAGAAAAGCTTTCAAGAATTAAAGACTAGGTTGACTACTGCCCAATTTTGACATGACCAGAAGGTACAAAAGGTTTTGTTCTGTATTATGATGCGTCAAGAGTTGGAATGGGTTGTGTATTGATACAAAATGACAAAGTTATAACTTATGCCTCCAGATAGCTTAAGATTCACATGAAGTATTACCCAACCCATGATCTTGAGTTGGTTATTGTAGTGTTCACTTTGAAAATATGGTTTAACTATCTTAATGGTGTTTATGTATATGTGTTCATTGATCACAATAGCCTTCATTATGTATTCAGTTAGAAAGAGCTTAATCTCATACATATGAGGTGGTTTGAGATACTCAATGATTATGACATGAGTATTTTATATCACCCAAGTAAGCCTAATGTTGTCGTTGATGCTTTGAAAATATTGTCTATGGGTAGTACCGCCCATTTTGAGGAAGGCAAGAAATAATTAGTCAAAGATGTGCACATACTTGCACGATTGAGAGTCTGGTTAATGGATTCTAATAAAGGAGGAATGGTGTCGATGAATGAGGATGAATCATCATTAATGTATAAAGTAAAAAAAAAAAATAAGACAAAGACCCAAGTTTGTTTGAATTAAAGGTAATTGTTCATAAGCATAAAGTGATGACTTTTGAACAAGGGGGAAATAGAGTGTTGAAGTATCAAGGTGAATTGTATGTACCAAAGGCACATGAACTCCAAGAAAGGATTATGGAGGAAGCTTAGAGCTCCAGATATTCAATTCATCTTGGTTCAACAAAAATTTATCATTACTTGAGAGAAGTCTATTGGTGGAGTATTATAAAGAGGGTATTCAAAGTTCATAGCTAAGTGCCCGAATTTCCAAAAAGTCAAGGTAGAGCACTACAGGCCCATGGTATGGCTCTGAACATAAATCTTCCAGAATGGAAGTGAGAGGTGATCAATATGGAATTTATTACTGGTTTACATCTCCCAGGCAACATGATTCAATTTGAGTGATTGTAGATCGAATGACTAAGTTGTAACACTTCGGATATCAAAACAAAGAAAAATCTAGTTTTCAAAAAATCTGTTGTTAGTACCGATGGAACCACCAAAGTATCGTATGTAGGACCACGGATCATAGAAGGGTTTTCGTCGTTAAGCCCAAATCCTTACCGTCTCTGACCTACAGACCGTGGGTCTAACTGTAGGTGAGGGTCAACAACCACTTATAGGGAAATTATTGTTGGGTCAACTTCAAACTTTCATAACTCTTAGACAAAAAAACTTAGGTGGAACACGACCTATCAAATAAAATATAATTAAATCCTTTTTCCAACGCTCATCGAGTTTGCTAAAATCCCATCTCCGAGTATAAAGATATGCTCATTTTAGTGAAGCCCCATCGGGCAGACTTCAATGACGACCCCTACCTACGTTAGTAATTCCACCCACGGATTATAGGTCCCTCCGTAGGTAGCCTTTGTCAGAATTAAGTCAAAGTCATTTTAGTCATTTTGCTTATGTTTTGGACACTTAAACTACATCGTTTGATCCTTAAACTACATAGTTTTAGTCAGTTTAAGCCTAGTAACTTAGTCAGTCCTTTTCTAAGTGATTCATTCACTAAAAATTCATCAAACTAAGAAGAATAGAGGAGAAAAGAGGCACCCTAAACCCTTCCAAGAATGTAGCAGATGTTGTTCAATACCAGCCCCAAAATCGGAAGATTTCTACGTGAATCTTTTCACAAGGTTTATGGGATTTTAGTTAGATTCTTGACTCTTATATACTATTTAGACCTTGAGTTTGCTAAATCCTTAGATATTGATTATGAATTATCTCATATAGTATTCCTAATCAAATTATCATGATTTTTGTGGACTCATTGCTTAGTTCTTTGCATGAAACTTGGAACCCTAGTTGTGTCGATTAGTTAGTTCATGATTTACACTATCTAGGTCAGTTAAACTAATATATATGCCCCATATTTTGAATGTTTCATTGTCAGTACATTGATGTTGCATTCTCTTATTTGCATGTCCGAATATTGAGCTATCTAGTATTTCAGATCTGTTGTGTTATACATATTTTCAGTTGGGAGTAGACTTAACACCGAGTTGTACTAGGGTTCACCATATCCTCAGAGTCCTAGAACTATATGCCCTTAAGGAGTATAAGTCCCCTAGGTGGGTATCAAATTTAGTGATCACGCCAATCATGCCTTATACCCCTTGCAAGGTATATTTGGTCCTCTTGATGAGACATATACATCGTACACCACGATTAGCTCGCGTGGTGGTTATGCTGGTTAATAGTAGCACACACAGACAAACTCTAGTGTATTCAACCAAATTTTCAATAATACTTAAGTATTTAGTTACAGAATGTTATGTACTTGGTCATTGCATTCAATTTAGTTCTATTTAGTATATATCAGTATTTCCATTATGTTCAAATTGCGTCATTACTTAGTTATGCTTTGTTCAACTTATATGTTTGTTCAGCTTTCATCTTATCATACATGCTCAGTACCTTCCAAATACTTAATCACACTATACGCTACATCTTTTCATGATGTAGGTTTAGGTCCTCATCATTTAGATCATCTGAAGATCGGTCCTCAACATATTCTACATTATATCTCCTAAAAATAGTTATTTTCATATCTTTACATAGAAAAGTTATTATTGTATTTTGATTGAGTTGTTATCTATTGTTTTTAAAACTTTCTTTATAAATCATATATATTGTTGTTTTTATACTGAAATGAGTTGAGGTGAGGTGAGTTTAGTTTCCTTTTTATCAGTCCAAGCTTGCAGGTTATGTTCAGTGTTTCCCTTACATGCTCGTTCATTCCATGTACTGACATCATTTGACCTATATTTTTTATGATGTAGATATGGGTAACTAGGATCATCAACCAGTGTTTCGTTAATACAGTAGAGTTCCAGATTTAGCTTTGTAGGCATCCTTGCTTCCGAGGGATTCTTATTTACTTTTGTTGTGGGTCTTGTATAGACTTCCATCATAGTTATTAAAGGCTTCATATATAGTTCGTCAGTCTTTTCCATTTCTTTGTTAAATGCTTAAAAGACTTGAGTTGACTATTTTCTTATTAGTTGAATACTCTATTATTCTGAGTTTACAGTTTGAGACATTTGAGTTAGAGTTGTGCTTTTGAGTTTATCTTATGTCGAGTAAGTCTTATGCTAAGACTTAAGGCATACCAACGGTTCGCTTGGGGCAGCAATAATTCTTGAGTGCCGGCCATGTCCAGGATGTAGGCTCAGGGCATGACATATTTGACTTTAGTGAATTGTTAGAATGTTGTTGATGACATGTGTTGTATTGTTTTTCCATTCACATTTTTTAGTACGGTCTCCGCTCATGCATTGGCATAGTTACTGTACATAATGAGATATTATTTTATTATCTTTTATTCTGATTTGGTTTTAACGTGAGTGATTCATACTACGTGGATCACTTGATTTACTAGTTTTCGAGATTACGAAGCATCGGGGACTTACTCCTTTCGTACTTGAAATATTAGAGGAATCTGGAATGTGCTTAGTTTTACTCTTCTACCCTGCATGTCGATGCCCTTTCTTGCGTGATTTGTTATACTTATGCCCCTAGGTTTACTCTTTTTAGTTGGGCGGCTAAGGCCCCTGGCAGTTTACTGTCGCGCAACCTTGATTTGTTATACTTATGCCCCCGGTTTAATCTTGTTAGTTGGACGGATTACACCCCTAACAATTTACTGTACGACTGGGTGGCCTTGAATTGTTATATTTACGTTCCCAAGTTTACCCTTGCTAGCTGGGTGACTTACACCCCTAGAGTTTCCTGTCTTCTAGAAAGCCCATTGATGGAATTTCTTGTAGTTAAAGGTTAAAGATGGTCCTAATACTCACGTTGCATTCATATGAATCACCTGTCACTAATATAGCTGTTTGTTGATTGTACCCTTCAGTTTATGGGCATGGGTTGGGTTATAGTTGTTGTTGTACCTTGCAGGCTTATGGTGTCCGATTAGGTTATTGTTTGACTATATTATATTCTCAGTTATTGTTTTCTTATTAGCTGATAGGTTTTGACTTCAGAATTATGGGTGTGGGTCCTCCCGGCCCTGGATACTTGGCTTGGTATCTTAGTTACTTGTAAATAGGTTGTTGTCTTGCGTTTTAGGTACGTTGTTGACTTGTCATCATAGTTGCTTGTGAATATAAAGTGTGTGAGAATATTCTAAAGTGGTTTATACATGTTAAAATGTGTTAGGATTTGAATTTATATTATGATAATATTTAATTTGTCATAAGTTATAAGTATATTTTACGAGTTTGCAAATGTTCTAGAAGACATAGAAATACCTTAAAATTAAATTGAAGTTGTTAAACTTTTCTTGTAGTTAGTATGAGTTAAAAAAAGGATTTTCATATTGATAAATCTAATAGTGGAAGGTATCTTATAAAGCATTTCTAACTTAGGAAATATACATAATTGAACAAGAACAAATTTAGAAAATATACAAATAAAATAAAAAACCAATTACCGTAGAAACTATAATCAATTTACATATTAACTTACTAAACCATATATCACAAAAGAATGACACGATAAAAACTTTTTCAATAATTTAGTACAATGAATTTTTTTAAAAAAAATGTCAATGAAACAAAAAAGGAATTACTATAAAATATGTCAATGAAACAAAAAAGGAATTTAATTAATATTATGGTTTGGGTCAAATCATGCCAAATAAGGAATCATCATAAATATTTTTTATATTTTTGTTATTTGAGTTAATTTTCATCAAACAATATGATGATTCTATCTCTATAAATACATCTTTAAAACAAAGGCTCAACATCACATTTTCTTACATTCTCAAATCAAAAGTTTAGCCATGAGAAGACCTAATTATCGCAGAAGAATTCAAATTGTGAGGATACAAAATCAAACCAGCAGGCAAGCTACATTCTCAAAGCGACGTTTTGGACTATTTAAGAAGGCAAGTGAGCTCTCTACTTTGTGTGGTGCTAATGTTGGTATTGTAGTATATTCTCCTAGCAACAAAGTATATTCATTTGGGCATCCTTCCGTTGAGTCAATTGTGGAGAGATTTCTCGGAGAGGATCCTACAGCCAGCACTAATGATCCTAACCCCATGATTATAGCTCAGCAAAATGCCAATGCAGATGAGATCAATAGAAAGCTGAACACGTTGGAGAGAGAACTCGAAAAAGAAAAAAAACATGGACAAACACTTCAAGCATTGAGGACAGAGTCTTCACATGATAAACTTGACTTTCCTAGCCTTAAAAGTTTGTTTGAGGCCCTGGAAGCTGCGGATGAAGAAGTTGAAAGAGTAGTGAGCCAACTTTTGGAAGCTGATGAGGTATTCCCATATCAAACTATCGGAAGTGCACTTGATCCTTTAATAGTTAGGGAAAACACTTCGTCCAATTTCGATGAAGGGTCATCTCAATCAAGTGAATAGATTTTGCTTGCTTTATTTGAAGTTTAGTGATTTAATTTGATATTTATAGAGTAAAATATGTTATTTCGATGATTAAGTTTTTTTTCTATATATGACTTTAATTTTATATTTTTGTATGTTTATGATCATCGAATGAAATAAGCTTTTATTTTGGTACTTCATTCGTTCAAATTTCTTGGTCGTACTTTTTCTTACCGGCTTAAAAAAATGTCTTTTTACAGCACTTAATTTATAATTTTCACATGCCATGTTTAAAACCACAAGAATAAAGAACATTTTGTTATATTTCACATATTTTCAATTTAAGACCATAAGATTCAAAAGTTTTCTTTATTCTTTTATATTTTATGTCAAGTAACAATCATATAAATAAATTAAAACAAAGAAGGATGTGATCATTTGTTGGTTGTCAACATTGATATCGATGTACAAGTGTTGAAAGAGCAAGTAGAAAATGATTGTTGAACATGACATTGTCAATAGTTTGAAGTGCAACAACTAATTTAAAAGATATGAGGTTCTTATTATATCTGTATCTATATTCACATATATAAACAATTTCACTTTACTATGTTTTGGTAAAGTAAGGACCTCCTTACTTATACTTTCTTTTGATTTTCCATTCGGTGTCCAGAGCTCACATTAGAACTCCCGACTAAACTTGGATTGAGCTCTGCAGGGCCCTCTCGGAGCTGGTGCTCCCAACAAGATTTTCTCCATACCCAGGGCTCAATCCGAGACCTCTGATTAATGTTGAAACACTTTCATCAATGCACAAAAACCCATATTGGTCTCCTTACTTATACTTATCTATATTGATAAATTATTAGTTTTATCGTTAATAAAATGTCACTAGACGTATTGACTAGTAGTATATATTGATAAAAATAAAAATAAATAAATATATCATAAACAATATTAACTCAAACAAAGAATTAAAAGCTCATCATATATTATTATAAGTGGAAAGCCTCAAGTCCAAAGTTGAATTAAAAAAATGCCCGTACAAATTTTTATTAACAATTTTGTTCTACATTAAAAAAAAACTTTTAAATAGAAAACCATTCATTTTCTACATTAAATTTGAATGTAGAAATTGTTCCATCTTCCCACAATTATTAAATGTTTGAATTACTTAGTTATCACCGTTATTTATTTCAATTTTAATGTTTTGTCTCTTTCATATTCCATGTTAGTAATAACTTTTTCATATTCTTTACAAAATTTTATAAATTTGCATTGAAAAATATATACATTGATCAATCAAATTATCACTCAATCATCTAATTTCTTGACAGAAAACAATGTTAGAAAAGCAATCATAAGACAATTTTATATATTTGTTTCTTCAAGCATATATAATTGCCCTTCTCCTTCACTTCTCAGTAATCCTTTTAGATTTGAAATCCTTTTCATAAGTGTCTATTTTGATGCCGAATTGATCCTTTCCCTAGCAAGTCGTTTTAGGTATGAGAAAGTTGGTGCAAAAAATATTATGCTTCTTTGGGTTTTGATAATTGTATGAAATTTTATTTGGGTATTAGAAATATGCAGATTGTACTCCCATAATTTATGTATTAATATATGTTAATTATTTTTGGGTGTATTTTGTACTTCTTTTAGGATGGGTTGTAATGATAATTATGTCCTATACATTTTTACTAATATTCCTTACAATTGTCTTGCTGAAAATCCCTTCATTTTTTCCTTTTGTATAAATTAACCATCTATTTTTCTTGCTTTGTATATTTTGATAAATAGGTTTGTTGAGTTGCAATTATTTTGATCTTTTGATAGGCTAATCTCTTGAATTATATGTTATAAGTTTTCTTTTTTGTAATTCTGCTTCTTCAATAGAGAGAAGATGTGGAATTAAATTATGAATTAGAAATTCTTTATAGTAGTGTTTCATATGCTTTGTATGTAGTGCGAAGGATGATGGCTCAAAAATTGTATTGAGAAAGTTATACTATAAAGTAAAGTCATAAGTTTTACATTGATTTTCTTGTTTATGTGATACAAATAATTAATAAATAAGAGTAAACAAAATAATTAATAAATAAGATTAAATTTCAATTAGTGAAGCAAGTTGTTGTTGATACTCTTCTCTTAAGGACTATGTAGTATAGCTTCTCATGTTAAATTTTTATTTTATCTTGTTTGACTTGTGCAAATTAGGTATGCTAAGTTTCATTATGCTTTTAAGTGACTTATACAAATTAGGTATGCTAAGTTTCATTATGTTTTTAAGTGTAAACTTTGGTCATTTTACCTTTATGCTAAATTAAATATCTAACTAATTAAATAGTAAATAATATCATATATATTATACTAAATACTAAAAGTGAAAAGATGTTAAAAGTAAAACTTTGAATAGACTTTAATTGCAATAAAATGAGAAAAACATTAACAAAGATGAAACATCAAAGATCAACACTTTTCATTTAATTTCTACAAATTAAATTTTAAAACTTCATCTTCCATTCTCTCATATTGAATGAAGGAAAAAATTGGACATGCAAACTATAAATTATGCATTCGGTAATATCTTATAATCATAAGAAATGGTAGTATTTAATTATTAATTTCAAAATCTTTTCTTTTATTTGATTCAATCTTCATATGTGTTTTACCATATTTAGTTGAGTTTGTGTCATTTTTTCCTTCTCTCATTTTTAGTGGCATCATATAAATCATAAATAAGGACAAGATATAGTGTATAACTATAATTATATGTGATAATTCAATGATTAACTACTATATTTGGTAAGACTCTCTTATTTCTTTATAACATTTTTTTATGTTCTAGAATATCAATTTTTGAACTTTTTAAAATTTGTTGATTGCGTGAAAAATATGATATGCATACATTATTATTTGGAATAAGCGTGCAACACACGTTTCTAAAAATCATACGTCATTTTTTCCTTATCTCAATTTTGGTGGCCGCATATAAATCATAAAATATAGGACAAGATATAGTGTATAACTATAATTATATGTGATAATTCAATAATTAATTATATTTATTTGGTAAGAATCTCTTATTTCTTTATAATATTTTTTTTATGTTTTACAATATCAATTTCTGAACTTTTAAAATTTATTGGTTGCGTGAAAAATATGATATGCATGCATTATTATTTGGAATAAACGTGCAACGCACGTATCTGAAAACTAGTCAAATCTATAAATGCAAGCATCACTAATGTATGTGACTAAGAGTTGTCAAATGAAATAACTTTAATGCAATAATCCTTTTTGTTTTATTATATTTCTCATTGCTCTTTCTTCGTATTGCTGGAAAATAAAATATGTCATTATTAACTTTCTATTTATGTGTTTTCAAATATTTTCTTACATTATATTTCTTCTCTAAATCATTTATTGGGATGGATATCTTTCTCACTTATAAAAAATATATTATTGTTTTTGTCACACAGTCATAGAAACTGATTTGAACCTGCTAATTTTATGAGATTTAGTGTATAAAATAATGTAAAATGTAGTCAATATTATACTTGAATTATGAACATCATTCTTTAAATCTTTATATTTTTACTTAGTATAGTGAATAAGAATATTTAATAAATACATATTTTTGTGTATATATTATTTCATGTGTAGAAGTCATCGATGTTATAAATTTTTACTGAAAGTAATATAAATTATTAAACATGCAAATATCTAAGGATTAAAGAACAACAAATTAATCCTATGATAAGTTTCAAGTTAAAAAGGCTTGAAATATGAAATAGAGTGGGAATAATGTCCACTTCTTCTATTCAAGGAGTTAATAATGTTTTTCTTTCTTGTTTTTTCATTTAAGTAAACATGAGAAAGAGTAATGTTTTTATACATTAAGCAATGGTAAATATTATTAGGAGTAGTACTGATTACCGATATAAGGGAGAGTTTTGACAACTCCAATTCCCATAAACCATGTCTTACCAACATGGGTACATGATCATACTTTTTAGATGAATCCTTAGAGACTTCAGGCATAACTTAGTGGATCCACTTAGTTGAGGTGTCATATATCCCGACACGATATAGAATAATTCTGACAGCGCGTGGAGAAAACGTTGTATCATCACTCGGTTCATAGTAATGGTTGTCAGTTAAAGAATCTCCCAATAGAGTTAAAGTGTATTTTATATATAATTTATTGTGCTAATGTTCAAAGATTGAGAAAGTATATTATATTTGTAAAGTTTTAATGATTTCACTTCCTTATTTAATTTATTTACATTCAGTTGAATATAAATCTACATCTACTGCAACCCTTTCTTTTAGTTGTTTAATTTTACGCTATATTACATATTCGTACATTCAATATACTAATGTCATTCGACATGAATCTTTTATGATGCAGATATAGATGTTCAGGATCATCTGCAGCAGTTTCGTTGAGATCACTTTGTGCTTCAAATAACTTTGTTGAGCCTCCTTGCTTTTCGGAGGATTTCACAATTTACTTTCATGTTATTGTTGAGTTGTCGTGGATCTTGTCCCAACATCTATCCAAGCATTAGAGGATTAATAGATAGTAAGTGTTGATGAGTCTCTCAATATTTCCCTTTTGTTTGAGATATTTTGAGATGGTTTTGCAAAGTATTATTATTATTGCACTTAAGTATTTTCAGACAATTGAGTGAAGTATTTACTTGAGTTTGAATGTTATAAATTCTATTTTTAAAGCTTCTTCATTTATTCATGAGTACGTCTTCCGCAAATAGTTAGTTAGTTCAATGGTTCGCTTGGAGATTAGAAATGATTTTCGAGTGTCGACCACATCCAGGGTGTAGGCTCGGTG
Source organism: Solanum chilense (assembly GCA_032847665.1). Classification (NCBI taxonomy): domain Eukaryota; kingdom Viridiplantae; phylum Streptophyta; class Magnoliopsida; order Solanales; family Solanaceae; genus Solanum; species Solanum chilense. Next base: position 88,616,166 of record CM064963.1, read on the forward strand.
CATGACAGGAAGTTCAACTTCACATGCCCTTTACACGGTCTGTAAATTCTTACATGGACCCTTAGAAATGATTTTCGAGTGTCGACCACATCCAGGGTGTAGGCTCGGTGCATGACAGGAAGTTCAACTTCACATGCCCTTTCCACGGTCTGTAAATTCTTACATGGACCCTGAAGTCTTCTTATCCTAGTGAAGCCAAAATATCCCATTTTCAGATCTTTCATTTCATGACAAGGTCTGCAGTTTGTGGATCCTTACACGGTTAAAAACTTCCTTTAAAATCATCCTTAAGTTCATCTTCCCTGAGGTCCAAGGGCATAGTCTATGGACCCATCCACAGTATGTAGAATCATCCACAGGTCGTAAATCTCAATTGTCATGTCAATTGCAAGCATATCACTTTCTAAAGGTTTCTGGTTCAATGATTCGTGAATTCATTTACTGGAAATCAATACCACGGTGTTAGAAAAATTATCAATGTCCTTAATTAATGTTTTTCTCTCAAGAACCTATGCCACTTAAACAATTTTTAGGGTGTTGAGATTCTGTCATATCAAGGTGGCCTACTATTGTCAATTGAATTATATAGGAGACTTTAACTTGGAGGCCAATATGCAAGACAACAAAAGAGTTCTTACTCCTACGTCCGATGTCCGTCGTTGATGTTCTCAGTGTAGACCAAGTTGACCTTATTGTTCATGGCTGTAACATCCCAAGACCATACCCTAGAAGTTAGGGTACAATCTTGGATTGAGACCAGCGTACTCGACCTCTCGGAGGTCTTATACAGCCCATTCATATATTTCATTGCATATACATATCGAAAAATAGTGCGGAATTAAAAATTTCACAAAATATATCATAGTCTTTAAAATCTCTTTCATATAAAAGTAATAGGAAATACTAAGTCTCAATCTCATCATCTTAAGACACAATGTCATTTCAAGGCACATCTTTCGAACGTCATGGACGTTCTTGGATGTTTGACCTCCAAACTCCACGAAACTTGACACACTGACTATACATGCTATAATAACTCATTTATGAACCTTATAACCTCATGAATCACACATAAACACATAGAACCACATATGAGGCACATAGGTGACTTCGTCGTCGAACGTCTTGGTCGTCCCTTGACATTTGACTTCCAATGCACCTAATACTTTAGATACTGCCTCTAAACCATATATTAGACCTTTTTAGGACCTTAGAACATCAAGATCAACATGTTAGGTTCTAGTTCGCCTAGGTCATTTTCGGGGTCTTGCAATGGCTCTTTCTTATGGGCAATTGTTCGCAATCTACAATATTTGTCCTTCACAATACCTTACATTGAGTTTGCGAAGACAAAAGTGACGTGGAAATAATTTCTTTCCAAAAGTTAGGGTTTCATACGCATTTCGCTATTTTGAACCTTGAGAGCTCGGTAGAGGCGATTTTAAAGAGGTTCTTTTGAGATTCGTATGGGTAGTTATATTTTGCTCCCCATATTCATTACCCACCAACTATTCCATTATTGTTATTATCAAATCACTAATTTTGAATTTAGGGTGTGTTTGGTATGAAGGAAAATGTTTTCCATGGAGAATATTTTCCTGGATAACAAGTAGATTTTGACTTGTTTTCTTATGTTTGGTTGGTGAAAATAAAGTCTATGAATATGATCCTAGGTTATTGTAGAAAGTCGGCTTATTTTTTGTGTGCAAGAGCTTTTGACGGCTGATATAATTTCTAGGGGGGTCCTTTTGCGAGCTTACAAAAGCTGTAATTAGAAATAGACTTGAGAAAACTACATCAGACTACTTGCGCCCTACAGTTGATTAAGAGTTGCCCCAATATGAGCATACTTCAGATTTCGGTAAGTAATGGAAAATTATAATGTAATCATAACTTGATATGTCTACTTCTTTGTAGTTGTGACTGCCAATTTGAATACTGGTTCCACTCCTCTCTAAGTTTTTTGTCCTGGAATATTATGTATTCTGTGAACCTTTAACATGATATGGAATGCATCCACTTAGTATGATAGGCTTATGTAAGCACGAGAAGTTTTGACTAATTCAATGTTTGTTTAATACCATTAGGTATGTGCTTCTGGCGATTATGCTAAAGACAGACCTATTATTTGCTTGGATCTACGACTCAACAACCTCAAGTATGTAGCCGTCAATTGTTATGAGTGCTCAAAAACTGAATTGCTTTTTACAAAGCTATTGTTTGCTTGTGTTCCATCTTTGGTAAGCATATGCATTGAGCATAAAAAAGCCATTGAATCCAGAGAAGAGAGCAAAATCATCAAAAAATTGATGTATTTCCTCAGAGCTTCTCCTTCCATTTTTCGGATTAGGAAATTAAGAACCACAACGTGCACGTCATATATAATGGAATAATTTAGTATGTGTTTGTACATAAATTTTCTTACATTTAGACTTGTCATTACAGTTCCAGACTTCTGTCATATTGTAGAAACTGTTGTTCTTAGGTGGTATTTCTGTTTATCGCATTTCATTTTAAAAGACTTAGTGTTTGGGATATTTTGCTTGTCACTTACTTTTCTACTTTTTATATTGAAATTGAACTAATATTAAATTGGTCTACCTATTGATTGAGAACATTGTTGTCACCACGACTTGTATTTTTGGGTGAGGACAATATTAGATGGACTAACAAGAAAAAGTTTGAGAATTATCAAGTCTCGAGATTTTTGGGAGTTAAACTACAATAAAATATTTTGAGTGCATATTAACAAAGAGTGCTATAATTTTTACCAATAATAGTTAGATTTAATGTTGATATATACTTCAAGGACATATTTAACATAATTAAGCTATTGTGTGTATTCTGACATTTACACATTATCATTTGACAATTTATTTCCTTATGGCGAAAATTGTAACTGTTTGAAGACTATTTTTTTACACCATTTTCAGAGTTGTCTAGCTAACAGAAAATTGATACATAAATTATGCGAGCAAGATTGAGAATATGAGTGAGAATCTTTGAAGAGATTTCGTAGAATTCCTTCAATTAAATCCTTCCACGATATTTGAGTCATTTCTTAAAATTTTTTCATTGCCACTTTTTTGTTGATACACCATAATCTCTCATGTAACACTCAATTCTAGTCTCAATTTGACCTCTATCCTTCCCTACCATAATCTCTCATGTAGCACTCCAATAGATTTCATGTTTTTACATATTAGTTATAGAGTATAATTAAGTATTAATTACATGTTTTGACTTTCTTAAGATACTAAGTATTTCACTAATTAGATTTTATGCTTTGACAACAATGTGTCCCACATCGTTATTGAATAATAATCTTTCTTTGTTTATATGAATTTATGAAGCAATACTGCCTGCCGGGTTCAGTAACATGGGCTTGTAACCCAAGTGGGGGCATTAATTTGGTGGAATGTTGGGCTGTTCCAGATGGTTGGGTTTGGTGGGCTAATTTCTGGCCTGCCCTCTCCAAGCATAGAGTTGGGCCTTGCTGTCCAATCGAAGGAATGGGCTGCTGGGTTCCTAAAGCGGAGCGGACTGCGTGAGGCTGGTTTCACAGAGCAACGAACAGTTCCCGCTCTATGCAGTGGAAGGATAATGAGTCGGTGCCCTCCAAAGTCCAATAACGCCTGATGGGCTGCTCCAATTAAACCACCATTTTTGGTTTCTGTTCAAATTCTATATTTTTATTTTATTGATTGGAAATCAAAATGTGTGGTTATAAGTCACGATTCATACTTGTGTGATATGGTCTTTTTTCCCTTAATGGGATGATCTAATAAAAATTAAAATCATAAAGGCGGAAGGAGTGTAAAATAAACTTAGTCTTCCTGTAGGCTAGGCAACGCAAACAAACGAGGCACTTCAATTATCGGGTTTCCAGGAGGCGCAGCAAGAATCTGCATTCAGGAAGCAAGGATCAATATATTAGATTCCAGTGTTTTAGCAAAGACATAACATTTGAAGAGCGATTTCCAGTGGAGTTCAATAGTTTTTAAAAGCCATGCGCAAACCAAACAGAGGAACTGCTTTCCTTACCCAACATATTTTGCAGGTTTCCACCTAAAAGACACAAAATCATAAGAAAAGAGATATAAATAAGTGGTAAATTCACCACCTATCACATATGTTGTTAATATCTCTTAGTTTTGTTGTAATCTTCTGATTCTTTATATTTATTTTACTTTGTATTGTAGCAATCTCTGCTCCTCCTTATGCATTTAAAGATGATCAATGTAACACACAAATAACAACTTTTTGCAAAATCCTTCTTCATAACAAATTAAATAATTCATTTCATTTTCATTTATTAGGTGGGATATTAGCCAAATTGATCAGCTCACTCATTACATGAGAATCACTTTTAGATAGAGGCGGACCCACATGTGAATTCGGGGGTGCACGTGCACCCATTAGCTTTAGAAATGTAATCAATAGTGCCCTCATGAGAAGTAGAAAAGGTTGCTTTGAACTGCTGGTGCAAATGAAATGAAGGAATTTTATGCCCCACTCCCGTGTCTACAGATATTCTCACTTGTATTCTTCATCTTGATCGCATTATTGATTTCACTTACAAACACAACCAGATGGATACACTCATACTGAAAAAGTACTGAATCCTCACATTATTGCATTGTTGGTGGACACTATTGACATTTTAAGACATAGGATTCAGTGCTGTTTCTAAGTTTCAATTGTACTGCAGATTTCAGTTTGCAGCACAAAAAACAAGATCTGCCCCATAAAAGCCACTTTTAAAGTAATCACCTATCTCTGCCTTGCCTTTCTTCTTCATGTCCCGAAGCCTTTTTAACTCCTCCCTCCATTGTTTCTTCTGAAACAGCTTCACACGGTAATCATACTCGTCAAAATATGATCTCTTCTGCTCCTTGCTTAGCTTAGCAATTTGAGATTTCCTCAAAGGTCTGAAAGGTGGAAGGTCATCGTAAACATCAACTTCTTGATCGGAATCAGATGAATGTGCCAGCTCAATGTCTGAGTCTATATCCTCACCGACTAGATTGTTAGAGACTTTAGGATGAACATTTGATTCGAACAACCTCGATCACCTCAAGTGCAACACCTTGGATGTGTATAACTAATTTTTTTTAGAATGTGCAGAAAGGAATTACAGATTGTAGATGTTTATATGGGTCGTGAATAGGCTCATGGAAACAAGCGCTGAAACTTCAAAACTTCAGGATGTCATGTACGAGACAATAGTACGGCTCGCGAAAGGAACTATGAATCGTAGTTGAGTCCTGTAGAGTCAGACTTCAGAATTGAGAAATTTTAGTACATTAGCTTCTACGAGAAGGTAGTATGAGTTATACAAAGGACTACATGTCGTAAAATGCTTTCTTAGTTCTTCTCAGAGACTTGGTGTTTTTTCAGCAACTTAATTCAACAAGTGGACATTACGGGTCGTAAAAGGGGTTTGTGGTTTAGAGTTTTGAAGCTTAGGATTTTAAGTTGATTACTATAGACGGATTCTACGTTTTGTGAAAGGAACTACGGTCTGTAGATGGTCTCGTTAAGCCTATTCAACAGTTTTTATTTCAGGGTTAATTGAGTCTTTTCTCACTCATTTAATACCTATACTACGCCATTTAGAATTATTTTGAAGACTATAACTGACTCCTAAAACCCCTAACTACCCCATTTACTCTCATATATTCTCCCAAAATTCCAATTCCCTCTCCCTCAAGTCTTCTCCCTCAAGTAATCCAGGGCTTCATGATCTCAAGTCTCCATTAAAGGATTTTACCTAGGATTTTCATCATGGGTATGTGGGAACTTCATCAATGGGTCCTTTTTCATTCATTGAGTTCCAAAGAAATCTTAATTTTCTTAATGGGAAAAGGTAAAAAATGTCATCAAACTATGCGAAAAGAACAAAACTACCCTTCATTTATAGTTTGCCTAAAAAATGCCCTTGTTATCAATACATTGGTTCACAAATACCCTTGTAGTCAATACTTTGATCCAAAAATGCCCGTATAGTTACTAAAATGGGTAAAAAATGCCCTTCTCCAAATAAATATATTTTTTTTTTCTTTTAACCAAATTTTCTTCTTAATTAAATTATTAAAGAACTATTTTCTTTCTTTTAAATCACTTTAACAAATAAAATTGTAGGAAATAATTTTTTCTTCTAATCGCATGTTATCAAGTAAAATAAAAATAACATCATGTACCATCTCGCGGATAATATATGTTATGTGTAAGATTATAGTATATCCATCACTAATTTATATTTATATATCGATGAAAATAATTGTAAAAAAACAAAAAGTATTTTCATTTTTTATATGAAGATAAAATAATTCTTTAAAAAAAATATTATTAGAAAAAAAATGTGTTAAAAAGAAAATAAATAATATATTTATTTGAAAAAAAATGAGCATTTTTTACCCAAAATAACAATAAGGGCATTTTAGGACCAAATTATTAATGAGAAGAGCATTTTTTAGACCAGAGAAGGGCATTTTTGGACCAACTACAAACGGAAAACATTTTTATTCCTTTCGTATGGTTTATTGAATTTCAATTTCTTCTTCAAGATTGATCTTATAATGCATGAATTTGTTATAAGTTAATTATCTCAATGACATTATTATGAACTTATGACATGTAAGTATTTTCATGATCACAACTATGCTAGTTTCACATATAGACTTTTTGAACTCAAATTTTTATGAATTAAAGATGTTTTCAAATAAAATATGATTTTCATGATATTTTATTAATATGACATCTTAACTTTATAAAAACCAAACTAAGTCATTGAACTTAAATAAAGGAAGATAAACACTATTTACCGGATCCAGGTGACCCTTTGTCGGAATCACAACAAGTGCTTTCCGTAACTCCTAAAGGAGTGAGCGCACTTCCAATGGTTTAATATGGAAATTCAATACCAAACACCATGGGTTGTCTTGCTACTCTTTCAACTTCTTCATCCACGTCTTCCAAGGACTCGCATAGGATTTTAAAGTGAAAGATGCTAAGGATTTTTATGTGAAGGTTCTGTCCTTAATGCTTGAAGTGCTTGTGGATGTTTCGTTCTCTTTCGAGTTGTCTGTCCAACTTTTTCAGCTTTCCATTGATCTCATCAACATTGCCATTTAGATGAGCTAAATGATGGGTTAGGATGATCAATGTTAGGTGTAGGATTCTCGCCCAGAAATCTATCCACAATTGAGAATGTTACTTGTAAGTTTGTTTGATTTTGATTCCTTGCAATTTCAATTCTTCTATGGCCATTAGGGCTTTTCATGACTAAGCTTTTGATTTGAGAATGTAAGAAAATGTAATGTTGAGTCTTTGTTTGAAAGATATATTTATATCGATAGAATCATCATATTATTTAATGAAAATGAACTCAAATAACAAAAAATTAAAAATATTTATGATGATTCCTTGTTCGGTAGGATTTGACCCAAATCATAATATTAATGAAATTCCTTTTTTGTTTCGTTCTATCTTTGTCAATCCGAACTAAAGTAATTACAAATAGCGTAATGTTTTTAGTTAAATTATTTTTCTGAATTATTGGAAAAGTTTCTATATTCTCATTCTTTTGTGATTAATGTTTTAGTAAGTTAATATGTAAATTGATGACAGTTATTGAGGTTTTTTTAAAAATTGTATTTGTCAATTTTCTAAATTTTCTCTTTTTCAACTATGTATATTTCCTAGCGTAGACATGCTTAATAAAAACCTTCCAATATTAGCTTCATAATATAAAAATATTTAATTTCTATCTTATATTGACATACAATTATGTTTAAGAAGTTTAGTTTAAAATTTTAAGTAATTTTTGTGTGTTCGAGAGCTTTTGCAACTCGTAAAATATACTTGTAACTTATGACAAGTTGAAGAATACCGTAATAAGAAAATTCAAATCCCAACACAATTTAACATGTATAAACCACTTTAGAGTATTCTCATACACTTTATAGTTTATTTAAAAAAATTCAAACGATACAACGAATTTGTGTCTCTTTTCTTACCCAACAAACTAATTAATATTTGAATATGATACGATGCATTAGGAAACAATATAATAATAATAATAATAAAAACAACGTGTAAATTGTGAATATTGTAGCACTCCATTCTAGCTACATAATCTAACGTTATTACTTGAAATTAAAACTACTTAATAAGACTAGATAGAGAAAGAGAAGAATTATATTTTGCTCATACACTAAAGAAGAATATATAGGAGTTGATACTACAATGAGTCCTAAAGTGATACAACAACTAACTCCAGTTGTACAAGTAGATACCTAAAATTAGTCACGTATATCTCTTTTACGGCCACACAAATTGGTGTTGACATCTACAATACTCAACTTGTTAAACATAGATTGAAAAAATCATGTAGAAGGGGCTTGGTTAGGACATCAACAACCCTATTAGTAGTGTTGCTCCTAAATGCACACACGAATATATGTGGTCGTAGAAGTAATTAATAACTCTTTTAGAACTGAATTGTAGAACCCAAAGGACTTTACGATAAATTCAAATCAATTCAACAAATTAAATAAAGTGTTGTCAAGAAACTTGTGTTTTCTATAGCTTACTTAAGGCTATATGTATCCCATCTCATGTATGAATCAATTAAAGGCCTAACCCATCGGTAGCCTCTTAAACTTGGCACAAAATTTCACTTAGATATCTTAACTGTCAGTGTTCATATTAGACACCTCATGTACGAAATTGTTGTATCATTTTAACACTTTATGCTTGCATGGCTTAGTGAGTGTAATGCACTCGTTGACCGCGCGTGAAAAACCTATTTAGTTGACTTTTAATTTTTTTTCTTCTTCTTTCTCACCTTGAACCAACATTTTTGAAACTCAAACATCCAACTATGGTGAACCAAAATAGTTACCATAAGCAATTGAAAGATGACGAAAATTGTTTTAGAAATTTTGGAAATATATCAAATTTAGGATTTACTTAGTAAATCAATTCATGATATTCTTTCCAAAAGAATTAAATATTTACATACAAGTATTTTTTTTAAAAAATATGCTAATATGTTTTTGCACAAGAAAATCACTTCGGAGTTTTTTTATAGGGGGGAATCTGCAAAATGGGTTTGGGGGAGAACGGGGTGTGTACTGCAAAACGGGTGAGGTGTTTGGAGAAGAAGGTTGTGAGGGTGGGAGTGGGGTATTAGCTTAATTTTTTTAAATAGTTATTTGGGCAAAAATTCACATGTCATTAATTCATTGGTTATTTTTTTATTTTTACTTAAAATTTATTATTTAAGAATTATTTTTGACATAAATGACAAATGTCATTGTTTAATTTGTCACTTTACACGTCATTCGCGAGTGTGATACACACACTTCATATATTTTTGTTGAATTGAAAAAAGTGTCAAAATGACACAGCGATACCGTACATGAGATGTCTAATATGAACACTGACTAGTTAAGGTGTCTAACTGAAACTTCATGTCAAGTTTAAGGGGCCACCTATGGGTTAGACCTTAATTAAAATTATCAAATTATTGATTTACAGGGTTAATGTTATGATCATGATCTCTCGTACTCTAATCGCCTTTTCATATTGAATGTTTAACTACATCATTAAGCTGGGAGAAATACACTCAATTGACAATCATTTTCTTCATCTTGTAATCAAGTTTGATGTTCGTCTAAGTGTCAGTCCTAACATGAATCTAAACAAGTGCTTTGTAAGAAATATCAATTATATTCTTTGGTCTATCTGCATATTCGTCTCTCGAGTTCAAAAATATACAATATATTTATATCAACGGTGGCCAATAATGAAATACTAAAATAAGAATACTGAAGTAATTTCTTTAATAACACAAATTAATTCATAAAATCCAATGTTCAACAATTACCAATAGCTATATATATGTATGTATGTATGTATGTATGTATATATATGTATGTATGTATGTATATTCATTCTTCTATGATCAGGAAATATACTCATTCTTTTTTGGCAAAAGTATTCATTACCCCCTGTATTTGTAGCTTTCATTCAGTGTACACCTAAACTTTATTTTGTTTCAATTATCTCCCTAAACTTGCTTATTCATCGAACGTGTACACCTTTTCTGTCCACTCACTACGATTGTGTCTACATGCGCACAACATTTAGATAAATATTTTTCCACCTAGATAAATATTTTGTCACCTAGATAATACCAACCTTCACAATTCACAAATTAAACTCTCTCTTATATGACTTGCTCTTGTTTGCTCTTGCTTTCATTCCAATAAAATCTACTTTTTCGGCGTTCCACCGGAAAGTTCATCGGAATGTCAACTAAAGAACTCTATCGGAGAATTCAGCGTTTCTACAGTTTTCAACCCAAAATGACGAGTCACTTTCATCGCCTAATGCACACAATATCCAACAAAGAAAATTGTGCGTTGAAAGTGCAGACCCTTCTCAAGAATAAAGCAGATAAATTAGTGAGTGGCATTTTTCAATCTCTAAGTAATTGCAATTTCACATTATTTGAAGATTCCATTCTAAACGTGCTTAAACGACATCGTTCTGATTGGAATAAGAAAGAATGATATTCCAAAGACAACTTTTGGTTTGATGAATGTTACTGCACCGTTCATGGATCTTATGAACATAGTATTCAAGCCCTATCTTGATATGTTTGTTATCATTTTCATTGATGACATATTGATTTATTCAAAAAATGAGGAGGATCATGCTAGTCATCTCAGATTTGTTCTCCAGACTCTCAGAGATAGAGAGTTGTATGCCAAATTTTATAAGTGTGAGTTTTGTCTTAAGTCAGTGGCATTCTTAGATCACATTTTTTGTGGTGATGGGATTCGAGTTGACATTCAGAAGATTGAGGCAGTGCAGAACTAGCATAGACCCATATCTCCAACTAGTTTTAAGAGTTTCTTGGAATTGGCTGGTTACTATAAGAGGTTGGTCGAGGGGTATTCATCTATTTCATCCCTGTTGACTAACTTGACTTTGAAAACAGTTAAGTTTTGATGCTCTGAAACTTGTGAGAAAAGCTTTCAAGAATTAAAGACTAGGTTGACTACTGCCCAATTTTGACATGACCAGAAGGTACAAAAGGTTTTGTTGTGTATTATGATGCGTCAAGAGTTGGAATGGGTTGTGTATTGATGCAAAATGACAAAGTTATAACTTATGCCTCCAGATAGCTTAAGATTCACAAGAAGTATTACCCAACCCATGATCTTGAGTTGGTTATTGTAGTGTTCACTTTGAAAATATGGTTTCACTATCTTAACGGTGTTTATGTATATGTGTTCATTGATCACAAGAGCCTTCATTATGTATTCAGTTAGAAAGAGCTTAATCTCATACATATGAGGTGGTTTGAGATACTCAATGATTATGACATGAGTAATTTATATCACCCAAGTAAGCCTAATGTTGTCATTGATGCTTTGAAAATATTGTCTATGGGTAGTACCACCCATTTTAAGGAAGGCAAGAAATAATTAGTCAAAGATGTGCACATACTTGCACGATTGGGAGTCTGGTTAATGGATTCTAATAAAGGAGGAATGGTGTCGATGAATGAGGATGAATCATCATTAATGTATAAAGTAAAAAAAATAAGACAAAGACCCAAGTTTGTTTGAATTGAAGGTAATTGTTCATAAGCATAAAGTGATGACTTTTGAACAAGGGGGAAATAGAGTGTTGAAGTATTAAAGTAAATTGTATGTACCAAAGGCACATGAACTCCAAGAAAGGATTATGGAGGAAGCTCAGAGCTCCAGATATTCAATCCATCTTGGTTCAACAAAAATTTATCATTACTTGAGAGAAGTCTATTGGTGGAGTATTATAAAGAGGGTATTCAAAGTTTATAGCTAAGTGCCCGAATTTCTAAAAAGTCAAGGTAGAGCACTAGAGGCCCATGGTATGGCTCTGAACATAAATCTTCCAGAATGGAAGTGAGGGGTGATCAATATGGAATTTATTACTGGTTTACATCTCCCAGGCAACATGATTCAATTTGAGTGATTGTAGATCGAATGACTAAGTTGTAACACCTCGGATATCAAAACGAAGAAAAATCTAGTTTTCAAAAAATCTGTTGTTAGTACCGACGGAACCACCAAAGTATCGTAGGTAGGACCATGGATCATAGAAGGGGTTTCGTCGTTAAGCCCAAATCCTTATCGTCTCTGACCTACAGACCGTGGGTCTAACTGTAGGTGAGGGTCAACAACCACTTATAGGGAAATTGTTGTTGGGTCAACTTCAAACTTTCATAACTCTTAGACAAAAAAACTTAGGTGGAACACGACCTATCAAATGAAATATAATTAAATCCTTTTTCCAACGCACATTGAGTTTGCTAAAATCCCATCCGAGTATAAAGATATGCTCATTTTAGTGAAGCCCTATCGGGCAGACTTCACTAACGACCCCTACCTACGTTAGTAATTCCACCCACGGATTATAGGTACCTCCGTAGGTAGCCTTTGTCAGAATTAAGTCAAAGTCATTTTAGTCATTTTGATTATGTTTTGGACACTTAAACTACATCGTTTGATCCTTAAACTACATAGTTTTAGTCAGTTTAAGCCTAGTAACTTAGTCAGTCCTTTTCTAAGTGATTCATTCCTAAAAATTCATCAAACTAAGAAGAATAGAGGAGAAAATAGGCACCCTAAACCCTTCCAAGAATGTAGCAGATACTTTTCAAGTACCAGCCCCGAAATCGGAAGATTTCTACGTGAATCTTTTCACTAGGTTTATGGGATTTTAGTTAGATTCTTGACTCTTATATACTATTTAGACCTTGAGTTTGCTAAAACCTTAGAGATTGATTATGAATTATCTCATATAGTATTCCTAATCAAATTATCATGTTTTTTGTGGACTCATTGCTTAGTTCTTTGCATGAAACTTGGAACCCTAGTTGTGTCGATTAGTTAGTTCATGAATTACACTATCTAGGTCAGTTAAAAAAATATATATGCCCTATATTTTGAATGTTTCATTGTCAGTACATTGATGTTGCATTCTCTTATTTGCATTTCCGAATATTGAGCTATCTAGTATTTCAGATATGTTGTGTTATACATATTTTCAGTTGGGAGTAGACTTAACACCGAGTTGTACTAGGGTTCACCATATCCTCAGAGTCCTAGAACTATATGCCCTTAATGAGTATAAGTCCCCTAGGTGGGTATCAAATTTAGTGATCACTCCAATCATGCCTTTATACCCCTTGCAAGGTATATTTGGTCCTCTTGATGAGACATATACATCGTACACCACGATTAGCTTACGTGGTGGTTATGCTGGTTAATAGTAGCACACACAGTCAAACTCTAGTGTATTCAACCAGATTTTCAATAATACTTAAGTATTTAGTTACAGAATGTTATGTACTTGGTCATTGCATTCAATTTAGTTCTATTTAGTATATATCAGTATTTCCATTATGTTCAAATTGCGTCATTGCTTAGTTATGCTTTGTTCAACTTATATGTTTGTTCAGTTTTTATCTTATCATACATGCTCAGTACCTTCCAAATACTTACTCACACTATACGCTACATCTTTTCATGATGTAGGTTTAGGTCCTCATCATTTATATCATCTGAAGATCGGTCCTCAACATATTCTACATTATATCTCCTAAAAATAGTTATTTTCATATCTTTACATAGAAAAGTTATTATTGTATTTTAATTGAGTTGTTATCTATTGTTTTTAAAACTTTCTTTATAAATCATATATATTGTTGTTTTTATACTGAAATGAGTTGAGGTGAGGTGAGTTTAGTTTCCTTTTTATCAGTCCAAGCTTGCAGGTTATGTCCAGTGTTTCCCTTACATGCTCGTTCATTCCATGTACAGACATCATTTGAACTATATTTTTCATGATATAGATATGGGTAAATAGGATCAGAACCAGTGTTTCGTTAATACAGTAGAGTTCCAGATTTAGCTTTGTAGGCCTCCTTGCTTCCGAGGGATTCTTATTTACTTTTGTTGTGGGTCTTGTATAGACTTCAATCATAGCTATTACAGGCTTCATATATAGTTCGTCAGTCTTTTCCATTTCTTTTTTAAATGCTTAAAAGAATTGAGTTGACTATTTTCTTATTAGTTGAATACTCTATTATTTTGAGTTTAATGTTTGAGACATTTGAGTTAGAGTTGTGCTTTTGAGTTTATCTTATGTCGAGTAAGTCTTATGCTAAGACTTGAGGCATACCAACGGTTCGCTTGGGGCAACAATAATTCTTGAGTGCCGGCCATGTCCAGGATGTAGGCTCAGGGCATGACATATTTGACTTTAGTGAATTGTTAGAATGTTGTTGATGACATGTGTTGTATTGTTTTTCCATTCACATTTTTTAGTACGGTCTCCGCTCATGCATTGGCATAGTTACTGTACATAATGAGATATTATTTTATTATCTTTTATTCTGATTTGGTTTTAACGTGAGTGAGTCATACTACGTGGATCACTTGATTTACTAGTTTTTGAGATTACGAAGCGTCGGGGACGTACTCCTTTCGTACTTGAAATATTAGAGGAATCTGGAATGTGCTTAGTTTTACTCTTCTACCCTGCATGTGGATGCCCTTTATTGCGTGATTTGTTATACTTATGCCCCTAGGTTTACTCTTTTTAGTTGGGCGGCTAAGGCCCCTGGCAGTTTACTGTCGCGCAACCTTGATTTGTTATACTTATGCCCCCGGTTTAATCTTGTTAGTTGGACGGATTACACCCCTAACAATTTACTGTACGACTGGGTGGCCTTGATTTGTTATATTTACGTTCCCAAGTTTACCCTTGTTAGCTGGGTGACTTACACCCCTAGAGTTTCCTGTCTTCTAGAAAGCCCATTGATGGGATTTCTTGTAGTTAAAGGTTAAAGATGGTCCTAATACTCACGTTGCATTCATATGAATCACCTGTCACTAATATAGTTGTTTGTTGATTGTACCCTTCAGTTTATGGGCATGGGTTGGGTTATAGTTGTTGTTGTACCTTGCAGGCTTATGGTGTCCGATTAGGTTATTGTTTGACTATATTATATTCTCAGTTATTGTTTTCTTATTAGCTGATAGGTTTTGACTTCAGAATTATGGGTGTGGGTCCTCCCGGCCCTGGATAGTTGGCTTGGTATCTTAGTTACTTGTAAATAGGTTGTTGTATTGCGTTTTAGGTACGTTGTTGACTTGTCATCATAGTTTCTTGTGAATATAAAGTGTGTGAGAATATTCTAAAGTGGTTTATACATGTTAAAATGTGTTAGGATTTGAATTTATATTATGATAATATTTAATGTGTCATAAGTTATAAGTATATTTTACGAGTTTGCAAATGTTCTAGAAGACATAGAAATACCTTAAAATTAAATTGAAGTTGTTAAACTTTTCTTGTAGTTAGTATGAGTTAAAAAAAGGATTTTCATATTGATAAATCTAATAGTGGAAGGTATTTTATAAAGCATTTCTAAATTAGGAAATATACATAATTGAACAAGAACAAATTTAGAAAATATACAAATAAAATAAAAAAACCAATTACCTTAGGAACTTTCATCAATTTACATTTTAACTTACTAAACCATATATCACAAAAGAATGTCACGATAAAAACCTTTTCAATAATTTAGTACAATGAATTTTTAAAAAAAATGTCAATGAAACAAAAAAGGAATTACTATAAAATATGTCAATGAAACAAAAAAGGAATTTAATTAATATTATGGTTTGGGTCAAATCATGCCAAATAAGGAATCATCATAAATATTTTTTATATTTTTGTCATTTGAGTTAATTTTCATCAAACAATATGATGATTCTATCTCTATAAATACATCTTTAAAACAAAGGCTCAACATCACATTTTCTTACATTCTCAAATCAAAAGTTTAGCCATGAGAAGACCTAATTATCGCAGAAGAATTCAAATTGTGAGGATACAAAATCAAACCAGCAGGCAAGCTACATTCTCAAAGCGACGTTTTGGCCTATTTAAGAAGGCAAGTGAGCTCTCTACTTTGTGTGGTGCTAATGTTGGTATTGTAGTATATTCTCCTAGCAACAAAGTATATTCATTTGGGCATCCTTCCGTTGAGTCAATTGTGGAGAGATTTCTCGGAGAGGATCCTACAGCCAACATTAATGATCCTAACCCCATGATTTTAGCTCAGCAAAATGCCAATGAAGATGAGATCAATAGAAAGCTGAACACGTTGGAGAGAGAACTCGAAAAAGAAAAAAAACGTGGACAAACACTTCAAGCATTGAGGACAGAGTCTTCACATGAAAAACTTGACTTTCCTGGCCTTAAAAGTTTGTTCGAGGCCCTGGAAGCTGCGGATGAAGAAGTTGAAAGAGTAGTGAGCCAACTTTTGGAAGCTGATGAGGTATTCCCATATCAAACTATTGGAAGTGCGCTTGATCCTTTAATAGTTAGGGAAAACACTTCGTCCAATTTCGATGAAGGGTCATCTCAATCAAGTGAATAGATTTTGCTTGCTTTATTTGAAGTTTAGTGATTTAATTTGGTATTTATAGAGTTAAATATGTTATTTCGATGATTAAATTTTTTTTTTATATATGACTTTAATTTTATATTTTGGTATGTTTATGATCATGGAATGAAATAAGCTTTTATTTTGGTACTACATTCGTTCAAATTTCTTGGTCTTACTTTTTCTTAACGGCTTAAAAAATTGTCTTTTTACAACACTTAATTTATAATTTTCACATGCCATGTTTAAAACCACAAGAATAAAGAACATTTTGTTATATTTCACATATTTTCAATTTAAGACCATAAGATTCAAAAGTCTTCTTGATTCTTTTATATTTTATGTCAAGTAACAATCATGTAAATAAATTAAAACAAAGAAGGATGTGATCATTTGTTGGTTGTCAACATTGATATCGATGTACAAGTGTTGAAAGAGCAAGTAGGAAATGATTGTTGAACATGACATTGTCAATAGTTTGAAGTGCAACAACTAATTTAAAAGATATGAGGTTCTTATTATATCTGTATCTATATTCACATATATAAACAATTTCACTTTACTATGTTTTGGTAAAGTAAGGACCTCCCGACTAAACTTGGATTGAGCTCTGCAGGGCCCTTTCGGAGCTGGTGCTCCCAACAGGATTTTCTCAAACGCTTTCATCAATGCACAAAAACCCATATTGGTCTCCTTACTTATGCTTATCTATATTGATAAATTATTAGTTTTATCGTTAATAAAATGTCACTAGACGTATTGACTAGTAGTATATATTGATCAAAAATAAAATTAAATAAATATATCATAAACAATATTAACTCAAACAAAGAATTAATAGCTCATCATATATTATTATAAGTGGAAAGCCTCCAAGTCCAAAGTTGAATTAAAAAAATGCTCGTACAAATTTTTATTAACAATTTTGTTCTACATTAAAAAAATAAACTTTTAAACAGAAAACCATTCATTTTCTACATTGAATTTGAATGTAGAAATTGTTCCATCTTCCCACAATTCTTAAATGTTTGAATTACTTAGTTATCACCGTTATTTATTTCAATTTTAATGTTTTGTCTCTTTCATATTCCATGTTAGTAATAGCTTTTTCATATTCTTTACAAAATTTTATAAACTTGCATTGAAAAATATATACATTGATCAATCAAATTATCACTCAAACATCTGATTTCTTGACAGAAAACAATGTTAGAAAAGCAATCATAAGACAATTTTATATATTTGTTTCTTCAAGCATATATAATTGCCCTTCTCCTTCACTTCTCAGTAATCTTTTCAGATTTGAAAACCTTTTCATAAGTGTCTATTTTGATGCCGAATTGATCCTTTCCCTAGCAAGTCGTTCCAGGTATGAGAAAGTTGGTGCAAAAAATATTATGCTTCTTTGGGTTTTGATAATTGTATGAAACTTTATTTGGGTATTAGAAATATGCCGGTTGTACTCCCATAATTTATGTATTAATATATGTTAATTATTTTTGGGTTTATTTTATACTTCTTTTAGGATGGGTTGTAATGATAATTGTGTCCTATACATTTTTACTAATATTCCTTACAACTGTCTTGCTGAAAATCCTTTCATTTTTCCTTTTGTATAAATTAACCATTTATTTTTCTCGCTTTGTATATTTTATAAATAGGTTTGTTGAGTTGCAATTATTTTGGTCTTTTGATAGGCTAATCTCTTGAGTTATATGTCATAAGTTTTCTTTTTTGTAATTCTGCTTCTTCAATAGAGAGAAGATGTGGGATTAAATTATGAATTAGAAATTCTTTATAGTAGTGTTTCATATGCTTTTAAGTATGTAGTGCGAAGGATGATGGCTCAAAAATTGTATTGAGAAAGTTATACTATAAAGTAAAGTCATAAGTTTTACATCGATTTTCTTCTTTATGTGATACAAATAATTAATAAATAAGAGTAAACAAAATAATTAATAAATAAGATTAAATTTCAATTAGTGAAGCAAGTTGTTGTTGATACTCTTCTCTTAAGGACTATGTAGTATAGCTTCTCATGTTAAATTTTTATTTCATCTTGTTTGACTTGTGCAAATTAGGTATGCTAAGTTTCATTATGCTTTTAAGTGACTTGTACAAATTAGGTATGCTAAGTTTCATTATGCTTTTAAGTGTAAACATGGATCATTTTACATTTATGCTAAATTAAATATCTAACTAATTAAATAGTAAACAATATCATATATATTGTACTAAATACTAAAAGTGAAAAGATGTTAAAAGTAAAAAATTGAATAGACTTTTAATTGCAATAAAATGAGAAAAACATTAACAAAGATGAAACATCAAAGATCAACACTTTTCATTTAATTTCTACAAATTAAATTTTAAAACTTCATCTTCCATTCTCTCATATTGAGTGAAGGAAAAAATTGGACATGCAAACTATAAATTATGCATTCGGTAATATCTTATAAATCATAAGAAATGGTAGTATTTAATTATTAATTTCAAAATCTTTTCTTTTATTTGATTCAATCTTCATATGTGTTTTACCATATTTAGTTGTGTTTGTGTCATTTTTTCCTTTTCTCAGTTTTAGTGGCATCATATAAATCATAAATATAGGACAAGATATAGTGTATAACTATAATTATATGTGATAATTCAGTGATTAACTATATTTGGTAAGACTCTCTTATTTCTTTATAACATTTTTTTATGTTCTACAATATCAATTTCTGAACTTTTAAAATTTGTTGATTGCGTGAAAAATATGAAATGCATACATTATTATTTGGAATAAACGTGCAACACACAATTCTGAAAATCATACGTCTTTTTTTCCTTCTCTCAATTTTGGTGGCCTCATATAAATCAAAAATATAGGACAAGATATAGTGTATAACTATAATTATATGTGATAATTCAATAATTAATTATATTTATTTGGTAAGAATCTCTTATTTCTTTATAAATTTTTTTTATGTTTTACAATATCAATTTCTGAACTTTTAAAATTTATTGATTGCGTGAAAAATATGATATGCATGCGTTATTATTTGGAATAAACGTGCAACACACGTATCTGAAAACTAGTCAAATCTATAAATGCAAACATCACTAATGTATGTGACTAAGAGTTGTCAAATGAAATAACTTTAATGCAATAATCCTTTTTGTTTTATTATATTTCTCATTGCTCTTTCTTCGTATTGCTGGAAAATAAAATATGTCATTATTAACTTTCTATTTATGTGTTTTCAAATAGTTTCTTACATTATATTTCTTCACTAAATCATTTATTGGGATGGATATCTTTCTCACTTATAAAAGATATATTATTGTTTTTGTCACACAGTCATAGAAACTGATTTGAACCTGCTAATTTTATGAGATTTAGTGTATAAAATAATGTAAAATGTAGTCAATATTATACTTGAATTATGAACATCATTCTTCAAATCTTTATATTTTTACTTAGTATAGTGAATAAGAATATCTAATAAATACATATTTTTGTGTATATATTATTTCATGTGTAGAAGTCATCGATGTTATAAATTTTTACTTGAACTAATATAAATTATTAAACATGCAAATATCTAAGGATTAAAGAACAACAAATTAATCCTATGATAAGTTTTAAGTTAAAAAGGCTTGAAATATGAAATAGAGTGGGAATAATGTCCACTTCTTCTGTTCAAGGAGTTAATAATGTTTTTCTTTCTTGTTTTTTCATTTAAGTAAACATGAGAAAGAGTAATGTTTTTATACATTGAGCAATGGTAAATATTATTAGGAGTAGTACTGATTATCTATATAAGGGAGAGTTTTGACAACTCACAATCCCCATAAACCATGTCTTACCAACATGGGTACATGATCATACTTTTTAGATGAATCCTTAGAGACTTCAGGCATAACTTAGTGGATCCACTTAGTTGAGGTGTCATATATCCAGACACGATATAGGATAATTCTGACAGCGCGTGGAGAAAACGTTGTATCATCACTCGGTTCATAGTAATGGTTGTCAGTTAAAGAACCTCCCAATAGAGTTAAAGTGTATTTTATATATAATTTATTATGCTAATGTTCAAAGATTGAGAAAGTATATTATATTTGTAAAGTTTTAATGATTTCACTTCCTTATTTAATTTATTTACATTCAGTTGAATATAAATCTACATCTACTGCAACCCTTTCTTTTAGTTGTTTAATTTTACGCTATATTACATATTCGTACATTCAATATACTAATATCATTCGACATGAATCTTTTATGATGCAGATATAGGTGTTCAGGATCATCTGCACCAGTTTTGTTGAGATAACTTTGTGCTTCAAATAACTTTGGTGAGCCTCCTTGCTTTTCGGAGGATTTCACAATTTACTTTCATGTTATTGTTGAGTTTGTTGGATTTTAAAAAGGTGTGAATGGAAAATGAAGAGTTGCGACTTTTATGAAGAGTTGTGACTTTTATGAAATGTTGTGACTTTTATGAAAAGTTGTGACTTTTATGAAAAGTTGCGACTTTTATGAAAAGTTATGACTTTTATGGAAATTTGTGACTTTTATGAAAGGTGACGACCTTTATGAAAGATTGTGACTTTTCCAAAGGTTTGTGACCTTTCCGGTAAGGCACAATAAGAACCTTTTCGCACTATCCTTTGTTTTCTATAAATTGAGAGATTTCCTCTCATTTTATATAGAATTCATAGGCTTCTTCTTTAACTACTAAATCTAGTATTCTAAGTGTACTTTAATGCCGCTGAGTGGTTCGTTGACACCGGAGTTTTTGGTATCTATACTCTGGTGATTGAGATCATTTTACCCTAGGAGGTCATATTCCAAATCAAACCTCGGATACTAGAGGGGAATAATTTCCTTAAGGGGACACTATGAATTCAGTGGACTTGATCTTTTTCCTATTAAAATTTTTCCAGATTCTAGTACGTATTTTACAAACTTTATATTAATTTCAGTTTTTCTATTCTTTTGCTCTTCACTGGTTCATTAAACTTGGTAACTTCGTGTTTCTGCAAAGTTTGTTGGAATCAGTAAGATTCTTTAGACACATATTAACAACAATTTTTCTTTAAGAAAAATATTTCGTATATTTTTTTTAAATCTGTTTCTGATTCTAGTTTCGCTACTAGTTTTAATGTTCTAGTTGTGAAAATGCTCTTAAACTTTGTTTTCTTACAAAGATGTTCAAAGTTTTGTTCTAAGTATGTTTGGAATACAAGATGAACAACAAACTTAGGGAAATTATTATACTGTTAGAGTATTTTTTTTGTATTCTACTGATTGAGACAATCTGATCATGGAAGTAGAAGATAAATGCATTACTTCTCCATAATTCGTTGCTTTGTTTTAGCAAAGTCGAAGTGAGAATGTAACAAAAAAAAAAATTATGGTATTCCGTTTGAAGATTACCAGGTAACCTTCTTATTAAATTATCTAAGGAGGAAAATAGTTTCTAAGAGTAATCATCTTTGATTTTTTTTTATGTGTATCTTTGGAAAAAGATTTGCAAACCATATGTTGTGGAATGAATTTTACTTCGTAGATATTGTTGCTTTAAAAATTCTTTAGTTTGCAAAAATGAGAGATGCATATTTTTGTTTGATAAAATAGTATGTCAAATTGTTATAGTTGGAAGACTATTGATAAGAAAAATATTTCTATGTGATAAACAATATGTGTTATTCTGTTTGGAGGGAAAAAAGACTTTTGTAGTTTTGTACTCCATGAGAAATGTTAGTGTGTCTGATTTTTGTAGACTAAAAACTTTTGTGGTTTTATACTCTGGATAAATTGGATTCTGCAATTGATTTGAAGAATATGAAAACTTCACATAATAAGTCAGTGTTGTACTTTTGATTTTCTATAAACTTCAATGTAACATAGAAATAAATTGTACAATTTTGTTTTGTCCTTATTGTTATTATTTAAAAATTAAAATACTAAGGGGCATGTCTATTTATGATAGAAAAAAAAATACCAGTGACTTAGAATTTGTGATTTTGTCTCTATGGAATGAACTTTGACATTGTGTAAACATTGTCAAAGAGAATTGCAGCACTATAATTCTTTCGTAGAATAATGTTTCCAACATTAAAATATGTGAAAACATTATTTTCAAATACTTGAAAAATATTTTTGAGATCACATTTGAAATGTGGGGGTTATTTGCTTATGATTAGACTTGATGTCTAATTTAACTTTGAAACAAAAGATATGAAATTCAATGATACTTTTGTATTATGTTATACCCACAAAATTCTTGGAGTATATTTGATTGTGGTTGTTGAGTTTCTCTATTACTAGTATATAGTGTGACTAGTATGAAACATCCAAATTATATATATACTTGAAAAGATATGTCTATTATAATAAAAGTATTTGCATAGACATGAATATTGGTGAATAGTCATTTGTTATGTTTTTGTAAAAATAACAGTTGGACTATATTGTCTTTATTGAACCCAATGAAACTTTGTTCATAGGTAGTTCTATAACAATCACATTGAAAGTTATGGAAATGTCCTTCTGAAAAGGATATTTGACAATCTAAACAATGTTTGTATCACACAAAATTGTAAGAAATAGGAACAAAATATTAGTGAGGAAAAAGCTACCTAGCGAAGAGCTTTTCAAACTCAATGTTTTTATTTGTTCTTACTTGCTTGAGTCAATGTTTGTGACATGAACACTTGGGGCATGTCAATTACAAAACCTTGTAAGAAAAACTTATTAACTTATAAGTTTTGCCTAACATCGAGTGCAATAAATAAAAATGTCAAGTTTTTGTGGAATCTAAGTATGTTGAGCATTCTTATAAATCTGTTGAAAGGAAATCTAATCCCTTAGAATTGATTTACACTGACATTTATGATATGAAGTTAACACCATCTCATGGTGGGAAAAAGTATTTGTTACTTTTATTGAGAATTGCATTAGAAATGACTATGTCTATTTGCTAAATGGTAAGGATGAAGCAATAGAAATGTCTAGTCAATGTAATATCGAAGTTGAAAATCAGTGTGAAAAAATATATAAGAAGTGATAAGAATGGAGAGTATAAATCTCATTGTGCAGAAATATGTTTGGAAAGTGAAATATCAAACTACTGCCATATTCACCTCAATCTAATGAAAAATCAAACGTTGAAAGAAAAGATGGATGCATTATTTATAAGTTTGGGTTTACACAAAACTTGTGTGGAGGAACTATCCTTACTGCAAAAGGGATCAACAAAAAGTTTTGTCCTTTTAAAAAGAAAGTGATTTTGTTTGATCAGAATGCAATCTTTTTCATATGAGAAATGGAAAGAAAGGAAATCCAACTTGAAATATTTTAAAGTGTGGGGGTATCTAGTCAAAGTCCAAGATCCTATTCCTAAAAGAATTAAAATAGGACCTATGACTGTGGACTATAAAATTAGACTTGAGTAGTCTAGAGAAGGGTCTAAAAGGCCTAGGAAATGAAAAGGATGATGTACTTAAGATTCAGAGGCTTAGTAAAATGTTAAAGGACATTTACTTCCTTCAAATATGATTTTGTAACATTTTCTGTGTCTTCTGTAGACTCATCCTTTGGAAAGATGGTGTCAATAAACAATATTGAAAGTTAATTGATCTTCTTCAAGAAAATAAACCTTTGGGTTCAAAATGAATCTTTAGAAGGAAAAATAACAGTTGATGGAACTGTTGAAAAATATAAAGCAAGACTTTATTTCAAAGGCTTTAGAAAAAAAACAAGATTTTGATCTTGTCGATATATATACTCGTTAGTAATTAGATTTACATCCATTCGGATGCAAAATTATTATATGACCTCCAAATTCATCAAATTAATGTGAAAAGAACTTTCTTAAATGTAGAATTGGAGGAAGAAATTTACATGGAACAACCCGAGGATTTTGTGGTACCTGGTAAATAAAAGAAAGTATGTGAACTTGTTAAGTCACATTATGGAAGCACCAAAACAATGACATAATTCAATCAAACCATGTCGGCAAATGGATTGAAGAATGATGGAAGTGATAAATGTGTTCACATTAAAATCATAAGGTCATTGTTTGTTTGTATATTGGTGATATGTTGATCATCAATAGAGACACTAATGACATAAATGCTACTAAACGTATGCTACAAAGCAAGTGGAATGAAAATTATTGGAGTTGCTAATGCGATCTTAGATATAAGAATTCGTAGAACTCCATAATGTTTAGCATTTTCACGGTCTCATTGCATTGAAAAGGTACTTAACTAGTTCAAATATTTGAATGTCAATATTGTCAAGTGTCCAATAAATGTGAGTTTTGCATTTCAAAACAGTGAAAACAAAAGTGACTCACAATTGGATTGTGCTAGATTTTTGGGAAGCATGATGTATATCATATAGTGTGTGGATCAAATATAGCATTTGCTATTTTAAACTGAGTCCGTTCACAAGTGATCCCAAATAAATTCACTAGATGACAATAAATAGAGTTTTGGAGTATTTAAAATAATAATTAAAACTATGTCTTGTATTATAACAATATCCAACAATATTGAAAGATATAGTGATGCAAATTGAATCATCGGAAGAATGAAGTAAAATTCACGAGTGGATATGTATTTACTATTGGTAGAGGAGCAGTCTCTTAGAAATATTTCAAAAGTGACATGTATCGCTAGCTTTACAATGATCTTTGAGCTAGGTGCTCTAGATAAGGTCGGTGAATAAGTTAAAAGACTCCGAAATTTCTTGATAGATATTTTATTTTGGCCCAAACCATTGGCATTAGTATGCATACACTTTCACAGTCAAGATGCAATAGGTAGGGCATGGAGCATGACGTATAACGGAAAGTCTTGGCATATACGACATAGACATGATACTGTTAGAAAACTACTCTCTAGTGGAATTATCAGAATTGACCATGTAAAGTCAAAGGATAATTTGTCGGATCCACTTACAAAAAGGCCTAACTAGAGAGAAAGTTAAAAGATCATCTAAGGGAATGAATTTACGGCTTAGGACAAGTCATCATGGCGGTAACTCTATCTAGCAGACTTGAGATCCCAAGAGCTAGATTCAAGGAGAAAAACAAAGTTATGAATGACGGTTCGGCATTGTCAATAAACTCAATCCATTCTCATGATGAAGACAATGCTCAGGGACAAGAATACAACATTAAGGCTTGTTAATGAGTTAATAAAGCTTAATGGTTTTAATGATTTGCTAAGTTTGGCAGAGTTGACCAAATAGTGTATCTACGTGATAACACGGTTACAAATCACCTATGTGAGTGTGAAGTGTAAGCCGCTTCAAAGAAGATGATTGTCAAAAGCCCATCTCTCTATACACTCATGAAACCAGGAGGTGTTCATGGCTAAAACGAACACAACCGTAAGAACCATAAATGGTAAAGGGTTAATTGTGTGACATATGGTTGTCTAGGTATACACCAAAGTTCGACGGTTCAAAGATATCGCATCTACCGATTGACCGAGTATATCCGACATATGTTCACAACGGAAAGTCCAAGGGGAAACCTACTCATCCAGATGCAATTAATTCTTGCTTGTAAAGTACACATACTTGTCCGTTTCTTTGTCTTCGAGTCATTCCCCATTCATGCGGGGGATTGTTGGATTTTAAAAAGGTGTGAATGGAAAATGAAGAGTTGCGACTTTATGAAGAGTTGTGACTTTTATGAAATGTTGTGAATTTTATGAAAAGTTGTGACTTTTATGAAAAGTTGCGACTTTTATGAAAAGTTGTGACTTTTATGTAAATTTTTGACTTTTATGAAAGGTGACGACCTTTATGAAAGATTGTGACTTTTCCAAAGGTTTGTGACCTTTTCGATAAGGCACAATAAGAACCTTTTTGCACTATCCTTTGTTTTCTATAAATTGAGAGATTTCCTCTCATTTTATATAGAATTCATAGGCTTCTTCTTCAACTACTAAATCTAGTATTCTAAGTGTACTTTAATGCCGTTGAGTGGTTCGTTGACACCGGAGTTTTTGGTATCTATACTCTGGTGATTGGGAATAATTTCCTTAAGGGGACACTGTGAATTCAGTGGACTTGATCTTTTTCCTATTAAAATTTTCCAGATTCTAGTACGTATTTTACAAACTTTAGATTTGTGAATTAATTTCAGTTTTTCTATTCTTTTGTTCTTCACTGGTTCATTAAACTTGGTAACTTCGTGTTTCTGCAAAGTTTGTTGGAATCAGTAAGATTCTGTAGACACATATTAACAACAATTCTTCTTTAAGAAAAATATTTCGTATATTTTTTTTAAATCTGTTTCTGATTCTAGTTTCGCTACTAGTTTTAATTTTCTAGTTGTGAAAATGTTCTTAAACTTTGTTTTCTTACAAAGATGTTCAAAGTTTTGTTCTAAGTATGTTTGGAATACAAGATGAACAACAGAGTTGTCGTGGGTCTTGTCCCAACTTCTATCCAAGCATTAGAGGCTTCATAGATAGTAAGTGTTGATGAGTCTCTCAATATTTCCCTTTTGTTTGAGATATTTTGAGATGGTTTTGCAAAGTATTATTATTATTGCACTTAAGTATTTTCAGACAATTGAGTGAAGAATTTACTTGAGTTTGAATGTTATAAATTCTATTAAAGCTTCTTCATTTATTCATGAGTACGTCTTCTGCAAATAGTTAGTTAGGTCAATGGTTAAGCTATTGTGCGTATTCTGACATTTACACATTATCATTTGACAATTTATTTCCTTATGGAGAAAATTGAAACTGTTGAAGACTATTTTTTTATATCATTTTCAGATTTGTCTAGCTAACAGAAAATGGATACATAAATTATGCGAGCAAGATTGAGAATATGAGTGAGAATCTTTGAAGAGATTTAATAGAATTCCTTCAATTAAATCCTTCCACGATATTTGAGTCATTTCTTAAAAAAATTTCATTGCCACTTTTTTGTTGATACACCATAATCTCTCATGTAACACTCAATTTGACCTCTATCCTTCCCTACCATAATCTCTCGTGTAATACTCCAATAGATTTCATGTTTTTACATATTAGTTATAGAGTATAATTAAGTATTAATTACATGTTTTGACTTTCTTAAGATACTAAGTATTTCACTAATTAGATTTTATGCTTTGACAATAATGTGTCCCACATCGTTATTCAATAATAATCTTTCTTTGTTTATATGAATTTATGAAGCAATACTGCCTGCCGGGCTCAGTAACATGGGCTTATAACCCAAGTGGGGGCATTAATGTGGTGGAATGTTGGGCTGTTCCAGATGGTTGGGTTTGGTGGGCTAATTTCTGGCCTGCCCTCTCCAAGCATAGAGTTGGGCCTTGCTGTCCAATCGAAGGAATGGGCTGCTGGGTTCCTAAAGCGGAGCGGACTGCGTGAGGCTGGTTTCACAGAGCAACGAATAGTTTCCGCTCTATGCAGTGGAAGGATAACGAGTCGGTGCCCTCCTAAGTCCAATAACGCCTGATGGGCTGCTCCAACTAAACCACCACTTTTGGTTTCTATAATTTTATTTTATTGATTGGAAATCAAAATGTGTGTTTATAAGTCACGATTCATACTTGTGTAATATGGTCTTTTTTTCCCTTAAGTCGGTGCCCTCCTAAGTCCAATAACGCCTGATGGGCTGCTCCAACTAAACCACCACTTTTGGTTTCTGTTCAAATTCTATAATTTTATTTTATTGATTGGAAATCAAAATGTGTGGTTATAAGTCACGATTCATACTTGTGTGATATGGTCTTTTTTCTCTTAATGGGATGATCTAATAAAAATTAAAATCATAAAGGCGGAAGGAGTGTAAAATAAACTTAATCTTCCTGTAGGCTAGGCAACGCAAACAAACGAGGCACTTCAATTATCGGGTTTCCAGGAGGCGCAGCAAGAATCTGCATTCAGGAAGCAAGGATCAATATATTAGATTCCAGTGTTTTAGCAAAGATATAACATTTGAAGAGCGATTTCCAGTGGAGTTCAATAGTTTTTAAACGCCATGCGCAAACCAAACAGAGGAACTGCTTTCCTTACCCAACATATTTTGCAGGTTTCCACCTAAAAGACACAAAATCATAAGAAAAGAGATATAACTAAGTGGTAAATTCACCACCTATCACATATGTTGTTAATATCTCTTAGTTTTGTTGTAATCTTCTGATTCTTTACATTCAGTTTTCTTTGTATTGTAGCAATCTCTCCTCCTCCTTGTGCATTTAACGATGATCAATGTAATTCACAAATAACAACTTTTTGCAAAATCCTTCTTCATAACAAATTAAATAATTCATTTCGTATTCATTGGTTAGGTGGGTTATTAGCCAAATTGATCAGCTCACTCATTACATGAGAAGCACTTTTAGATCTCCACAACTATTATGAAACAGGGTGGTCAAAGGATGGCATATCTGATGTTATTCAAAAGAGAGAGTATGAATTGAGTGATTTCATCTCGTTCAATTGCATCAAATAAACTTAGCTTTTTTAATTTTACCTAAGTTACAATCATGAAGCAATAAAAATGATTTCATACGCACATTGCGCGTTTGGCCATAGATTTCCCAAATAATGTTTGGGAAAAAATTTGGCAAATAATGTTTGTTCATATAATTTGCCATTATTTGGCAAATACTTTTGGCAAATATCCCAAATTTCCAAATACTAGTTTTTTCTAGTATTTGGGTCAAATCTCATTATTTGGAATCTTTTAAAAATTAAAATTTTACCACAAATTTTTATCTTTTACAAAAACACCCTCTATAGTAGTTACTTGTGTTTTATTACATCATTTTTTACGTGAACACCAAAGTAGTGATTAAATATTCAGTGCATATTAAATGATGATATGATTGTTGATGAAAATGATGAAGAATTGGCTAAACGTATTAAAGTCATGTATTTTGTCTACTTCACGATGTATGGAATAATGTTTGTTCGCACTCACTCCAAACTACCACATTACTATAGTGTCATGGACACTATTTGTTATTGTTACAATGAACATCTAATTGACTATGATACTTTTTTTTTGTATGTGTAATTTTGTTTTAAGAATATGTTAAACTGAAGGGTGTATTTTTTGCTTTAAAAAATGAGACAAATACAATCATAAAAATAGAGTACAAGGCATGTAAAACAATAAATGCCTACAAGATATCCTAATTTCAAATTATTAATACTTACATTTCTGCATCTTATCATATATTATTATAAGTAGGAAGCTCCTAACTTAAAAGTTGAATTACTATTTTGCCCTTATTTTATCTCTAAATTAAATTAAATATTAATATATAATTAATTTAATATTAAATAATCATATTTAAATACATGCATCTAGACACAATGGTCTAAATTCTAATTATTTACATACTGAGTAATAATTATATTATATTATACTAAATACTAAAAATAAGAAGGTGTAAAGTCAAACTTTGAAAGACAAAAATATTTTATAGAAAATTGTTAGAAATTATTTCATAGGAAATTGTTAGGAATTACTTTTTTTTAAAAAAATAAAACTTATCTATTCTTTCTCTATAATAATGTGATTAAATGATTAAAT
This sequence comes from Solanum chilense, assembly GCA_032847665.1. Lineage (NCBI taxonomy): Eukaryota > Viridiplantae > Streptophyta > Magnoliopsida > Solanales > Solanaceae > Solanum > Solanum chilense. The sequence continues at coordinate 88,646,267 of CM064963.1, forward strand.
TTGTTATCCTCTCTCTTTAGTTAGTATAATTAAATGTATTCAATTGTTATCCTTTCTCTTTAGTTAGTATAATTAAATGTATTGAATTATTAGTAAAAACAATCACCTTTCCTCTACCCCATGTCTAAGATCACTTAACTTCTGAAAATTAACTTAAACAAATCTTCACTTTTTCATCTTATCCAATTAATCTTTAGCTATATATATATATATATATATATATATATATATATATATATATATATATATATATATATATATATATATATATATATATATATATATATATATATATATATATATATATATATATATATATATGTATCATGAAAAAATAATTTTTCTTTACCACTTGCCTCGTGTTGATGTGAATCATTAGGCAATTTTCAGTTTTTTTATTTTTATTTTGAAATATTAATATTTGTTGATCCTCATTAGAATGATATTTTGAATCATGAATTTTATCTTTACCATTTTAGATTATTTTTTTTGTTACGGGAGAAAAAAACTTTACTCCTTGTGTATTTCTTTTTACTATATATATTGTTATAATAAAAGTCTTAAGAAGGATATGAATGTTGTATTTATTCTTATCTGTTTAATTTTTTTGTATTCTTAACCAATTATACTTCTTTAATATAATCTTCTATGAAATTATGAATGTTATAAGTCTATTTTTATTAGTGCTGAAATTACTAATTTATGACATTTCGATTCGTTTTTAAATATACTTTTATAATATTTATTTACTTTTATCTTTCCTTACTAATATAGTTTCTTTAACTAGCTACATATTTGTGTACTTACTAATATGGAGCGTAACGAGAGATTATTAACGATAAAGTCATATAGATATATTCATATTATTAGATGCTATAGTAATATAATTATTTTTCTATATTTCTTACTTGATGGTCAATGTCCTATTCGATTATTATGAATTTTATTTTAATGAATAAAATATAAACTGGTAAAACTAATATTTCTAATTTCATCATTATATAATTATCAACTTTGTAATAATTGTATGGGATAAACGCGCAACGCACGTTCCAGAAACTAAGTAACTTATATTCAAACCAAATGACTCAGTTTCAGCAGGAAAAAAGGTGCCAATGTTCACTACCTTTTTAAAAAAGTTAGAATAAACCCTTGGCTAATCGATCAGTTTAGATACAAATATCATAGACCTTTGGTACTTATGCACAAACTAATTGAAAACTCTTTGATTAGTTTAGATACAAAAATCACAGGCCTTTGTTACTCGTGCACAACACAAAGCTAAAACAATAATTTATTGCCAATAAACAAGACCGAAACAACAACCACACTCAACAATGTCAAATAAAGCTAAAACAATCTCTTCCTAGTATTTTAAAAATATGTGAAGAATCATTCTTACATGTGATTGTGGATAAAATCTATAGTTTTTAAACAATTTATATTAAAATTATCATGAGATCCAAATTCCAAAGTCAAAAAAAAAATGATACACCTAAATGCTTAAGAAGTTAAAGATCTTTTATCTTTGACTAAATATTGCTCCAATTAATTTTTTAACAAAAAAAATGTAAAATATATTTTAACAAACTTTTAATTATAAGAAGATTAATATTGTCATTTTGGCTCTTCACTAAATTAAAATCTGATTTATTTAACTAAATATTATTTTATTTATATAATTACTTAATTTAAATATCAATCATTGCACTTTAATCTTTAGTTATTTCCTTCTAATAAGTTTCTTATTTATAAATTTGAATTACTTAATTGTATTCTTAATTAGAAGGAGAATTTCATCTTTACTAATTAATGTCAAACATTTTATCTTCTTGAAATGTACATCTCGTGTAACAATAACTTTAATTTCAACAATTTTTACTCTATTCTATGAGACAAGAGAGACATTTTAAGGAAGAATTTCAATAATTTTACTCTAGTCTATGAGACAAAAAAGACATTTTAGGGAAGTTAATCATAAGATAGCGGACCTCCATGTTTGTTTTTGCTACTTTATTTTATCTTTTAAAACAAATATAAAATTTCTATATCAAAATTATAATAAAGGGAGGACTAAATGAAAAAAAAAAAAATCTTCAAGTTATCCATACACTACAAACATTTTTTAAAAGTTAAATCGCGCATTGCCCTTTTATTAATAAGTTTATACACTAAAAACATTTATCATTTTGCTTTTCATATTTTTATTGTAACTCAAATACTATCTTTTAAAAAATTATGTGATTTTTAATAGTTCAGATTCATCGTTATGAAGTAAACGTGCAACGGACGTGCCCATATACTAGTATATTATAAAAGATAGGTTGCCTATTTAAAGTGTCTTGAAGTTTTTTTCTCTGTCTTCTTCAACAAATTTGTCCAACAACAATCGATAGTTCATTTCTTAGATTTGTTGGATTTTGTGGAAGCTATTGACACTGTCATATGATTCTACTTTGCTAGTCGCATAGTAAGGTGCGTGGGAACAAAGTCCATAGTCACTTTTACCATCCCAACTAAGTTGTCTTCCGTATGTCTTTCTATTTTACTTTTGTTGCTTCCGCTTCTTCGTTCGTTCGTGAGATATCTATCTACATCCCTAGTTACTTTATCAACACATATTTCTAACATATTATCTTCCTCATCCTCGTTAAAATAATCCTCGCCCAAATCAATAACATAAGCGTTAGTTGGACTAATTAAGTCCTGCTGCTAAGTCGCCTGGAGAGTTACCTTGAATACCGGCTGAATTTTTTATCTGCAACTAAAGTCCAATTTCTAGCTTCACTATCTTGTACATTGCTGTACTTTTCAGCTTGCAAATCAGTATATTTATCAGTTGTTAGCCGCCCATGTTCTCATTTTCCCCTCCAACAAAACTGGCCTTACACAACTCAGAATTTTTAGTTTCACCATCACCTATAGCAATTAGTTTCTGCCCTGAATCAGCCTACGCAAAGGCCTTGCAGTTTTATTGCTTCTTCTCGGCCCAGTAACTAGTTGTGTGACATCCATGTTGATATAGACAATTGGGTTGAGGCTGGTTCATACCATGATACATGATTCATATTATGTAACACATAGGCAATGAACACAAAGCAGGAGGGTCAAATTTATCCATGTACTTCGAAAAATTGTTTCATATTTATCCACAATATAAGCTGTGGAAGAAATATGCCCTCGTTTGTTATCAGATATGGTCCTCCGAATGCAGATGCAACAACTCTTTATCAGAACACAAAATCCTACAACATTTGATGACCTGTACCATAAGTATAACTCATGATTTGAAAGGAAGTAATTCTATTGAGAACTTCAGAGATCAAATGGAACAAATACAAGAAAACTACCACTAAAAACACATTTAAAAATTATGGAGGTGTAACTGGCATTTGTCTAAGATACAACAACTACATTAAGTTCTTTCCACTTGTCTGAGGAAAAAGGGTCATCATTATTGCCTTAGCAATTGGCAGAAGTCCTACAATAGCAATCAATAGTTGATCTGAGGTGCTTGTCCTAACTGTGATTTGCCCGCTTTTCTTGCTGTTTAATCCGGCCCTAACGGCAATCTTGGAATTCCTTCCAACAGAGAACTGAGATTGCAGATTGCATCCCCATATGAGATCATGTCTCCATTTCATCAAAGAAAGGCCGAGTGAACTTTGGTCCTGTCCAACAGGGTAATCTTTCTCTCTCAGACGCAACTCTAAGTTGGCTCCATATGCTGCATTACCCTGAGACATGATGGTGCCAGTACTTCCCACCACAACTAACTGTTTACCAATGGAAAATTGGTCCTCCAACTTCAATCCCGTCACTAATGTGTCACCCAAGAAAGTAATGGATATCCCTGCAGCTGTTTTATTCATTTTCAGATTTTTCACTTTTGTTTCTCCTTTCAAAATGTAGGCAAGTTGGTTTCCTACAGTTTGAATGTCGAACCCTACCATACTTGATCCTTTCTTCCCCGTCTTTGCTGAAACAGATGAATCCAAGTGGATGTTGAACTCTTTCTTGTCCTTTGTGAGCTGAAGAACTATTACTGCAGGAAACTGGCCAGCAATGGCAAGGTGATCCTCAATGCTCACACCATCATATCCACAATCATGGTCCCAGCTCTGGGAGTCCATAACAGGCCTTGCAAGAAGTTGAGACGAAGGTTCTAGATACCGGTATCTGTAAGTTGGGTTGTCCCCGTCAAAAGAATTTGGGAGCACCATGTCGGGTAAAGGGATTGCTACTCCTGCTTGGCTCCCTGTTTCCTGGTCAGCACCTTCTTCCATGTAATCACCTATCTCTGCCTTGCCTTTCTTCTTCATGTCCCGAAGCCTTTTTAACTCCTCCCTCCATTGTTTCTTCTGAAACAGCTTCACACGGTAATCGTACTCGTCAAAATATGCTCTCTTCTGCTCCTTGCTTAGCTTAGCAATTTGAGATTTCCTCAAAGGTCTGAAAGGTGGAAGGTCATCGTAATCATCAACTTCTTGGTCGGAATCAGATGAATGTGCCAGCTCAATGTCTGAGTCTATATCCCCACCAACTTGATTGTTAGAGACTTTAGGATGAACATTTGATTGTAACAGTGAAGATAAAAAGTATGGTAAAGGGAGTGAACGCTTGGGGAAGCCAAAAAGCTTTCTGTGGTCATGAATTTCTTGATCTTTCATGATGGAATCTACTTCTGATAAAATCTTTATTGAGTAACACAGAAGCAGAAGCTGCGATCTCCAATTTTCTCCATTTGGAAGCAATATATCTCCTTTGTCATTCTTTGGACTGACTGGGTGGTTTTCAACAAGAGCAAATGGAAGACTCATCAACCCAGCATTCATCGTGTGTGGATCACCTATGGAGTGATCAATTAACTGTTGAATGATACGGGAGCACTGAGCAACAAACATTTCATAGCTTACAGGATGCCCCGAGGGTCCATCTGGAGGACTTGAAGCAGCATGTGTCAGAGTAACAATGGCATTACGCCATATTGATGGACCAAGATAACTACTGATGGACTTGAATAATGGTAGATCACCAAGATCTCTAGACTGTGTGTCAACGCGGTCGACATAGAGGACTACATCAGGACTGTATTTCTTCATATATTTCTTTATGGACAACAAAGTTCTTCGGTTAATGGATTGTTCTGTCAGGGAAGATCTGAAACCAGGAGTATCCAAGATGTTCAATGTAACTCCATCCAGTTGTCCAATTATCTCCTTCACACTGGTAGTAGCAGGTACAAATGCATCTACCATTGATTTGGCTTCACCAAAGATAGAGTTTATTGTTGCACTCTTACCAACTCCTGTTTTACCAATAACCAGGATATTCAGAGAAAAATTCAAACTGTCTGTATCCTCTGCTTCCAACTCTGTAGCTACCTTCTGGTCAGAGTCAAGGCTCGATACTTGAGAGGCTGACTTCCCTGCAGTACGAACCAATCGGTACAAGACCTGTGCAGCTATGGAATCTTCAGGAGACCGGTTTAGCTTGTGGATGAGCCGCAAATATGTTATTCTTAACTGCTGTAATTTCTCAAGCTTCTTCTTTTCTTCTTCACTCAAAATCCCTTCTGATATACTTTCAGTCTTATTATCAGATAGGGGAAACTTATCTGCATTTGTTGGCTGACCAGGTCTGGACGAGTGAAATGTGGATCCCGGGGTATCAAAAAGCTCCAGAGAAGAAACCTGTGTACCATTAGCTGATGAAATTGAAACACTTCTATCTTCAGGCCCAACACCGGTAGCAGCTCTCAACAGCGCAGCCAGTGCTTCAGCATCAAACATCTCACTCTCTTCACTTTCTTCATCTGTATCTACCTCTTCATCTGAGTCTGTCACAATCTCAACATCAACCTTTGGTAAATGACCCTCAGAAACCACTCCATCATAGTCGGCAGTGGCTATTTGTTGGTCCAACTGATCAATGATAAGTTTCATACCACCGGATCCATCAAAGGTCAAACTTTCATCATTTTCATGTAAGAATAGGGCTTCTTCATTTTTGAACAGTTTGACTGTATCAATGTCTTTGCAGTTGGCTTCTAAGTCTGGATTTAAATGAGCCTCCCTGTGTTGTGTTTTATCCGATAACTTAGGTAGACCATCTTCAGCTCTGGTGGACCAAGTTACATTTGATGAAGAATATACTTGTTCTTCAGCTGTTGATGGTACTGAAATATCAATGCACTCCAAGCTCTCAGCTTCACTATCCTTGACGGGTTCATGATAAGATTCAGTTTCAGTTCTAGTGGCAATATCCTGACAATCACTTCCTTGATAAACCCCATCCTCCTTGCTTTCCGATTTCTGACTGTCCCCGGAAGCTCCAGTATGTAAGATGATGCTGTTTCCAGAGTTCAAATCATTGGCTCCAAATTTTGATACTCTATTTTCTTCCCTTGGGCTGGAGTAAGCAGTATCAGAAGGCTTAATATCACGAAACGAATCTGCACTTTTTGCCTCTATACTACTATCAAGAATTTCACTTTCTTCTGCTAAAAGCTTTTCATCATTGTCCAACTCTTGCTCCAACAAAGTAGATTCTTTACTTGCAACCTGATACAAATCTTTTCCTCCTTCTAAAGTATAATTGGCCTCACCTCCCTCCGTTATGAAATTCTGAACAGTGTCAATTTCAGCTTCATCATCTTCAATACTGTCGGAACTAAAAACCATCTCAACAGTTTTTGTAATGATCAAGTCCTCTTCCATCCCAGATTGTATCGCATTCTCAGACTCTGATTCATAATCCGAAACATCTGAAATTCTAACTTTTGGAGCACTATCTAACCTATCCAACACCACTGCATTCGGAATTCTAAAGACAACTGAAACATCATTCTCTTCTAGAACACCAGTACTCAAATACTCATCATCTTCACTATCCCAGGACAACTGTGCAATTGGAATGCCTCGAATTGCACTCTCAACAACTCCAGTACCCTCAAGGGAAATATCTTTATCAGACCCATTCATCGACTCATCCACAACAAAAGGAGTATCACTAAATTCACCATGTCCTTCATCAATTTCCCTATCTACAACAAAAGGCCTATCCCTATATTCATCTTCCGCATACGGTTCAGTTAAAGAAGACCTAGAATCATCATAATCCCCCACACTACTACCTCTTTCAGCAATTTCTTCATCTGGGATTTTCACAAATGGTCTAGAAACAACAAATTGATTAACAAAATGAGTTTTTTCAAGATTTTGCTCATCTAAGTCAGACAGAAATAACCTTTCAGAAGCAGTTTCAAACTCATCCTCTCCACCACTAACAAAACCTTCAGAGTCACTACCATAATAACTACTACTATTTTTTTGTCCATTAACAGAGACAGAGTATTCAAAGTCAGAATCATCAATAGTAATAGGAGCTCTAATACCTGTTGAAGTGAAAAGAGGGACATTTGCAGGTGGGCTCCCTTGTGTTGTAGAAAGTGGAACACCATAATTCTTTGAGTCCATGGTGACAAAAACAATACTATTTCTTTAAGTCCCCCAATATAAAAACACACAGAAGAACACAAAAACAGGAGAAAGGGGGGGTTTTATGGTAGGTTTGCTTTTTGGGTTTTTTCAAAGATTGGTTTTTTATGTTTGTTGTTGGTGATTGTGCTCATGATTATTGGTTGATGTAAAGGTTAGAGAAAGGTCACATAAACATAAACCATGGTGATAAGGTTCTTGGACCTCTTTTTGGCTTTATTTCAAACCTCTACTCTAGGTATGATATCACTCATAGGCATGTGTATCACATTGACTAGTTCTTTTGGCTTTTGTGTTTCCTTCCTTCCATTTTTTCCCACTATGCTTCGATTTAGGTGGACATAGTATTGGTATATATCGAATATTATATTAAAAATTAAAAAAAAATTATATTGCAATATGTATATTATGATATTCGATATACGTTTTTTTTTTAAATTTTGGTATTTACCATGGTATTCTATAGTATATATCAAATCCATGTATATTATATTTAAGCGAAAAGATTCAAATTTGTTATCGAACTTTGATTTAAGGTTCATTTACTGTTAAAAAGTTTGATTCATTTATGTCATTTCCATTTTAGTGTATTATGATTGAGATGTTTTAATAAAAATTTAAGTTAGAAATCTCAATATATGTAAGTCGAAGTCAAAAAAATTATGGTTACCGAACAAGCGTGTCGTAAAATACCAAAATTGTTAAAAGTACCGAATCATATCGAAGTTGGTATGGTAATGGCATAATATTTTGAGGTCGAACTTGTGAGATCTCTTTCTCCTTCTGTTGATCTCAATGCTCGTCAAGGACTTGAAGAGGTACGTAGTTGTTTGTCATTCGACGGTTTTTTTTCCTTTCCTTGCACTTTATTCTATTTGAGACATAAAGCTTGAGACTTGTATTCATTTCTTAATTATACATTTATGTATGTAATGGTTTGTACACGTGAGAATCAAATTTTGGGGGGTTTCAATAGAAGAATAAGTTTTTCGTTCTATCTTGATCTATTTTTTACTCTTTTTCGTTTGAGTTGAGTAGAGTTTGACTTGTCTTGGTGGAAAAAAATTAGTGTCATCGCGTCCATTTTTTGGGTGATGGCATTAAGGTTCAGTCTTACGTGTGGGGAGTGATTTAGGATGATAAGAGACCTCTAGTACTTAGTCAAGTTCAAAACCTCCCTACCAACTACGTTTTTTGCATTAGTTCGTTCAATGGTTAATTTCAAATGATCATATCTCTTAACATACTGTATACCCTATTTTAACTCTAGGTCCAAACGGTGTACAACATATTGGTGATTTTTATGTTATTTTATAGAGTTGCCACCTAATTATTTTAAAGGTGAATTAGTATGTACACCTATTTTGCTTAAGTTACGCTAAATTAACTCTATATTAACCTTATATAAGGTCTTCTTAACCTTATGTGATTCTAGGTAAAGGTTCTAATTTATCCTAAAGAAAAGATGTAGGCATAATACATAAATTATACCATAAACTTGGGTTCAGATTTTAACTTTGACCTCCAACTTTCATAATGCACAAACAAACACTTTAACTTTTCAACTTTTAAATAAATAAACACATGAGTCCTACATGGCAAAATACACGTAGGACACCACGTAGAACAAAAAATGACATGTAGGACATTTGTGTCTATTTGTTCAACTTTCTACAAGTTTAAGTGTCTACTTGTCAACACCCAAAGTTGAAAGACATAAATGTGATTCGAAGTCAAGTTAAAGAACATATTTATGTATTATGCCAAAGATGTAAGACATCCAAACTATGGTTAATTAGTTTTAAAAAGGAAATATATACTAAAAGATTAAATAATTAGTTCTAAAACAAACTTTAGGTTAAACAAAATGTTGCTCTTTTATTAAAAATAAAAGAAAAACAGCTTGGAAGTTAAAAGATATTGTTATATATGGTAAGTAAAGCGTTAATAATTAGATTAAATGATGTCATAACCTAATCATCTAACCACTATTAGCTATTACCAAAAAAAAAAAAAGGAAAAACACAATCAAAATATAAGCTAAGCCAAAACAAATAAATGCCTAATATTTATAATAATGTGAGTAACCATTTAAGTGACTCCAAATGAGTTCCGATTGCTTTTGAAGCTATTTTGATAGTCTAAGATGTCAACTTCATGTGCGGTAGGATGTATTGGAAATTAGTTAGCTTAGTTAGTTAATTATATTCTTTTTAGTTAGTTAGTTTGTAAAGTTAGTTACATTGATAAATGTGTAGTAACTAAATTCAGTTTTAGGAATAGTGTATATATATATACACAGAATGTACTCTGCAATATTACAATGAATATTAAGCCTTGAATAAATTTTTCTTTTCCTCTCAACTCTTCTTCCCCAAAGCTCTTCTTCCTCACAAATCTTCTTCCAAATTTGATCATGGTATCAGAGCCGTGAGTCTACAATATCAGATTCACGTTTTTTTTCTTTTTCTTTTTTCCGCCATTGTTAAGTTTGTTAGCCATTGATTGAATTACAGAGCCATGGTATCAGAAGTTATCGCAAGTTCAAGTTCAAGTGTTTCAGCAGATACTCTTGAAGGAATTGAGAAGAATCGCAATCATCCTCTATACTTACATCCCTCAGACACTCCAGGCAGTGTATTAACTTCAATCCAACTCACAGGAACTGAAAACTACTCGTTATGGAGCAGGTCGTTGATGATCAATTTGCGTGCAAAGAGTAAATTAGACTTTGTACTTTGATCTTGTCGGAAGTCAGATTACAAACCTGAATTAGGGGAACAATGGGAGAAGTGTAATGCGTTTGTGTTGGCTTGGATTATGAACACAGTTTCTAAGGAGTTGTTGAGTGGGATTGTGTATGCATCAGATGCAGCCATGGTTTGGGCAGATTTGAATGAAAGATTTAACAAGGTTGATGGTTCGAGAAGCTATCAACTTCATCGAGAAATATGTACTCTTCATCAAGGTAATCTTACAGTATCAGCTTATTTCACAAAATTGAGACTGCTATGGGACGAATTTGATGCATTGGTGCCTCCTCCTACCTGCGATTGTGATAAATCAAAGATGTATATAGATCATTTACAGTTTCTGCGATTGTTTGCTTTTCTGATGGGGTTAAATGAAATATACAGCCATGCAAGAAGCCAAATCTTGATGATGAACCCTCTTCCAAATGTAAATAAAGCATATGCTATGATAACTTCTGATGAAAGTCAGCGTATGACTGCTGTGAATAGAGTTAATGGAGATATTCATGAGTCGATGGCATTGTATTCAAAAAAAGGTTGATGATTCTGTAATGCAATTCAATAAAGGAAAGAATGTTAGTGGTAGTTATGATCCTATGGCAATGTATGTTGGACGAGGAAGCTATGGAAATACAGGAAATAGTGGCAATTTTAAACAAAGGAAGAATTGGCATTTGGTATGTGATTACTGTAAGTTGCATGGTCATACAAAGGATATATGCTTTAGATTGATTGGATATCCACCAGATTGGAAATTCAAGAAGAAGTTTGGCCCTGGTCAAGATGTGCAAAATGCAGGGAAAGCAAATCATGCATATGTTGATAGTCAGATCAGAGATGAGTTTGAGTCTGTGAAGGGATTGAATAACAATTCAGGAAGTTTAGAACAAGCTGCAAAGGTGGGGCAGAATGGACATGAGAGTCAGCTCACAACACAACCTATTTTTACTCCAAATCAATATAACAAGATTCTGCAGATGATCAGTAAAGAGGATTCACAGGAGTATATGGCAAATACTGCAGGTACTTATAAACCTTTAGCTGTATCTAATACCAATGTTGAAAGAAAAGATAATGCAGATTGGATAATTGATTCTGGAGCCACTCGTCATATGACCTCTAAAGAAACAAAATTAGATTATTCTATTTCTGTAAGAGATCTAGATAAACAGGTTCATCTACCTAATGGACAAGCAACTTCAGTAACTCAAATTGGTAGTTGTAAAGTGTCAAATGGTGACACATTGACGAATGTGTTAGTTGTTCCTGATTTTAAGTATGATTTGTTATCAGTCTCACAGCTAACTAGACAGTTGAATTGTTCTGTGAATTTTTTCCCTGAGTTCTGTGTATTTCAGGACCTCTCAAATGGAAAGGTGAAGGGGATTGGTAAAGAGAGGAATGGTCTATACTACCTACCCAGCCAAATTCCAAAAAGAGATGCACATGATGAACAAAATACATTGATAAGCAGTATGGTTTTTAATTCAGAAGGATTCAAGTGGCATAATAGGCTGGGACATCCCTCCATGAAGGTGTTGAAAAGTTTGTCTTTGATTAAAAGAGGTGAAGATATAAATGAGTGTAACAATTGTCCAGTTTGTCCACTTGCAAAACAAACTAGACATCCTTTTCCTTTAAGCATATCAAAGACCTTTGTCATTTTTGACTTACTTCATTTGGATGTATGGGGACCATATAAGAGTCCTACACATGTTGGTTATAGATATTTCCTAACAATTGTTGATGACTATTCTAGGATGACTTGGTTATTTCTGATGAAATTCAAAAGTGATGTTTTCCAGATATTACAGTGTTTTTTTGTCATGGTTCAGACTCAATTTAATAAACTTGTCAAGAAGATCAGGTCGGATAATGGGACTGAATTCTTCAATAGTGAATGTAAAGCATTATTTGAAAAATTGGGAGTTATTCATGAGAGTAGTTGTCCTCACACTCCACAACAAAATGGGGTAGTAGAGAGGAAACATAGGCACATTCTTGAAGTAGCAAGAGCTCTAAGATTTCTAGGTTCTTTACCAATAAGATTTTGGGGAGAATGTGTCTTGGCAGCTGTATATCTAATTAATAGAATGCCAACTAGTGTTCTAAATGGACAGTCACCTTTTGAAATGTTTCATGGAATACAGCCTGATCTAAGTCACTTAAGAACAATTGGTTGTCTTTGTTATGCAACTAAACTTGTCAAGGATGACAAATTTTCAACTAGAGCTGATGCATGTGTGTTTATGGGATATTCTTCTACTAAGAAGGGTTATGTTGTTTACAGTTTGAACCATCAGAAAATGTTGGTAAGTAGGGATGTTGTTTTTAAGGAGGATGTGTTTCCATTTGGAACAAAGAAAATGGACAAAGATGTGCCATTATTTAATCATCAACATATTACTACAGATTCTCAAAGTGTGGAAGATGTTATAACAGTCCAAGAACCAGCAGTGAATGATGATACTTTGGAGTTTACTGAAACCAATAATCCTAACAATTTTGAAGATGTTGAGTTAGAGGATAATATGGTACCTAATATTCCAGTGGTAGCACCTATATCAACCAGACATTCAGAGAGGTCAAGTAATCCTCCAGTTTGGTTAAAGGACTATGTTACAAATGTTTCTGATCATCCTTATTCCATATCTAAATATGTAACATATGATCATTTGTCTACTGGATATCAATCTTTCCTTGGTCAATTTTCTGAAGAAGTAGAACCTAGAACTTATGAAGAAGCAGTGAAAAATCCTAGGTGGGTGGAAGCAATGGAACAAGAGATTAAAGCATTAGAGGATAATGGTACATGGCAGATCATGAAACTACCTGAAAGAAAGTCTGTTATTGGTTGTAAGTGGGTATTCAAAATTAAATATAAAGCAGATGGGATGGTTGATAGATACAAAGCAAGATTAGTTGCTAAAGGATATAATCAAATAGAAGGGATTGATTATCAGGAGACTTTTGCTCCTGTTGTGAAGATGGTCACTGTAAGAGCCATTATTGCTTTGGCTTCCATAGAGGTCTGGCCAATATTTCAAATGGATGTGTTTAATGCTTTTTTACAAGGTGATTTATATGAAGAAGTCTATATGGAATTACCTAAAGGATTCAAGGGTGCAGAGCAAAATTGTGTGTGCAAGCTAGTCAAGTCATTATATGGTCTAAAGCAGGCCTCAAGACAATGGAATGCTAAGCTTACTGAGGCATTATGTAAATCTGGATATACACAGAGTTTTTTGGATTACTCATTGTTTACTAAGAGAAGTGATACAGGGATGGTAATAGTTTTGGTTTATGTTGATGACTTGCTGATCACAGGTAGTGATCCTGTGTTAGTTGAGGCTACTAAACAAGTGCTGCATAATCACTTCAAGATGAAGGATCTAGGAGAGTTGAAATATTTCTTAGGAATTGAATTTTGCAGATCTGAAAGTGGTATAGTAATGAATCAAAGGAAGTATGCATTGGAATTAATTTCTGAGGCTGGCCTTGCAGGAGCACAACCTGTTTTTACTCCTTTGGAATGTAATGTAAAGCTCACTTCAGTTGCATATAACACAAGCAGTGATGATCCCATTTTCCTTGATATAAGCAGGTACCAAAGAATGATTGGTAAACTACTTTACTTGACTAATACTAGACCAGATATTGCTTTTGCAGTCCAGAATTTGAGTCAGTTTATGCAGCAACCTAAACATTCACACTGGAATGCTGCTTTGAGAGTGATTAAGTACATTAAAGGAAGTCCAGGTTTGGGATTACTTATGAGTTCACATAAAGATACAAAGCTAACCGGATTTTGTGATGCTGATTGGGCAGCTTGTCTGAGTACTAGAAGGTCTGTGACAGGTTATTTGTTGAAATTTGGTGACTCTCTTATCTCTTGGAAGTCTAAGAAACAGAATACAGTATCTCGAAGTTCTGCTGAGGCAGAATATAGGAGTCTAGCAACCTTGACTGCTGAAGTGGTTTGGGTAACTAGTTTGTTCAAGGAGTTATGTGTAAAGTTGGAATCCTCAACCATAATACATTGTGATAGCAAAGCAGCTCTTCAGATTGCTGCTAATCCTGTGTTTCATGAGAGGACGAAACACATCGAAATAGACTGCCACTTCATTCGTGAGAAGATACTACAAGGGTTAATACGAACCAATTACATAATTTCCAAAGAGCAACAGGCAGATGTTTTAACAAAAGCTCTTGGAAGAACTCAGCATGATTTTCTGTTATCCAAGCTTGGATTATTGAATATCTTCAATACATCTAGCTTGAGGGGGAGTATTGGAAATTAGTTAGCTTAGTTAGTTAATTATATTCTTTTTAGTTAGTTAGTTTGTAAAGTTAGTTACATTGATAAATGTGTAGTAACTAAATTCAGTTTTAGGAATAGTGTATATATATATACACAGAATGTACTCTGCAATATTACAATGAATATTAAGCCTTGAATAAATTTTTCTTTTCCTCTCAACTCTTCTTCCCCAAAGCTCTTCTTCCTCACAAATCTTCTTCCAAATTTGATCAGGATGGTAACGTCAAGTCTATGAGATTCAAATTTTGTGAGAGTCCCTAAGTGAGACTCCATTTTTGTTCTCAAAGTTCATACAAGTAAAGAGAGTAAAAGATTAGCAATATTATTCTAACTTTAACGATATTGAACGAAAATATATATAATCAACTAAAGTCATGCCAAAAAATACAATCCGACACAAATCTCATGCAAGCATCGGGCAAGTATCCTTTAACCGTAATTGAAAACCAAGAAACTCACCTTAACTTTAAATTGGACGAATAGAAATAGAAGACTTTTGAACCACCCTCGAAACAACCAAGCCACCATACACGTCTTTTAGGCATAAAATTAATTTCTAAGTTGAACAAATTTAAATCATAAAGAACTACCTTTCAAGCCATGAGCTATTGACATTAATTTTTTTACATTGCCAATCTAAATATTTAGAAGGAAAAAAAAAGAAACTTATACATCAGAGCTGCAAATGATTCAAATAGTCATGACCTACACTATATTTCTAACTAAGAAAATTGAATATCCTTTCCTTTTTAAAATATGTTTCTGCTTAAAAAATAAACACAAACAAATACATAACATGCAGATTAAGAGAACACCAAATGAATTCATTTGGTACCAAAAGGAAAGTGATTTATTGGGAGTAATATTGAGCATTTACGTGGAGATAAGTTCAGATAGCTCATATTTGTCATAAATCATGTAGTCAACATGGGTAAATGATCATATTTTTTAGACAAGTCCTTACTGTTTTTTAGCATAACTTAGTGGATTCACCTGGTTGAGGTGCTTTATACTCATACAAAGTATAAGATACTTTTGGCAGCATGGATGAGTCGATGTATCATCATATAACTCATAGTAATGATAGTCGGTTAGAGAAACTCTCAAATAAGAGTAAAAAGTAATTTGTTGTATTTTAATATACATCCTTGAGTTAATATCTTTTATTTATGAAGTTTTAAGCATTTCTTCTCTTGTTATTGCTTTTGAATTGAGTTGAGTTGAGGTGACTATCTTTTCAATTATCTATGCACTCAGTCTTTATCCGTAGGGCATCTCCAACCATACACTCTATTTTACTCTTCAAATATAAAGTTTTTTATTTTTTCAGACAACTAATTCCAACCCAATTTTT
This sequence comes from Solanum chilense, assembly GCA_032847665.1. Classification (NCBI taxonomy): domain Eukaryota; kingdom Viridiplantae; phylum Streptophyta; class Magnoliopsida; order Solanales; family Solanaceae; genus Solanum; species Solanum chilense. The sequence continues at coordinate 88,662,194 of CM064963.1, forward strand.
TATTTTACTATCTAAAAAAGAATCTTATTCTCTCTCCTCAATATTATATTATTATTTCTATTTTATTCTTATTTTCTTTTTTTATGATATAAATTATTTATTTATTTTTCCCAGGCCTTGTAGTATTAACAAGATACATTAGTGACCGATTACACTAAAATATGGTACTTCAGAACCAAGAATTTTCTCATCCTTTTCTTGAGGTCGGAATGGATCCTTATTCACATCAAATGAATAAACAACCATCGGAGTACTTAATGGATGCGCTTCATCCATACAAAATATTTTCAACACTTTCTCTATGTGGACATATTTATGAACAAAAATACCATTTGTCAAATACTCAATTTGCAAATCAAGACATAATTTTGTTCTTTCCATATCTTTCATCTCAAATCCGTTCTTTAAATAATCAATTGTCTTTTGAAGTACTATTGGAGTTCCAATAAGATTTATGTCATCAACATAAACAGCAAGTACAATAAATTTTGATATTGTTTTATTATAAAGACACATGAACAAATTTCATCATTTGTATAACCTTTTCTAATTAAATACACACTAAGATGGTTAAACACATGCGTCCAGATTTCTTAAAATTACATAATGATCTTTGCAATTTATTTGAATACATTTCTCGAGATTTTGAGTTACATGATTTAGGCATCGCAAATCCTTTAGGAATTTTCATGTATATCTCATTATTAAGTGATCCATAAAGGTAGTTTGTAACCACATCCATCAGATGTGTTTCAAGTTTCTCATGGACTGTGAAATTAATGAGATAACGCAATGTAATTGCATCCATAACGGGTGAGTATTTTTCTTCATAATCGACGTTAGGCCTTTGAGAAAATTCTTGTGCCACAAGGCGTACTTTATACCTTTGTAATTCATTTTTCTCATTTCTTTTTCGCACAAAAATTCATTTGCAATCAACAGGTTTAATACAATTAGGTGTTTGAACTATTGGTCAAAAAATCTCACGCTTGTCAAGTGAATTCAACTCTGATTGAATTGCTTCTTGACATTTTGGTCAATCATTTCTTTGTCGACACTTTATAACAAATTGAGGTTCAAGATCCTCATTATCTTGCATGATAATTGTTGCAACATTATATGCAAAGTCATAATCAATCACTATTTCTAATCGATTTAGATTAGTTTCAACATCTCTAAATTTATGGATAGTTCATTATTTCCTTGAGTTTCAAGTTCTTTGATTCTTTCGTGAATATCAAAATTATTCAAATTTTGAACTTCCATATAAGATTCTTTCATAGTGTCATCTTGGCATTTAATCTTTCTTTTTCTAAGATTTTGATCCTTAGAACCCAATTGTCTACCATACTTTAGCCGTGCTTTTGACTCATTAGTTATGACACTAGTGGATGGTCCTATAGGGACATCAATCGAATTGGGACATTCTCTGCAGGAATATGTGATTTAGTAATCCTTTTCAAATCTGTAAATGCGTCAGGCATTTGATTTGCAATTTTCTGCAGATGAATAATCTTTTGTGCTTCTTCCTCACAAATAGAAGAATATGGATCAAGATGAGACAATGATAAACTTTTCCACAAAATTTATCGTTTTATTTCACTATTCTCTTCCCCTAATTTTGGAAAAATTGTCTCATCAAATCGACAATCTACAAATCGACCATTAAAAATGTCTCCAGTTAATGGTTCAAGATAGCGAATAATGGAGGGTGACTCAAACCCAACATATATTCCTAACCTTCTTTGAGAGTCCATCTTAGTGCGATTTGGTGGTGCCACAAACAAATGTACAACACATTCAAAAATTCTTAGATGGGATATATTAGGTTCTTGACCCATAACCAATTGCAATGGAGAAACCTTATTATAATTTGTCGGTCTGAGACGAATAAGTGTAGCAGCATGCAAAATTGCATGTCACCACACAGAAGTGGGCATGGTCTTGCTATTAATTGCAGGCGTTTCATTAATGACTCAACGAGATCATTCTGAGTATGAACATGAACAACGGGCTGTTCAACTTTTATCTCAATTGATAAACAATAATCATTAAATGATTGGGATGAGAACTCTGCAGCATTATCAAGACGAATAGACTTAATCTGATTATCAGGAAAGTGTGCCCTTAACCTTATTATTCGTGCCAATAATTTTGCAAATGCCATGTTACGAGATGACAATAGACACACATGAGATCATCTAAAAGAAACAATAAAGTATCTAAATGACCCACTAGGTGGGTGAATAGGTCCACAAATATCCCCATATATATTTTTTTATGAACGCAAGGAACTCAATCACAATTTTTGTTGGTGATGGTCTCACAATTAACTAGCCTTGATAACAAGCAGTACAAGAAAATTCACCATTTAAAAGAACTTTTATGTCCTTTAATGGATGTCCATTCGAATTTTTTATAATTCATCTCATCATTATAGACCACGATGTCCTAGACGATCATGTCAAAGTACAAATATATTGAAATCAATAAACTTTTTATTTACTACAACCGAGCAAGTTAAGTAAAAAATATAAATTCATATATGTGACTAAGAATATTTTTATAAGTAATATTTATATATATTCTTAAAATATTAAAAAATATTTATAGTTCTGAAAAATGTAATACATTAGGTAGATTTGGTCCCAAGAGAATTCTTCATGCATTTTATTAAAATTTTAATTATGATTTTGAAAAGTATATTAATGAAGCAAATTTGGTTCCAAGTGAATTTTTTATATATTTTATTAAATTGCTAATAATTTAACTGTGATTTTGGAAAAAATATGTTATGAAGCAAATTTGGTTTCCAAGTGGGCTCTCCGTGTATTTTTTTAAAATAGAATTTTAAAAGTCAAATTATGATTTTGAAAATCATAATCAATAAATTAAATTAAATTCCAAATAAACTTCTTCATATTTTCTTAAAATGTTAAAAGTCCAGCTATGATTTTGGAAAGCATAATCCATGAAGCAGATTTGTTTTCAAGTGAATTCTTCATGTATTTTCTTAAAATGTTGAAAGTCTACAACATGAAAAGTCTTACACATATAATAATATTGATTAAACAACAATAAAATAATTAACCTAGTAAAATAGATGACTTCAATACATCAGTAAAGCATACAACATGATAATAAGAAAAGATAAACAAAATGAAATTAAAAGGTAAAAATATTAAATAACAATTGAGCGAGTTAAGTGAAGAATATAAATTCATATTCATATATATATATATATATATATATATATATAGGCATAAGAATGATTTTATTACCATATAATTAAGAAAAATATTTATGTATTCTTAAAATATTAAATAATTATTTATTATGTAATACATGAATTAGATTTGGTTCCAATAGAATTCTTCATGTATTTCATTAAAATGTTAAAATTTTAATTGTGATTTTGGAAAGTATAATGATGAAGCAAATTTGGTTCCAAAGTGAATTAATCCATATATTTTATTAAAATGCTAATAATTTAACTCTGAATTTTAGAAAACATGTTTCATTAAGAAAATTTGATTTCCAAGTGGGCTTGTATTTTTTAAAAAAAGAGTCGTAGAAGTCAAATTATGATTTTGAAAATCATAATTAATAAAGTAAATTTAGTTCCAAGTAAACTCTTCATATTTTTACTTAAAATGTTAAAAGTCCAACTATGATTTTGGAAAGCATAATCTATGAAGCAGATTTGGTTCTAAAGTATATTCTATTTTGAGTAGGATAAATAGTGATGTAGTTGATGATTGTAATCATCTCAAGTGGCATTAAGTAGCCTATAATAAACTTGAGCATTCTCTAAAGATATTATTTTCCTTCCATATTTCCTACAAGGCAGTGGAACCTTGTCCCAGCAGGTTTTCTGGGGTATTACTCATTAGAAATGAACTCATTTGGTTGCAATGGTTGAAGGTGTGACCTCGTATCTCGCTTCACTGGGAGCAGTAGTGCCCTTTCTATCTTCAATTTATGGGTTTGCCTCTCTTCCACGCTCATCTTGTAGTGTAGAAGCCAACATGTTAGGCCGACCCTTTGTAACTGAGTATTTAGGGTTTCCATTATTTTATAATGTTTACATTTGTGAAAACAACCTAATCATACAATTTATATTTGTTGATATACTTGATACAATTATATCTGATGATATACTTGATATGGGGTGAATACACAAGGAACATATACACTTGATACAATTGTATGATTGACAAAGTTGTTAAGCCCTTCGTTCAGACAGAGTGCAAGACACGTCTCAGAAAAGACACTTGATTCGGGGGGGAGGTCTTCTATCCCAAAGGGAAGTCCTTATCCTTGGAAACCTACTTGGACCACCTATCTTAGATAGAGAACTTTGGATACAAATCAATTACATTCATTAATATAACATCGCTCCTCTTTCTCGAATCTTACTCGCCTCTTGCATTTCTCTCTCCCAATCTAACTCTTCTTTCTCCTCGCTAGCTCTCACACACATTCTCTCCTAACTCTCCCAATCTCGCTCGCATCTCTCTTTCTTCTAACATGCAGTGATGAGTCATAATTAAAAAAATTATATCTATAAATCACTAATTAAGCTCAAATTATAGTCATTTATGAAAGTTTTTCTTTAATTAATCACCCAATTAAGCTGATTTAGGAAAGTTCCTCTTTAATTAATCACCCAATTAAGCTGATATTTTGGAGAGAAGGAGAATCTTGTTGGTTTCTCAACTGGGTGTGGGGTTTATTAAAGTGCGTTCACTAATTAAATTAAAGTCACTTTTAAAAAAGAATTAAAAAAGACATTGTGATTCGTGTCAAAGATGGTGAATTCAGAATCCTCTTTATTTTATTTTTTCAAAGTCATGATATTTAGTACTGCAATATAATGCCTGCCTCTCGATACCGAATTTGACATTTACATTAATTTATGGGATTTTAGTTAGAAAATTTGATCAATATTTTAGTTAGAAAATTTGATCAGAGTGATATTTTATTTATAAAATTTTATTATTTTTTTTTATATCTTTTAATTAAAAATATTATTTTTTTAAAAAATATATTAATATTTTTTTTAATTTTTAAAATAAATTTTCTAATCATTTAGCACTTCTCATAATTTAATTATCGCTTATGGTTATTGGTGATAGCTTGTAATTTTCACATGAATTTAAAAGTAAAATATAAACATAATACAATAATATTGTTGCATGTGTTTGACATGCAACTTATAGGGAATTGTTATGCCTTTCCTAATTCTTTATTTAATTTATTCACATAATTCTTGATATTATCTCCCAAAACATGGATTTAAGTACTTCAGGGTGTAGTTTTGTTGACATCATTATGCTCATTCGAACACCCTTTGAGCAAAACTTGGCGTTGTTGGATATATAGGTCAAAAATAAATTTTGTAGAGAGATATATCTTAAAAGTTTTGAACATTCTTAGCAAATTTATTAGCTTTATTATTGGTGTTACGAACTAGTGTTGTTCAAAATCGAAGAAGTTGATTATTCAAATTGAAAAAAAAAAGAAGCTATTAGTTAATACGTAATGGTTATTAATTTAACCATTTTTTTTTGTTTATTATTGAGTTATCGATTTTTAATGGATTGAGTCTTTTTCTTAACGGGTTAATTGATAACCCGATAGTAAATTAATAAATTATATTTATACCATTTTGATGTATACAGTCCTTAATTTAGGATTCAGTTTCGTGTTTTTATTTCTGACAGTCTCAAACTTTCGATTATTTTACAATGTGTTAGTGTTGTTTTTTAGCAAGATATAATTTATCAACTCATGTACATGGTTTATCTGGTTTGTCGCCATGTTTCTAAGTGATTTTCAATTATTTATTTTTTGAGTCAAATCTTAACGGTTAAACCGATAACGATCAATAACCAATAAACCTATAACCGATAAGCCAATCTTAATGATTCTTAACAATTAAGGATATCTACAAATTAATCGATAACTGATTAATTGAACTGATAAACTTCAAATCAAACCAAACCGATCTATACGCAATCGTACCTAAAAAAAAAACTTAGTTTATATATGTACTACTCACTCCTTTGTAAACAAGCAATATGTGCCTTCATTGGTCATAAGATTGCTTTTCATGACCAAACATTATGATGAATTTTTTTTGAAGATTAATTATAAATGGAGACAATTTATGTGATATTCTCCCCCAAAGGGACATATGTAATTATAAATGAAGTTTGAAGTATACAACAAAAAAGAGACATTGAATTGATTGACAATATGCAAATATATATATATATATATATATATATATATATAATAGCTACTTCTATAAGTGGACCATCCAATATTTTATGTCTCATCATTTATAATGTTGTGACTATTCAAATTATTTTCATTTTCTTTAAATTTCATATATAAACTATTGCGGTGTTCATAAGAAACACTCCTAAATTATCACTCGTCAATTTGAGAAGCACTTAGGCGAGTCAAGCCTTGAATTTTCGTTCACGTGATTTATTATTTTTTTGCTACCATAATTTTTTATTGTTATTTTATATTTTCAATTGATTTTTATATAGTGAAGTTTTGTGTTTCAATTTATATTTTCAGTTGGAATTGTTGCGTATGCTAGTTATTTGTTGACATTTTTTGTCACGATTTGAACTGTTTTCATGTAGCAATTTATGTGGCAGTTTTGTTTTAAAAAAATACAAACACAATTAGATATTATTTTAATATATTATTTTTCAAACTTACTGAATGATAATTTAATTATATTTTTTATATTTAAATAATTGAAACGTGAAGCTTAAAAAAGAATGAATTATTTCAATATATTTTAGTTGTTACTATTTTTTAAAAAATACTAAAAATTTTATTATTCTTAATTAAAGATTTCGATTTTAGAGAAAATTTTGTGACTTTTGATAAGGAGCATCCACCTTTAAAGGACCTCCGGGATGTGAAAAAAGAAAAGGATAGACTATGAAATGATAGAAATATTTGAGTGATTTCATTTTATGAAAGACACGTGCCACTAATGTTTAATTGTGTATAAAAATATCAAAATTACAATAAATAATCAATTTAAATTTATAATTTTAAAAATTCTATAGGTGAAAAGAATGTTAAAAGATAATCCATAAGATTTAAAAATTCTCTAGGTGATTTTGACCAAATTAATACAAATTTTAATATGTATGTAGCTTTCTTTAATTTGAATAGGGGACTGAGGGAATCATGATATGGTAAGAGAGCGGCGTTACAACAATACTTTTCAAAAGAATATATGTTAAATGTTATTTTAATATATTTACATACTTATTAATTGGAAAAATTACATAAATTAATACATTTTAAAAAATAATTACTGATTTTAGCGATATTTTTTGTTTATTACCATTTATAGCAATGCTTTGTTAAATATGTAATATATATTAAAAGTGAATTATGTATGCAATATATATGAATTATAATTGTTTTTTGAAATATATCATGTTTGTTTGGTAAAAAATTGTCACATTGTATTATAAGTTTATTAAAATCTGTGATAAATGTATTATTCATCATTAAATTTTGTATTATATGTGAATAATAAATTGATCTTTGTAATATGTATTAAACTTGTATTATAAATGAATTAAAAGTGTTCAAGTGAAAAAAAAATATTGTTGCTATAAATGGTAAATATTTATTTATTTTAGTATATTTAGGTAAGTTTCCCTACTTAATTTTACAAAATTAAAATTAGATAAACATATTAAAATTTTAGGACGGAAGAGAAAAATATCGCAAAGGGGTGTGAAAAGTAATTTTTTTTCACAATTTATATTGAGGTATCAATCAATTTTGTTAATGTATTCACAAGTTTATATATATATATATATATATATATATATCGAAAAAGTTTAAAATATATTCAAATTTTGATCGAAATTATTATTACGATATCGAACTTTGGAAATGACTTTTTACCCTTTGGTACTATTACATGGTGTATTTTAAAGGTATATATGTGTTTACGTGGACATCATAGATATTGTATCATTATAAAATAGTAATATGTCAACGTTGACACATATATACCTTTAAAATATATTATTAAATAGTCCAGAGGCTAAAAGGTCCTCGTAAAGTTTGGTATAGTAACATCAATTTCGACCAAAATTAATATTTTTCAAAAAGATAATTTAAAATTAAAATATTTTTCAAACCTTTTTGTTTATATATATATATATATATATATATATATATATATATATATATATATATATATATATATATATATATGGATTTATATTAACCCTATCTAACTTCGCCTCCGATTAGTGGGATCTTTAGCTTTTTCATGGAACGGTCTAAAGTGAGAGAGGGTGGTGGGCTCTTGCTGCTCATTTCCATGCATTTTTTTTTTTGTTAAAGATAAAAAAAAAGAGTATGTGCCCCTATTTCCCACTATAGAAAAAGGAAAAAGGGAAAAGGAGAAGCATTACATGCATACAATTACCAAAGAGATTTAATTTCCCATTTTTCTTTAATTTTTCTTAGGGATTGGAATTTAGTAAACATCAAAAATTAGTTTTAATGGTGATGATTGTCCAAGATAAATTTGAACGCGAGCAATGCACCCTTAACATTGAAAATAAGAATTAAAACAGATTCAACTCAAATATCATGTTATGAACTTTGAATCTAGCTTATTCAACGTCAAAAATTATGTCCAATAGGGGTGGATTGTTCGAGTCAAATTAAAATAACCACTAATTTCTTAAATAACTAGTATGAAACTCTTCACACTAATCCTATATCCACGATAAGTTTTTTTTAAAAAAAAATAAATAAATTAGGATCCCTAATTTCTCTTCAAAGTTGCTAATCTAGTAGCATAGTATATATCTCTTTTAGGGTAAAATAATTAGACGATAAGACTTGCTTTTTATATATTCTAAGCAATCATTGCTAGTTTAATACCAAAAGCAAGATCACATTAATTTATTAAACGAGAAATACAATCTTAAAGACCAAAGGAGTTTCACTCAACATGTGTTTGGACATAGAATTATATTAAGAGTCTGTTTGATATTAATGCTAAAACAGACTTATTTTCTAAATATATTTTTTAAAATAGTTTTTTAGAAAAGCGTTTTGAAAAGTGTGTTAAAGTCTTTAGTGACATATATTCAATGTTGCTGCAGATTTTAGGTACATATACAAAGAGTGTTAGCGATAGTTAAGCTATTGCTATTAATTAATTGCCGTTAAAAGTCATTTTTGATGACATCATAGTCAATAGCACATTTGAATTATGAAGAGTCCAATTTACTAAGATTCTCTACTTGAAGATTTAAACTCAAGCCTTTAAAAGTAAAGAATGAACTACATTAACATTATATCTTAATTATGAAATTCATGTGGACACACAAGCAATTTTGCCTTAAAAGCAACTGAATTCAGTATGTAGTATATCTCTATGTTGCCAATGCATCTTTATGTTAACTTTGCTTTTTTTTTTTCTTTAACTTTTTCTTTATTAGCTTTTGCTTTTGCTTTATCTCCATAAAGTTAAAGATGATGAATCTAAATATACAAAGCAAAAAAAAAATAAAAAATTATTACATTTTAAAAATGGTAAAAGCTAGAGCTACAAATCAACAGCATCCAAAGCCAAAAATTAGCATCAGTATCAATGGAATCCTTCAAAATACTTGTTACATCTTCTTCTTACCTTTGAACTTCAAATCACTAGTTATCTAAATGGCTACTTCTAACACAAGTCTCTTGTTTTTCGCGTATTTCCTCCTTGTGTTCCTCATTACTCCATCTCAATCGCGTAACCTGTCTCTGAGACGACAGGCCAAAACTCTAGTTTCATTGAAACATGCATTTGTACAATCATCTGTTCCTAGTACTCTGTCTACTTGGAACATGTCGAATTATATGTCTATATGTTCTTGGACCGGTATAACGTGTGATGATACCAAATCAGTAACTTCCATTGATATATCCAATCTAAACATTTCTGGCTCTTTATCACCTGATATTCATGAGCTCACTAGACTTCGCGTCCTGAATATTTCTAACAATTTGTTTAGTGGAAACTTAAGCTGGGAGTATCGCGAGTTTAATCTACTTCAAGTTTTGGATGCTTATAACAACAATTTCTCTGGTCCACTCCCTTTGGGAGTTACTCAACTTGTGCAGCTCAAGTACTTGAATTTCGGGGGTAATTACTTTTCAGGGAAGATTCCTTTGAGTTATGGTAGTTTTAATCAGCTTGAGTTCCTGTCTCTTGCTGGGAATGACTTGCACGGTCCTATACCGAGGGAGCTGGGGAATGTTACGAGCCTCAGGTGGTTACAGTTGGGTTATTATAATCAATTTGATGAGGGGATTCCACCAGAATTGGGGAAACTTGTTAATTTGGTTCATCTAGATCTTTCAAGCTGTAACTTAACGGGTTCGATTCCACCAGAATTGGGGAATCTTAATATGTTGGACACTCTTTTCTTGCAAAAGAATCAACTTACTGGTGCATTTCCTCCTCAGCTAGGGAATTTGACAAGGTTAAAATCTCTTGATATCTCGGTCAATGAACTCACAGGAGAGATCCCGGTTGACTTGTCAGGACTGAAGGAGGTTATATTGTTGAACCTCTTTATCAACAATTTGCACGGTGAGATTCCAGGATGTATCGCGGAGCTGCCAAAGTTGGAAATGTTGAATCTTTGGAGGAATAATTTCACTGGATCGATTCCTTCTAAGCTTGGGATGAACGGTAAACTAATTGAAATTGATCTGTCTAGTAATAGACTCACTGGCTTGATACCAAAATCTCTATGCTTCGGGAGGAATTTGAAAATCTTGATTCTTCTTGATAATTTTCTGTTTGGACCTTTACCTGATGATTTTGGGCAGTGTCGAACGTTGTCCAGAGTCAGAATGGGACAGAATTACTTGAGTGGATCAATACCAACAGGGTTTCTTTATTTGCCTGAGTTGTCACTGGTGGAACTGCAGAACAACTACATCAGTGGACAACTCTGGAACGAGAAAAGCTCAGCGTCTTCTAAACTTGAAGGGCTGAACCTGTCGAACAATCGCTTGTCTGGTGCACTTCCTAGTGCTATTGGAAACTATGCAGGGCTGAAGAATCTTGTGTTAACTGGAAATGGTTTCTCAGGTGATATCCCTTCTGATATTGGCAGACTAAAAAGCATCTTAAAGCTGGACCTGAGTAGAAACAACTTCTCTGGCACAATTCCTCATCAGATTGGTAACTGTCTTTCCTTAACTTACTTGGATTTGAGCCAAAATCAACTTTCTGGTCCTATCCCAGTTCAAATTGCTCAAATTCACATCTTAAATTACATCAATATTTCATGGAATCATTTCAACGAGAGCCTTCCCGCGGAGATTGGCTTGATGAAGAGTTTAACTTCAGCAGATTTTTCCCACAATAACTTATCTGGATCAATACCTGAAACAGGCCAATATTTATATTTCAACTCAACTTCCTTCACCGGCAACCCTTATCTCTCTGGATCCGACTCGACTCCTAGCAACATTACATCCAACTCACCGTCAGAACATGGAGAAGGAAGTGACAGCAGAACTAAGGTTCCAACAATATACAAGTTCATATTTGCATTTGGGCTGTTATTCTGCTCCCTCATTTTCGTTGTCTTAGCGATAATCAAGACAAGAAAGGGGAGTAAGAAGTCAAATTTGTGGAAGCTGACAGCATTTCAGAAGCTTGAGTTCGGAAGTGAAGACGTCTTGCAGTGCTTGAAAGACAACAACGTTATAGGGAGAGGTGGAGCAGGGATAGTGTATAAGGGAACTATGCCAAATGGTGATCATGTCGCGGTGAAGAAATTGGGAATAAGCAAAGGCTCACATGATAACGGCCTATCTGCTGAACTTAAAACATTAGGGAAGATCAGGCATAGGTACATTGTGAGACTGCTCGCGTTTTGTTCAAACAAGGAAATCAACTTGCTAGTTTATGAGTACATGCTAAATGGAAGCTTAGGTGAAGTGCTTCATGGGAAGAACGGCGGGCAACTCCAATGGGAAACTAGGCTAAAAATAGCCATAGAAGCTGCCAAGGGCCTTTCTTATTTGCACCATGATTGCTCCCCTATGATAATCCACCGCGATGTCAAGTCCAACAATATATTGTTGAACTCTGAACTTGAAGCTCATGTTGCAGATTTTGGATTAGCCAAGTACTTTCGTAACAATGGTACCTCTGAGTGCATGTCTGCAATTGCAGGATCTTATGGCTACATTGCTCCAGGTAACTAGTTTGTTCATACATTAGTTGATTTAATTTCTTCTCGACTGGCCTATTATGCACTCGGGCCAATCTACAACCTACTAATAATGGTCTTTACATGTTATCTTTTTGTATAGAATATGCATACACGCTGAAAATTGATGAGAAAAGCGATGTGTATAGCTTTGGAGTGGTGTTGTTGGAGCTTATAACAGGACGAAGGCCAGTAGGAAATTTTGGAGAAGAAGGAATGGACATTGTACAATGGGTGAAAACGGAGACAAAATGGAGCAAAGAAGGGGTGGTGAAAATCTTGGATGAGAGGCTAAAAAATGTTGCAATTGTTGAAGCTATGCAAGTATTTTTTGTAGCAATGCTTTGTGTTGAAGAGTACAGCATTGAGAGGCCTACAATGAGGGAAGTAGTCCAAATGCTTTCTCAAGCTAAACAACCAAATACTTTCCAAATCCAATGATCTAATTGTGGCTCTACTTATTGTGTGCTTGGGAATACCCCTTTTGTTAGCTTTGCAAAAGTGAAATCACAAATTAATCTAAGTGAGTAGTTGCAAATTAATTTTGCAATTATGTTAGATCTTAGGGTATGATATCTAACTATATCCTCTCAACTTGGAATAGTGTATTGGATGTGTAGAACTAGTATTAGTATCCGCGTGATGTGTGGCGAATATCAAAAGAAATTGATTACATAAAACGAATCCCTCTGTTCATCCTTGTTTTTTTACTCTAATTTTTCGTAGTTAGTACTCAGGTTTTTGCACCTCAGTAGTTTTGTATTTTACCTCGATTGTGTTCAGTGGAACAGTACACTGAAAACAGAAATACAGGTTGTATTCTTTGCACGAACAAATACAGTTAACCTACGTTGTATTTGTTGCATGAACTAATACAACAGTTACTAAACTCTATGAAGAAGAAAGATAACTGTGCTGGTCAAATGGATAAGTTGGCGAGGGTAGAGTGTACGCAGACCTTATCACTACCTCCGAGAGCATCAAACCCAAGTATAACAAGAAAAAACAATGAAGAAAGCATATCAGTTAATAAGAAATCAGTATAAAGTCTACAAAAAAATAACAGATTGAAACACAACAAACAACATGCGACAAGAACTATAAGAGTACGACTAGTACTATGCAACAACCTTCACAAAGCACGGCAACACTCTACGTAGTGAGATGGTATTCGTGGAAAATACTATCCATCACGTCCCTTGTGGAAAATTAGGACATGATAGCAGCTTCAGAACAAAAAAAAAAACAGCAGTACTCCTTAAAAAGGCAACTTAATTGGCTAAAGGTGTATCCTTGAAAGTGTTATCGAAATTGCAAGCATAGATTTCCTAGACAAAAGAAAATACAGAGGACTTTGAAGGATAATACAGAGGTACATGTTCTCGTAATACCTGGATACAACATCAACTTGTGCATCACACAAAACATTAAACCTCAGTTAAGGAGAGACAAGGCTAAAAAGTTCAAGTTCTCAAGTTCCTCCCAAAGACCCTTTTTTCACTACTGAGTACATATATACACAAGTAACACTCTTACCTTCACTAAAGAGCAACCACCTTAAAATCATCACTAGCAACTCATACCCTAAACCATGCATGTAAAAGCTATCTTGGAGAGGATAAATTGGTTTTTTAAGGTTGTGGGGTTGATCAAAAAGTCATCATATTCCCTATCAACCACCAAAACCAAGCCATTACAAGAGCCAGCTGAAACAGTAATGTTTTGGACCTCTAGTTCATAAATATGTCCTTTAACTTGGCTTCGAATCATATTTATGCCTTTCAATTTTGGGTGTGCACAAGTAGACACTAAACTTGTATAAAGTTGAACAAATATACACGCGTGTCCAACATGTCATTTTTTTGTCCTAGTCCTACGTGTATTTTGCCATGTAGGATTCATGTGTATATTTATTTAAAAGTTGAATAGTTAAAGTTAAAATTTGCAGCCAAGTTTAAGGTTCAATATATGTATTATGCCGATTAAGGTATAATGTTAGTGGGATACTAATAGATTATAATGCAAAAGTATAACCGAATTATTTAAAGTACGGCTTGTGCCTAGCCACGTAATTTTATTTTGCAAAAATCCTGACATTATTATGGAGATATGTTCTTCTGTGGTGTATCCAGTGATTTATATAATACTTGAATACGTATAATGAAATTGTAGTCATGTCTAGCTAGACAGTGAAGATTTTATGAAAATATTTAAAAATTTAAAAAAATTTAAAGTGATTTTATTGAATAGTATTCCAATGATCATGAAATTGCTTAATTTAAAGAAAGATTAATTTCGATCATATGAAAATAATTTGAACATACTGTATCTTAGTGAAATGATGCCCTTATTTATCCTTCTATTACCAACCATAAGACAATAAATTTAGTATTATGCATGTAGATTATTTACTTGGAGAGATTTGATTGATATCAATCAAATTGGTATAAATTTATTATTTCTAACTAGTGCAGGTAAATTGAGCTCATATTTTGTTAATCCATCCATATTTTAATGGGTTAGGTGAGTGGTTTTTATATCAATAAATTATGGCTAAAATATGGATAATTATGGGTAAAATGTAGACTAGCCAAATGTATTAAAATTTCAATTTTTATTCGCTCAAAATTCATGATATTATTAATTTTTTTGTATTTTCTCTTTAATTTTTTTTTTTGTTAATAAAGAGAAAAGTACAAGCAAGGGAAGCTAGGTCTTA
This sequence comes from Solanum chilense, assembly GCA_032847665.1. Taxonomy (NCBI): domain Eukaryota; kingdom Viridiplantae; phylum Streptophyta; class Magnoliopsida; order Solanales; family Solanaceae; genus Solanum; species Solanum chilense. The sequence continues at coordinate 88,677,209 of CM064963.1, forward strand.
CCTTACTAATCTTAATGAGGTAACAAACCTCTACTAGTAAACAAGCATGAAGAAAATAAGAGGTAGAGAAAGCTAGATATTCTATGATCATCATGTAATTTATAATACCGGATCCGAAACTCAAACGGTAGAAAATATTAACAAAAATTCCAAAAGGGTATATAAAATTTTATATAAACCAAAACGGTAAAATCGCTGCCGACGCAGTGATTTACTTCAACTGAAAAAGTAAAATCGCTGCTGAGGCAGCGATTTTGCAAAAAAATTTTTTTTTTAATAAAAAAATGAAATCGCTGCTCCAGCAGCGATTTCAAAATTATTTTTTAATTTTCTTTTTTTTTAAAAAAAAATAAGGTATATCGCTGCACTGGCAGCGATTTATAAAGAATTTTTTTTATTTTTTTTAAAAATAGCTGCCAGTGCAGCGATTTATAAAAAAATAAATATATATTTTCCAACATAAATCGCTGCCTTAGCAGCGATTTATAAAAAAAAAAAAAAAAAAAAAAATTTATGTAAATCGCTGCTCAGGCAGCGATTTATATCAAAAAATTTTTTTTTTTTTATAAATCGCTGCCTAGGCAGCGATTTACAAAAAAAAAAAATTTTTTTTTGTAAATCTAATATAAATCGCTGCCTTAGCAGCGATTTATTAAAAAAAATATTTTTTTTTGTAAATCGCTGCTACAGTAGCAGCGATTTATATCAATTTTTTTTAATAAATCGCTACTGTAGCAGCGATTTATTTAAAAAAATTTTTTTATTAAATCGCTGCAATAAGCAATTTTTTAAACTAAAAAAAAAATTAAAAATTTTAAAACAGCGATTTTATATATAAAAAAAATTATAATATTTTTTAAAATTTATGTATATAACTTATAAGAAAATATACATTATTTTAAAAAAATTAAAAATAAGTAAAGTAATAAATATATTTTCTTTCTAAATTAAAGATATTATATTGAATTTAAATTTAAAGAATATTTGAATTCAAATAATTAATTTTTTTAAATAAAAAATTAAAGGAGAAAAATTATTTAATTGAATTCAAGTACATCCCTAATCACACCTATTAATTATAATTTTTTTTTTATATATAAAATCGCTGTTTTAAAATTTTTAATTTTTTTTTAGTTTAAATTGCAGCGATTTAATAAAAAAAATTTTTTTAAATAAATCGCTGCTACAGTAGCGATTTATTAAAAAAAAATTGATATAAATCGCTGCTACTGTAGCAGCGATTTACAAAAAAAAATAAAATTATAAATCGCTGCTACTGTAGCAGCGATTTATATAAAAAAAAATTTTTTTTAATAAATCGCTGCAAAGGCAGCGATTTATATTAGATTTACAAAAAAAAAATTTTTTTGATATAAATTGTTGCCTGAGCAGCGATTTACATAAATTTTTTTTTTATTTTATAAATCGCTGCTAAGGCAGCGATTTATGTTGGAAAATATATATTTATTTTTTTTATAAATCGCTGCACTGGCAGCGATTTTTAAAAAAAATAAAAAAAATTCTTTATAAATCGTTGCCAGTGCAGCGATATACCTTATTTTTTTAAAAAAAAAAAAGAAAATTAAAAAATAATTTTGAAATCGCTGCTGGAGCAGCGATTTCATTTTTTTATTAAAAAAAATTTTTTTTTGCAAAATCGCTGCCTCAGCAGCGATTTTACTTTTTCAGTTGAAGTAAATCGCTGCGTCGGCAGCGATTTTACCGTTTTGGTTTATATAAAATTTTATATACCCTTTTGGAATTTTTGTTAATATTTTCTACCGTTTGAGTTTCGGACTCTTATAATACCCTTTGTGATAATACTACAAATGAGGATGATTAAGTAATGCAAAAACACAAAATCTAAGCTAGCGTTTGACCATAAATTTTCAAATATTCTTGGCAAATATTATTTGAGTGAAAATTTGGGTGAAATTTCACCATGTGTTTGGCCATAGGATTTGGAAAATATATTTCACCTTTTTAGAAAAATATGATTTATACCCATAAGTTTTAAAAACTATTAAAACTAACTATAAGTTTGTATTACAAGTCAATTAGATGTTCGTAACAACAATAACAAATAGTTTCCACCACACTAGAGCAATGTGGTAATTTGGAGCGAGTGCAACAAGTATCACTCCATACATCGTGAAGTAGACAAAACACATGATTTTATTACCTTGAGTTAATTTTTCATCATTTTCATCAACAATCATATCATTATTTAATATTCACTAAATATTTCATCACTATTTTGGTGTTCACGTAAAAAAAAATATGTAATACAACACAAACAACTACTATAGAGGGTGTTTTTGTAAAAGATAAAAGTTTGGGGTAAAATTTTAATTTTCAAAAGATCCCAAATAATGAGATTTGGCCCAAATACTAGAAAAAACTAATATTTGAGAATTTGGGATATTTGCCAAAAATATTTGCCAAATAATGACAAATTGTATGGACAAACATTATTTGTCAAATTTTTCCCCAAATATTATTTGGGAAATCTATGGCCAAACGGGTCCTAAGAATAAAGCTGAGTTATCAGCCTCAAACTTCATTTTATATATGTATCATATATTATTATAAGCATGAAGCTCTAAAGTGTAAAGTTGAATTATTATTTTGCCCCTATACTAAATTAAAAAGTAATAAAATACTTTACCCAAATATAAATTAAATATCTAATTAAATAGTAATATTTGAATTACATAATAGAGGAACAAAATGAGAAGTTGAGCAGTCTATTAAATTACTATGTGTGAAACAAATAGGATGAACACTGATAAAGTTTCAATTAATATAGAAGTTGAAACGTATTTAGCTAATTATGAGAAGTTGAAAGGAATCAAATTAAGTAATTGAGGAATATCAAAGAGTTTTTATCAACAAATCTTCAAGACTATACTATATAAACATACTCAATATTAGTCACTCAACACAAGCTTCCATTGTTAAGTGGGTACAAAAGTGTCTTCTAATTTTCAGGTACAATCTTATTAAGTCTAGATTTTTCCGTTTGATTTGCTAACTTCATTTGAATGATAACTTTCTATTTTTTAAATAGGTAAAATAAATAGCTTGAAAGGTATAATCACACATATAAAAAATTGAATATTGTTGTACACATATGGTTTGATGCTAAATGATGATCAACTCTCTTTGAAATTCTCTACGCATAGTTTCCCGCAGAAAAGAAATCATGTTATAAACTTTTAAACTATTAATAATAAATTAAAATTGCAGCTATTTGCTAGCAAAATATATCATATTTTCTTCAACAAATGTAGCAATTCTCTAACAGTGATGGATAGTAGTTGTAAGCCTGTAAATGTAAGTCTGCGTATATCTGAAAGTTTTAAGGAAGTAGTTACAATTGTAACGACACACATTAAGGATACAAGAAGACTTTAAGTAACGTCACATTTTCCCTTTTTAATTCTTTAACTTGATGTGTCTTTCTTGGAAATTTTACTTGTTGATGACTGTCTGTACATTTAATTGCTTATAAATGGGTAAGCTTTGGAGACTTATCTAATGTGCAGTAGATCGAAAAATATCGAGAGAACACTCGAAAAAAACATCATGTTCTCCTAATAGTTTATTATATACTTTTTCATTTATTTTTTTTATTAATTTTTATTTGAGATACACGTGCAACGCACGTGCCCGAAGACTAGTATTATTATAAGTGGGAAGATTTTAAGTTTAAAGTTAGATTACGAAAATGCCCTTCACCAATTTTTTAAATTTAAAAATCATTTACTAATTTTAAAATTAAATCAATAATGACAATTAAACTAGGCCAAATACATGATTAAATGTTACAACTTATCATTTTCCATTTCTTAATGAATTTGATTGTTAAAACTTTTCAGCTTCACCATTAAACTCATTCATGCACAAACCTTTCATGTACTTAATTTCTCCCTTTATAAATTGGATAAAAAATATTAATCCACCACAGTTTGTTTTCATCATCTAATAGTTCTTCTATCAGGAGTACTTTTTACTGGTCACTGTTTTTCTTATTGAATTGTGCCTTCGTTCATTTTTTATTTTCATGGTTGTTGGAGAAATACATAATCTGATAGTTCTTGTAATATTTTTTTATTGGTCACTATTTTTCTTATTGGTTTGTGTCCTTCATTCATTTTTTTATTTTTAATGATTGTTGGAGTATTTATATCCTAAGAAATTTCAGCCTTGGGCTTAGTTCTAGCCTTAAAGTTGCTCATCATTCACCAAAAAAAGTTTGATATTTAAGTTCTAGGCAAAAAGTAAACATTAAAAAAAGTTTATTTTATATGCACAAAAAGATATATAGGAGTACGTCAAAAAATATTGAACAATTTTATATCTTCGACCTATATAAATTATAATAATAACAGAGGTCAAACGTGCAAGACACGTTTCCAGAACTAGTGTAAAAAATAAAAGAGATGGATTGTTTGTGTAAAGTAACCTGAAGTATTTTTCTCTTGTTCTTCTTCGTCAAATATGTCCAACAAAACTTGATAGTTCATTACTTTTTTTTGAATTTATTGTATCTTGTTGTTGCTAAAACTGTCATATGATTTTTCTTTTGTCAGTCGCATTGAAAGGTTGCCTTGGAATATATTCCTTAGTCACCTTACCATTCCAACTATATTGCCTTTCATGTGTCTTCTTTTGTT
>CM064963.1:88684087-88847087 GCA_032847665.1 Solanum chilense
TGAATGGGAATGGAAGCCAGAGTATTGAAAATGGGGGAACTGTTTTTGTAGACGAGGCTGAAATGGAGAAGAAGATTGAGGAAATTCAACATATGGCAAGGGAGGCGAGAGAGAAGGAAAGGTTGGAGTTGAAGGGCAATGACGTTGATGAGGAGCAGGAGGAAGAAATTGAGGATAGTGATGTTAAAATGGGGATAAAAAAGGAAGTTGATGAACGGTTAATCAAGCTGAGGAAGAGATTGGGAAAGGTTGGCAACAAACAGCCTACAAATTCTATTACTTTCCCAACTGTTGATGTTAATAAAAATGTCAGGGATGATGGTGGTATTTTGGATGAGAAAGAGCTTAGTGCTTCTTTAACATTTAAAAGAAAGCAGAAATTTAGAGAGTTCGCCAGTAAACCAAGAAATAAACCGAAGGGTTTTATGGCCCTTGACCATCAAAGTGTTGGTACAAATGGAGATAATACTTTAAAAGACAACACCGAAGTGAAGAAGAATGGAAATAGAGAAGGTGGAGTCGATGTATCGGGCGATGATGAGGTAGACCTGCTCACCCTTGATTCTCACAGAGGTGCTTCCATGAAATTTGGTGAAAACATAGAGAGTAAAGGAAACACTGAAGATGCAGAATCGGTATCACCTTTATGTGTGAAGAAATCTTCTGAAAACAATGGGAGGGGAAGAAAGGAAAGGAGTGTTAAAGTCGAAAGTGGAAAGGCTGATGTTATCAAAGCTGTCAAGAAGAACTCATTGGAGAAGAGTAGAAGGAAGAAAAAAGGAATTGCATCAGGCTTGGAGGAATCTAAACCGGGAATTGGTAATTTTCTAAAAAATCCTTTTAGCTAGCTTTGTTTTTATCAAGTTCTATCCATTTTACACACCTAATGTGTGTAAAGCCTTTTGATTTGCACCCTATCCTCTTCTCTTTTACAATTTACTCCCTAATCTATGTAATTCATTGCAAAACTTTACGAGAATTTGTTATGTGAGGGGTAAAATAAAAACTTACATGATTAACTAAAGAAAAAGGAACTGAAAGAGAGGGAGCAAGAAGTGTCCGAACCAAGACCAGCCAACAATGGCAATTACAAACAACAACAACATACCTAGTGTGATCCCACAAGTGGGTTTTAGGAAGGGTAAGATATTCGTAGAGCTTACTCTAGTTTTGTGTGGTAAGAGGTTGTTTCCGATAAACTGTCGGCTCGAAAGGGAAGTTATTCAAAGAGGAGTTGCAAGAAAATATGACAACATAATATCAAAATACAAAGCAAATACAACAACAAATGATGAAATACATTGAAGAGTAAGAAACTGTACAATTATTAAATACTACTATTAATTAGAAGGAGAGGAGATGGGGCTAGCCTTTGCATCTCCCACCTAAAGCGTGACAAAACTTGGCTACCTACTAACATATTACCGTAATCATCGACTTCCAAACCTTTCTATCTTGGGTCATATTCCTCAGTAAGCTGGAGTTGAATATGTCATGTCAATTCGTCCATCAAGAGGATCCCTGTTGCAACCTTATCATGACCGAAAAGTATTTTGAGTCACCTCCTGTTGTTCTTACTCGAGTCTTGGCTCCATCGTACCTATATATAATTGCCATAGTGTAAGCCACAGAGGTACACCTCTAGTCTCCAAACATCACCAGAAGACCTCCCTAGAGACTTATCATATGCCTTTGTAGGGCGATGAACACCATGTGTAAATCACTCTTCTTGTCAATCTACTTCTCCAACAATCTTTTTGCGAGATGGATGGCTTTTGTAGATCGTCCTGCATGAATCCGAATTGGTTTTCGGATAGAGATCCTTATTTCGACCACCCTCTCAAAAACTTTCATAGCATGGCTCAGTAGCTTGATACTTCTAATAGTTGTTGTAATGTTGAATATCAACTTTGTACTTCATAGCTTGATATTTATATATGCAAATTAAATATTTTAAATTTTTTGTATTAATTGGCGCCTCAATTCAAAAAGGCGAGGCACGCCTTTTGTCGTCCAAAACACTGCCTCTACCAGTTGCTCCCTGAGCTCCATGTGTACTAAAAAGCCTACTCCATTCAATTCAGTGACATTAATAATTTGCAAGTCATCTGAATGGTGGCATTTGTGATCCATAAATTAATAGTTAGCAGTTCCATTCCAGTTTCAATGAGCTCAGATAATTAAGAATAAGATTTTTAGTTTCTCCTCATTTCATCTACTAGTTTCCAAAATACTGCAAAGAAGAAGGTACTCTAATGGAGAAATCTATATTGCAATTAATGGGGAGTATATTCAGTATAGTTGTTTGAATTGGAGAAAGTCATTACTTGACGTGTGTATGTTCTTGGCTAGTTTCTTAGATATGTTGGGTCATCAAACATCTTATGAATGTGATTCAAAACCTTAGGCGTCGTTTGGTACACTGACTAAATTATCCCGGGATTATATGTTAGGTAGTGGAGCCTGATTAATTTTAGGTTTTCCTATTTATTCTTTATTTTAGGTTTTCCTAATTATTCTCTGTAACAAAAAATACTCTGATTTATTAATATAAATATACCTCACCGCCGTGGAAGTTTACTCACGGGGTTTTACCATGAAATATTGAGTTTTCTCTCTCTCTCTCTCTAGATTTCTCATCTCTTTCTCAAGAAAGTTCTTGTGTTCTTCATTCATCTAGTGTGTGTGCGTGAATTCGATCCTAACAACTGGTATCAGAGCTAAGGAGATTCAACACGATCACTAAAGATGGATAGTTCAAAGCTTGGAATCGAGAAGTTCGATGGATTCGATTTCAGTTTCTGGAAGATGCAGGTCGAAGATTATCTGTACCAGAAAGATCTTCACGAACCGTTGACCGGGGTGAAGCCGGAATCCATGACGGAGGAGAAGTGGAAACTCAAGGATCGCCAGGCTCTAGGGTTGATCCGGTTGACTTTGTCAAGAAACTTGGCGTTCAACATCGTGAAGGAGAAGACTACGTCCGGTCTGTTGAAGGCATTGTCAAACATGTATGAAAAACCATCGGCTATGAACAAGGTATATTTAATGCGTAGATTGTTCAATTTACAGATGTCTGAGAATGGATCCGTTTCTGATCATATAAACGAGTTCAATATGATTGTGAGTCAACTCAACTCTGTGGATATTAATTTCGAAGATGAAATTAAGGCGTTGATTTTGATGTCATCTCTGCCCGAGTCTTGGGATACTGTTGTTGCTGCGATTAGCAGTTCCCGTGGATCTGAGAAACTAAAGTTTGATGAAATCCGTGATGTTGTTCTTAGCGAAAGTATTCGCAAACGAGAAGTGGGAGATTCATCGGGCAGTGCTCTCAACGTTGACCGAAAGGGGAGAAGTAAGACGAAAGGCCAAAATCAACATGGTCGATCAAAATCAAAGAATCGAGGAAAATCACTGAACAGATCAAACGTGACTTGTTGGAACTGTGGAGAAAAAGGACACTTTCGGACGAATTGTACAAAGCCAAAGAAGAAATAGAATCAGAAATTTGGAGATGATAATGATTCTTAAATTCAGCAGAGGACATTGGGGATGCTCTAATCCTTAGTGTGAACAGCTCGGTTGAATCATGGATTTTGGATACTGGTGCATCTTTCCATTCGTCTCCAAGCAAGGAGTTGTTCCAAAATTTTAAATCTGGAAATTGTGGAAAAGTATATCTTGCTGACAATAAAGCCTTAGAGATTGAAGGAAAGGGGGATGTTTGCATAAAAACCACCTCGGGAAACCAGTGGACATTGGAGGATGTCAGATATATTCCTGGGATCAAGAAAAATCTGATCTCTGTTGGTCAGTTGGATAGCACGGGATATGCAGCAGAGTTTGGGAAAGGTTCGTGGAAGATCGTGAAAGGTGTTATGGTAGTAGCTCGTGGCACCAAACCTGGAACCTTGTACACCACTGCAGGGTGTATAAACATGGCCGCTGTTGCTGAAGGTGCTTCCGATTCATGTCTGTGGCACAACAGACTTGGACACATGAGTACTAAAAGAATGAAGATGCTGGTTGCAAAAGGAGCATTACAGGGTCTGAAGTCTGTTGATATGGGTCTTTGCGAGAGCTGTGTTATGGGCAAACAGAAAAGAGTAAGCTTCACAATGACTCCTAGAGAGCCAAAGAAAGTGCGGTTGGAAATGGTCCATACAGATGTTTGGGGACCATCTCCAGTATCATCACTTGGAGGATCCAGATTCTATGTTACCTTCATTGATGATTTCAGCAGGAAGGTATGGGTTTACTTCTTGAAGCATAAGTCAGATGTGTTTGAAACTTTCAAGAAGTGGAAAGCTGAAGAATCAGACCGGTTTGAAAGTCAAATGCCTAAGGTCTGACAATGGAGGAGAGTATGACAAATCAGAGTTCAAGACATTCTGTGCAGCTGAGGGAATCAGATTGATGAGAACAGTTCCTGGTAAGGCAAGGCAAAATGGAATTGCTGAGAGGATGAACTGAACATTGAATGAGCGTGCAAGGAGTATAAGGATACACTGTGGGCTGCCCAAAACACTTCGGGCGGATGCTGTGAGCACAGTTGCATACTTGATCAACAAGGGACCATCAGTTCCTTTAGGGTTTAAGATTCCAGAGGAGGTGTGGACAGGAAAAGAACTCAAGTACTCACACTTGAGGACTTTTGGTTGCACTGCTTATGTTCATGTTGATCCAGAAAAGAGAGACAAGCTTGACGCCAAGGCTGTGAAGTGTTACTTCATAGGATATGGTTCTGATTTGTTTGGTTACAGGTTTTGGGATGACAAGAACAGAAAGATCCTGAGACATTGTGACGTGACATTTGATGAGTCTGTCCTGTACAAGGTCAGAGAGCAGAAGGTTCTAGAGATTACAAAGCAAGTGGGAGTTGAGGTTGAGTTGGTGAAGAGTAACCCCAGAGATGTCGAAGCAGATACTCAACCAACTCCTACTGAAGAATCTGAAGTGGAGCAAGTTACACCTGAGCAGGTGTTAAGGAGATCATCCAGATCCATCAGGGAACTAGATAGGTATTCACCTTCATTACACTATCTATTGCTGACTGATGAGGGGGAACCAGAGTCTTTTGATGAGGCCCTACAGGTGGAGGATTCGATCAAGTGGGAGCAAGCCGTGGATGATGAGATGAGGTCACTTGAGAAGAACGACACGTGGGTGTTGACTGAGCTACCTGCAGGGAAGAGAGCTTTGCTGAACAAGTGGGTGTTCAGAATCAAGACTGAACCAGATGGCAAAAGAAGGTTCAAGGCTCGTTTAGTGGTTAAAGGATATTCACAAAGGAAAGGTACTGATTATGCTGAAATATTCTCTCCTGTTGTGAAGTTAACCTCTATTCGAATTCTGTTGAGTATTGTTGCATCGGAAAATTTGCATCTAGAGCAAATGGATGTAAAAACAGCGTTTAGATCTGGACAAAGAGATCTATATGCAGCAGCCGGAAGGATTTGTGGTTCCAGGCAAGGAACACATAGTGTGCAAGCTCACCAGAAGCTTGTATGGACTAAAGCAAGCACCAAGGCAGTGGTACAAGAAATTTGACTCCTTCATGACCAAGAGTGGATTCTGCAAAGCTGAAAAAGATCCTTGTTGTTACTTCAAGAAATACATTGATTAATATGTCTTTCTACTCTTGTATGTGGATGATATGTTGATTGCAGGATCTAGTATGAGGGAGATTAACAATCTAAAGACAAGGTTGTCTGCAACATTTGAGATGAAAAATTTGGGTCCAGCGAAGCAGATTTTGGGGATGAAGATATCTCGGGATAGATCTGTTGGCACTTTAAATCTATCTCAGGAGTTGTACATTGAGAAGGTGCTGAGCAGATTCAGGGTTAATGATGCTAAACCCAGGACTACTCCATTGGCAAATCACTTTAAATTGTCAAAGGAGCAGTCCCCCAAGACTGCCGAGGAGCGTGATCAGATGGCACTTGTTCCATATGCTTTAGCAGTTGGTAGTTTGATGTATGCTATGGTATGCACTAGACCTGATATAGCACATGCAGTGGGAGTTGTTAGCAGATACATGGCGAATCCTTGGAAAGAGCATTGGGAAGCTGTGAAGTGGCTTCTGAGATATCTAAGAGGTACATCCAGTACTTCACTTTGTTTTGGCAAAAACAATGTGACTCTACAGGGTTTTGTGGATGCTGATCTTGGTGGGGATGTTGACTCGAGCAAGAGTACATCCGGGTACATTTACACCATTGGTGGAACAACAGTGAGTTGGATGTCCAGGCTTCAGAAGTGTGTTTCTCTTTCATCTACTGAAGCTGAGTATGTGGCAATAGCTGAAGCTGGGAAAGAGATGATATGGCTGCAGATTATCTTGAGGAATTGGGCAAGAAGCAGGGCGAGAAGATTCTTTACTTAGATAGACAGAGTGTCATACAGTTGGTGAAAAATCCAGTCTATCATTCGAAGACAAAATACATCAGAAGGCGATACCATTTCACTCGCAGGGCAGTGGAGGATGGTGATATGTGCTTGGAGAAGATAGAGGGTGCAAAGAACCCGGCAGACATGTTGACGAAATGTGTTGATGTTGGGAAACTGAGGTTATGTAAAACCTCGGTTGATCTTCTGTAGTTGTTGCTACAGATGTTGCGGTGCGGTAAAGATGTTGATGATGAAGAGATTTTTTTTGAGAATGTTTTTTTTGGATGACTGAGTCAGTCTCCAAGTGGGAGAATTGTTAGGTAGTGGAGCCTGATTAATTTTAGGTTTTCCTATTTATTCTCTATTTTAGGTTTTCCTAATTATTCTCTGTAACAAAAAATACTCTGATTTATTAATATAAATATACCTCACCGCCGTGGAAGTTTACTCACGGGGTTTTACCACGAAATATTGGGTTTTCTCTCTCTCTCTCTCTCTCTAGATTTCTCATCTCTTTCTCAAGAAAGTTCTTGTGTTCTTCATTCATCTAGTGTGTGTGCGTGAATTCGATCCTAACATTATAGTCCTTGATTGTAATCCCTGGACTAATTCATCTCACCACCCAGGTGGGATAAAATAATTCCAAGTTGGATGAGATAAGATGGAATATCTAGGATTTAGTTTGGGATTAGATTTATACTATATTTGGTTGATAGTATAAAACTTCAAACTTAATCTTGGGATATCCCACTTTATCTCTCATACCAAACGATCCCTTAGGGTACAAACTAATGGATACACGGCTCAATATCCTATTGTAATAGAGATTAAGGGATCGTTTGATAGAGTGTATAAGAATAATGTTAAATAGAGTGTATTAGTAATACTTGCATTAATAATGTTTGTATTAGTAATACTTACATTAATTATGCATAAGCTATTTCTTATACATTGTTTGGTCTAGTGTATTGAAAATAGCATGCATTGCATAAAAATATTTATTCACAAAGATATTCTTCACAATTATGATGGAAAAGATGTAAAAAAGATTTTGAAGGACAATGAAGTCTTAGACCACGTTAATACATGCATTAAACCCCCTTGCATTACTAATACCAAAAAACGCATGGTATTAGTAATACACAAATTAGGGGTTGTTTGGTAGAGTATATAAGAATAATGCAAAATGTGGTGCATTAGTTATGGAAGCATTATTTCTTATATATTGTTTGGTTTGGTATATTAGAAATAATAAATCTTGCATAATTTTTATTAAAAATATATGTTTGCAAATATACCCTTCACACTTTATTTATTTGTACACTTCCTTTGCAACAAAGATCTTAGCTAAAACATCAAAAAAAGTTCTTTGCTAAAATATCTTTAACTGTTCTTTTTCTTTTTTTTTTCCCCCCCAAAAAAGAAGATTAAATAGTTGTACTATTGTGACAAAAAGAATGTGGAAAGTTTGGCAAATAATTTTTTTAATCAAATTTATTGTCACAATAGTAAAAAAAATATTTAATTATATTGAAATTAGATTTTTTTTTTTTTGAAAAAGAAGATATTTAAGAGGTCATAAAGCATATTAAGACACCAAAAAAATAAAAGACTCGTAAAAGCAAATCAATATAAAAATAAAAACTTATGACAACAAAGAAAATGAAAAGGCTTCAAGGGTAGTTGTGTAATTATTTAATCTAATGCAAGTGTTAAAATGTTGTGCATTACTAATACCTAGAATTCCTTGGTATTAGTAATACACAACTTAATACACAATAGAGTGTATAACTAATGCTTGCATTAGTTATACATGACATGAAAAAGTGTACCAAACAAGGTACTACTAATACACACCTAATGCATGCATTATAATGTTTGGTAGAGTGTATTAGAGAAATTAATGTTTGCATTAGCTTGATGTATTAGTAGTACCTTGTTTGGTACACTTTTCTAACTCATGCATAACTAATGCTTGTATTAGTAACACACTCTATTGTGTATTGAAGAGTGTATTACTAATACCACCTATTTCTGTGCATTAGTAATGCAATGGGTTCTAATGCATGCATTATAGCATTATTAAAGACAAATTGCCCTTAAAACTAGTTTTACATCCTTTCCACTATATTTGTGGAGGGTATTTTTGTAAACAATTTTTTTTCTAAAAAAATTATGTAATGCATAATAGTTTTAGTACACCAAACCAAACAAGGTATAAAAAAATCGTATCATAACTAATGCAAGCATTACTAATACACTATATTTTGCATTATTCTTATACACTCTACCAAACGACCCTTGTGTATAAATAATACAAGCATTAATTATACATAGCATGAAAAAGTATACCGAACAAGGTATTACTAATACAAAGAGTTAATGCATGCATTATATTGCTAATACACTCTACCAAACGACCCCTGCTTAGTTGTGTTCCTCCTTCTAATCCCCCACTTTGGATCTTTCTTCCATCTCCTTGCACTCTCTCCCACACCTCTTATTTTATTAATTTTAATTCATATATTAACCCTTCTGAAATGAACTGTACTTTAGTGTTGAAAAGAAACATATAGGACAGGGGGTAAATCATTAAAAATAAAAGGGCAGGGTGCAAATTCAAACTTTGTGCACATGTTATTGGTGCAAAATGCAAAGAACTCAGTTTTGTATGATCACATGCTATATTGCTGCCTAAGGTTTGTTTTCTATCATTTTACCTTCTGAATTTGTAGTTTATATTGTTAAGTCTTTACATCTTGCACCTATTGAATACCTGTTGAAAACCAATTTGAGCAATCTGGGAACCAGTATTTTGTCTTCTGTTGCACTAGTTCCTGCAATCAATAAGCGATGCATTTTGATGTAGCACTGTTCATTTTTTAGCTACAGATATTTCGGTAGATAGAAATAATGGGAGCAGTTTGTTTGAACCTGTAGACTCAAAAGAATTAAGCAATCAGGAGACTGCAACAATTTCAAGTACTTTGGTTGAAGTTATGGAATCGGGAGAATCACGCCATATAAAGAGTACAACAATGATGAACAGATGCAAGAACTCAAATAGAAACGGAACTTCAAATATGAAGGAAGTTAAGGACCAAAAAGTAGTGAATCCGAAGGAGGGTATGAAATCAGGAAATGATACTGACTTTTGGTGGTTCAGTCTTCCTTATGTTCTTGTATGTATATGGGATTTATGTCCACCTCCTACTTGTTTGTTTTCGACAGCTTGCATTCCTACTATACATGTTTTCTTTTGTGGCTGTTTTACTTTCTGATAGCATCTACGCATGTAGTTCTAACTTCTATTTTATAGCAAACTTGGTGCTGTCAAAAGGAAAAAAATGATTGAGCCCTGCTTATGTACACAAAAGATGACGAGTCCAAGGAAGAAGCTAATATATGGAACTGAAATCAAGACTAATGTTATTGCAGTTAACTTGCACTAGGGATCATTGCCTTGTCATTATTTTTATAAAGAGAGTCATTGTCTTATCGTGTGAGAAATATTAGTCAGATTTTATATAGCTTTGTGCTAGAACTGTTTATCCAGCCATTTGTGTTTTCCTTGCAAATTGCATCACTGTACTCTTCTCTTTGGTTGTTGCTCTCCTATAAAATGTTTTTGTTTATACTTCATCGATATCCCTTTCTGAGACACTTGATTATCTGTGCTGAGATTAGAAAGCCTTTTAGTTGGGTATTGCTGGCATCTGGTTGTTTAAGTACTAGTCATTTAGGTTAGCAACATAGGTATTTTGGCAAATGTCTTGAGTGATTCATTGACCTTATATTGGATATTCACAACAATATTTATATATTAACGGGTTATTGTGTGGACACATCTTAATCATCCAATGTCACAATGGATATGTATTTGCTTAAATTTCCTATCTGATTCCATTTTTCGGAAGCAACCTCTCTACATACATCCACGAGGTAATGGTAAAGTCTGCGCACATTTTGCCTTCCCCAGACCCCACTTGTGGTATTTCACTGGGCATGCTGTTGTTGTTGGCTCTAGCTTCATGCTCCTGTCACTAAGTGTGTTGTTCTATGCAGGCTATACGCATGCGGAGAGGTCATGATGATGAAGGACCAGAAGGATTATTTACCTTAAAAAGTAGCTCTCAAATGAATGGTAGCTTATCTCATACAGTCGCCTTTGAAGATCGTGGTGATGCCACCAATTTTTGTTATCTCTTACAGTCCTTCTTTGAAGACTTGGGAGACTTCAGTGCTGAAATTGTTCCTTTACCAGTTAAAGTAAGAATATTAAGCTTGCATTGAATATATCTACGTCATTTCCTCGCTGTGCATAAAGTATTCTATTCCACTGCATTTAGAGGGCCTTACTAACTTTTTGATAATAAGAGCCCTACTAACCTTTCGAAGACTATTAACACTGTTGAGAGTGACACTCAAGAAAAGTTTGTTAATTTGTGTATTACTGAATTTTTCAACTTATGCATGTAACCATGAAATTTTTTATGCGGACCATTCACTTATTTTCAGGAACTCAGTGAGGCAATTAGATCACATACTATGAAGGTAATTGTGGTGAAGAAAGGGAAACTGAAGCTTTATGCTGGACAACCATTAGCTGATGCTGAGATGGCTTTGCGCTCATTGGTTGAACAGGAATGAAGTAGAAAAATAGACCTTTTTCGCGGAAGAAATTCTGGGGATACCTTCTATGGTAATGAGAAATTGAACCCAGTTGAAACTTGGTTGCACCAGATACTAGAATGAGGGATCCCTCTCTTTTGGTCTATTTATGAGTCTTCAAGAATTCATGCAAAATGTGCATGATTGTACCACACACATTGTGTATGTACATTTTTTGAGGTTATACCATTTTATTTTATTTTTTTGCATTGTTGGGTGATAAGAACATAGCAGTTCCCTTTTCCAAGTGGTTTTTCCAATAACCTGTGTAGGGGGGTCTTGTTTGGTTGGGAACTAGTTCTCCCAGGATTAACTATTAGTTCTTGAGATAACTTATTCCACTATTTATATGGAATAACTTATTCATTACTATGCTATAAATGGTGGGATAAATATCCCAAATACCTCAACCAAACAATAGATCTATTAGGACTACTTATTCTTATTCCTCACACCAAACGAGCTGTGGCAGCAAGCATTGTGAAACATAAGTGGTCTTTTCTTGAGCTCGAGAAGATGATAAAACGAGAGCATATTTTATTTTTAGAAACATAACAATATAACAATGAAGACTGACTAAACAAAAGCTTTTACTGCTAAAAACTTGAATGAGTCTACTAGGAGGAGACAATTTTAACTATGGCTTGTGCATGAATAGCTGGAAGATTAGTCTGGCAAAAGTCTTGCCACGCCTCTTGTTTCTGCTCTTCATCCTTGGTTAATGCCTCGTATACCGAAACCACAATACTTCTAGCTGCTTCTCTTGCCTCGGGGAGTCTATCATTGAGCAAATTTACAGCCATTTGAACCAACGAAACGAATCCTAACTCCTTCATCCTATCCAGTTCCTAACAACAGAAATGATACTCATTAAGTTTGTGCAATCAAAATGCTACCATGATAGAGAAATATGTACAACAACAACCAACCATCTTAGAAACACAATGGGATATTGAGATTGCAGCTTTTGCTCTGATTCTCATGTTGGAATGTTTGACATAAGTATGAAGTTTATGAAACAAAGGAAGAGGAGTCATAGACTCCACCATTGCCTCGAGTGTCTTATCTGCTTCTTCACAAACAAACTTTTTATCTTGAGAAGCTTTCAGCAATAGCTGCAAAATCTGTTTTAAAAAACTGCATATTAACACCACTGCACAAGACCGTTAAACACAACTCGATAAACACTATACTTACCACATCATCAAATGCATCAGAAGTAGATGATTCAAATAACTCGTCACCAAAGGCTTTAAAGATATCAGCTGAAGCCATGACAGAAGTCTTGCAGAGAGCACTTCGCGGGTTTTTCATCGATTTAACTATCACTAGTAAAACTTTGTCCCTACAATTACAAAAACCGCAAAAAAATAAAAATAAATCCATAAATCAAACAAAAACAGAACAATTCAAAGAGATGAAACTTACAGAATTGGCAACAAGAGAGCAGCGTCAAACAGAGCAAATCGCCTCGTGTCGTTCAGTGAGCGACAAATTTCCAACCAATCTTTAGATTCCAACCCTCCAACAAGTCCCTGAAATTCACAAAAAACCATAAAAATGGTTATAAAAAACTTTAATTTCAAGAAAAAAAGGAAGAAATTAATAGAACTCAGTCACATACATGGATTTTGCTATCTGGGTCATCAATGGCTTCAAGATTCTCAGATGGTACGTAATCAACCGCTGCGTCTCCGGGTGGTAAAGGGGCTTTGTTTTCGTCATTGACAACACAATCAGTCTGTTTCTGATTCTGGGTTACGACGACTTTTGCTTGCTTTTTCGGTCTTTCGATCGTGATTGGGAGAGCGTTATCGAGAGATCTGAGTGCCATTTGAATTCAGATTTTTACACTTTTTTTCAGATTTTTTGGAGGAGATGAGAGTGATTTATGAAAATAAAAAGGAAATTTTGGCAACGGTCAGTTTTGAATTTTTGAAAATGAAAATGATAATGAAAGAGGGACTTTTGTAACGGTCACTTTTTTTTGGGAAATGTGACAAAGGAATCCTAAATTAAAAAAGTGAAGGGGGAAACTATATAATATAAAAGATTTTCCTTTTGTTTTTTAAACCATTTTAAGTAATATATTGATAGTTATCATTAACAAATATTTTTGCAAATTAAAAATAATAATAATACATTTCTTCTATTCTCAGAGTTCAATACCTATTTCTTTTGATAATATTCATGAAAATATTAGTAATATATGCTTGTGTTTGCAAAAGTGACTTGGAATTTGGAAATATTAATTATGGTGGAGGATGGAAATTAATCAAAATAAATAATTGCATGATCAAATAATATAGAAGTATCTTAAAAAGCGGCAAAGTAGTCCGTTCATGATTATTTTTAACTAGTTTCAAGACACGTGCGTTGCACGTGTATCCCATGTTATTTTTTTATATTCATTATAATAATTAGAATTCTACATGTACATGCATGTAACGAATAACAAAAATGCGACAATTACAAATAAAATTATAAAAATGTGACAAAAAATCAAATGAGAAATTTTATTTTAATATATAAATTTATCAAAAAACTCTAAATTTAGAACTTTAGATAGTAATTAGTCAATTTGCATTATATATAGTCACAAAAGATTAACTTTAGCCTAAATAAAAATACAATTAAAACAATAAAAAAATTATGGAAAATTAAATTAAAGAAGTTTAATCACAATAACATCAAATGAGAAATCTTATTTTAATGTATAAAATTTATCAACAAACTGTAAATTTAGAACTTTTGATAGTAATTAGCCAATTTGCATTATATATAGTCAAAAAAGATTAACTTTAGCCTAAATAAAAATACAATTAAAACAATCAGAAATTTATGGAAAATCAAATTAAAGAAGTTTAATAGAGAGAAAACACATATACAAAATAAACAAAGAAAAAAACATGCGACAACATACACATTCTTTTGAAGGCTCTAGTCATAACAATATGTATATGGAAAAAGAAATAGAAAATCTCTATATATTTTTGCAAATTTTTGTAGACACTTCTCCCATAAACAATTATAATTCAAGAGACTTCTTCATTTAGTTAAAGTATGAATCAAATAAAACAATAATGATATAAGCGGCACTATTTAAACTATAGAATGAAAGAAATAACCTTAGTTAGGATACTCATGAAACAAATAAAGATGTATATGGAATAAAAATAGGATAATTAGATGGTGTAAGTTATGAAGATATATATTATTCCTTATCACAATGAAAAGAAAAAATACAATAACTGCAACTATTATTCAAAATAATAGTAGTAATTAAAGTTGCACCAAGTAATTTGTCAAAAGTATTATCTATGAAACATTGCAAATCTTTAGTGAGCATTGATTATGGATTTTATATATTGATTTAACTCAATGGTCTCATAATAAAATAATTTATGTTTTAGTATAAAGAAAAATATTCAAAAAATTGGAACTATTTTAGTCGTTAAAAGGGTAGAAATGCCTAATATTTATTTATGAATATTGTCTTTCAACTTTTTGACTTTAACCAATTTTTTAATATTTAGTGTGGGATATTTAATGATTACTATTTATAAATAAATATTTTATAATATTTTGATTTAACACAGGATAAAATGATAATCCAATTTTATACTCTGTTGTTTAAAAATTTTTTTACCCTTCAACCAAAAAAAGCTCCATAGGGAAAAAATGGACAAATACAATGAGAACTTATCACACAATGTAATATAACACCAAAAAATTGAAGAGAAGACACCATATCAAAAAGAAAATTTATGCATTAGGATTGTATTATAAATAGTCAAAAAGAACATACACAATGAAATTATTTTATACAATGACAGGAAATCAAAGAAATATAAAAAATATTATGAACAACATATATCAAAATTGTAGTCCACCTTACTTTTTTTTTCCTATTAATATACCGATATATTAATTAAATATAACAAAAAATCATTTAATATAGAAGAAAGAATAATATAATTAACAAAACTAAAAAACGGAAAGCAACAAGGAAAAAATTGTTAGCTAAATTGTGACTTACTTTTTCAATAATACGTTCATCTAAATGTCAAAATAGCACTTCAAAATGTATTAGAACCATATTGTGCCATCATATAGTTTCATGCAATAGAGAAGACCAAGAAAATTTTCAAAAAAAGGGTTGGAATATGAATTCTTGTACTTTTGAATGCTCTTGATTTGTGTGGTTATTTTCTTTCTCTATGTCTTAAATATCTATACATTTTAATAATATGTGGAAGATGAAAATAATTCAAGTTAATTAGAAAGACTGAAGTAACATATGAAGTTTAAAAAAGTTCATCTTTTCATTTATCATATTCATTGTAATTAATGTAAGTTAAGTAGTGTCTTCAAAATTTAAAGCTGAAAAAACCTTTCAACTTCAGTAATTAAGTGATGCATGAATAAATAGGAGTAATAAAAAGACATTAGAAAATCTCATAGTTTGTTTTACTAATTGAAAGTCATTGATTGGATAAATTAAAACTTTCTCCCTAACTTTAAATACTTAAGAAAATTAAATAGAAGGATATGATACATGCATATCATTGTGTAATTAAAATATTTATATTTAATTAAACAATAAATTAAATTTTAATTTAGTAAAAGGGCAAAATAGTAATTCAACTTTTTACTATAGAGCTTCCCACTTATAATAATATATGATTAATAATTAATAATATTTAAATTGACGAGAATTGTTAAAAAGAAATAATTATAATATTAAAAACTACATAAAAGCTAGTGAAATGAAGTGAAAATCTCAAGAGAGGTCTCTAAAATAACAAACAAACAATAAAAAAAAAATTAACAAACGAACACGCCCCATTCGGTAGATTGTAAAATTAAGGGAAAAGGGTAAAAAAATACCCCCAATTTGATTTATTGTTTAAATTTACTCTCGCTGTTAAAATAAAGTTAATTCTACCCCTCCTGTTATTAAATTAACCAAATTTACCCCTTATTAGATAGATTGACCCAAATTGATACGAATTTGTTTTTAAAAATCCTATTCCTTATTTTGACCCAATAACCCGACTCTATTTAAAATAACTCGACCCGTTCTTCAAAATCTCCTATACCCGTTTACACATTCTCTCAAATCTCCATTTATTTTAAAATAATATTTGTATTGATAAATTAAAAATACTTATTTTTTTAAAAAAAAATAATATTTTCCTTAGTAAGAAATGCACCCTTAATTCTGCTAATCTGCATCATTAGAATGAGACAACATTCTTTGCGTAAATGTTTACTTAATAAGAAAGCTAAACCATCTCTTTCCACTAATAAGTTATTTGTAGTATCAGTGCACAATAAAAAGCGTAGAAGCAAAAAAAAAAAAAAAAAAAAACTCCATAAAATTCATTTCCGAACATATAATCACTTGAGAGACACGAAGATAGATTACTAGAGTTCATTTTTTGAATCACCAGGTTAACAGATTTTGTCCTCCATAGAGTTCCCTAGTT
The DNA here is from genome assembly GCA_032847665.1 of Solanum chilense. Classification (NCBI taxonomy): domain Eukaryota; kingdom Viridiplantae; phylum Streptophyta; class Magnoliopsida; order Solanales; family Solanaceae; genus Solanum; species Solanum chilense. The sequence continues at coordinate 88,700,647 of CM064963.1, forward strand.
CCATCACCTTCGGAGCCTTCAAATCTCTCGACTATTGAGTGGCAATCTATTGCCGTTTTACATGGAGAGTTGGGAGAATGGGTAAATAGGTATAAAAGATTTGAGAGAATGGGTAAATGGGTATAGGAGATTTGGGAGTATGATGTCGGGTTATTTTAAACAGGTCGGGTTATTGGGTTAAATAAAGAATAGGATTTTATAAAAAAAAATTCGGGCCAATTTGGGTCAATTCGTCTAATGAGGGGTATATTTGGTGAATTTAGTAATGGGAGGGATAAAATTAACTTTATTTTAACGGCGAGGGATAAAATTAACTTTATTTTAACGTCGAGAGTAAATTTATACAATAAATCAAAGTTGAGGGTATTTTTGACCCTTTTCCCTAAAATTAAAGGTGTTTTTGATACAAAGGAAAATGACTATTCGGAAAATAAATAATTTTTTACTTCTTGTTTTTGCATTAGTTTGTGATCTAAATAACTACGTAGCGGGGGGTGGGGTGGTATGGGGGATACGGAGGTAGTAGTGAAGATGAGATGTTTTGGAAGATGAAAAAGACGCCATCTCTAAATGATTGTCTGGCACAGCAGTCACAAGCAAGATTCTGGAGTGCTTATGGAAACAAAGGGCAGCCATGCCTCACATTCGGTTTAGAGAGCACTTTTTCGTTGAGAGTTCTCTCATTTCTTTTCATGTGAATTCCCGAGTGGCGAACACAAAATTAATCGGGAATTGTCAATCACAGACTTCTTGTGGCATTCACTTACCGCATGAGCTTCTGCAGTTTCAGAGCATGGACATGGACCATGATCATAGGCTTGCACAGTTTTAAGGCAAGAAACATAGATAAATAAAGAAGCATGAAGTTCCAATGGCCTTGAGACTACCTTATCAGATAGTTCGATTGGTTTGTTTCTCCTTGTGGTGCGCGTTGGCCATTGAGAGTAGCTTTGAAATTAGAACACAGCCTCTCAGAGTGAAGGGAACTCTACAACAAACAGGCAATATACAGCCTGTTGCGCGTTGGCCTATGAGAGTAGCTTTGAAATTGGAACACAGCCTCTCAGAGTGAAGGGAACTCTATAAACAGGCAATATACAGCCCCTGCCAAATAGAACGAGGCATAAGCTTTTCGAGCAACAGAGGTTTCAAGTTACATGAAGAGGACAATTCCAAACTAGAACTCATCAAATACACTTCCACTGACATTCATTAACTCTCTGCCCATCCATAAAACACATTATCCAAGATAAAATCATCCAGGTCACCTCATGAATGATACCAGTATAACCTGTCAAGTGTCAAGCCAACATAGTCAAACACCTTTTAATATACAAAGAATCAATGTCAGGCTAATAACAAGATTCACACACTGAGATATACAGTGGCTGTAAATTCTAAACATTAACCTCACAACCATTAAGCTTGAGAAATGCCAATGAAGTGTAGGCGTAGTTAAAACTACTACAGATACAGGAGTGAGTTTTGAGAATGAGCGACTTTGACTTCCAATTCAGCAATGATTTTGGAGTTTCTGCCGAGAGAATGACAATAATACATTGTTCTACCATGACTGTTTAAATGGTGAGCACTGAGCCTTGTTAGGCATCTAGACACCATGTATGCGAGGCTGCTTAGTAACAGAAGATTCAACTGACTCCCCATAGAAGACATTTAAAAATGTAGGTTATATATGTGTAAATGAGAGTTATGTGTGCGGGGTACAGCAGAGCGGAAGAACAGAAAGCACGACAAAAAGATATATTTATGTGGCAATTGTTTGCCGAATAATTAAGAAATAAAAGATTATCAGACCTTTGAATCATGAAATCGAAAATTTCTTTATGGTGACGAGTACCTACGTCAAAATTACAAAAATCTTGAAGCATGCTGCGACTTTGCTATTTCTCTCAATATAGCACCAACGATTGCAGCCTGCTCAAGACATTCTGCCTTGTGCAATGCATCTAAAAGAATAACACAAGTTTTGGTATATATATTACACCCTCTTAATCTTGTTTCTTCAAATAGCTCATATGCCTCCATCGCCCTGTTCGCGATGCTTAGCCCCTCTATCATAGTGTTGTAACAAGCAGAATCTGGTTTACCTCCCTTGGCCTGGAATTTTTGAAAGAGTTTATCAGCCTCTGATACATTTCCGGCCTTTGCAAGCCCAGAGATCATGGTTGTATAGGTGATCATATTGGGTGTCAATCCTTCTTTCTGCATCTCTTGCCAAAATACAAATGCTTTATTGAATTTTCTGACTCTACAAAGACCATTAATGATTATGCTATAAGTAAAAGTATTTGGAGTGCACTTCAACTCCTTCATTGACTTGAAGCAAACAAGGGCTTCGTCTATTTCTTCAGCCTTCACTAGTGCATCAAGCAAACAATTCCATGTGTATACATTTGGGGACAAGCCTTTTTGCATCAATTCTTCCATGATTAGATATGCTTCGTCTATTCTACCCACTTTACCAAATCCGTCTACTAGACTACTGTATATAACCACATTCAAAGGAACACCTTTAGATTTTGCTTCTTCAAAAAGCATGTAGGCTTCATCAAGTCTGTCAATCTTAGCAAGCCCATCGATGACAGAGCCATATGTTACTACAGTTGGCTCCAGACCTTTTACTTTCATCTCCTCCAGCAGCTGATAAGCTTTATTAACTTTTCCTGATTTGCAGAATCCATCTATAACAGTATTATAAGCAAAAGTATCCAGCACATACCCCTGTTCCTTCATTACATAAAACAGCTCATACGTTTCCCGAGCACAGCCGGCTTTTATGAGGCCATGGATTAGTATAGAATAGCTCCTCACATCTGGCGTGAATCCCCAAGTTTTGATTTCCTCAAACAGAGACCTACCTTTCTCTGTCTCACCAGCTTTGAAAACACAATCCATGTAAGTATTAAGGAGGGTAAGGTCGGGAGAAGCTCCTTGACGCACCATCTCCTTGTAGATTTTGTGGCCATCTTCTTTTCTCCCACACATGAAAAAGTTCCTGATGAGAGATGTATAGACAATGGCAGTAGGAGTAAGATCAAAATCCAACATTTGTTCATAGAGTCTGTATGCATCATCAACTCTACCTCGCCTACCCAGTCCATCTATCAGAGAACAAAATGTGAATTCATTTGGTCTACAAATTTTATGATCCATAGCTTCGAAGATAGAACATGCTTCATCAAGTTGTTGAGCCTTGCATAGACGATCAATCATTATATTCACAGTCAATACATTAGGAAACAAGCCAACTGCCTCCATGGTGCCACGAATTTCTAGAGCAACATCAAGTTTCCGTGCCCTGCAGAGCATGTCTATGAGAATATTATAGGTTGAAAGATTAGGTGCAGCATCTTTCCTCATGTCCTGAAATATCCTTAATGCCTCTTCCACTCTTTGTTTCTTCCCAAGGCAAGTAAGAAGACTATTATATGCAATCACACTTGGTATTGACCCTTTTTGTCTTTGTCTCTCAAGCAAACTATATGCTTCATCAAATTTTCCAGCAGATCCGTAACCCATGATCATGGTATTATAAGCATATGCACATGGAACAGTCCTGTTGAACTCCAACTGCTCAAACAAGTCTACAGCTTCATTCAGTCTATTAGCTTTGCAAAGAACCCCAATCATACTGGTATATGTCACATCATCAGGTAAAATACCATGTGCCTTCAACTCATGAAAGAATTTCCAGGCCATATCAACTTTACCAGCCTTGCCGAAACAGTCAATGCAAACATTATAGAGGACAATGTCTGCATCAAAAGCATTGCTTTTCATCTCATCCAACAAGGACAGAGCAGCATCAACTCTACCCTCCCTAGCAAAAGCTCGAATTACAGTCGTGAATAAATGTACATTTACTTCATATCCTAATTCCTGCATCTGATGAAATAGGGTGAGCATGAGATCAGGTTCTTGTACAGTAGAAAGCGCACCTATTACAGTTGTATATGCAGAAAATGCAGGACGAATCTTAAATTTTCTCATGGTTTGAATTAGATTAAACGCTTCTTTAATTTTTTGCTTCTTTACACAGCTAACAACCAACTCAACCGATACAGTGTTCGATGGGCCAAATCCAGCGAGACTCATTTCTTCCAAAATCTGTTCCAGATATTCGAAATTTCTAGTCCTGGCCATAACCATGAGAAGTGAATTATATGCTTCAGGGCAATGTGCTCGGAGGGTTGTCTTCTCAGCCCATCCAAAGTAGTTTAATGCTGTGTTGACATCCTCTAGTCGCCTTAATACTCCAGTGACCACTTCGGTACTCGGATTTTCATCACATTTGGATAAAGCAATCTCTATAGAAGGTCCCCAAGGATCACTCTGCAAGATCTTGCAAACAGAATCCACTGTTTGCCTTAAACCCTCCAATTTGTTTGAAAAGGCCTCACTCCACCCATGTGTGTTATCTACTCCATTCTGCACATTCTCTAATTGGCTCGAAAATTCCGGGTTTCTCTGTGGAATGAAGGAGCTGACAGGTCTATCAAAGTTGGAATATCCATTATTTGAAACTGAGAACCTCTTGCAATTAGCAAATACAGCGGTGCGTTTTAAGTCATACTGAGATCGCAATCCTAAAGCAGAACATAAAAAGAGTAAGCCACTAAGATACACCTGATTAAAAAAAAAAGCTTAAGCAACTAAGATACAGTGCTGCAATGAAAGAAAAGGAGACTACAAGGAATAAAATACTCCTGGCTGCCAGAAAGATAAGTACCACTATTGGAACAGCATTTAGACCAATTCCCCACCCCTCACCCCCTTCCTTCACTATATAAGTTGTTTCAGTACCTCTAGTAGAACAGCATTTAGACCAATTCCCCACCCCTCACCCCCTTCCTTCACTATATAAGTTGTTTCTTCTTTTCCCAAGTTCTTTAAGTAAATTTGAACGGAAGTATCTTTAAAGCCTAATTAATAACCATTTTGTAGGTACTTAAACAGTAACAACAACAATAACAATTACACTCAATCCTTAACTAGTTGAGGTTGGCTATATGAATCACCAATAACCATTCTGCTCAATTGGACCTGCTTCATTCTAATATTCAGTAATTCGTCTTTGCTAGGTTTTTCAGAATGGAAGTTTTAGAAAGATCAGCAGGACCACAGGAATAAGCGCTGCTCCTACTGCTATGTACTAAAAACTGCGTAAGATAGATCAAATCCCAACTATTGCATCATGTAGGTATTTAAAGACCAAGATTTTGTAGCTGAGCTATACAAATTAATATAAAAATATGATAGTCTTATAGCAAGGCAATGCAACACAGATAAGGCACTGGACAAGAAATGTTTCCAACCATTCAAGTTCTCCCAAGGAAAAGGCAACCAAATAATTGGGGAACATTTAGCTTTTAAAAATAAAGATCTATGTACCTCTATTAATCAATTGTAACCTCATCCTAGCACGTTCCAGCTGCGGCTATGTCATTATCCTCCTGAACTGAGTATCAACCTGTCAAGTAGACAAATCCAGAAGTCTTGACCTACAGTAGAAAGGAAAAATCATCTCAACCTGAAACAAAGAAACAAATAGAACACAGAATACTAGGTACCAGACAATAAATACAGCTGCAACAACAACAACATGCCGAGTGTAATTCCACTAGTGGGGTCTAGGGAGACTAGGATGTTTACCGATAGATCCTCAGCTTCAAACAAATAGGCTGCAGAATATATTTTCTCAACATAATTATTCTACAACAGTCCTTCAGCAGTATTTTAAAACAGACAACAACTGGAGTTCTAGCTTTGGCACAAAAACCAAATTTTTATGTTCTTGCTTTCAAAGATTGAAACTTTCCTAGTTCAAATGGAGAATACAACTCAAAGCAAGGAAATACAAGAACTGGGTGGCAACTAAATTTGAAATTTTTTTAAAAAAAAGCAATCTTCTGAGTCAATAGTAGCATAAAGATTTTCACAAGTTTGAATCTTTTCTGTGACAAATGGAGAAGCCTACAAAACAAAGATAAATCAATAATATACCTCTGATCGATTGCTCAAATAATGGAAAAACACAAAGATTTGGGTGAATAAATTTCAACAACTCCCAAGAATCAAATAGTTATTTTCAAAAAAAGGGTTCAAGCAATGTTAGGGTTTATGCTTTAAGAAGCTACAGAGTTGTCAATGTGAGGAGTTTTTCACTTCAAAATATTGATTGAGATTGAATTTGTATTGGTAAACATCTTGATTTTACTAACATAGGGTTCTTTCATGTTCATATTTAGGGGTGACAAAATAAAAGTACAAAATATATAAATATTTATTTTTTAAAATATATATCTCCTTATTTTACATTTACAAAATTTAAAAGAAAGACAAAAGAAAATTAAAAAAAAAATTGGTTGTGTTTCTAGCATAAAATAATGTTGGGAAAAAGCTCAAATATGTCATTAAACTTTCAGAAAATGGCTCATTTATACCATTATTTATGAGTTTGGTTCATTCATGTCATTACCGTTAAAGAAAATGCTCATTCATTCAATAATTTTTAATGGTGGTTTTGCAACCAAATTATAATTGGCCACGTCATCAAACTTTTTAATTAAAAAATAAAAAAAATCAGTTTTTATTTAGAATTTTGATTCTTTTTATTAAAGTTGATGATGTGGCCAATTATAATTCATCCACGTCATCAATTTATTTAATTAAAAAAATCAAAAAAAGTTAATTCAATTTTTTCAGAATTATATTTTTTTATTAAAAATTTGATGACGTGGACGAATTATAATTGGTCAAGTGTCAAAAATAGTTTTGCAAAATCATTGTTAAAAAATAATGGCATGAATGAGCTTTTCTTTAACGCTAATGACATAAATAAGCCAAACTTTTAATTAATAGCATAAATGAGTCTTTTCTGAAAATTCGATGGTATATTTGATCCTTTTTCCAATAATGTAATATCTACTGAAGGTAAAGTTTTTTGTTCCAAAAAAAAAATAGGTAGAGTTTGAGATGTTTTTTTTAAAATTTTTATTGAGCATATAAATTTTGAATCGTTACATTAAATTATATTTTACTTTAACTATACGTATTGTGCTTATTGAGGATAACATTATATTAAAAAAATTTAATAGTGAAATTGTGAGTACAAATTTAAGTTTCGTTAATTTTTTAAAAATTTGATCAAATGTGTTGGAAGACTAAGTGAAGGACACCTCTTTTATAAGAGGAAATATTTCACAAATGAAGGGGTCGATTGGTAGTTGGTTTGGAGGTGCATACGTGATATTACGTTTGGTGGTTGATTAGAAGATAAATTATTCATGTACATTATACAAAATTAATATGATATTTAGAAAAATATATAATTCATATGTGTATAAATTATGCATGATTATATATATATTTCATATAAAAATTCTCTCATAACAAATGGAATCTAAGCTAAAGAAATTGATGAATAATTGGCGATCTTAATGGCCGCATGAATAAAAGATGGAAAATAACTATTAGGTCTTTTTTTTTTGTATAAGAGTGCAATATTATTAATTATAAGTTGGAAAATACTAGGGGATTTTTTTAAAAAAAAAAAGATTGAAAAAATAGAATTAACGTTATATATGATTACTTATCTTTTATTTTATTACAGTAAAGTTACAATACTTTTTTTAAATATAAAAATCATTCAATTTTGTTAAAATAAAATAAAATAAAACTATTTTTTCATAACAAAGGACCATTCAATTTTGCCAAATGATCACAACAAGTCACTAAACAAGATTTTTTAAATTAAAAAATTATTTGGCCTTAATTAAATATATACAAATGAAATCAACATAATAAAAGATACATTCATATCCAAATTCAGAATTACTAAGAGCAATGAGAATCTTTAGCATTTACTCCAATATCCTTTGACATAATGTTTGAGCAAGAAAATTTTTATATCATTGGAAATTAAATTAATTATATTTATATATTATCCTATCCTCAAATATAGAATAACATTAAAATTTAATATAACTTATTAATCAAACGGCTTAACACTTAATAAGTCATTAAATTCATAAAATTTTATAATCAAATAAATTAAAAGCACATATATCCATTAACAAAAATTAAATATATTAGACAAAAATTAGAAGAATCATAAAAATATGGATAAGTTAAAACTAATAAGATAAACTAGAGCAATAATCTTAAATAACATTTATTAACTTATTTCTCCATAATAATACATAGTTGATTGAGTACATGAATCATATCCTAATCTTTTCAAAATTAGTAATATTAATTTAAAGAAAAACATTACTATATACTCACATATTAGCATATGATTATTCTAAAGTTTAATTTGTTCCCATAAAATTTCATGTTGTACGACTATATAAAGACTAATACTTCACTCATATTAAACCACATAAAAATGAAGTCTTCACAATACAATTTGCAAATTGTTTCTCTTCTTTTGACTTTATATTATTCATGCTCTTTAGTTCATTGTATACAATTTAATGTATTAATCTACAATGAATTAGGAGCTAATATAGGAGCTCATTGTATAATTATGGGATTTGATGATGGAACTTTGCCAATTCCAAAAGGAACAAAAAGCTCATTTCCAGTAAATTTTGGTGATCCAAATCAAAAGGCAATTGCTTCATGTTCTTTGAGTGCTCAAACATCAAAAAGAGTACATGGTACATTTGTTTTATTTGATAATAAAAGAGATTCTAAAAGATGTGCAAATAATGTATGTGAATGGCATGCAAAAATGGATGGATTATATCTCAAAATTCAAGGCAAACAAGTTTTGCAATTCAAATGGTCTTCTTAAAATTAATTAATGTAATGGGGAGGGGAATAATTAGTGAAGTTTATATGTTGTGAGTGGTTTTTGTTACTTAATACCTTATTAAGTGTTATGTGATAAAGTATATGATTTTAAGTATGGATGTTTTTAATAATAGACATATGAGCTATGTGATAAAGGTTTGAATTCGTGATATGCATCGTATTTTTTTTTATTTTGCTCTATTATTTTTTTTCTTTTAACTGACTTTATTCAATTTGTTTAAAATTGATCATTTTTATGAAATTTTGAAGGACTATATCCTGAATTTCCTTTTATAAAAGTAAATAATTGGGAAAATGCATAAGTATTTCCCAAGCTATGTTCGAAATCTCATCTCAGAAACACACATATACTGTACTAAGGTCCTATTATTTATAAACTTATTTTATAAATAATAATCTACGCCTTTTCGGCCTGTGACACTATCTTCTGAGCTCAGCGCGTGTTGACATTTTTTTCAAGCTAATATCACGTAGGCTGAAAAGAGGTAAAATATTATTTATTAAATAAGTTAAGGGTAATAAGACGTTAGTATAATATAAATGTGGCTCTGGAATTTCGGACATATGTTGGGGATAATATTATTTGCTACTTCCCATAGTTCATATAAAGAAATAGGCGGCTAGCACATAAGTCCTGTTTGAGCCGTCGAGGGCACCAATAAGATAAAACAATCATCAAACTTCAACTAACCAACAAACAAGGCCAACATGACCAATAATGTAACTATTCAATCGAATACACTAATTATGTTTAGAATTCAGAACTATTTTTGCAGTAAAAAAAGGATAAAGAAATATATTCAGTTCTGCAAATTTGTTACAAAAAACATTGACAACTCAAAGGAAAGTTTACTTAGGAGAGTTTTAAAGCTACTATTTTATATATATGTCTGTTATCTAAAAACCAACACTACATGGAGCTGCCTACAATCCAAAAAAAAAAGTATTTTGTGTATCGACTGAAAAAATCGCGACTAATGTAGTTCAACATCACCCTTTATTCTCAGAGCATTGATCACTCAAGTCTAGCTAAGCTTGTCAAAATCCAATTGTATAATCAAAAATCCAGAAGAAGTCTCATGTAGACATGAGGCTTTTGGAAACAACATGTTAATATTATAATGTCAACTACTGTTACGACAACAACATCAACCAACTATTACGAAGTAAATTAAACTTTAACCAATGCAAAACATAAATTTTCATCCTTTCGGAATGCCCACAATTGCATCTTCATACCGCTTTTCAAACCGTTCCTTTTTCTCACATCATTCCAGTATTTTACTAAAACATAACTTGAACTTGTCTTTCCATTATTTTTATTCATAGTCCATTTTCTCAGATTGATTTGACTTACTTGACGCGAAGGCTCAATCAACGACACATTCATCTCAGACATTTTAGCTCCATTGCGAGTATTCAAAAGTTGTTCTTCTCCATTATTTAGAAACTTATTACTCATCTGGTTTTGTGGGATTGAAAGCCTTCCTTCTGCTGAATTAACATCCGTATCGAATAGTATTTTTTCAATAACCAATTTAGCTGATTCAACTGTACCCCCTATGAACGTAATCTGATTCTTGAATTCAATACTCAATTCAACAGGAGGCGCAACGGCTTCAGTTCTATCATTAATTTTCCTCCTCTTTCTCACTCTGTTTACTCTGTTTTTTCCTTCATCATCAACCGTTACTATTCTCTCTTCTTTCGAATCATTTTCCATAGCTTTGTTGATCATCGGTTCAACTTCTTCACACCTAAACTTTCTTGGCTGCCTGTTTGGCTTTGATAGTTTCCTCTTTGGGACGAAGCAATCAAGAACTGGATGTTTTTGTTCACGACGATCAACAACTGGATGTTTTTGTTCACGACGATGAAGAACTGGATGTTTTTGTTCACGACAATCAAGAACTGAATGTTTTTGTTCACGACAATCAACAACTGGATGTCTTTGTTCACGACAATCAAGAACTGGATGTTTTTGTTCACGACGATCAAGAACTGGATGTTTTTGTTCACGACAATCAACATCTGGATGTCTTTGTTCACGACAATCAAGAACTGGATGTTTTTGTTCACGGCGATCAAGAACTTGTTGGTATGATGATAAGATGGACTGTATATTCCGAACATTCCTTTCTTCTTTCTTATAACGAAATTCTTTATCTTGCTCCGCGATTAAGTTATCTTCTTCACTATATTTAGATTTCAAGCAAGAAACTTCAGATACAAAAAGCATATAATCAATAGGATGCATATTGCGCGTGAATGTTGTACCCGAAAAATCGTCTAAACTCAGCTGCGTGAAAATCATATTGTGTGTTTGAGAGTGAGAAAGAAAGAAAATATTTATGTATAAATAATATAATTTTCCGGTACCTCCGCCTCGAGTGAGAAAGAAAGAAAATATTGTAAGAAAATATTAGTGTCCTAATAAAGAAAAAAAAGAGGATGAGAGTTTTATTTATACAATAATAATCCAATAGAGTTTAGAATAAGGAAAAAAACAATTTGGTTTAGGATTATAGGAATATTAAGAGTTTAGAATAAGGAAGAAACCAATTTGCTTTAGGATTATAGGAATATTAAGAGTTTAGAATAAGGAAAAAACCAATTTGATCTAGGATTATAGGAATATTAAATAATTTCAAAGTCTACGAAACATTATATACTAACACTTTGAATTTCTTTAGTGTACCACTATGACAAATTTACCATAACTTCAACTCTTTTAAAGTAGGTGTCCTCTAGATATACTTATTATTTTTAATTAACATGTGATTTGAGTGTCTTGTGATTGAAAAGTTCATTAAAGAAAAGAGGGCGTGTGTTAATTAATACATGTAATTAATCACAAGGTTGAAAAAAAGAGGGCGTGTGGAAACTGAAGCTCACTCGACTTTCTATCCAATCAATCACAAGGTTGAAACTGGCTAGAAATTAGTTAACCTTACTTTTTCTACACAAAATAGGAGAGTACGGAGCCTAAAGGGTACAAAATATTAACAAAAATTCCAAAATGGTATATAAAATTTTATATTAACCAAAATGGCAAAATCGCTGCATCAACAGCGATTTACTCCACCGGAAAAAGCAAAATCGCTGCAGAGGCAGCGATTTTGCAAAATGTGAATATTTTTTTTAAAAAAATGAAATCGCTACCTAGACAGCGATTTTAAATTTTTTCTTTTTAAAATCTCTGCCTAGGCAGCGATTTATAATTTATAATTTTTTTAAATAAGGAAAATCGCTGCCTAGGCAGCGATTTAAAAAAAAAAAAAAAAAAAAATTAAATGCAGAAGTCGCTGCCCAGGCAGCGACTTTTATAAAAAAAATTAGAAGTGCAAGTCGCTGCCTGGGCAGCGACTTTTATAAAAAAAAATTTTAAATTTTTTAATTTTTTTCTTAAAAAGAAATGGAAACAATATGGAATTTTTTAAAAAAAAAATAAAAAAATTAAAGCAGCAATTTTATAAAATTAAAAAAATTATAATATTTTTTTATAAAATCGCTAATTTAAATTTTATTTTTTTAAAAAAAATTATTTTTGAAAAATCGCAGCAATTTCCATATTTAAAAAAAAAATCATAAATTCGCTGAGATTTACATATTTTAAAAAAAATATTTTGTAAAATTTTATAAATTTTATAAAAAAATTTTAAAAAAATCTTATTTTTTTTTTAAAAAATAAAAATTATAAAAGTCGCTGCCTGGGCAGCGACTTTCACATTTCAATTTTTTTTTTTTTAAAATCGCTGCCTAGGCAGCGATTTTCCTTTATTTTTTTTTTAAAAAAAATTATAAATTATAAATCGCTGCCTAGGCAGCGATTTAAAAAAAAATAAATTAAAATTGCTGCCTAGGTAGCGATTTCATTTTTTTTTTAAAAAAATCACATTTTGCAAAATCGCTGCCTCTGCAGCGATTTTGCTTTTTCCGGTGAAGTAAATCGCTGTTGATGCAGCGACTTTGCCGTTTTGGTTAATATAAAATTTTATATACCGTTTTGGAATTTTTGTTAATATTTTGTACCCTTTAGGCTCCGAACTCCAAAATAGGACTACACGGTTACTCTTTACTCTTTCTTGATTATCATATTTTCGATATATGCTACTTAGGGCCCGTTTAGATGGGCTTAATAAAAGCAGTTTTAAAAAAATACTTTTGAAAGTGCTGAAACTTATTTTTAAAATAAGCAGTTATGTGTTTGGATAAAAGTGCTGAAGTTAAAAAAAAATTTGTTGATGTGTTTGGCAAATAAGTGCTGATAAACAGCTTTTTAAATCATAATGTCTGAAATACCCTTAAAAGCTGTTAACATAATAAAAGTTAATTAATTTATATTTTACAGCCATAAATAATTATATTTTGCTATCATTCACATATTTCTTTCTCATCACAAATTATTTCTAAGAGGAATATAAACTTATTATAGATTTTAAAGATATATAATTTGAATAGATCAAAGAATGATTTAAGATTTTATTTTAGTTTCATCCATATGTAATAAAATAATTGTCTATCATTCACATACTTATTATTACAAATTATTTATAAGAGGAATATAAATTTTTATTTAAGTTATATGTGCAACTTATTTTATATTTTTTAATACTATATAATTTGAATAGATCACTTGAAAGATTTAAAATTTATTTTATTTTCATTCATTAGTAATAGTAATTGTCTATCATCCACACGTGAAAAGGGAAAAATGGAAGAAAGATATGTTAGGGTTATGTGGGTAATTTGGAGATTGTATAAAAATATTAAGGGCAAAAAGGTAAAAATGTGGTCAACTTAAAACAGCTTATAAGCTAAAAAAAAAAAAAAAACCCTACCCCAGCTTTTAACTTTTGGCTTAAAATAAGTTTTTTTTTTAAAACTTAAAATATGTTATTTTGAGTATTGTCAAACAACTAAATAAGTCAAAAACCAGCTTTTAAGTCAGTTTGACCAGCTTTTAAGCTGAGCCAAACAGACTCTTATTTTTTAGTTACACCAATTTCACCCCTTTATTTCCTTAAAGACCTTTTATTTGGTTTAATAATATAGTTTTGATTAAAGAAAATAATTGTCCAAATAAATAATATTGACTATACAGATAGTAACTCTGAAAAAAAAAGAATATTATGAGTTAAGATGATCATTTGAGAAATTTGAAAGTTAATTAGTATGTGATATGACATGCCACATAATCATTTAGGCACACCATACAATCAAAAATAGGTGATATGACATGGTATATTAATGGAATAAAGCACACATACCCCCTCAATCTATGTCCGAAATCTCAGAGACACTTATACTACACTAAGGTCCTATTACCCCTGAACTTATTTTATAAGTAATTTTCTACCCTTTTTTAGCCTACGTGGCACTAGTTTGAAAAAAAAGTCAACCATCGTTGGGCCCACAAAATAGTGTCACGTAGATCGAAAAGGGGTAAAAAGTTATTAATAAAATAAGTTCAGGGGGTAATAGGATCTTAGTATAGTATAAGTTTGTCTCTGAGATTTCGGGCATAGGTTGAGGGGATACTTGGGCATTATCCCTGTATTAATCATTCAAAGATTTATGTTGACCAACTTATCCTATTGTGAGTGTTCCTAATCTTGCATAAGTGAATCGTGTTAAATAGGAAGCAAGAACAGCACTGAACAAATTTTGAAATTTGTAGTCTCCAATCAACACAACAATTGATCATGTGAATCATGCCATCTCCTCTATTTTATCACAGCTACCTTCCACCAACACAAATACATATCGAGTAACTCTTAATGTAACAAAACACTTGCTTGTCAAACCTCGCGGATATAGTGCTCACTTTCTGAATGTGAAACTTTGCATTCGTTGTTAAATGTTGGATGAATTAGATGGTGTACTCCAAATTCTTCTCTGCTCATTGAAGCTTCCAATTACAGCGGCCTGTGTTTTATCCCCAAGTCGTTTTGCAAAAACATTGTAATAAGCTGATGGATCCACATTCTCCAATACTTTTACTGTTTTTCCATGCTCTTCATCAATACTGATTTCACCATCTTCACATTCAACTCCAGTAGCACTCACTTTTAACTTCTTCACTTCAAACGTAGATTTTAGTGCTGACAGATCTCCAGCTACTACTACTCCAAGGATCTCACCAATAAACATATCCTGAAATATTAGGAAACGGAGTCTGTCAGCTACATTGTGCAGACAAATATTGCAACGATGTATCTGTTATGAATAACACCAAACAAATTGCTGGAATATAGCAAAAAGATCAGGTGATAAGGGAACACAATGAGAAATTGAGATGAGAATTATATACCACATGTCGGTATGCAGGATGGAGCTTTTGCAGGCGATACAACCTTGACATCAGGCGCCTGGCGAAGACTGCTTCTGGTGTGCTTTTCAAGTAAAGCTTTTCAAGAATTTGAGGGAATGCACTGACTTTCCGCTGCATTCCAAGTTGAATGAGAGTGATATTATGTTCAGAACTCAGAACTGTTCTTGCAGCAAAAGGGTCAAGAAACATATTCAGTTCCGCAAATTTGTTACAAGGAACATTGATGACATTTCCCTTCTCGGTGTTATTATAATTGATGTGTCCCCCAACAATTAATATCTCCTGCATCAAAATTCAGAAGATAACACCTTTCACATTAATGGAAATATCTATGATGGATATCTCAAATTCTCAACCCATGAAGCATAACAGAGTCATTGATATCGCAAGAATTTACATAGAGATCAATTAAAACGGGATTATACAGCTATCTAAGCTAGAGGCTGACTTAATATGTTTATAATATGAAATTTGAAAGGAGTTGACTGACAAAGGAAGCATGCTTATGAGAGGAAAATGTTGAATCCATCCCATTTTTTGGTCAACTTTAGCTATTCAATTGGAACAAGCAATTGTTAAAAAGGAATAGTAATTGGAGTTGAAAAGAAAAGATTTGGTAGTTGGCAAATTGGTAAGATTTGCAACCATTTTTGACTTTGCTATGTTTACATATGTCATTAGTGACATAGGCATGGTTTTATCCATCTATAAATAGAGCATTCTTGCTTATTTGAAGAACACACCAAGTTATAGAGAAAAACCATTTTGAGAGCAAAGTGAGGTATTCCATAGACTATACAAGAAAATAGTCTGTGAAGAAAAATAGAGTGTGAGCGATATTTTAGTAAGACGGAAACCAAAAGAGTGTTGTTCCTTTTGAGTGTGTAGTAGTCACTTTGAGTATTGTATTCGTGACTACACAGTGTAAAATTCCTTACTATAGTAATATCAATTTCTCCTCTTAGTCCGTGGTTTTTTCCCTTATTCAGAAGGGTTTCCACGTAAAATTCTTGTTGTCGTTATTTTCCCATTTTATTTCCATTACTTTTACCATATATACTTTTGTGTTTGTCCACGTTTTCCCAACAAACTGGTATCAAAGCCAAGGTTTTATCTGAGTATGCTCTGTGGTTGCGGCACAGTCTGAACTTCCACATCAGAAAAGATTTACTTTGATTTGCGATAACTATATTTTTTGGGGAAAACAATGGAAGCCAACACAAGTAGAATGGTTACTTTGAATGGCGTTAATTATGCCATTTGGAAGGGGAAAATGGAAGATCTGCTTTATGTCAAGAATTTTTATAAACCAGTATTTAACATTGTAAAGCCTGATAATATAACAGATGAAGAGTGGAATCTGTTGCATAGACAGGTTTGTGGATTCATTAGGCAATGGGTCGACGATAATGTGTTGAACCATATTTCTGGGGAAACACATGCTCGAACCCTATGGGAGAATCTTGAAAGTTTGTATGCTCGAAAGACTGGCAACAACAAAATGTTCTTAATAAAGCAGATGTTAAGTTTGAAGTATCATGATGGTTCTCCGATGACAGACCATCTGAATAATTTTCAGGGGATTATGAACCAATTATCTGCTATGGGCATCAAATTTGATGAAGAAATTCAAGACTTGCTTCTACTTGGTTCCCTACCAGATTCTTGGGAAACATTTAGAACGTCATTGTCAAATTCTGCTCCGGATGGTGTGATCTCTATGGATTCCGCCAAGAGTAGTGTCTTGAACGAAGAGATGAGAAGAAAAACTCAAGGTTCCTCTTCGTCGGATGTCCTGATAACTGGCCCCAGAGGGAAAAATAAAACTCGTGGTTCTCAGCATAGAGAACAAAATAGGAGCAAATCCAAAGGCAGACTTAAGGATATTGAGTGCTATCATTGTGGCATGAAAGGGCACACAAAGAAGTTCTGCAGGAAGTTGAAGAGGGAGAACAATAACAAAGAGGAAACTAAACAAGATGGCAATGAAAATTGCCTAGCCACCGTCACCACCGAAGATCTTGTTACCGTTCTTGATGCAAACATGATAAATATTGCTTGTGATGAGTCAAGCTGGGTTGTGGACACTGGTGCCGCATCTCATGTGACATCAAGGAAGGATTTTTTCTCTTCCTACACTCCTGGTGATTTTGGAACCTTGAGTATGGGTAATGAGACTGTTTCTAGGGTGGTTGGTATTGGTACAATTTGTTTGAAACTAGTGTTGGAACTAAACTAGTTTTGAACAATGTGAAACATGCTCCTGATGTTCGTCTGCACCTAATTTCTGTTGGTGTTTTAGATGATGAAGGATATGTTAGTACCAACGGTG
This sequence comes from Solanum chilense, assembly GCA_032847665.1. NCBI lineage: Eukaryota > Viridiplantae > Streptophyta > Magnoliopsida > Solanales > Solanaceae > Solanum > Solanum chilense. Next base: position 88,718,154 of record CM064963.1, read on the forward strand.
ATGGAAAATGGAAGCTCATTAAGGGTTCCTTGGATGTGGCTCGTGGTAACAAACGTCGTGGTCTATACTGGACTACGGCGTCTGCTTGTGTTGATATGGTGAATGCGGTTGAGAGCGATAACTCTTCAACATTATGGCACAAGAGGCTTAGCCACATTAGCGAGAAAGGACTTAATGTTCTAGCCAAGAAGAAATTATTGTCAAATTTCCAAAGTGCTAAATTAGAAAAATGTGAGCACTGCTTGGCTGGTAAACAAAATAGAGTTTCCTTTAAGTCCTACCCTCCTTCGAGAAAGACAGAGTTGCTTGAGTTAGTGCACTCTGATTTATGTGGTCCAATGAAGACAAAGACATTGGGTGGTGCACTTTACTTTGTCACTTTCATTGATGATTGCTCGAGAAAACTTTGGATCTATGTCTTGAAGACTAAAGACCAAGTGTTAGGTGTCTTTAAGCAGTTTCAGGCTTCAGTTGAAAGAGAAACTGGAAAGAAATTGAAATGTATTCGTACTAATAATGGTGGTGAATATTGTGGACCATTTGACGAATACTGCAAGCATCAAGGTATTAGACACCAGAAGACTCCTCCCAAGACTCCTCAGCTTAATGGTTTGGCTGAGAGGATGAACAGGACCTTGATGGAAAGAGTTAGATGTTTGCTTTCTGAAGCAAAGTTGCCAAACTCATTTTGGGGTGAGGCTTTATTGACCGCTGCACATGTTATTAATCTATCTCCTGCTGTTGCTTTGCAAAGTGATGTACCAAATAGTGTTTGGTATGGAAAAGATGTTTCCTATGACCATTTGAGAGTATTTGGTTGCAAAGCTTTTGTACATGTGCCGAAAGATGAGAGGTCAAAGTTAGATGCCAAGACAAGGCAATGCATCTTCATTGGATATGGCCTAGATGAATTTGGTTACAGGCTATATGATCCGATTGAAAAGAAACTTGTGAGAAGCCGTGATATTATTTTCATGGAGAATCAAACAATTGAAGATATTGACAAAGCGGAAAAGGTAGAATCTTCAAGTTTTGATGGTATAGTTCATCATAATGAAGTTCCTCACACAAGTGTGCATGATGTTGTTGGGTTTGATAATGATGGTGACGCCCAGAATCATGTATCGAATCAACATGTTGATGTTGATAATAACAATGATATTGTTATTGATGATCCTGTTGCTCATGAAGTTGTGGACGAATCAAATATTCCGCTTCGGAGGTCCACAAGACAGCGGTTTCCTTCCTCCCGTTATTCACCCAATGAGTATGTGTTACTCACTGACGGGGGAGAACCTGAATGTTATGAGGAGGTCATAGAAGATGAGCACAAGAATCAATGGATTGAAGCCATGCAAGACGAGATGAAGTCTTTGCATGAGAACCACACTTATGAGTTGGTAAAATTGCCCAAGGGCATGAGAGCTTTGAAGAACAAGTGGGTGTTCAAAGTTAAAGTTGAAGAATACAACTTGAAGCCCAGGTACAAAGCTAGATTAGTTGTTAAGGGATTCAGTCAAAGGAAAGGTATTGACTTTGACGAAATATTTTCTCCTGTTGTGAAAATGTCCTCGATTCGCACAGTTCTAGGTTTGGCTGCTAGTCTTAATTTAGAGATTGAGCAGATGGATGTGAAGACGGCTTTCCTTCACGGTGACCTAGAAGAAGAGATTTATATGGAACAACCTGAGGGCTTCAAAGTAGATGGTAAAGAAAATTTTGTATGCAAACTCAAAAAGAGTCTCTATGGCCTAAAACAAGCTCCCAGACAGTGGTACAAAAAGTTTGAATCTGTCATGGGGGAGCAAGGCTATAAGAAGACTTCTTCAGATCATTGCGTATTTGTACAAAAATTTTCTAACAATGATTTCATCATCCTTTTGTTGTATGTGGATGATATGTTGATTGTGGGCAAGAATACTTCCAAGATTGACGAGCTGAAGAAAGAGTTGTGTAAGTCTTTTTCTATGAAAGACTTGGGTCATGCCAAACAAATTTTGGGCATGAGAATTACTCGTCTTAGAGATGAAAGGAAGATTTATTTGTCCCAGAAGAAGTACATTGAACGCGTACTGGAGCGCTTCAATATGAAGAATGCGAAGCCTGTGAGTATACCTCTTGCTGGTCATATGAAGTTGAGCAAGAAGATGTGTCCTACAGCTAGGGAGGAAAAAGAGAACATGGCCAAAGTTCCATATTCCTCCGTCGTCGGAAGTCTAATGTATGCAATGGTGTGCACTAGACCTGATATTGCTCACGCAGTTGGTGTTGTCAGTAGATTTCTCGAAAATCCGGGAAAAGAGCATTGGGAAGCTGTGAAGTGGATACTCAGGTATCTTAAAGGAAGCTCAGATGAATGCTTGTGTTTTGGAGCATCAAATCCAATCTTGAAAGGCTATACAGATTCTGATATGGCAGGTGACATTGATAACAGAAAATCCACTACTGGATATTTGTTTACTTTTTCAGGGGGAGCTATATCATGGCAGTCAAAGTTGCAGAAGTGTGTTGCACTATCTACAACTGAAGCTGAGTATATTGCGGCTACTGAAGCCGGCAAGGAGATGATATGGCTAAAGCGATTTCTTCAAGAGCTTGGTTTGAATCAGATGGAGTATATTGTCTATTGTGACTGCCAGAATGCAATAGACTTGAGCAAGAACTCCATGTACCATGCAAGAACAAAACACATTGACGTCAGATATCATTGGATTCGTGAGAAAGTGGAGAATGAATCATTTCACGTCAAAAAGATTCACACAAGTGAAAATCCTGCAGATATGCTGACCAAGATGATACCGAAAGACAAGTTCGAGTTATGCAAAGAACTTGTGGGTATGAATTCTCTCTAAAGAAGTTGAAGATACCTTCTTTCAGTAAATGGGACTGGAGGGGGAGATTTGTTGAATCCATCCCATTTTTTGGTCAACTTTAGCTATTCAATTGGAACAAGCAATTGTTAAAAAGGAATAGTAATTGGAGTTGAAAAGAAAAGATTTGGTAGTTGGCAAATTGGTAAGATTTGCAATCATTTTTGACTTTGCTATGTTTACATATGTCATTAGTGACATAGGCATGGTTTTATCCATCTATAAATAAAGCATTCTTGCTTATTTGAAGAACACACCAAGTTATAGAGAAAAACCATTTTGAGAGCAAAGTGAGGTATTTCATAGACTATACAAGAAAATAGTCTGTGAAGAAAAATAGAGTGTGAGCGATATTTTAGTAAGACGGAAACCAAAAGAGTGTTGTTCCTTTTGAGTGTGTAGTAGTCACTTTGAGTATTGTATTCGTGACTACACAGTGTAAAATTCCTTACTATAGTAATTTCAATTGCTCCTCTTAGTCCGTGGTTTTTTCCCTTATTCAGAAGGGTTTCCACGTAAAATTCTTGGTGTCGTTATTTTCCCATTTTATTTCCATTACTTTTACCATATATACTTTTGTGTTTGTCCGCGTTTTCCCAACAGAAAATCTACCTGAGGTTTTAGAGAAGGATCTGCAACTAAATTCTCACAGTGGAGTCAGGATTTATATATTAATATCTGGTTCCTAACTGAAGTATATTGTCTATATTCTCTCCTCAAAGACCACAAGAATGGAAGAACACTTGCCTGTATAACATTGCTTGTTTTCTTTCCTTCCAGAATAAGCTTTGCTATATTAGTCAATGGGCCATTCGCCAAAATAGTAATTTTCGATCCTGGGTCGAGTGATTTCACCACTGATTCCAATACTTCCAATGCTAAAGGTTGTCTGAGTTCAGGATGATCCGTATCTCGAGGAGCTCCAAATTTTACAGAATTTTCTCCTGTGTATCTGGTATTATTCTATGGCTGTTATTTCAGGAATATTTAACTGTACAATGCTATATCAGATGAGAAAGATGTCAAAGTTTATATAACTAAAATGAGAAAAGCAATATGCCAATGTTTGTCAAATTTCATGAATGCACAAGGGAATTTGTTCTTTATTATAGTAGAGAATGTACCTCCTAGGACTTCGAGGTAAAGAACGAGCTAAACCATACAGAGTGTCCGAATCTAGATATCCACCGCTACCTTGTGGAATGGCCTTGCTGTATCTGCAGTCTCCAACTGCAGAGGAAACCGTATCAGACTGGTTCATTGCGAATCCATCTCCAAGGCCCACAGGAATGTCATCACGACCCATCATGTGCAGCAAATCATATACACAATCAATTGTTGCAGCATTTGCCCAGCCAGTCGGACTCACTATTATAGCCTGAATTATTGAAAAGAAGCTGTTTCACATTGAAAGGCATCACTTAATTATGACAAGAAAATATATTATCCCTTTGGAATCGACTGTGTTACCCCAATAGGTTTCTCACAAAAGTGACACAAAACAATTCTCATGACGGAAAACACCAGTTTTATCCCAAAATTGAACATAATGGGATTTAGTTAAACATAAAGTGACATTCTGATTGAGGAAATTTACTGCAACTACAACCAATGTCTGATCAAGAACTAAATTCTTAATATTTCCAGTTGAGGATCTCATTGACAATAAGGACTATGCATAAACAGATGGAACACAACTTATGGAAGGCCAAGTTACCTTGAGATTGATATCTTCTACAGGTAATTTGAGAAGATAGAAGAGAGATAGAAAGTCTCCAGCACTCATATCCATATCAAAAACAAGATTTTTCCCGAAATTCTTTCCCCTCAGATCCGGTTTGTAATATACTTCTCTGTAATAAGGAAACTCTGTTGTGAAATTGAATCTTCCAGTGTGTTCTGCTTGGTTTAAGACCTGCAACCACAAGAAATATAGCATTGGTTTCTGCTGTCTGCTGACTATGTTAAAACTGTAATGCAAAATGTCACAATCAAACTTCAGCTCGGTCTGATTCAGAAAGAGACATGTACAAGTTCCAACCAATTCAGACTGAGAAGTCAGTTTTAAACTTACATCCAGAAAGCTAACAGAAAACTCTCTGTCTAATATGCTGCTAGCATTTCGATTAGGTTTTGCTCGAACAGCAACAAGAACAGGCACTCCTCCAGGCTTCTTAACTTCTTTTGTATAACCATCCTGATAATTGTCATCGATTTAGAACAAGTATGAAATACTGAAAGGTATAAGAAATGAATAGTAATGCAAGAACATAGAGAAGAAGAACAATACCACTATTTCATTTCTAATACTAGTTGATAGAAAACATAAATATCATACTATGGTAAACAGGAAGGACCAACCTTTTCCGCAGATGCAACATATCATCTGTTATTAAGATGAAACAGGAAGTCATATTTCAGATAGAAACAATCAATCACCTGGCATCTGCCCCTTCTGCTCTTGACTATGCAAAAAGGATCACGAAGTCTCGTCTGAACATGGCCGCTGTGAACTCCATTTCTTTCTAAGTTGAACCTTGGAGTTTTATTACCATCAAAGAATGGATTTGATCCATCAGATACACCATATGGCTTATTTGAAGTAACTACAGTAACATTGATATACTCCATTTCAGCGAATTCATTTTCTCCTTGGTGGTTATGTTGTTTACGCATGATTGAAGCAGATATACCCGACATAAATGAGTCCCACATAAAATAACTCTGCATATATCACATTGTCCTCAGTAATCAAACAAATGTCTTTAGTACCACAGAATTTTAAGTTCTATATTCCTGGATTGTTACCCTATAGAATTGGTCATCGAACCATGTATCACGAATGATTTTCAGAGACTTGAAACAGTATTGTGCTTCATAGGTGTGCTGATTCTTTTCAAAGGTCTCCATAAAGTTTTTATTCACAAGAATGGTGTTAGTGGCATCCAATGGGACAATAGTTATTGGAATGTCCGAATGAATAACCTGCAAGATAATATAATGATAACAGGGTCCTGTTCATTAAGATTAGCAAGACATATGGCTACAAATATTAAAACAAAGGAGTTCACAACTAAACGCATATGGGTACATATAATACCTGATATGCAGCAAAAGGATCCATAAATATGTTAAACTCTGCATATGGATTGCTTGTGAAATCTGTAAATAAATTGCCACGGTCACCACATTGTTGAGGTTGGCAAGAGGGACTGGCATTGTCTGGACAGCAACCTTTAGGGTTCTTTGACCTTATGCCACCCCCCATGATGTAAATGTGCTCAACATTTTTCTTTAAATGTGGATTACTTAGAAGAAACAAAGCAAAATTAGTAAGTGATCCAATAAGAAAAACTACTGTGGGGCCAGCTGAAATTGTTTCAATCATTACTTTTTGAGATGTTGGCTGTCGAAGAGGTGAATATGATCTCTTGCCCTGTTTACAAGTTCCATAAGACATAAAGTTTTTATCCAGAAAGAAAATTATTACAAAGGTGCAGAAGGAAAATAAGAAATGATGAGATTATGCTTCATCAAGTCATGTTATTTGTGAGGAACAAAACTAATCTTGTGCTCAGCCATTATCATATATTATTATAAGCATGAAGCTCAAAACTTAAAAGTTGAATTACCATTTCGCCCCTCTAATAAATTAAAACTTATATAATTTATTACTCCTATTTATTCATGCATCACTTAATTACTGAAGTTGAAAGGTTTTTTCAGTTTTAAATTTTGAAGGCACTACTTAACTTACATTAATTATAATGAATATTGTAAATGAAAAGATCACTCTTTTGAACTTTCATATGTTACTTCACTCTTTTTAATTAACTTGAATTATTTTCATCTTCCACATATTATTGAAATGTATAGATATTTAAGACATAGAGAAAGAAAATAACCACACAAATCAAGAACACTCAAAAGCACAAGAATTCATATTCTAACCCTTTTTTCGAAAATTTTCTTGGTCTTCTCTATTGCATGAAACTATATGATGGCACAGTATGGTTCTAATACATTTGAAAATGCTATGTTAACATTTAGATGAACTTACAATAAATCTATTGAAAGAGTAAGTCACGATTTAGATTACAATTTTTTCCTTGTTCTTCCCGTTTTAGTTTTGTTAATTATGATTCTTCCTTCTATATTAAATGATTTTTTGTTATATTTAGATAATATGTTGATATATTAATAGAAAAAAAAAAGTAAGGTGGACTACAATTTTGAGATATCTTGTTCATAAAAAAAATTATAATTCTTTGATTAATAGTCACTGTATAAAATTAATTTCATTGTATATGTTCTTTTTGGCTATATATGATACAATCCTAATGCATAAATTTTCTTTCTGATATGGTGTCTTCTCTTCAATCTTTTGGTGTTATATTACACTGTTTGATAAGTTCTCATTGTATTTGTCTATTTTTTTCCCTATGAAGGTTGTTTTTGGTTGAAGGGTAAAAAAAGATTTAAATAATAAAGTATAAAATTAGATTATCATTTTATTCTTTGTTAAATTAAAATATTATAAAATATTTATTTATAAATAGTAATCATTCTACATGCCACACTAAATATTAAAAATATTAGTTATTATGAAATCATTGAGTTAAATCAATATATAAAAACCATAATCAATGCCCAAATGCCCACTAAAAATTTGCATTGTTATATGATTAAAGTCTTCAAAAGAATGTGTATGTTGTCGCATGTTTTTTTCTTTGTCTATTTTGTATGTGTTTTCTCTCTATAAACTTCTTTAATTTGATTTTCCATAAATTTCTTATTGTTTTAATTGTATTTTTATTTAGGCTAAAGTTAATCTTTTGTGACTATATATAATGCAAATTGGCTAATTACTATCTAAAGTTCTAAATTTACAGTTGTTGATAAATTTTATACATTAAAATAAGATTCCTCGTTTGATGTTATTGTGATTAAACTTCTTTAATTTGATTTTCCATAAATTTTTGATTGTTTTAATTGTATTTTTATTTAGGCTAAAGTTAATCTTTTGTTACTATCTAAAGTTCTAAATTTACAGTTTGTTGATAAATTTTATACATTAAAATAAGATTCCTCACCTGATGATTTTTTGTCATAATTTTATAATTTTATTTGTAATTGTTGGATTTTGTTATTCGTTACATGCATGTACATGTAGAATTCTAATTGTTAAAATGAAATATAAAAAAAAAATTAACATAGGATACACGTGCAACGCACGTGTGCTGAAACTAGTCAACATAAAAGCAAGACTATGATTCACGTTCTTTTTCTTTCCTTTTCCGTCAATCCCATTTCTTTACCAACAGAATATCCAAGCTAGCCTAGACCACTATATGAATCCTCTATATCCATTTCACCTTCATATAGACCCATCACATCCCAATTCTCAATCAGATCCCACTCTTTACCCAGGAAAAAAAGTAGTACACTAGTTATTTTATCCCAAATTATCATCAGACCAGACACAGACACATTTGAGTGAGACATGATCCTTTTGCAGTCAAAAATCCTTTTGCAGTCAAAAAGCTTCTTTCTCCAGCCTTTCCCCTAATCTCCCATGCACCTGTCAGATGTAGCAAGTGCTAAGCGTACTGTGGAATGACTAGTCTCAGGCACAACTTTGGTGTTTTGAGTGAAGCAAGAAGAGGCCAAGGGGTACTGAGGGAATGGAGGTGACTCAGTCATGAAGTGCCGAAATTTGGCACTTCTTACTGAACTGAAGCAAGAAATCTTCTGGAAATGGTAAAGACCTGTTTTATAGAAAATGTAGAGGAAAAGGGGAAGTAAACAGCAATATATGTGATGCATCATTTCTTGAATAGCCAGAAAAGAAGAGAATTGAACCATAATCACAAAGTTGGAATCAATCTGCATATTGTTAAGTCTAAATGTTTCCTATAATCGTAGTCAAGACACATGCGTTAGAGAATTGAGCATCTGTATCTCATGAACTAAAGAGGTGGAGGGAGGAAACTGATTGTTTAACTATATCCTAGTTCGGCACTTTGATGGATATAATAAAAACCGAATTACAAGTTATCCTCTAAAAATATGATTTTATTCGCTTTCCAGCAAAAATAGCTTGTCTATATCTACAATGCAAGAAAATACCTGTGGAAGGAAGCTCTTCCGAAACCCATAATTTGAGTCAATGTCCAGACGTCCTCCATGACCCACAGGAATAGTTTGCCTATATCTACAATATCCAGCTGTACCATTTCCCTGAGGAAAACAATGAGATGTTAGAAGCATATTAAATATAGAAAAAGGAAAAGAAATTGCAGATGTATAACTAAACATTTTGTTTTACAGCACTACAAATATTTTTAACTTGCAGAATTGATTGAAAAGTCGAAAACTCAGAAAACCTTTCTTCACCTGATCTATCATAGGCAGATATCCACCAACATTTGGCAGAATGGTACTATCAGGAAGTATTCCACCTTCACCTCCCACACCAACAGCAATATCATCGCGCCCCATCATGTAAAGAATGTCATACACTTGATTAACAGCATGTCCTGCATCACTCCATGCATTTGTGCTAATAGTTACTGCCTGCAGCAAAAACAATACTCACCTAATTTTCTCTATGACACCTTATTTCATGAAATGGTGATACAATTAGCCCAAACTGTCAGAGGGGCCTACTATCCGCAAAGACTACTCCAAGTTCACCAATGACCGATTACATGCTTTTAACAGAGTAAGTGAACATACAAATTCAGAGTCCTTAGAATGATGAATATCTTCACAATGAATGGAATAACTACCTTAGCATAATAAATATTCTAAATCATGACATGAAAGCCAAGATAAGAAATCGACAATTACAAGTTTGAAAGATCCCAGCACTCATCTAAAGAAGGGAAAGGACATCTGTTTAATGAATTTTTCTAATAAGAATGAGTAATTAGTTCAGTCTACCTATTAAAAGACGGGTAGGAAAATTTACTCGTGGAAAGAAGGAATCTCAAATGTTGGGAAGAAAAAGAGTGCATCTACAAACTGAAAATGTGATACTTTATCCCCATATGCAAGCTGACACTTGTATAAGGATTCTGATAATACTCAAATCACAAACTCAAGTGTTTCTTTGGTCCATATAAATGATTACTTTACTTTTAAAAGAAAATGACTTTTGTTTAAGGAACAATTTTATTTACAGAATGCAAATACTTTACTTCAGTCTCACAACGAAGCTCGTAGCACAGTGCACATACACGACCTTTAACATGAGTATATGACATGAGGTTTCCTACAACAAAAACACTCTACACATACAGATTATGTGAAGTCAAGGGATCATGATAGCTGATATCTCAATCTCAACGACGAAGGAACAAGAAATAGAACCATCACTATACAGGCTACAACCTTTTCCCTTTTTCTTTCACTTTGAGATAACAGTGTTGGTGACCTTGCATGCAACTTGATTATTGTTGGTACATATTACCCATTACTTATAACTCTGTAAACCAAAAGTTAGCCAGATTAAATAATTTAGAGAGAAGTATTGAAAACACTCGTGAACTTGGAGCAAATTATTAGTTTCATCCCTGAACTATTGACAGTCTAGCAATGGCCATGGGGTCGTGTGGATGCGGGATGGGGCGGGTCAATCTCTAAGGAAGTGTGGGGCAGGGCGGGTCAAAATCTTGATTCCTTAAAAGAAAAAATTACATGAATTGATACATTTTAATAAATAATTACGGACTTTAGCGGTACTTTTTATTTATTACCATTTATAGCAATACTATGTTAATCTGCAATATATATTAAAAATGAATTATGTATGCAATATATATGTATTATAATTGTTTTTTTGAAATATATTATGTTTGTTTGGTAAATATTTGATACATTGAGTTTTTGGCCAAAAACATCCTTCAACTATACCTCAAACTTAACTATCCTTCAAGTATTAGTCTTAGCAAAAAACATCCTTTAAGTATTTAAAAGTGAGCAATTTTCATCCTTATGTTAAATTTCATTAAAAAATTTAGGGATCCTACAAAAACATGAGCAGTCACGTGACTATCAATAAAAGTTTTTACTTGCTATATAAGAAGTTCCTGAAAAAAATATTTAAAATAGACATTATTGCTTACGGAAAAAAAATGTTTGGAAGGTGCTATTTTTCTTATTTAGTAACGGAAAGAAGTTGGAGCTTAATTATCTTTACCTTTTTCATAGCCAAACTGTAATTAGATCAATAAAATTTTTGGTTCAATCTGATATTGAAGTGATCAAAATATTGATTATGTCTCGCATTTGAGTTTCTTTCTACATTATTAGAAATGAAAGTTTCCAACAAACGCCACTTCTAGCATATTCAATTGAAAAGAAACATATGTCAACTAATAATATTTTTAACATCAAATATTTTCTGATAAATTAAAATGGAAGGATGAAAATTGTTCACTTTAAAAATTAAAATACTTGAAGGACGTTTTCTGCTAAGAATGATACTTTAAGGATGTAATTTAAGTTAGGGGGTATAGTTTAAGGATGATTTTGGCCAAAAACTCTTGTAGTATAAGTGTATTAAACTATGTGATAAATGTATCATCCATCATTAAAATAAATTATAATATGTATTAAATTTGTATTATAAATGTATTAAAAGTGGTCAAGTAAAAAAAATGCTATTACTATTAATGATAAATATTTTTTTATTATTGTGTATTCATGTAAGTTCCCCTTTTTTAAACTTATGTGGGTCCGGGTCTCCTCCAATATTTATTAATGCAGTTTTACAATCTGCATTTGAGCAACTCTAGGAGACAACCAGTTTGCAAATTGCAATAGTAAACATTTAAATATGTATTCACATGAGATGCCACAGGCAAGAATAATATAGTCAATCATAAAATAATGAAAGAATTTATTTCTCTAAATATTATAAACTATCATGATCTATTAAATAAAGAAAATGATAAAACATATTCTTTAGTACAAAGTCCTAATGGTGATTTATAAACTTTGAAATGTTTGTATAGGTACATTAATAAAATTAGAAGAAAAAAACTTAAGTGGAGTCGGGCGGGGCGGATTAAGAATTTTGTGGGTTTGACTAAAAAAGCTCTACATCCGCCTCGCCCCGCCCCATTGCCTCCCTAATAGCTTTAAAAGCACCTCTCTACTTGACTAACTAAACTCAAATACACCTCAATACACGTCAGATCTGACACATGACATAACAAGTAGGGATGAAGTTTGAAAACACACCTAAATCGTGCGAGAAATTAGGGATGTATTTCACACTCAAGTTGCAAGATTCAGTTAGTAAAGTAACGGTAAAAAATGTTTTTAAGTGTGTCAACAGTTCGATTATTAATTCACGCTAAGTTTAAGTATATTCTCTATACTTCTCTCAACAAATTTATCATAGTGTATCCTCTAGTAAATTCTAGCTATATGAGCTTGTTCACATTGTCAGTCTCAAAGCCCGAATAAATAAGGTGGGTTGTCAGAGAGCTCGGAAAAAACCTCTCTACCCTATAAACGTAGCGATGGGTCCTTAGAGTGGGACTGTTGTTGTTGTCTCCTCAATTGGGCATGCAAATAACAAATTAATACTATATTTATGGGGAAATATAAAGTAGAGTAAAGTGAAAGCAAACCTGCAAGTCGATTTGGGATGGGTTAAGCTTCAAAAGGTATAATAGAGCAAAGATATCATCAGTACCCATGTCTGTATCCAAAAGAACCCGATGACCCTTTACTCTATTACATCCAAAAATTGAAATCACAGTCATCATTAAAACTGCTCTGCCTAAAAAACCCAGAAACAGCATTGCCGCTTTCTCTTTCATCACTACAAAATTTGATACAGAGATGCTCTGATTCTTGATTCTGAAAATTAAAAAAAAAAAAAAAGCTTCTAACAATATTAGCTATAAAATAGGAGCAGCAACTTTGTCTAGTTGGAATCTTTCTTGTACATAGTGATCAGCACTTTTGTATGGTGATGGGTGAATGATTCTTATCAAAAAATTTATCGGGATAAAAATGTCAAATTTTCTAAATCGTCATTCAAATTTAGAGAATTGCTTTAAAATATCACTCCATCCATTTCATAGAAAGAATAATATAATTTGACTTGACACGGAATTAAAAGAAAAAAATTAATCATGTGATTCTAAATTAAAGTTATGTCAAATGTATAAAATTGTCCTTTAATCTTGTGGTCTTAAACATACCACGTGAAAAATTGTTATCAAAAAAAAATTATTCTTTTTTAAACAAACTAAAATGAAAAGAAAATCATTCTTTTTTAAATGGAGAGATTATTTATGTTTCATTTAGAATCAAAATATCACTCAATTATCATTATTTTTCTTCAAATATATTTAACACTCAAAAAATACATTTCTCTCGAATTGGCAAGACATTCAAGTTTTTTTTTTAAAATAATAAACTTATTCAACTAAAATAAAGATATATATATATATATATATATATATATATATATATATATATATATATATATATATATATATATATATATTAATTTATTAAGAATAAATTTTTATAATTGAGAATCTTTTATCATAATTAAACTTTTTATTTTTTTTATGTCACGAAGATTATGTTTTTACAAAGTATTATAATATCATCAATTTTGAATACTTATAAACATCATTAAAAAAATATTGATATACAAATCACTCATGATTGCTAACTTACATCAATGAATCATAAATATTAAAAGTCAATTAACTATTACGATAATATTATTTTTATTCAAAATATAATATTAAATACCTCAAAAGTCTCCTTATATTCTATTTGATAGATCATGTCAATAAATCATCATTTAAAAAAATGATACACCTATTTAATTCATCAAACTTATATCTCTACGAAATAAATATACAAATTCCATGAGAATTCATGAAGATTATGAATAAATAAATAAATAATCTAATTCCTATATATATTTTTACCGAATAAAATTCAATAAAAAAATCTCTATGTGCAATTATTACCTGATAACTTTTAAAATTCCTAAGTAAGTTATTTGATGATTTTAAACAATTTTTTTCATATAATTAATCAAATAAACTTGTAAAGTTAATATGAAAGAGAAAATTATTATTTGACTTTTTTAAAATTTAATTTTTATTTTATTCTTTTATTCTATATTATATGATATTTTAACTTCTCATAAAATTAAGTACCAATATATATTCTTTATCTCATTCCAAATTTATAAAATACAAGTAATAATTAATTGAATTGTCTATTTTAGTTCAATAATATGCAAATTATATGATATTAATATACTTATAAATAAAGATCAAAATTTCATTTTTCTAATATGAATATTGTTCACTTTCTATTTTATCTTATTTAAAAGAAAAAGATGTTGTAAATATGTATGGATTTCAAAGCACCCAATTAATTGACCTTTAATATTATTTATATATTATATAATAAATGATTAATTGATATAAGTTGACATTCCTAAGTGATTTATACATCAATATTTCTTTTCTTTGAATATATGTGCTTATAATTATTCAAAATTGATGATATTATGGTAACTTTTTAAAATTATTCTTCATTGCATAAAAAAATAATCATAACAAAAGATTCTTAAGTATGAAAATTTATTTTTAATAGAACTAGTGTATATTTTTTTTTTATAGTATGATCGTTATTTCAGTTAAATGAGTTTAATAAATTAAATTAGTCTATTATTTTTTAAAAAAACTTCAATGATGTGTCATGCCAAAACTAGAATAGAGTGAGACTCCTGGAGTGTTAAATAGATTTGACATAAGAAACAAATAATTGGAAATTACTTCGAAACATGGTGACAAATCAAATTAGTCATGCACATGAGTTGATAAATTATATATTGCTAAAAATCAACGCTAACACATTGTAGAATAACCGAAAGTTTGAGACTAACAGAACTAAAAATATGAAATTAAATTTAGTAAATCAAGGACTTAATATACACAAAAATGTTATAAATATAATTTATTAATTTAAATCAGGTTATCGATTAACTTGTTAAGAAAAAAAATCAAACCGTTAAGAGTTGATAACCCGATAATAAAAAAAAAGAAGTCAAAATCACTATCAAAAACGTTAAACAATAAACCATTATCAATAAATCAATAGGTTTTTTCGATTAAGTTAATCGATCTCAGTTCGATTTTGAACAGCTCTAACCCCTTTCTCTTACCACATTCCGCCATTCCAAACTTTTACTTTTTTAAAGAAAAAAATCTTTTATAAAAGTTTTTTAAAAAATCTTATTTTCGTCTTGCCCACACTCCCAATCCTTTCAAATAATACGTTAAATATTATATTTATTTATTTATTTATTTTTTAAAAAAAGAACTTCTCCACCCCGCATAACTTTAAGCTTCAGATTTTTTTTCTCGTTTTATTTTTGATATTTATATATATAATCTAATGCATTCAATCCCAACTAGTTTTAATTTAATTATATTAAAATATTATAAATTTGGAATAGATGTGCACAAAAAAATAAATATATATATGCTATTTTTTATAATATTAATTATGTATTGATTAATATATTTAACAGACAATATATATCTTAATTATCTAACTCAATACGATCATTTATAAATAAAAATATTTTATCAAATCTTTAATTTTTCACTTTTTTGATAATTAACTTTTATTTTAAAACTTTATCTAAATGTGCCATTACACATTTACACTTGTAATTTCATTAAGACAAACGAATAGGTCATCATAATTACTACATTATGTAATCATTAGATTGTGTAATTACATTAATTTTAATTATCAAGTGACTTTTCAAATAAATATGTGATATAAATAAAATGATTAATCTCTGTCAATAGACTTGTTAAAGCCCTGAACCACAACATACTTAGTACTGTGTTGTCACATAGAGATATGTTTTGGGAAAAGAGTCAAAGCTATTCGAAAAGGTCTAGATATATCATCCGTTTAAAGTTTGGTTCACTCATGCCTCCGCCGTCCAACTTTTGGTCCAAATATGCCCTTATGGGCGTTAGTTGTCATGTTGGACATATCCAACTCATTTTTCATTTCTTTAAATGCCACATGGAATTGTCATGTCATTTTGACCTTACCTAATGACATTTGTATGAAAATGGAAAGATATTCGAACTCATAAATACCTATCCTCCCCATAAATCAACCCACTTTTAAATAAATTATCCGACCGATTTTCAACAATTTTGTTTAATTTTAATTTTTTCGATAATTCCTAAATGAGTAATTGGTTAATAAAAAATTAGGAAAGATATGAAAAAAATATAAATTTAACATCAAAAATTCACAAATAATTATAGCAACCTTAAATTCAATTTAAACACTTTTCTAAAAAAAATTATTTTTTGGATAAATCCCAAAAATGAGTAATTGATTAATAAAAATATGAAAAAAAATATAAATTAATGCCAAAAATTAAAAAAATAAACAATAACCTTAAATTCAACATTTTTTTAATTTTTTAATTTTTTCGGCAAATTCCAAAAATGAGTTTATTAACAAAAAATATAAAATTACGCAAAAAATTCACAAATAAAAAATAGGATAATATAAAAAAAAAACTGTTGAAATTATTGAATTTAAGATTAATATATTCATTTGTAAAATTTTGACATATTTTTTTATTTTGTTTTCATATTTTCCCTTTTTATATTAATAAATTACTCATTTTCGGGATTTGTCAAAAAAAATTTAAAAAAAATAGAACGAAATTTTACTATATTTATTTGTCAACTTTTGGCTTTAATTTATATTTTTTCATATTTTTTATTAATCAATTATTCATTTTCGAGATTTAACGAAAAAATAAAATTTAAAAAAATATTGAAATGTTTGATTTAAGGTTACTATATTTATTTGTTAATTTTTGACGTCAATTTTATATTTTTTTAATATTTTTCCTATTTTTTATTAATCAATTACTCATTTTCGTGATTTATCAAAAAAATAAAAATTAAACAAAATTGTTAAAATGGATCAAATAGTGAATTTAAAAGGAGTTGATTTATGAATCAAATTAGGTGTTTATGATTCCAAATATATTTCCACTTTCATATAAATGTCATGTGGTAAGTTCAAAATTACATGACAATTCCATGTGACATTTAAAGAAATAAAAAATGAGTTGAATATGTCCAACATGACGACTAATACCCATAATTGGACCAAAAATTGAACAGCGAGGAATGAGTGAACCAAACTTTAAACGAAGGATATATCTAAACCTTTTCGAATAATTTAAGGGCATATTTGACCCTTTTCCCATATGTTTTTAGATCTTACAGTGAAATCCTCCTTTTTTTTATATATTATTTGTTGAAATAAATAATACATATACGAAGTAGTACACTACATGACATACATTCAATGATTGAGTGACAGTAAATGCAACTTTTTACACTAAATCTTTCATAAAATTCTCAATCAACATTCACCTGTAATAGAATCACAATTCACAGCCCCTTTTTACGTAATATCTAGTGACAAATGCCCAACTAGGCAACCATTAGGATTTGAACTCGCAACGTTCTGACCTGTCGCGCCATTGGACTATCCCGTCAGGGACAACCAGAGTACACGGCTACATGTCGATATGCAGAAAGAACATGAACAGACCTACTTGAGCTTTGGAAATTTCAATCAGTGTGTACTCTAATAGCATCTTTCTGCATGCTGCTACTAGCTAGTATCAACTTAAGATCGCCTCCATCGTCTGGATAGAGGCTTCTTTGGCAATGGGCTTGTATCAGCACCAGAAAACTCCCATTTAGCAATGATACCGTCCCATCCAGAGCTAACGAGCGTAGGGTAGTAAGGGTGCCAGTTACAGTCTCTCACCGGCTCCTGATGGTAATCAAGTTTTGCAACCCGAGCTCCACTCACCTACAAAAGGAATGAACGAGATGCATGATGGTAATTGGTAACCAAGGTTTATCAAGTCCGTTGCTTCCAAAACAAATTCAATGCGACATGAGCAAAAGCTACCCCAGACACCACACATCATCAAAAAAAGAAGGATATACGGGATACACAGCTTGACCTTCGTATTATATTATATGAAGCATGTCCAGCATTGGAACTTGGAAGCGACATATATTAAAGGGCATGCTTAAATTAAACTTCTTTTTCTGTAATCAACCATCTAATTGGATAAATAACATTTTTCTTAAGCTAATCTTTGACTGCTTAATCGTCAAGTTAGAGAAAGGGGAGTTCAAGACCATAGTTCCACCAGTCCCTCAGATTATCAAGCTAACAGTAATTGGCCTAAACAAATCCAATCACTGAAAGGCGCAGAAACTCCAAGCAGAATGCATGTATCCAAGTCCTACGAAGTACTTAGTAGATTGCGACAAAAGATTCACTAGCTAATGAACCTAATATATCAGCTTATGATATATGAAGCAATAAAGTAGGACGTTGAAAAGATAAAAGAACAAAAATTAAATAAGGGTATAAAAATCCAAGCATACCACATCATAGATATAGACAGAAGAATCGCTTGATCCAGCGTAGATGAACTTTTGCCCTGTGCTGCAAATTAGAATATTTGCTGATTAGACGACTGTTCTACAGATGGCATCAAATACCAGAATCAAGGACCAAAACGCAACACACTATAGGAACATGACTCACAAGGTTAATAAATTCATGGATCACGATAAAACTAGTTATTATTATGAGTGTCCTCTGTATGGAACAAAATATTTTCCAATTTTATCATGTGTGGTTGGTCAAAGTGAGGAAAATAATTTCCTTGCAAATGAGGAAAATGAGCTCCCTCATGGAAGTAGGGAAAACAAATTGCATAAGTCACCTTCCAAGTTTATTGTCTCTCCTCCCCACCAACCAAACACCTCCAACCCCCACCCCTTGACCATCCCACCCCCGAACCCCCACTCATCCCACTGTCATATTGTTTTACTAGATTACATATAAATGCTCTTGAAATAAATTAAAAAATTGCTTACGTACCAAACATTAGAAAATAAAGTACACTTGTTTTCTAGGAGAACATATTCCGTGGAAAATAATTTCCTTCAAACCAAACACTTAAAGCTGAAGCAATTCCTTGATTAACTGTTGATTATACCAAGCAAATATTGGACATTGGTCTTGGCCCTTAGGTGAGGATGTCTCACGAAAAATCCATGAAGTTAAGAAAATCAATTCCACGATTTCTCTCTATTTGTAATCCAATACAAAAATCAATTGGTTCCATAATACAAGCAATAAAACTGATGCCAATTAATTTGGAATATTCAAAAATCTGGAATTTCTTGAGCCACAACAAAGAAACAATTATGATATGCAGAGGCACTAAAAATTCCAAAGCTGACAAAATATACTTATAGAAGCAAGAAAAGTTGGCTAAATATTTTATTTAGAAACATGTTTAGCAAAGAAAACTCGATAAATATTAAGAATTGCATGAAGCACCAACCTATGTGCAGGAGAGAAATAGCAGCGTATAAGAGTGCGCAAGACTGAGTGGCCTTTATAAGTAGACAATGACAGGTCATGTGGATTTCTCTTGTTTCTAACATGCTCTGGGTAGCCCATCCATCTGTAATCCCAGTCATAACTTCTAGGCCTTGGGGAGCTACATAAAAGAAAGTAGCCTTATTAGCAGTGCCAATGAGATCTTCTTTGGCCTCAAGTGGCAACCATTATAGAACAATTCCAAACAGGTTAAACCAATAAGCCCACTCTCTGCATAACACACTCAAATATTTCTATATAATGAAGGGTAGAGCAAATTACTCAGGCAATGTAGGCCCTCATGATTCAAATGCACTGATGCACAAGTAGACAGGGAAAAGAAAATCACTTCAAGGACTAACTATGCCCATGGGGGGCGGAAAGGAAGATGTGTCGAGGAAAAAGTAGGAAAGGGAGACGGACAACAGAAAATGAAAAAAAGAAAAAAAGGATCAAGTGAGACATACTAATTGATGTTAGAAGACATTTTCCTTATATCCCAGAGTTTGATAGCCTGATCTTTCCCATTTGAGATAAGATACCGGCCATCTCCTCGAGTGTCAACATATGTAATGCCTTCTAGATGTCCAATGAGAACCCCAGCTGCTTGCTCTCTAGTACCAAAGCAACGCCTGTCCCAAACCTGAATATGATCAAGAGCCCTTTCTAAGTCAAACATAAATAAATGCAAATTCTAAGAAAAGAGACACCATCAGTATTTCGGCGGTCCATGAGAATCCTAACGAATCCTCCAATGCTAGTTAAAAAGAAGCATTTTTTAACTTACCAGAATCATTAAGGGGTGGGTACGAAGCTGAATTTAGAAATGGTACAAACACCATCGGTAAACAAAACTATAAATGACAAAGGGTTCCAATGACCCATCTATCTGAATTTTAACAGGTAACAGCATCATGAAATATGCTTCACTAAACAGACATTTTACCAGTCTTGGGTTGGTTAAGTAACAGCAGAAGTAGCCTAGAAAATGGTCATAGGAAATGAATTAAGTCAATCAAAAAGTAGGATAAACTTACCTTACACAGGCTATCATCGCTACCAGAATATATGAGGTGTCCAGTTTCGTCAGCAAAGCATACAGCATTAACATCAGACTGCAATGAAAAATAGCAATCAAATCACAGTATGCTTTTACATCTGTGTAGGAAATATCTAAGAACCTGAAAGAGTGCCTACAAGATGTCTATTACAGCATGCGATGCATTAAGTATTAAGCATAAGACACCCACTTCACAAGCTCTTGACATCAAATGGCAAAGTTTAATGGATATTTGGTCAAACTTGTGAATTAAAGTTCCTGAGGAGATTAATAACTTAAAAGTTACTCAGGAACATAGCACAACAAGGTAAAATGCTGCAGTACCAAAATAAGTTTATTGTGATATTTAGGAAATTCTCGTTAAAAGAAGCATTTTACTCTATGCATATATTGAGAACATAAATCAACACTAAATCTGCGAGTCAGAAATTCTATGATCATGCTAAAATACTAATGTCCTCTTTCAGGAAAGTGATAGGATAAAACTGTGCAGATCAGCAAAAAGAACAGAAAGAAAAGTGACATGCTAAGGGGAAATGCAACATAAAAGGAAATGTCATAACAATGTATACACAGGTTCTAAGAACCAACTCTCACTTAAGTGTAATTAACTTTTGTAGGTTCAACTCTTCCCCTCACCAAAAGAAGAGAGATAAGAAATGCTAAATTAGATAAAGCACACATAATATTTAAATGATCTAATGCCGGAAACATTATTTGAAGGTACCTAATTCAGGGGCACATCCAAATTCTTTTTAGATTTCATGAGAAGATAAACTTAGAAAATAACATCATATGAAGATGATACCAAAATGATTGGTTAGCCACATCTGCTATAACTAGAAGAATATCACAATACCATATGAGCCGGAATTCGGAGACTTAGCCTTTTTGCTTCAAGATCATAAACATATATTGAACTGTCGCTGCAGCCAGCAACAAGTTCTCGCCCATCAGTAGAGAACTTCACAGAGAATATTCCAAATGTATAATTGTCATGATCATAGGTAGGGGAAGAAAATTCCAAGCCTTCATGAATTTCCTGCAGAAAAAGAAGAAATACCAGAAAAATTAACATACACCAAAACTCACGAACTATATGCTCAAAAGTTATGTTGTCATTGTAATGACTTGAACCAAGTTAAGATGGGCGGCCATATCATCAAGGACCAGGTGTCCTCCTTAAATTGAACTTTCAGACAAATGCAGCCAAAGTTTATCTACCTAATTACTACTTACTCCTTTTTGTAAGGAAGCTCCCCATCCATAGGAGATCTAAGGAGGAGTACTGGGGTCAGACTTCTGCACAATAGCTTCCTATTAGAAGATCTAAAGAAGACTCAGCTACACACTGGAGCATCAAAACTAATTTGCTTTTGATCACAGATCGGGAGAACTAGTAACAACTACTTTTAAGGCACTAGGTGAAACTTAACTAGAAAATGATTTGAGTATTGCTGAACTACAAGGTATTAGATACTTTCATCATGTGGTTGATTGATCACTTTCAGCATAAATCCTCTTTTAGAAATAGTGACAAGAATTCAAGTGCCAAATGAGGTCCAATATCCATGATACCATAATAAAAAGCAAGAAACTTCTGTTGTTTATCCTCCACATTGATATACATTAGTGTATGCAAAAATCCAGAAGGGGTGATGTAAGAGGGTTCAAAGTATGCATAACAGAAGCATGAAACTATAGTATAATTTTTCACTTGTTAGTCTTACAAATGCAAAAGAAAGTTGAAATTTAATACCATCTCAGTTAAAACACCTCTATTATTATACAAAGTCTTTGTATGGCTATCAAAAACCTACATTGACACTTGAGAGCATTGATTATAGAAATTCAATATGACAGTCATGGAATACACCATTTCATACCCAATGACTCCCTTAAATAAGACTTGCAATTGTCCCAGTGGAAATTATAGTGACACTATTACTTCCCTATAACGAGGCACAACATACCACTTCTTGCTGAATCAACTAATATAACAAGATGCACAGGATACACTAAATTAGCATCATCACCTTAATTACCCTAAAAGTAAAGGGGACGCAAATGATGCCTGCACTGTTCATGCAGGTGATCAGAAATTACAACAAAAATTCAGATTCTTCATTTGAAAACCACAGTACTGGTAAAAGTTAGTTCCTCTGTATTTGAAATCTACAGTCATCTTTATAGCACGAAATTCACAGGAGTGCCCATTAATGACTTCTATGACATCGACAGGTGACAGAATAGTGCAGCAAAGATGCATATCATAAGTCTTCTATCTTTTACATGCTTTGACATAACAAGTAAGACTTACCGTAACATTTGCTACAGACTGTTTCATGCCAGATCCAACATCAACAATATGGACAATGGGTGAAATACTGGAATAAACCTGTGGATCAACACATAAAAACCAACCCAGAATAGTGACAGAAGAAATGACAGCAGAAAAACATCGTGTATTAGATGCTATATTAACCAAATTCAATAAGTTATAGATGCATCACATATTAAGAGCTCGCGATAATGTACTGAAAATATCTTTCATGATGTAACAAGAAAAACAAAGATTATCCTCAGTTACACAGACTCTGTTGAAGCAAATCAGAAATAAAGCAGCCAGATTTATTTGGGAAGGCATTCATCTTAATATCTATGTAAGGTGTTATGCAACAAAACCACATCTACAGAGTCAAGAACTACTTTTGTATCTTTTAACAGATTCCTGGAAGCATAAGAACCAACCAAATCTCATTTATAACCACGTGGACAAGGACTAATTATGCACAAAGTTGTGCTAATCATCACGAACTTACAAGAAAACGTTGGTCAGGAGAAAGCGATGTATCGGTGATTGTCCATCTCAAACTTTTTGCTCTAATATCCTTCTGAATTTTCCAGCCTTGATCAACATTATATATCCTAATATGACTTTCCTGTTTCCAGGAAGAACAATAAGATCATAACATGACATTGGGCACGAAACATAGCTAAGAACTCTGTATATATCCGGAAATAGAAAATTCAGCTACATGGATCAAACCTGAAATCCGGCAACAAAAAGAGAACCATCGGTCGAAAACTGTGAAACATAAGCACAGCTCCTCATTTGGTCAACTACAGAAGGACCATTTGTTGGAAGATACCGGCTCAGAAGATGACAACAATCAGATGACGAAAATCTTCCTCTGCCTGTATAATTCCCTTCTCTAGCAGCCAACATTTTAACAGATGAAACTGGTTCTTTTCCCTTGCCAGGAAGCAGGTGTCTCATTCTTTCATGGGGATTTGACCTAATCTTTGTAAGTTGGGAAATTTCATGATCAAGAACACTTGTTCCACCCCTTTCATCAATAAGTTTCATCCCATCTCCCCTAGCCCTTTCATTCAAGAACCTTCTAGACCTGCTCATTCTCTATCTTTGTCACTTCCCCTCAAAGTACCTAACCATACTACACCAAACTGAAGAACATATTTTAAGTAAGATGGGGCACTCAATCAATACACTAGCTATCAAAATGAATTGAGGTAATTTGAACAACCCCTATAGCTTCAAATTCCAAAAGATGGAATCTTTTTCATACAACATACAGAAATAAATGAACTGAGGTAATCTGAACAACCCCTTTAGCTTCAAATTCCAAAAGATGAAATCTTTTTCATACAACATACACAAAAAAATGAACTGAGGTAATCTGAACAACCCCTTTAGCTTAAAATTCCAAAAGATTGAATCTTTTTCATACAAGATACAGAAAAAAGTTCTTAAGATCAAATTATACAGTTATAGTGAGCAACAGAACATGTAAACAAGTGAACTGAAATGGGAAAAGAAAAGTTTGATACCTTAGGATTGAGAAAAAGGCACAGAATCCAAGAAAGTAAATTTTGATTTTGTTGAATTTGCTCACGGTTTGTGTAGCGAATACGTGGAAGTAGAGGGTCTACTCCTGGAAGTTGGAAAATCCGCTAACACCTATTGGATTTAGCTAATAGCTGGGGTGTTCTGGTAAGGCCCTGGTTGGATCACATATAATTTAGAGTAAGTCGGTTGGTTTTTGGTCAAAAATAGAAATTAAATAATTTTTAAATTATAAAAGTCAAAGTAAATTAAATATGATATACATTGACTATTATAGTTTTGATTTGATTATTGATCATGCATACACTATGATAAAATTAAAAGATAAGATAAAGATTAAAAAAACAAATTAAGTAAATAAAAAATGATCAAAAAAACACATCAATTATTTGTTATGGCCCTGCAAACCTTAATGATGTTCGATTTTTATCCGATAACAAGAAATTGGAATTGATTATTAATGCTTTTGTTTTAGGGAAAATCATCTTGTTAGACATACATATATACCATCTTGTTATATATATATATATATATATATATATATATATATATATATATATATATATATATATATATATTGATGATTGGTCGAGTAAATAAGTTGAGTTCAAAGTGGATTTGTTGTGCGAAGAGTACGTTATGATCTGTAGTCGTGCCGTCACAGTGGATAGATCTAAAGCTTATATCGTTCTGGCTATTAGTCTTTTATCTACATCTTTCCTCGTAGTGTGACGTCATTTATAAGAAAATTTCCTCAGTGGAACTAAAAAAAAAGTTGAATGACTTTTTAAAATAATTATTGTTTATTGAACATATATCTACATAACAAATTACTACTAGTAATCTATTGGACATTGTTTGAGTTATTACTTTTTCAAAGTAGAGAGCAGTGGCGGAGGGAGAATTTTCATTAAGGGGTTCAAAAAAATTAATTATGTAAATAATATCCATAAATAAACAGATCAAATCAAATAAAACGAGTAGGATTAAACCGCCGAATCAAGTAGAGAAGAATTTTTAAATATTTGACTTTATAATTAGGAATTAAATTAATAAATCCTAAATTCCCAATCAACATTTTAATTTTTTGGAACTAAACATCTCTCAGATTCAAACACACAATCTCGTGGTCAATAGAGCGAATTTCTAGACCCCCAATGCCATTACGCTACACCTTTGGTGTATATTCAGGGAGTTCAATAGTGTGTACACAAAAAAAAATATTCTCTTGTACTTTTTTTCTTAGACTTGAACAAAAAGATTGAACTAACCAAAAATAATAATAAGGCCCCTAAACAGGCTAATATTACATTTCATTCGATATTATTCTTATATACTCTACGGAATGATACCGAGCCGCCCTTAAAAGGCTAAAAGTCCAACAAATGATTGGATTGCATAAAAGCAGGAACAAGATATGTTTTTTTCTTCTTTCTGAATGCAGCTTTTAAATTCATCTATCATTCAACAACATATTATCTCTTGGCTGCAGAATAACAACTCTAAAATTAAATCTATTTGCTACAAAACCTACCATAAAATCTACACTGTCGATTTCCTTTCTTGGGATATCCGGTTTTGGTACAAAAGGGAAGCTTCCGTTGATCGCATTCCTTCTTTTGTTTCTCCAACGTCAAAAAATTTGAACCATTTCTCGATAAATTATGTCTGTGATCCGAGGTCCATCTAGTTGTCTTAAACTACATTGTGAAATTTCAAATCAAGAATTGATGATAGCCTGAATTTCCTCCAATGTTTTCCCCTTTGTTTCTGGCACTACCTTTGCTACAAATAGTATAGTGAGTACAGAGAATCCAGCATATAGCATAAATGTACCTGAAAAATCCCGAAAAAATTAAGAAGTTTAGTCTTAAAGAAAAGCATAAAAGATGTTACAAATTTCGTATATGCATAGTATCTAGAAATTTACCAGTGCTAGTCCAGGCCATGAGGAAACCAAACGTGTAAGAAACAGCCCACGCGCCCAACCAGTTCACTAACACTACCAGGCTTCCAGCAGCACTTTTTACATGAATTGGGAATATCTGCAATATTTTGAGCAGAAATTTACAAATTATAAGGTTACACAATATTTCGATAGAAGTGATCAAAGGTGTATCCAGCTCGAGCTCAAGCTCATGTCAAATAACTTTAGACTACGTAATTGATGGAACACTACTTGAGAACGGCTCCTTCTACTAAAATAAAGCATGTGGACTGAATTACCTCTGACATGATAACCCAAGGGACTGCTCCCATTCCAATTGAAAACGCGGATATGTAAACCAGTACACCAGATACAGCTAGAATCGGAACCCATTCGAGTAAGATGTCATTTCCCTGGTTAACAAAAAGGTAAGAGCTTGTCATATAAGAAGCAACAATGTATCTTTTAAATAAGTAATCGACGTTTTGTTCTTTCAGTGAGTTACCTTTAGGTAGAAAGAACCTCCAGTCAGACAACAACCAACGAATGTCCCTGTTGCTGACACCTGAAAACGATGAAATAGTTCATATAAACGCTCTATCTCCATAGATTTTATTCAGTTAACATTATCACAAGACGAAAAAAAAATTGAATATACCATTAGAAGTGGCCTTCTTCCTGATCTGTCCATCAAAAATGCGCCAAGAATAGTAATCGGAACCTGTCAAAGTAATAAGACTAGAGAGTTTAGTGATCCAACACTTTACACTCAACTTTTGGAATTTCGTCAATTTTTTTAACAATTTATCGAGATTTACAGACCTGCACTACAGCATAGGCAATAGTACCAATATTGCTATTAGAGAGTCCTGCATTTTTTCATTCACATCATTAGTAACGTTGTTCGGAGTATTTAAGTTCTTCATTGATGGAGTAAAACGCGAAGGACAACGTTACCTGCTGATTCAAAAGTCTGGCTAGCATAGAAACCTATACCATTTATTCCTACAAACTGTTGGAATACCATCAATCCAACACCAATCTGAGAAAATAAAAAGTGGAAGAATTAAATTTTTATAACATTGGCTCTGTCTGACCTCTTCTAAATGCGTAATTTCAGGAAATGTTAAGGAAAATGGCTTACGATCACAGATCGAATGTATTTGCTACCAAACAAATCAAAGATTTGAGTGTTGGGGAGGCTTTGAAGAGCATCAACATAAGCCTGGATTTCAGCAGCTTCACGAGTAACATCAGCATCTTTACCGCGAAGCTTCCTCAACGCCACTTCAAATTCTTTCTCAAGACCTACTTTTGCCTGCAACATTGTAATCACAAGTATACTTTTCACTTTTTTCCTTCCATTCATGATGAAAATTGAATGTAGTCCATTTCAATATGTTGAAAACTCACCAGCCATCTTGGAGATTCCGGGATAAATAATAGACCTACTAGCAAGAAAGTGCATGGAAGAATTCCTACAAATGAAACAACCATTCAGTACTCTATTGAAGCGTGTAACAATTTCATCTGCAGAGAGCACATTTTTATTAGTTAATTATACTTTTAACATGCTCCCTTACGTGTAGACCTGATTCTTTTTCATGGGTGAAGCACATAGGAAGCTCTGATACCATCTTGAAGTGTGTAACCATTCAGTTGAGATGGTTACAGATGCTCTCTCTGAAAGCCACTTCTGTGGGGTTCATCCCCATGTATCAAACTTTGAATAATTCTGTGCCAATTTCAAAGTTTGGTAGAGTTGGTAATCTATGAAGAAGAAAAAATTGTTTTCTGCTAATTTCAAAGTTTGGCAGAGTAGGTAAGCTATGAAGAAGAAAAAATTATTTTTCTTCTGTAGCACATTTGGAGGGTAGTGTATTTGTTCTCTATAAAAGGGAGGACAATTCTTCATTCTAAATGCACCAAAAAGAATTACAAAGGAGAGAAAGAAAAGTGAGGCATCACATAGGAAAAATAGAGAGTGTGAGCGATATTGTAGTGAGCTGGAAAAATCAAAAGAGTGTTATTTCTTTTGAATGTGTAGTGGTCTTTGGAGTTTTACTCAGACATACAAGTGTAAAATCCTTACTACAGTGATATTCGTTGCTCCTCTCGGGTCGTGGTTTTTCCTTTATTTAGGAGGGTTTCCACGTAAAATCTTGGTGTCATTATTTCTCTTTTATTCTCGTTGATTAACCGTATTGTTGTGTTCCGCATTTATTGTCTTTATTACCGCAAATATTATTTTTATTACGGATTTATTCCCAACAACTTCAACATCCTCAAAGCTTATGTATTCAAATTAAGTTCATTTTCTTAAGACTCTGAGGTAAATTCTCTTTACTCCTTTTTTTCGAGAATTTTAGTAGCTCAGTTGGTTGAGCATCAACTATCATGAGGTTCGTTTACATCTTGTAAACGATATCTATATGGGAAGTTCCAAGAATTACCAGTTAAAGCAAGATTTCTCCATGTTATGATTGTTCCCAATAAGTAAGCAGCTGATGAACCACAAACAATCATAAGCTGCAGATTAAACAATATTAACCACAAAAGTCAGAACCCCACAACTTATAAAGTGAAAAAAAAAAATTATATCATACTTCTACACTTTTTCTATATTTATTACTTCATACTTATAAATTTAAACTTTGGATTTTTCTTACTTGATTAATTGTTGTCAATCCTCCTCTTAAATTCTTTGGAGCTATTTCAGCAATATACACTGGGACCTGATTAATTTACACTAAGAATTTTAAAATTCTTGAATTTATTTTAGCAAAAACGAAAAAAAATAATAATAGTGCGACCCTGAATGTAGGCTATGGACAACGAGTGAGAAATCAAAAAATATATATATTTACCACATAAGAGAATATTCCAATGCCATATCCTGTGAGGAACCTTCCCATATCAAGTACCAAAGTTCCCTGCATCATCACAAATAGAAAAATAATTATTTACAAAAATTAAAGTTATTTTCAATTTCTTTTATAAAAAAAAATTGCATATGCATATATTCATAGTTCATACCATGGAAAAATATACAGCTAGCCATCCTGTTATACAAAATATAGCTGACATTCTCATTGCCTGTTCCAAAAAAAAACATACAAAAATCTCATTAATTATAGCTTTTTGATACAAAGTTTCTTATTTTTTAAAAAAAAATGGTTTCTTTTACAATTACAATTTTCATACCCCTTTTCTCCCTATAAAATCTGCAATTCTTCCACTTGTTACTGCTCCAATCATTGCACCAATAGTTATAATGGAACCAAACATAGAATACTACAAAAAAAAAAATTACCGTCAATTTATAAAAAATGAAAAATACATTATAAAGTCATGAAGAATTAATTTTTTTAAAAAAATACCAACCTCAGCTAGAGTTAAATTCAAGTCATTCCTAATTTGAGATTGTGTGGGTGCAGAGTACCCCACCTGCAAAAATAACAGGAGATATGACGGATTAAAAAGAAAAGCGAGTCATATAAAACAGAACAAATAGAAATACTTACACATGATCCAAATTCAAAAGAACCACAAACAGCAACACAAGTGCTTAATAAAACCATCCAAATAGATCCATCTTCATTTTCACAATCAACAATTTTGGCATTTTCAACAAAGGGTTTTTCAAGATCTTTACACTCATCAATTGTCATTATTATTACTATTAAAAAGAAATTAAACAAAAGGGGTTTTAGTATTGAGTGGAAAAAAAGTGAAATTTCGAGAGGTATTTATATATGCATGCAGGGGCAAAAAAGACATATTTTTTAGACTACTTAATTAAATGATTGGGTTTTTAAAAAAAATGATTAAAAAAGGGAAGATATTTAAGGCAAATTGGAAAAGATTAGGATTTGCATGTGGGATTGAAGTGTCACTGACGTGTTAATTTGTTCATATGCAAACTTTTGGTAATTATGCTTATAAGGACCTTTATTTAAACTCATTTTATTACAACATCCTTTAGGATGTGTTTTTAATACGAAGGTAAATATTTTTTTGGGTAATGAGCGATTCTGAAGTGAGATTGGGAGGTTATAATTCGAGTCTTGAATCAGAGTTGGGTAATGAGGGATCCTGAATTAATATTGAGATGTTAAAATTCGAGTCTCAAATCAGAGTTGGAAGTTGGATTTCAAGTTTACACACGTTTCAAGTGGTGAGGTTAAAAGAAAATTTTTGAAGTTCTTTTCCTTTATTTTACGTATAAAAGTCATTTTAATAAGAATTAGAGAAAAATAAATTGAAAAATATTTTTCAGAATATTTAATCGAATCAAACATGAAGAAATTGAATTTTTTTTTTTTTTCCATATCAAACATACCCTAATAAGTAATATGCATACATTTTAGAGATTCATAACATTTTTAGGTATTTTAAGGAGAGTACAGTTGAATCCACTCATATGTTATCCATATATTAGATAGAAAATATGAGTTGCTTCATATTTGACTTAAAGATTGAATAATCGATTGATTTAGAATAAGTAAAATCGAACGAATAACCATAATTTTACTCATTTAATATGATTTAAAAAAAAATTGCTAAATATATGATTCAATTATTTAAAAGTTATTAAAATAAGTAGACAGGCTGTTTTTTTCAACTTTTCAACAAAAGAAAACGGAAGGTTTATGAAATTGGTCCAGGGTAAGATAATATTATATCAGATTGAAGTTCTATTTTTATTTTATTTTTGCAAAATTTGAGATAAAGGAAATTTATGGTAATTAATTATAAACGTAGTATAATTGTCTTATTAGCATTTATAATTGTGGAATTAGAGCTCAGCTGAATCAGGTACATGTGAGGCTCCTTTAATTTTATCGATTTGTCATATTTGCTTTCAATAAATAATCGAGGTTAAACATGTTTATGTAATTACTAGAGGCTGGAGCAAATAGATATACACGTTCAACATAATTTGTTAGTCTTATATGAAATAATATACATAGTTTATTATGTAAGACGAAGATTTTCATATAAAATATCATGTAGGAAGTATATATTTATTTGTTTAATTTTATACAAATTTAAATATCTATTTGTGGAGACTTAAAATATGGCTAGTCACGTTTATTTATTATACCTTCTTAAACTAATTCCAAATTGGAATTGCATTTAGGGATCCCAGAGATATAATTTAATCTTTTCTATTACAAAAATAGAACTCATATTTATATTATTATAATAATATATGAAAGATTAAAATATCCAAATTAAACCCCTCATGCATTAATAAGTACCAGTTTAATCATTTTCTCGTACATTTTGCTTCAAAAGCAATTATAATAAATAATTAACCAATAAAATATCATTATGTTTTTTACACCATTTTGGGTCTGAATTTTATGCTAATAATTTTAAAACGGCCATCTTCATTTTTGGTCTGAATTTTGTGCTAATAATTTAATTGACAATAATTGAATTCTAAATTTAATTAATCGATACATGTGAAAGAAAACTACAAGAAACATGTGGTGATACAACAGAGCAAGATGTATAGTATAGTAATGTTTGTAATTATTTAATTTAATAATTTCCCCTTGAATTATTGTAGTAGTAAAGTGAAGATTTGAATTATTAGTGGACTGAAATATTAAGTGGATTAGATTTGTTTTGGTCAAAATTGAATTAATCGTATCATGAAAAATCAATCTGCCTACAACTACTTCACATGTCAAATCCTCAATTTGCAAACTATGGGTGACAATGATAAATATATCATAGTTTTAAATGATGCGACAATTTCAATCAAATTTAAGAACCAATCTAAAATCACAAGCATACGAAATGACATGTATTGACGAATCACAAACAAGTTTATTACAAAGCATTTATAATAAGTTTGCCTGAACTAATTAAAATGAGGAAAGAAAGTTTATTTACTATTGAATTGTGGATCTTCTACAACTATAAATAGAAATGAAATATATAATTTTCTCATTCATTCATCAAACATCAGAGAAAAACATGGATTACAAAGTTCTTTTAGTTCAGGATTAATTGATAGAATTTTACCTAAAGATCAGTGCAAAACAACAAAGCAATATCCGATATTGCTGGAGATCAAACTGACCTTTAGGAGGATCAAGTTATTCCACAACTTGAGAAATACGCTATTAAAGGTCCTTGAATCACAAAGAACGACAGAATTGTACTTAACAAGATTCATCAGAATTAAACGCAAAATATAGAGTAACACTCTTTAGCATTGAAATAACAGGCATATTCACATCAAAATGTTTCAAGAGTCCAAAGCTTAAAGAGGTTGAGCACAAATAATATCAGTGTATCTGCTCTTTGGGGACAACTGATGTCAGCAATAAAAGGTTTTTAGGGTGACTATCCAACAACTTGTACAAAGAAACTACACAACTAGTTGAAGCTACATAGCTGATACAGTTTTGTGTTTACATAGCACAGGTAATATAGTACATCAAGAATGCCACAAAGCATGTCTCCCACCTAATCATCAACTCTCCAGTTTCTTGAAACGCAGTTATAGCAAACACATGAATATCATACAAGATCAGCCACAAAGGGGGCCCCCGAGCAATGGAGATCACACCTATATTCTGTGACTGCAGACCGTCATTTTGGTAAAAGTTGCATGCAATTTTAAGTTTTGTCAAACAAACACCTCCGGATTGTCATAGCAATGTCACCAACTTTTCTAGGATGCAGGAATGTTGCACATAGACCAAGACACAAAGCAAAACCAGAGATTACAAAAACAAGAGTACGAGACGTCAAGACTGACTTTCTAACCAAGAAGCCACAGGACTTCCCTGATTGTTGTTCCTTCACTCTCAATGGCAATTCTGCATCCAAAAGTGGGACTGTAGAAGTTCTCTCCCAATAAGTAGGGCCAAACTCTATGTTGTGCTTATGTGGTACCTCTGTGTTCTGCAAATTAGGAAGCTACAGATATAGTTAATTAACATTAGGTATGAGTTATAACATTAGGCGCTTGGTCATGTTCAAGCCTAGGGAAGAACAATTTTGATTTGAGCTTCAACGCCAAGGTACGTTTTTTATGTACCAACCGGTAGATATATTTGCAGCTTATTCACCAGCATAAAAATAAATGTAAAAGACTATTCTAACTCAATGGATTTAATTTGAAGACAATATGGCAGCGCACAATTGTGCAACATGCTCGGATAACATGGCAATGTCGAAATGAGATTGTCACTAGATTGATAACTGGAAAAGAAGATCGCATGTGATTTTGGAAGATTTGACTAGAAGTATTTACCTCCTGCATAATTTGTCCTGAATCTCCCGCAAAATATTCCTTTAGATGCAATCTTTCCTTGAGCAGAATATTTTTCTCGAGAATATTCTTCTGAAAAAGTGTCATGTCAGCATCAGTGATGCCAGCTAACATGTTTCTCTTCACTATATTTTCAAAATAAGACAATACTCTTTCCAAAATAATAGTTGACTGACTTTCCATTAAAATGTTCAACAAATAATTAAATCTCTGCATCTGTACAGGCGCCAGAATCTGAACATTTTCTGATGAAGGCTCCCTTAGTAACCATGCCACATCCAACATAAATTCTGAAAATTCTGACTTTCTAGACGTGGAAGCTTCACAGGGAGAACAAACAGCAGTGCATTCTGACCCTCCAGAACAGAACTTCCGTTGTATTTCCTTCATTTCTGCACAAATATCCTTTTCCGCAACGAGGATGGGGATGAAGTTAGATAAGCCAGATTCATTCTCAACCTACAAAATAGACCAGGTTGGATCATTTACAGCCAAGATAAGTGAAACACAAATACATGTTCAACAATATTTAATGCATGAAGAATTGATATCTTGCAAGAGATAGCACTCTGTGTTACTCCATCAGCACTCATATTCAATTGGGATAGACCTTTACGTTAGAAAGTTGAGGTTCATTTCATTGGAAATTATCACCAAGAACGTGTTGTATAGAAGTTACAATAGTATAGCTAGCTCTGCCTTCTTTTTTCCAATACAAATGATGGTGCTGTTTGGGTCAATTTGCACTCAACTCAACTAACCCACCAGACAATTTTATAGCTCACAGATACATGTGCCACGTAAGTCTGCCCACCAAGGGTGATGCAAATAGACTCGTACTGAGTGTTTTTGCTAGAATTTGAACCTGGAATATCTGGTTCATCACACTATTATGCCTCAACTCAGCGACACCATTGGGAATTATTATTAGCTCTTCTCCTCTCGTGTACGGGACTTGTAAAATCTATTAATGTGACAGATTTTCCTTCTCAAAAATAAAATGCAATTTGACTTTTTCTAACATCATTCCTTCAATAGTTCTCTTTTATAATATAAAACTATATAAAAGATATATAATGAACTGTGCACAGTGCCTATTATATGAATGATACATTTATAGGCCAAAAAGACAAAACAAGAAATGAGGACAAAAGAAGATATTTAGTTAGAACTTCTACCTCAACAAAAGCGGGGCCAAAAAGATCTGCTTCAGTTCTAGGGACATGTATCTTTAATAATTGATGCTCCGTGCTACTAGAATCACCTTCATATTTACAATCTGATGGTACGACATTGATATCATTCCCCAAATACCTTCCCCCAAATGACACAAGAAACCTGTAAAGTGTCAAGAGCATCAAAATGTTAATTTATAATACCTGATAAAAAATAACATGAAAGATAACATCAATTTCCCTGGAAAGCCTCCACGGCAATAGCATCGATAGGTGTTAAATTTATTTCAGCTCTGAAAAAACAAATTACAAACTTTCAGAGCAAAACTGCAACTATATCTATTAACATAGCACGTATGAGTGAATTGTCCTCAACAGGGGGAAAGAAAGTTGGTATGAGGGAACAAAAAAGCTTTGAATTTGGTTAATATCCTGCTAAATCTAACGAAAAAATAGTTCATAGCTCATTAAATGATCTGTAAGCACAATGTGGTCAAATGCATGTGTCACCAAAAAAAGGAAAAGATAAAAGATGTGAACAAACAAGAAAGCTTGCAATCTGGTCTAATCAAATAGTTGTGACGCCCATGACAGAAGCCGGGCTAATGAAGGTGAGTCAAAGAGAAAGACTGGCATGCTTTCTAGGTTGACGAGTTTCTGGAGAAGACTACATATAACATTTTAGGCAAATTTCATATCAGGAAAGAAGAGGAGTTAAGTGCCATATAAGATAGAGCACTAGTTCACATAGTATGCGTGCCTTAGGGCTCAATCATGGTGTAGCCCGAGGCACAAATCCCTGACATATGTTGGGTCGAAGCAGACAATATGTGTCATGGGCTTGGACTGTGATAACAGTCTTCTGAAGTAAGCAAACAGAGCAGCCATGGATCATTAAGACAAAATACAAACTTATCTTTCTATTTTACTCCATCAAAAGCAATACTCCGTCCAATTGTATGTGAAGTATTTGACTGAACACAGTTTAAAAAATAGAAGACTTTTGATATGATAGCTGAATATATGTGAAGTACCAAAAATTTTGTTTAAGGTTCAAACTTTTTTGATAATGATATGCTAAGTACCAAAATTATCCTTTTAAATGACTGATGATGAGAGTTTCACGTGTCTTGTCATTTAAATGAGTAGTGGTGGGGTCCCAACAAGCATGAGGATAGAATGAGGATTTTGTTGGGACAGGCTACAACGTAAGTATGTCACAAATTGAGACGGATAGAGAAATATCTATAAAGAGTATGATTCTAGCCCTAGATACTAGAACTCATCTGCACGGATATAATGCTTCTATTTATTAATATTATAAATTGCACCATCCTTGTAATAACTAAATTCACCTCATTAATTGCTCATAAGGGTGATTGCCATCTATGTGCAACTAAGAGTTGCATTGGAGAAGGCAAACAAGGAAAGCAAGATCTTCTCTTGCTTATTCTCCGCTTTGCAGCCTATTGTCTATGGCATTTTATGGTTTCAAAAATGTATCAGGAGCAAACAATTTCATCACCACTACGAGACATGTCCTTTCTTTTGTATTTTGTCTACATTTTTGTCTCATCTATTTTGAACATGAGTTCCCTGTTTTACTACACCAATAGGTGCACACAATGATGAGACATGGGGTTACAGGTATTGTGTTAAGAAATAAAAATCCTTGTCATAAACATCAGCAACCTTCCTAGCAAACTTGAGGTCATCAATAACAGGTCACCATAGCTAATCTATTTGCAACCTCTGGAACTCATGGAACAACTGTCACTTTTTATTGTTTGTCATTATTGTAATTTTAGCTATGTTCTGCAAAATGTTTATGTGTTGTTTCTGGATGCTTTTTCTTATTTTTATCTTGATAAAGTAAAAAAATTACTGACTAACCTGTATAAAAGAGGTGATACACGAGGTATACGGTATACCAAAAAAGTAAAAATCCTACCAAGAATTATATGGTTTTCTACGAAAGACACCCTACTTTCTATACTTAAAGTGATCTTGTAGGTGCCTCAAAAAGAAATAAGCGCTAGGAGCCCCATTCCTCATATGAACAAAGTCAAACACTACCCTTACAAAAGCTCTCCCATTTCAATCTAAGTAAAATTTATATACTATAAATTTGTCGCAATGTATTTCTTGCATTTCTTAATGGTCATTTGTACATCTTACATTTGTAATTATATAGGTAGTACAAGATTATACACATCAAATATTAAGCCAAGCTCGTACTGTGACCCTATGATCTTATATTATCTACTTCCATTTTATGTGCCTACTATGTGCATACTACTCACGAATCTGGCACAGCCCTTCATCAAAAGTTGATCTAAGGACCAATGACATCTCTTTGACACCTAACCAATACTTATATGCTCTTACATTGATGCAATTCGCCTAATTCAATAACTTCTATCCCTCAACAGTGTAGTTAACATCCTTGCATCCTGCTGAACAAAAAAAAAAAGCAACATACAGACTCAGTTTCTAAAGCTTGGATATGCTAGTTTTTAATAGCCGGCGAGCTTGAGATTTCTTTCGCCCTTAAATAACCCAATTTTTATCATAATATCTCCTGTTAATAATTAATGAGGAACTCAAGCTACATCAGCAGAACAGAAATAAGCAGACTATTAATTCAGGAAAATATAATTTTAACTCATACCGGAATCTGGGCTGCATTAGATTGCTTCCACAGGCAAAAAATTCCATAGGCTTGCCAGCCTCAAAGCACGTAGGATAAATAGACATAAGCTTTGGTGCTGGTCCCTTCAGCTTGACTTTAACTACTGAATTTTCACCTGCTTTATCAAGAATCGTTGTAACCATTTGATTAAAATGAAATGTCGGGATCAGTAGCATAAGCCAAACAAGATCTATATCAAATGAAAAAGTAAGGTCCCAAAATAAAGGATTAGACTAGATTGATCTAATATAAGTTCGTCGCAACCAGAGCTTGAGGGTCGAGAACTTGAACTACCACTTACCTTTGGTAACACGAAATACCATGTTGTTGAGATAAACAAGAAAGCTTCCTCTTCCACGAAGCATGTTTCCAGG
Source organism: Solanum chilense (assembly GCA_032847665.1). Lineage (NCBI taxonomy): Eukaryota > Viridiplantae > Streptophyta > Magnoliopsida > Solanales > Solanaceae > Solanum > Solanum chilense. The sequence goes on from CM064963.1 coordinate 88,755,950, forward strand.
TGACGCAATTAACTCATATAAGTGTGCAGCTGGGTCTTCTAGTAACTGTTAAACCCGATGTGGAACTCGATCATTTAGAAACAAATTATGTTTAATAAACATAACATGGAAATTCACAACTAAATGTTACAGAAGCCACATGTAGAGAAACAGTCGAACAGAAAACAGAATGATAACTCTTCAGTAATATCTAACTCTACAGCCTTTCATTTTCATTATAGCATTGTGTTCTATGAGAGGAATTCCTGACTTAGTAACTCAACACAGAGTCTCTTAATTAAGAGATCAAGTTAATAGTTGTACCATTCAAAGAGGAGATTCATCACTAACTCAACAATTGTACTAATCTATGGTAGTACCCAAATACATTAAGACTAATCACACGCAGAATTGATTATCACCAGAGAGGAACAGTGACTATATTACCTTACCCCACTTGAATGTCGGCATTGCAACAAAAACTGTCAAGATTGTACAACCTGGACGAATATAGCCCTCCAATTCGACAGGCATACTGGCCAACCACTGGAAGATCTGTAAAGAAATATGTCAATTAACCCGAAGAACTCTATTGAAGAAAAGAATTAACATTCTCTTATGTACTAAACTGTAATAATAATCCTTTAAGTACTTGGTGCCGGAGTCTTCGAGGGAACTCTGCGGGGTTCCAATCATAAAGCTTGAATGAGATCCGACCAGTGGGACACTAGCCAAAAAGGAACAATGACCAGTCAATTAAAAGTCTAGTCCAGATATAAATGGAAATAATTGACATTAAAGGAATTATGTCAGCAGACCTACCACTGAAGAAAGGGCACTCTTGTTGTCATAATATGATGGAGAATGGGAATTTTTGTAGTTCTTTTCTGCATCAACCTGTGTTTCACCAGAAGCTGTGAAACTATCACTGTGATTGTTCTGGATGCCTTGAGTAGAGCATATCGGCACATGTCCTTCAGATTCTAATAGGATTTCCTTTTCTCCTAACTGGCTGCCCATGCATGTGCTATCTGGTCACCCAGAAGATTTTTAGGAAATACACTAAAACAAAAATTTGAAGGATTAACTTAATGTTATTGACAAGGTCATGCCATGCCTGGAAAAACAGAACTTTCTCCAATTCTAACCATGTTTGATGGAAACATATCCATGTTATCAGTTCAAACTAGTACCCTAAGATATAGAACATTGCATCTACTATAGATGAATTAAAGGTAGAGTGTACAGCGTACTACTTTCTAGCAATGATGTTTACACAAGTTCAATATACCTTTGACGTTGTCGTCATCACCACTAACATCATCAGCCGTTGTGAGCTGCTGAGATTCCTTTTCAGCAGACGTTTTGGACGTATCAGTGGCTTTTCTCCTACGTCTGTTGTTGTGTCGCTCTAATTTTCTTCTACAACTACGCTTACCTTCATCAAAATCTGACAAAATATGAAACCTGGAAAAGGTATAGCACCATTAACAGATTAGTTGCATCAGGAAAAGGCATGCGCCATTTTAGGATATCTTGCAAGTTCTTGACAAAATAGTTGTCTACACCCTACAGTCTCGCATACATACACTTAAAACAGCTGCACTACAACTGAAATGTCTGCCAAAGGAACTCCAAGACAAGAGAATCCTTAATTTAAAAAAAAAAAAACTCAATAGTAAGCAGATCCCACAAACTATAAATGTACTATATCAAGCTAAATTAAACGAATAATCTTTTTTAAGTACAAAAGTCATCAATAGTTCACAAACTAATCAACAGGCTATACAGTTATCACCACATCCATCTAAAGCCATCTGTTGCAAACATATCAACTTATATTTCTTGGCAGGCTCTGTGAAACTTTCTTTTGTATCACTTGGAGCATTTGTTTTGCTTTGATTACTTTGGGTACTAGTAAAAGATATTTTAGACATTTCTCTGAACTTTTCATTAAGCGGTATAACATGCTTGTACTTTCAAATCAATAAACAATAAACAATGTTTTAAGCTCCAATCTCAAACTAGTTAGATTAGGCTATATCTATATTTGTTCTGCCCTACTTATACTTATAAGGGCTGTCAACCTACTGCACCCCTCCATCGTTTATCCAGCAACACTCTACCAGCATATAACTTTTTATACTCATCAGAAAAAAAGTAAACCTACTTGCCACACTGCTGACAATATCTCGTACTGTGCCCATCGAGAACCACAGAAGTTGCATTAGCACAACGTAAGCACACCCTGTGTCTCTTATGATACCCTTTCAGCTCACTGATATCCGCCTCACAATCGGGTACTTGACACCTCGCCCCAGCTCCGGCAGAAGCCCGTACAGTCCTAGCCCGTTTCTTCCCTGCCCCAATCCCTGCCATCTCCTCTTCCTCCATCTTCTCATCTAACTCGGGGCAAGCACACGGGATCCGACCCGCCAGAAAATTCGAGCACGCCATCCTCGGGTCCCTCTTCCTGATCCGACCCGCATCCGTATCTTGGCTTTGCGGTGAATCCTCCGAAGAAGGTATCACCGGCGCCACGAATTCTGTCTCCTGCTGCTGCTCTTGATGAAGTGGGTCATCGAATGCGATGTTCAATTGTTCGTGTAGGTCGAAGTCGAGTAAATCCGACCAGTCAAAATTGGATGAAGCTGCGGGGTCATCCCCGGAAAGCAAAGAGGAAATCATCTGGGTATTCCTTAACTCGGTCGGAGCTCCCGTTTGTGACGATGAAAAAGGTTGATTATGCATTTTCTGACGAAGCCTCAGCCAGGATTCCTAGAAAACAGGAAGTTAGTTAGTAGTTGAGGGTGGTTGGCCTAGAAAGTAGATTGTTTGGTGGGGTGGGTGGGTGGGGTTAACGGAAAGAGATACAGAGAAGGTCAGCCGTCGGAGTCAGCGGCGGAGGGCGGTGGCGTTAGGTGACAAGAAAATGGGGGTAAAAAGATTCTCTGTGAAGAAAAAAAATCAGCTATGTGTAGGGACATGATTGTCTTATAGACTACAAGTCATCATAAATAAAACTATATAGTATAGTATTATATATTATTGGATATAAATATGGAAATGGAATTAATTTTGTTTATTTTATTAAAAGTCTTTTGACTTTTTGGGATATTATTATATAGTTATTACATTGTATGTATAATAATAACTACTAATATTAATAATATACAATAGAATATTTTTTGCTGTGAATTAAAGGTTACTTAATTTAGATCTTATACATTCCAACTCCTTCCTTTAATGTCAAGTCAAAGAAATATTGTATACACTTTGGTTCGTTTGATGGTTGATTAGTACACAAATTATTAGTATCAAAATTAATATAATTTTCATAATTATGATTTACAATTTACAATTCAGCACAACCAAAAAAACCTATAAATCATAAATTAATTTGTGTATTATATTATGTATGATAGAAAAAAATAATTAAGGTTATTCAAAATCAAACTAGAACAGTTAATCCGAATAAAAAGTATTGATTAAATGGTTTCAATATCAATTTTGTTTATTATCTTTATCATCTAGTATTTAAAGTTTTTGACCTGAATTTTGTTTCATACTTTTATTTCTGATTGTCTTAGGCTTTTGGTTATTCAATAAGGTGCAGTATTTGCTTTGAGCAAGATAATCAACTCATATTGCATGCATGGTACACTTGGTTTGTCATCTGATTTAATTTCTAATTATTTTTTCAAAAAAAAAAAAATTGTGTGTATAGCCATTAAATAGATAATTGAATCAACAACTGATAAATCGATATTTTAATGGTTTAAAATGTTTACAAATCGACACCCTATAAGTTAAATCGATAAACTTTAAAACCGAACAAAAATCAATTGATACCCAACTCTAGAAATAACTTTTTTTTTATTAAAAAAACTATAGAAATAATTAATACATGAATAACTAATAAATATTGCATGACTAATCTATATATAACTAATTCTTGGATAAATAATCTCTAATTTACTAAGATTTGCATGCGCTAACTAACAACTAATCTACCTTTTAATCTCAAGAATAAGAAAGATTGAGAGTATAAGTTTACTTTTTCTAAAAAAATAATGATATTAACGATCGATTCAAGCAAGATGATATTAGTCGATATAGTGTTAGAATTACTATTACATGTCAATAAACACGATGATCTTATTGGCCTAATTAAATAAGAAATCAAACTTATTCGTTTCAATAATTTGACAAACAAATAAAGGAAAAACTATTCGATTTGAAAGAAAAAGATCTCATTTGATATTGTCCTTCCTTAGCTATCATGTTGGTTGCTCAACTTTGCACTCGTAACTATGTTTTAATTATTTGGAGGTTTCAATTTATCGTGTTTGAAATTTGAAATTTGATTCTCACAATAGTAATAAATATATTTTAAAAATATTTGACAAATCATATTAAATGAATGGTAATAATGTAATTTAAATAATATTTGAAAAGAGACTTAAACTTATATATAGATTGTATTTGTTGAATACGTTTTATGCATTTCTTCATCATATCAATTAATGTTGAATACCAAATGAAAATATAAGTATCTTTATTTGATACAATAAAAGTAATAAATAAATAAAAATATATTTTGTTTTAAATATTGGACAAATAAAATTAAATAAAATAGACAGTAATGTAATTTAAACAATAAACGAACGAGATTAAGACTTACACATAAATCGCATTCATTGAACACATTATATGTCTTTCTTTTCTCAACTAAATTAATGTTAAGTATAAAATAAAAAATAAGTATATTTTCTTAATATGACAAAAGTAATCATAAAAGAAATAAATTTATTTAAAAATTATTTAAAAAATAAAATTAAATGGAAGGAGTAATAACGTAATTTAAACAATAAAAAAGAAGAGACTTAAACTTACAAATAAATCGCATTTGAATTCATTTTATGTTTTTTCTTTCTCGGCTCAATTAATGTTGACTATAAAATGTAAAAATAATTATATTTTCTCAGTATGATAAAAATAATAAAGAAATTTTAAACATAATTGACAAATAAAGTTAAACAGAAGAGATAATAACGTAATTTAAACAATAAATGAGAAGATACCTAAACTTACACATAAATTGCATTTGTTGAATGCGTTTTATGCAATTTTTCTCAGCTCAATTAATATTGAGTATATAATTTTAAAAAAAATTATCTTTTCTCAATACGAAGTAATAAATAAAAAAAAATATATATTTTAAAAATATTGGAAGAATAAAATTAAACAGAAGAGGTAATAACCTAATTTAAACAATAAATGGGAAAAGAATGAAACTTACACACAAATCTCATTCAATAAATGTATTTTGTGTCTTTCTTTCTGAGCTCAATATATATATATATATATATATATATATATATATATATATATATATATATATATATATTGGATAAATATATTAAAAAATATTGGACAAATAAAATTAAGCGGAAGGGGTGATAACATAATTTTAAAGAGACTGAAACTTACACATAAATCGCATCTATTGAATGCGTTTTATGTCTAAAATGATTTTATTTTTTTAAAAATCTCGATATGATAAAAGTAATAAATATATTTTAAAAGTATTGAATAAAAAATAAATATAAGGGGTAATAATGTAACTTAAACAATAAATGAGAAGAGACTGAAATGTACACATAAGTTGCATTTGTTGATGCGTTTTATGCCGTTCTTTTTAATCTCAATTAATGTTGAGTATAAAATGAAAAAATAATTATCTTTTCTCAATACGACAAAAGTACAAAATAAATTTTAAAAATATTGGACAAATAAAATTAAATGGGAGGGGTAATAACATAATTTTGACAATAAATAAGAAGATACTGAAACTTACAGATAAATTGCATCAGTTGAATGCGTTTTATGCCTTTATTTCTCAACTCAATTAATGTTGAGTATAAAATCAAAAAATAATTATCTTTTATCGACATAATAAAAGTAATATATAAAAAAATTATTCTAAAAATATTGGAGAAATAAAATTAAATGGAAGGGGTAATAGCTTAATTTAAACAATAAATGAGAAAAGACTAAGAATTACACATAATTAAATCACATTCGTTAAATGCTTTTTATGCCTATCTTTCTCAACTCAATTATTGTTGAATATAAAATAAAAAAATAATTATCTTTTCTCGGTATGATAAAAGCAATAAATAAATAAAATAATAATAATTTTAAAATATTGGACAAATAAAATTAAATGAAAAGGTTATTAACGTAATTTAAACAATGAATGAAAAGAGACAGAAACGTACATATAAATCACATTCGTTGAATGCGTGCTATACCTTTCTTTCTCAACTCAACTAATATTGAATATAAAATGAAAAAACAATTATCTTTTCTCGATATGATAAAAGTAATAAATAATAATAAAATATATATTTTAAAAATATATTCGGGTGCATGATAGACATCTGTACTCCAGTGCATTTCTCCGTCTGAATCAGAATAAATATGTTTTCGAACCTTCTCTTTAAAATTCAAAGTGGATATTCCTGCGGGAATCTCAACAATTACTTGTTCTGATTCTACGTATTGATCGTTTTGAACTAAAAGCAAACTTTTGGGTAGAATATTCACATTATGTAGAATATCTTCACTCTCAATAGTTACATACAAGTCTATAGAACATAGAAAGGTAGGATGCCCATGACGTGTCCTCATTGAATTTTATTTTTCCATTAGATGGGGCTCGCACATGTTCTGCGCCTATGCGGGAGGAGGTAAAATATGTACTAATACGGTTTTGGAAGGGCTTGGATCTTTCGGTACCATAAGTATCGTACTACTACTAGTGGTTCAGGTGATGTAGCAAAGGTGAATATAAATTTAGATTTCGATGTTTGACAAATAAAATTTGTTTGAGAATATTTTGTTCTTATCATTGAAGAGTAGTTCACTAAAATTGATTGATTTAACTATGGTTATGACACCAAATTCCTATATACCCTCCTCTCCTCCTCCCTCCCTCCCTCCCCCCCCAAAAAAAATAATAAATAAAATCCCCCAGCCCTCTTTTGAAAAAACATTGTATTCAATGTGTGTGTGTAGCTACGAACCAATATAAAAGGACTAATGACTACTTCACATGTAAAATAATAGTTATCTATTATACTATTTTAAAATGTCTAATAATATTTGTTTATTTTATTAAATTATTTGATAATTTTATATTTATTTTTTAATTTATTCTTATCATTAATTATCATAATTTTCAAGATATTACATATATTATATTGAAGGTGTAATATAATAAAAATTTTCTTCTATTTTCAAATTTTAAAGAAGTGAGCAAAATCAATAATAAAGTGAAAGATGTATTAACCTTCATCTACTAGTATTCTTACAGTAAATTTGCTTTCCTTTAGTGTAAATTTTAGACTATCTCCAATCCATCTCTATTTTACTCTCCATTCTCTATATTTAACGAGGAAAATATAAATGGGCACTCCAACCCATCTCCAAACCACCCTCTATTATCTATTTATAGAGAAGTTAGAGAACTACTATTCATACTCTCTATTTCACTTTTTGATTATTATATTATTATTTCTATTATACTTTTTAATTAACATATTATTTACATATAATTTCACTAATTAAATATCTTATATTCATAATTCTTTTTAAATGTAATATGAAAAAAATATACTACTTTTATTTCAAATTAGTAGTCTTTAAAAAAATTATCTAATTTTCATCAATGATAAAACATGCAACTCCAACTATAGAGATTGTGATAGATGAATATATCTGTTTTAAACAATTTTAGCTAGACATAAAAAAATTAAGGACAAAAATGTTCATTTTGAATTCCATAATGCATTGATAGAGCATTTATGAAAGCAACGTAATAATTTCAAAAATTGTCAATTAATTTATGTATTATATTAGATTATGTTTCTTGCAATTCATGTTATTTAAAAATTTAGCATAAAATATAATTTTATATCACACTAAAAATCATATAAAGTAATTATTTATGAAAAAAGAAATAAAGGATTTATATTATGAAATAAAAAAATAATAAATAAGAATATATTATTGAGGAGAGAAAAAAAATCATTTTTAAAGAGTAAAATAGAGAATTGAATTGAAATTGATTGTCTGAAAAAATAAAAAACTCGTAAAATAGCGAATTGGGGTGAAGATGCCTTAGCTTAATATATAAAAAGAAACGAGTTGAATTATTTTCATGTTATTAGCAAATAAATGAGAGTTGCAACAAAGTTTCGTAGTATGATAGCGAAATGTGAACTAATAATAGAGCTAAAATGACGACATTTTATGTACTACAAATTCAAATAATTGTTGTTGCATGAATACCCTCCATATTTTGACCTTTTCTTTAAACCAAAGGACCCATTTTTAATCATAAATTTTTTGAATTTTTGATAGCTTTCTAAAGTTAAACGATCAATTTTTACTTATGTATCTTAATTTTATTTTATTTGTTTTAGACATTTCATATTATGTCCTTTTGATGTTTCGTTTTTTCAATCTTCTGTTGGCTCTATGCGAGTGTTGACTAAACATGTTCACGTGGATTAAGTGACCAATTATTTCATGCTAACTCATTTTTATAGTCACATCATTATACACACAAAAGTAAATTAAGAATAAATTTAAGCGTCAAATAAATTAAATTTCTCTTCTTCTTCTTTTTTTATTGTTTTTCGCTTCATTCCAATCCCACATAGTTAGAATCTTAGTTGAAAATAATAATTCTAAGTTTAAGTAGGAATAATAAATTAATTAGAACTTGTCATATTCTGATTGATTAAATCAAATCTTATCACTATATCAATATAATCCATCAATAATTAAATGGATCAATTAAACTAATCAAAATAATCCATTTGCACAACCATTCAACTTCATATAACTATAAATAAAAAAGAAATCTACAAATTCATATGCACGTAACATTTTACAAGCCAAATGATAGAGCTATGAAGATTAACACCTCAAAGATTTCTATGAACATTTACTAATCTATTCAAATCAAAATTCAAAGCACATTCAATGTATAAGTTATTCATCCACTAATCATTGCTATAAATAGTTGGTTCATAATATATGTCATTTAATAAAATTAATGCATAAATTGTAACTTTTTTTTTTGTTTTATCTTTGTAAGTTATTAACTTTGATAATATACATTTGACCAATATAGAAAAACGAAATGAATAATTCATGTTCACTTGGTCAAATTAATTAATTAAAATTAATTAATTTAAATTTGTTAATTGAAAAGTTGATTTAAATTTTTTTAAATAAGAATAAAATATTTAATATACGTGAAATAAAAAACAATAACATATAAATAGAATAGAAGAATATCAAATAATTCAAATTTCATTGGAGACAATATTTCAAGATCAAAATTTTCAAATCCTCTAACCAAAGTTAATATACTTTATATTCTTAATATGATGAACAAAAAAAGATTATATAAAATAGAAATTCTGATATTCATTGTACATTTTGTTTTGCTACGGATAATTTTCCAGATGCCATTGTCTGTAAATACGAAGTTTTTAATTTACTTATTATCATTATCTTTTATTAGTTTTACAAGTCTTCAAAATTCTTTATTTTTTCTCTTAAGTTAACTTCATTAATGTGTCTTGCTTAACAAAATACATTAGATTAGTATATCATATCTAAAATATTAGCCATTAACGTATCAAAATAGTGTATCATCTATTTTCCGTTTATGTAACCTTTAGGGTGTGTTTGGTATGAAGGAAAATGTTTTCCATGGAAAATGTTTTCCTAGAAAATGTTTTATTGGAAAACAAGTAGATTTTGGACTTATTTTCTCATGTTTGGTTGGTGGTGAGTAGAAAATATTTTCCGGAAATGATTTTGTGTTTAATTTATGAATGAAAAATATTTTTGAGGAATATCTTTTATTTTTACTAGAATAAAAAATAATTTATGAAATTGAAAATATTTTTTAAAAATAATTTTTTTTGGGTGGTGATGATAGGGGGTGGGGGGTAGTAGGGGGGGCAGAGGGAGGGGGTAGGAGTGAAAAATAAAAATTTGAAGTTGATAGTATTTTTAAAAATTAAAATTAATAGAGATCGAGTGAAAAAATAAAATTTTGAAATTGAAAATATTTTTTAAAAAAATTAATGTTTGTTTTCCCAAAAAAAATGTAATTTAAAATTGGAGGAGAACTTTTGAAAATGTTTTCCTTAATTTTTGAAGGGAAGTCATTTTCCTTAATTTTGAGGAAAATGAGTTGATTTGGAAAACATTTTCCAAAACTTTTGTCCCAACCAAACATGAGAAAATTGGAAAACATTTTCCAGAAAATATTTTCCTTCATACCAAACACACTCTTAATTGATAATTTATTCGATCCTCTTTTTAATACATATCAGCACTCATGTTATTGTATTAAATTCTTTTTAATTTTTGAGGGACTATTGTAATTATATACTTGTAAAGGGAGATTGTAATTTTACTTTAAAAGTATGTGATTTTCATTAAAAAAAAAAAAAAATTTTGCTGATACATTTTGGAAAGGGCAACTTTCACATATAGCAAACAAAAAATTCATATTTGTATAATTTAGCAAACTTTGCATAATTGCGCTCCATAGCAAACATAAAAACTGTATAATTCGCTATACATATACAAGTGTATAATTCGCTGGCCTAAATTGTATAATTCGCTGGCCTATTTCGCTGCATTGTATAATTTGCTTTGCATATAGTTGAATCGAATTAAAATGTATGTATATTGCATAATTATAAGTGTATAGCAAGAAGATATATGTTTTTCTCGCTTTATACAAAAACAGAATCACAATATATACACTTCTGTTGTATAAAGCTAGAGAAAATTGTATTTCACTACAATTGTATAATTCGCAATTGTATAATTCGTTGGCCTTTTTCTCTGCAATTTTTGAAATAAAATGTTTGTAAATTGTATAATTAAGTGTATAACACGAAGATATACATTTTTGCATGTGTATATACAATTTTTTCTCGCTTTATACAAAACAGAAACAGAATTATACACTTCTGTGTATAAAGCGAGAGAGGCGAGCGAGAATGGAGAGTGGCGAGCGAGATTCCTGGGAGAGAGACGCTGGCAAATTTTAGGTAATGTTTGCTATGGAGCACAATTAAATCAAACCCTAGCCATTCCATTTAATTTAGGTTATTAGTTTGCTATTTTATACAATTTTCCCTTTTGGAAATGGGCCAGTCGGGCTCATTTCATTTCTTGTACATTTTGTTTTGCCATCTAATAATAGAGTAACTTTTACATATAACAAGCATAAAAATCATATTTGTATGTTATAGTTATAGGTTACATAATTGCGCTCCATAGCAAACATAAATACGTATATTTCGATATATATATATATATATATATATATATACATATACAAAAGAAAGCAGTTATATAATTTCGCTATGCATATACAACAAAAAAAACAATTGTATAATTTGCTTTAGTATACATATACGAAAGATCAATTGTATAATATATGTCTGTTTAAAGAGAAAAAGAGAGAAAATAAAAGAAAACTAGGCATGGAAGATCGTACTTGTATAATCACATGTGTACAGGATGAAAATATATGTATTTGTATTGTATATACAATTTTCTCTCGCTTTATACAAGCACAATGTATACATTGTGTTTGTATTAAGTGAGAGAAATGACTGAGCGAGCGAAATCTGGGAGAGTGACGAGCGAGATCTAAGAGAGGGGAACGAAAATATATGCATATATATAATTTTCTCTCGCTTTATACAAACACAAATGCATTTTATACATTTGCATTTTTGTATAAAGTGAGAGAGACGATTGAGCAAGCGAGATCCGGGAGAGTGACAAGCGAGACCTGGGAGAGGGGAACGAAAATATATGTATATATACAATTTTCTCTCGCTTTATACATACACAAACACATTTTATACATTTGTGCTTTTGTATAAAGTGAGAGAGGCGATTGAGCAAGCGAGATCCAGAAGAGTGGCGAGCGAGATCTGGGAGAGGTGAGAGAGGGAAACGAAAATATACATATATATACAATTTCCTTTCGCTTTATACAAACACAAACACATTTTATACATTTGCATTTTTGTATGAAGTGAGAGAGGCAATTGAGCAAGCGAGATCTATGGAGTGCCGAGCGAGATTTAGGAGAAGGGAGAGAGGGGAACGAAAATATATGTATATATACAATGTTCTCTCGCTTTATAAAAACACAAACGCATTTTATATATTTGTGTTTGTATAAAAGCGAGAGAGGCGAGGGAGAAAATGAGAGTGGCGAGCAAGATTCACCAAGAGGGAGGCGAAATAACAATAGTTTGTTATGTGGTACAATTAAATCAAACTATGGTTATAACATTTAATTTTCATCTTTCAACTTGAATTTATCATAAAACTAACAAATTTCACAAAAAACAAGTCATTCTTTTGCCATTATTATTTTTCGATACGCTAAAAATACTATCGTGAACTTTTTTGATACTAGAGTTTAGCATTATGCAAAATCTTTTAATTTGACGGTTGTTTTCATTTATTTTTCATGTAATTTGATATTAAAATTTCTATTAGTTGAATATGTTTTTTCTCAATTGAATATGCTAGGAACGACGTTTGTTGGATATTTCACTTCTAATAATATAGAACGAAACTCAAGTGCAAGACGTAATCACTTCAATATCAGATTGACTCAAAGATTTATTGATCTATATATTGTTTGACTTTGAAAAAGATAAAGATAATCAAGCTCCAAATTCTTTCTGTCACTAAATGAGAAAGATAAAACATTTGTTAATAGTCACGTGATAAACTACTCATAGATTTCTTAGTTTTTTGACCATATATAATAAAAAAGGTAAAAATTATTAACTTTCAAATACTCTAAAAATGTTTTTGGCCAATAACTCTCGTAAGGACCTATTATATGCTTTACATGAAAGAAGAGGCCGTTTTGTGTATTAGTTCAAAAATAAAAGGAAAAATTATTTCTCTTAATCGGAGAGGTGAGCTAGGGTTTTCAATTCCAAGTAAATTAAACGAGGGTTTTGGATTTTCTCTTCACAGAGAGAGGACGACGGTAATGGGAAGGTACAGAAGCCGTAGTCGGAGCCTTAGCAGAAGTTACAGTCCCGTGAGACGTAAACGCCACGACGAACCACGTGACCGGCGCCGAGAACGTCGCTCTCCGGGACCTTCTGCCCTTCTCGTTCGTAATATCCCCCTTAGCGCCAGGTATCAATCCTCTTCCCCATTTTACCTGGTCCAGATACTACCCCACCCCCAAACATGAACATAAATTATGGCAATTCTCTTACTCATTTGTTGTTGTTGTTGTGAACTCATATGCAAGTCACAGTTTCCCTTTCTCAGTGATTGAAATGCTTAACATGCCTTTGTCTGAAATAAATGGCTTATTAGGCGTTTAAGGGAGTTTTCAAGTGTTTGAGGGGGTGCTCTTATGCCATTTGTGCTTTTCAGGTTATTATTTCTCTAGGTATGTTGGTTAACAATGAGTCTCTTTCATGCAGGCCTTTAATAGCTCATGCATTTGTCAACCAAAATTTGATTTTTGAGTTATTTCAGTCCTCATACTAATCCTTCTTTGTATATGTTATAATGATTTTGATTATAAGAGATCGGTTCGATAGAGGAAACTTCAGATCAAAGTTATCTATTGAAATAATAATGTAACAAATAAATTGGAATTCTTGAAAGTTATATTGAATGGATAGAATGGTGTTAAATATTTTGCATCCTTCAACTTGAGCTCCTCTCAAACCATAAAAGTTCTCCTGAACTTATCTCAACAACATCACTCTGATTTGAGAATTATATTATCCATCAAATACATTTTTTATTCTCATAGTAAATTAGATGACTTCGTCGAAAAAATTGGATCGATTGGCAAATTAGCACTCTTGCAACACTTACAATGCTATATTGGATCTAAAGAACACCATATCAATGACCTGTTTGAGTTCATCTTTTTGACTTGAATTTGCAAAAGATAATTATGAATTGATTGATTAATCAATCAACTAAGTGTCGGACAAAAAATAATATTATGTAAGAACCAGTGTTTTCAAAAACGTTTTTGGGCGAGTCTCGGGGCGGGGCGTACGAAAAACGCTCTGGGGTGTAAATTAAAACGTCGATCCAAGCGTAAGTCTTGAACATAAAAATTTAAGTCCTGGGCGTAAAAGCTAATTCCTCATCATCTCAATTAAAAGCTAATATAAATTTATGTCTTACCTCCAAGAGAAAAGTTGTTTAATTGTGATGTTGAGGAATAAGCTATCTTATCTCCATACATTTATACACATGGGCTATAAAGTTACTTATTTGTCAGATGGCTATAGACCTTTTGTAATTATAGAATATGAAAAAAGAAATGAAATTGCATATTTTTTATAGTGGTTTCTGCTTATCAGTTAACTTGGGTTAATAAAAGATTGCACACCCAAATTTTCTTTAGGTTGGGTAGAGTAGTTTTCATTTCTATTTCATTAACGGCTTGCTCTCTCTCCCTCTCTCATCAAATTTTGCTATGTTTTTTTTAATAACCGTGGTCTCTAAGCTTTCGTGCATCGACTAATTCCACAAGATATCTGCTACATCTCACTAGCAACAGATACTTAGTAACTCTGTTTACCAAGGGTGGGACAGATAGAAAGAATCACCTAGTGTTCTTCTGTATCTGTTGGGATTTGAACCTGATACAAAGTTAATCATTTTGTACTTTTTCTGCAGGCCAGAAGATCTTAGGGTTCCCTTTGAACGCTATGGTCCCATAAGAGATGTTTATCTTCCCAAGAATTACCACACTGGGTATGCCATTACCTTGATTAGATGGATTCTCATTTTGTACTATATTTAGCAATTAATGGATCTGTTTCCTCTATGTCCCGCTATCTGATGATATCACCATGATCAATAATATCACAATTAAGCCTTGATACCTAGCTAGTTAGTGTTGGCAGTATGAATCTTCATTATCTTACTATCCTTTTCGTCTCGTATAGACCAGTGTCGTCAAAAGCAAACAGTGCAAAAAGCTCTGAGTGTTTGGGGCTTGTAGCACAAATCGCTAATAAAATGTGAGTTTTAATGGAAAAAGGCGCAAAGGGTAAACAAATACAAAATATTATGTTTAGTTTAAGACTAATAACTAGAAGCATGAATGATAATTATATGGTCAAAAAAGCTGAAAAAATTAATCACAATAAAGTGAAATGTCCATTGTTTAGTGTCACCTCTTCAAAGAAGCTCAGTGGCAAAGAAAAGTATGTCTTGGAACATTGATGAATAAACTGAAACAGACATTAAGCGACGCGACGGGCTCAACACTTTTAAATGCACCTTTGAAAACACTGGTATATATGTCTCATTCAAATATCAATAAATGAAGGTTGTCTACACCTTTTATTTACATACAGATTTCGCACCTCAACTAAAGAGTCCCTAACAAATATTTGACTAGGTGAGTTTATCAACAAGTTTAAGCTTTAATCTCGACTACTTAAAATCACTTATTTGTAATATTCTCTTCGTGTGTGCTCTAGAATATAAATTTTTTGGAGACAATTTAATGCCATATTTTCAAGTCTACCTCGTTCTCTTTTACATCTTAGAGATTTACGACATATTTGGCCAAATTATTGCAAGCAGCTTTCCCTCACTTTCATAAATTGATAAGTTTTACATTAACAGTTAGCATATTGCAACCCTCCTTCTTGACTGAGTCTAAACCAGGCAACTTGCAATGTGAGCTCATCATGATATTTTTAGAACAAATAGAAAAGCTCACTTTGACTTTTTAGGAGTAAAAAAGCACTCACAATTTTCTTTTGAGAAGATGAAGAGAAGCTCACTGAGATATTTTGTCTATTTCTTTTTTCTAATCTTATACGTAGGGAACCACGAGGATTTGGCTTTGTGAAGTTCCGTTATGCCGAAGATGCAGCTGAAGCAAAAGCACACTTGAACAATACAGTTATTGGTGGACGTGATATTAGGATTGTTTTTGCTGAGGATAATCGAAAGACCCCTCGAGAAATGCGCAAGGTCTTAAGCACAAGGTGCATATATGTGGTTTGCTTCAAGTTGCAACCATATTGATTATCAATCTCTTTTCCAGCTCAAGTGTTATTCACCCACATCACTGAATCTAAGTCTACTACTTTTCCTGTTTAACTAGTGGACCTAGTGCTCGAGGCAGCTACTGGAGACACAGTTCACCAAGTCGCATATATCACTGTCAGTTAGAATTTCAACTCACATTTCTTTATAATAGTTGTTTAGTTTCTTAACAACAAGTGTTAGAGTCAAAAGTTTTTGTTTTCTCTAAAGATTAATGGTTTAGAATTTCTATGGCAGCTTACTCGCGCTCGGCTTCTCCAGCAAGACGTGACTCAAGGTCTGTGTTTCATAACAGAAATTTTGCTTGTTGTTCTAGTATTATTTATTTGTATTGAAAGTAAGGACTGTAACTGATTCTAATAGGACAAAATTTAAGAAGAATATCTATTGGAATGTAAGAAATGTGAAGCCTGTAGTCGTATCAGCAACAAATTTGTTGTCCTACTGTGCATAAGTTCAACTATCAAGACAAAATTAGTCCCTTTTCCTACATTTAGATAAATATTTTTCTGAAGAGAGACTTTGCCATTGATCTGCTTGCGTCTCTTGCTGTATTATGGTGCATGCCCTTAGTCAAAACTTCTTTTTTATAAATTGCGTCTCTGTAATTGGGTGCTATTTATCTCTTTTTCTTTCTGTTATTTTGTAATGGTAATATACTTTTATACATTTTAACCTTTCTTTTGGTATATATAGTTCCTAAGTTGGGTGTTAGTAGAAAGGAGAGATAATTGACATTGGTGGATCTTCCCCAATTTTGTACCATTTCCAAAAACTCAGTTGGTATCTGATGGTTTTATGCTTGTTCTTCCTCTTTGGCGGTTTGGAACGTAGGAGAGTGAAGTAGGATGGTTTTATTTGGTGAAGTGGTGGTAGCATCACTATATCCACTTGATTTTAGGAATTGATCTTTTCTTTAGTTATTTGTCTGTTATCTTGTGTACTTTGAATGCTGAGGCTTTCTCAGTCCCTTTGGCTGGAAGCTTTTTAGGCTCGTTGGCTTTCTAATTTGTTGAATACTCACACTATTATCTTGAGATTGTGTCAAATTTCTAGCAGGCATAATTCATCTATCCTGTAGATTTTTGAATGACATCTGCTGGTGGCTTTATTAATGCAGATGCTAAATTGAGAAAGAGACTTAAAGAATTCTGGACTAATAAAGACAATTGAGAAAAGGGACCATATCACCATAAAGTCAAAGACTCTTGCTCATGAAATGTGATGAATCTCCAGAAGTTTCAAATCACCATCATCAAAGTTCATGTGATTTTCCTTTTGTGGATTTTTTTCTAGTAAGGATGAGCTTTCTACTGTACCATGGAGAACCAATTGAAGTGGTCTGGAAATATCACAATCACAAAAGGCCTTCATTTGCTTATCTTAAAATTCGTGTTTAATTTCTAAACAATGCACAATGTCCAGTTAGGGAGATAATTTAGAGCTTATAGTTGGCAAAAGAAATCATCTTCAAAGTGGAAATAATTTTCGAAGCTTTTAGTCATTGGCATTTGGTGAGAATGCTTGAGGAAAGATATCACGAGATTTTTAAAGTTGGGGCAAAGGAGAGCTTTGAAGTGATCAGATGCTGAAGAACTGTACCATATAGTGTGCTTAAACAGTGTCTGGATTAAACTGTAGTCTTTTCCAGACAATGAAATGAGGATACAGGTAAAGGTTTTGGTTTAGTAGATAAGATATTGAATGAATCTACCTTTGTGGTTTTGTTAAATGTCAATTTTATTTTGTGAGTTGTTATAGCAGTCATTTGAGAACCAGAGCTAGTTTATACTTGTTTGTACTGCTTTCAGCAGCAATATCTATTGCAAAAACTACATTGCATTGCACTTTTTATTAAGTGGCTTAATTACACTATTGTTCACAGGAACAGGGATCATGAGAAGAATCATGATGATGATTACTACTCGCCAAGGAGATCCAGGTCACAGTCTCGGTCTATTTCTCCAAGGGATGACAGAAACTGTAGGTCGAAAGGAAGATCTTCAAGACAATCAAGACCAAAGTCAAGGTCAAATTCTCCATGCATTCAGAAAAAAGGCAGGTTCAGCATGAGTCCAAGAGATAATAGTCAGATTGCTCATGATGTGGACTCCACCCCAAGGAGGCTCAAGAGTCCTGGAAGAAATGGAGGCAGCCCAGCCAGATCTCCGTCTAGGTCCTACAGGTTTGTGAAGTTGTCAATTTTGTGAAGTTTGAATAGGAATTTTTTAAATCAACTCTGTTGATTGAAACCATGTCCTTTCGATATTTCTGTACTCTTACATTTTTTCCTCCATATTCAAATACACCTATCCTTTTAGTGGATCCCGAGGAACATCGTGGAAACACCACGATGCTCTGCATCGAATCCCATCCTTTTGATGTAGATCGTTGGTGGTTGAGCTATTGCCTTGACTTGACATTTAGTTTTTCGAGTCATTATGTTCTCTTGGATTTGATTGGAAAAGTTGCATACTAGATACTACTGCTGGTGACGAGCTTTGTCGTATTGTATTTTTGATATGCTACTAACCTGGTTCTATTGGTGATCTCCCCATGATTAATTTGACTAAATTGTTCTTTTTTACCATCCCTCCTTGCAGTCGTTGACGGTTTGCTCATTGTTATCACCATCTGCTGATCTTTTTTGGAGGTCTTGGGAATATCTTGGTCTAGATGATTGGACACATGCAAACTATAATAGATAGTTACATCTGTTATATTTATGTTTTTGTTTCTTTTTTTCATTTCACTCTAAACCTATGGACTATTGTAATATATAGCTGATTCGTGGGTTGAATTTGGTTATTTCTGTTTATGTGCTACTTGTTCTCAATATATGAAGTTACAATGGACTTATAGCAATGTTGCTACTTGTCCTCTTTTCTCATGTAACTATCCTTGTGCCTCTGATATCTGTGTAGTTTTTGCTCAAATCTTTTCGTTTATATAAATGAATTTTGGAATCCATTCTAAAGTCATTAGCAACTCTTTAAAGGTTGTAAGATGGGTGAATCACTAGATGATTTTTTTCCTTTTGATAAGAAACTTATTTTTAAAAGGAAGTCACAGAAGAATAGTACTCCCGACCTAGTTTGATTTGTCACAACATTTAAGAAAATAAAGAAATTTTTGAATCTTCTGGTTTTAAATTAAAATTATGTTAAATATATAAAATTGCTCTTTAATCATGTAACTTTAAACCTGTCATATGGATAGTCGAAATTAAAATTTTATAAAATTAGAAGTGATCGTTTTTTTAAAACAGGCTTAAGAGGAAAATAGATCTTTCTTTTTGTAATAGAGAAAATAATTGTTTTTCAAGTATCAATTTTAGCAAACAATCAAGGACTAACTATGTTCAATAATAAACTTTCTCTATTTTAAAATAAAGTTTTATTTTAACAGAAAGTACTATTCAAGATAAACATCGTCTCAGAATTTTAAGACAAAAAATAATGTTTTTTCAACTATACTTTCAGACTCAATTTTCAATTAAAAGTATTTATTGATTCTTACTAAAAAGTGGTTTTTTATTGAGATAACACATATTTTGGACCGGAGAAAATATGTTAAGGTTCAAAAATGGTCATAAGGGGACATTTTGATTATGTTTTGTGAAACTATAAATTTAACTTAGTTATAATGATTTATTTTTCATTTCAATTTTAATAAGAGATTCATCTAAAATATCATTTACATTTTTTTTAAAAAAAGAAGAAATTATTAGTCCAGAATTTGTTTGTCCTTTTATTTCAACCTTGGACAGATGCATTTGTAGTTACAATATTTTGTTTGTGCATCGAACTCATAGTAGGTTTAATAACTTCAAAAGTAATAATGAATTAATGATAATAAAAAAAATTAAAACTTAAACCCATAAAATTAAAATCTTACAACCAAGTGTTTGATCTTGACCTCATTGTCAACATCACACAAATATCTCACGAAGGAATAGATTAATTTTTGAGCGAATCAATAACTCATCTATTTGACACATTTTGACGCCATAGTTACAATTACCATGATTAAATTAATGATGGGTAGAATTAGATGACAATAAAAATATTTATAGATAAATTTTTATTTTTACACAAAAAAGGCAAATCAAATTTTTTTACAAAAAATTCCGACCTGCCGGATTCGAACCAGCGACCTAAAGATTACAGCACCAACTACAGTCTTCCGCTCTACCAACTGAGCTAAGGTCGGATTGCGAAATTGTTTGGACGATAATTTAATTATAGGTAAAAAATACATTGGTCTTTTCTTTACCTCCCTCTGTTTATTTTACGCGACACTTTCGCATTTCGAGATCCAAAATCCAAACAAGTTTATCCTTGATCGTTATTTTTTTATATATCTTTTAAACATTTTAAGTTATCAATTATTGTAAATTATAGTACTTTTTACGTAGTTTACAAACATTTAAATTTCATTTTAAAAAAATTAAAAGTTTCATGCGTAAATTTTCGATCAAACTTAAATTGTTTCTCTCGAAAAAAATGAAAAGAATCACATAAATTGAGACGATTTTCTTTGATCATCCATTTCCACGCTTGCTTGACGCATGAAAATACACTTATTTTGTCCATCTCAGTTGTTAAGTTGCAAGGTGTACTGGTCAATAGACAAAATATTTATTATGTTGATTTATGTGAGCACTTTGATTCGACAAGAAATTTAAAATTTAAACTGCTAGTATTAAATAAATCAAATATGTTTGTGTAATTATAAATTATTTCATTTAACTATAAATTATTTCATTAAAGATAAATCGATATTTTAAAGTTATATGAACTATTAGGAATACGATATAGCTCTTAAAATAATTAAGCAAAATATGATTTACAGATTTCTTTCCATATTACCCTTTTGATTATTTCCAAATCAATCTCTTGAAAACCTTTAAAAAAAAAACGATTTGTTATGTATATAAGGTCAACATTTTTATAAGGTGAAGAACACGCTATCGAGATTCGATGATACTTGCAAGATACACATGATTTTTATCGTATTCATACTACACGCGTTGCACGCATATTTTATGTTAGCGGAGTATGTTAAGAGTTGATTTGGAGACACCATTAAGCACAGATCCCCCTTTACAGTAACAAATAACACATACTAAGAGAAAAATATCATGTTGCATGATCACTCATCTAAAAGCTATTCGACTACAAAATTCGGATATAAAAAGGAATGTTGACAAAGGAAATATCATGTCACTTATTGTTAATTGGACTCGTAGGTAAAATTTTTATTCATACACCTGTTGATCTGTTGGAGTACTCTTGAACCAACGATGCAAACAGCGATGGCCTTTCGAGCAATGTACTTGGTCTCTCATATTCCTTTGCCCATCCTATAGAAAAACCACAACACAGAGATCAAAATCTCGAAAAATGGCAAGATCTGGAAGCGTCAAATGTAACAAACAAAGTATTGCATAGAGTTAAATGGCAAGATCTGTATACGTTCTGCTATGTTCAGTTTCAGTCCTTCGAAAGACTTACCATCATCTACAACAAGAACACGATCACAGTCTATCACGGTTGGTATTCGGTGAGCAATAGTGATAATAGTGCAGTTTGCAAAGTCCTCGCGGATAATCCCCTGGATGACAGCATCAGTTTGAGAATCAACAGAAGCTGTTGCTTCATCCATGAAGAGAATTTTACTATTCTTGAGCATGACTCTCCCTAAGCAAAGGAGCTGCCTTTGTCCAACACTCCAGTTGTCACCACTTTCTACCACTGGGGAATCAAGTTTCTCGGGCTTCGCTGCTACCACATCTTTTAATTGGCAGCGTTCAAGACTCTAATAGATACAAAAAGGAGTTAAAAAAAAGGCGGAAAATTCTGAAAAAGATATGATATCATTAGATGAAAATTCTTTACGTACTCTCCATATTTCATCGTCTGAATACTGTTCTAGCGGATCGATGTTGCTTCTAACCGTCCCTTGAAATAGAATTGGTTCTTGAGGGATGATACCAAAGCGTGATCTAAGATCGTGAAGTCCTAGCTTGCAAATGTCAACACCATCAATTATGATGGTTCCGGCTGAAGGTTCCACCAGCCTAAAGAAAACTTGTATTAGAGTGGACTTCCCACTTCCAGTCCGGCCAACAATGCCAATTTTATCTCCTCCGTTAATTTTAAGAGAGATTCCTTTCAGAACCAGTGGTGTATTAAACCTGTACCGAACCTGCAAGGAAGACGCATATAGTTTTATTCAAAGTATTCAGAGGCAGGAGAGACATAAAGGGTGAATAGGGTCTATGACAGCTCGAAAATGATTCATGAACTAAAAAACTTAGGTAGTCATGCTAGTATCACCTGCAAGTTATTGATCTCAATATCACCACGATATGGCCAATCTGCAGATGGAAGACAATTTGCTATCCTCCATGAAGCTTCTGATGGTATTCTTATGAACTGCTTTATCCTTTCAACTGAAACCATTCTGTTCTCAACCATACAGCTCATGTATACGGCCCAAAAGAGTACACCATTTAGAGGCAGTCCATAGGATAGTGCCAAGCCAACATATTCTGATGACAGATAAAATGATTCAATCAATTAGCATTAGAGAAATTTATGATCAATGTAATTCCACATTATTTCATTGTCAATGAAGTCGAACCAAAGATGATCTAAGAATTTCACCTGGTGGGATAACAAAGCTTGGCAGCAAGACCATGAAAACAGTGGCAACGCAGATCAAAATACTACCAATAAACTCTAGGCGAAGACCTAGCCACTCATTTGATGCATTGCTGTGGAAATCCATCCGCAGATTAGCATTGACTCTGTCAACATTTCCTTGGAAGAACTTATCTTCCTTCCCAAAGCAGCGCACAGTCATGATACCTGATACGGTTTCAGAGAAGTGATGGAGGATTGGAGCTTTGGTGATTGAACCAAGTCTGGTTAATTCACGCGAGGACGCAATGTAGTATCTCTGTACGCCAGATGAAAAAAAAGGAAAAGGAAATTAGTACATATGCAATAGTAGGAATCTACTGCCTTAACTGCAATTATATCTGAATGACTTGATCTTCTTTTATGTTTCATTTGCTTATACCACCAGAAATTAGAAATTGCTGTCTGCTAGGCCTTCCAATGATCAGTGTAGCTTGATGTACTCGTGTAATATTTTACCTCTTAGGTTATCACGTATATTTGAACTACATCTAGCATAAACATATAATACTATTGGTGATGCAGCATATCCCGGTGGCAGTTAAAAGAAAGTAGCTAAGACATTCAATGCAAACTTTGTAGAACGAACAGTGACGAAATGAGGTTGAGGAAGATGAAATTATCCAATAGTAACAGAAATAATGGGCACTCCAATCAGTAGTTATCTTACCCGGTACCAGAAATTGAGCCAGATTAGGGGTACTATAAGGAAGATAGTTGGCCAAGCACTCTGGAATGTTATAAACAGCATGCCAATTACTGTAAAGTACATCAGAAGCACTATACTTAGAAACAATGGAATCATAAAGTCAACATATGCCTGATCAGTTGATACCTGAAAAAACAAAATCATCCATTAGATAAGTGAAGCAAGATTCTACACTTGTCATAAATCAGAATCGGGTGAAGGAAGAGACTGTACTCGACTTAATATTCTTCCTGATGGTGTAGTGTCAAAGAATGACATCGGAGCATGCAATATGCTATTGATAATTTGATCGAACAAGCTTTGAGCTGTTCTGAGACCCAAATATGCGACAAGATATGATCTGCCGATCACAAAAATGCAACAAATGCCAGCTATGATTGAGTAAACATCTATAAATAGAGTAGGATTCCATGCATGGGTCTTTGAGGTCTCGTATGCCAGCCAATAGTCACTCGCCATAGTGGCCGCTTGCCAAAATAAAGAAATTATTACTACAGCTACTACTCCCCACCATCCAAAAGCCTCAGTGAAGTACTGCTTGTAGACATCAAAATTGACATGACCAGTTTCTCTTTCTTCGTCTTTGATAAGCTTGGAACTACCCTTTGGTTGTTGGTCTAAAGAACTGCTTCCACCATTGGCTACCACTTGAGATTTCTGGGGAGACTTTGGGGTTAGTGGATGAGGTGATTTTGGTGATGATTGCGGGAGGCATTCACCAGAAGCTTCAGTGCTACTTTCCACGAGCTCCATTGAGTTCTCATGTGCAGCAACAAGATCACCAAAATCCATACCCGATTTTAAAAGCTCATCATATTTCCCAGACTGCACAATCTGACCATCTCTCATCACCTGTTGATATAGAAAATAATGAGGTTTGATATTTCAAAATTCGAATGCAACTTCTTCATTAAAAAAAATAGAAATGACAATCATCATCTTTTGTAAAAGATGCATATTTATAATAGAAATCTTTCTATTGTAGTGATAATTTGTTCATCATATTCATACTATATAAACGTCAATGTGGTGCTTACCAATATAAGATCTGCATTGTGAAGGAAGTCAACTTGGTGAGTGACAAGAACAACAGTCTTATCCTTCAAAGCTCCCCTTACACATTCCTGCACAGAATCATATCAGTTACATAACATATTTTTCCTCATTCAAAGATTTTACTATGCAAGTAAAACAACAGTTTGCTGATACAATCATTTTCCTATTTCCTTTTTCTTAGATACATGACTTAACCCTCAAAAGCTGTAGCATGAGCAGACTACATGTAGCAACTTATTGCGGATTTTTTTAAAAAAAGAAGCGATATATTCAATTGGAGTGACCTTAAATATTTCTGATCCAGTTTGAGCATCAACAGCGCTAAATATATCATCTAGAAGATAGACATCACGATCCTGATACACTGCTCTTGCGAGTTGTATCCTCTGCTTCTGACCTCCGCTGAGGTTGATTCCTCGTTCTCCTATCTCAGTTTGGTCTCCATGTTCCAGAATTTCCAAGTCCTTCTCCAACGAACAAACCCTTAATACATCTTTGTATCTTTTGTTGTTCATTGGTGAACCAAACAAGATGTTCTCTTGGATAGTAGAGTTTTGTATCCATGAGGTTTGGGCAACATAAGCAGTGCTTCCACAGACTCTTACCTGTATTGTAAGACAAGTGTTAGAAGCTACAACAGACTGGTAGTAACAATTCAGCACTCGGATATATTTCAATGGATGACAACATATAAGGAAACTATCTAGCCAGTCTTAACGCGCCCAAACTCAATTTGTTTGCTTGCTGCAGAATCATTATGAAGTTACCAGTGTTAAAGAGACTGATAAAACAAAATTGGAAATGCTTTAGAAAACTACAAAAGCAAAATCACCAACATTAACATTGTAAGTATAAAGAAAAGGTGATTTTACCTCTCCTGATATTTTGTGAAGTTCACCAAGCATTGATGCCAACAAAGAAGACTTTCCTGATCCAACCATTCCAACAATTGCAGCAAGTTCCCCCTTTCGAACTTGAAGATTTATGTCTTTCAAAACAATTTGATCACCATCATCTTCCCATGAAAAAATCCCATCTTTAACCTCCACTGCAATACTGCCATTACAGCCTTGTTGTCTTTCGACAACATCAGAATCCAATTCACGGCTTGTCATATATCCATCTAACCTACCTAGAGATACCATGGCTTGTGAAATTGTCATAAGGGACTGAGGGAAGGTTCTGATAGGATCCTGTAAAATTCTGAAAACTGTTGTTGCTGTGAATACAGTAGCAGCATCTAAAGGGTTTTTGAAAAAGATGGCAGCTCCAAACGTAAACGCTGATATGACCTGCGACATACTCCACAGTAGCGATAAGTTGCAAGAAAGCAAGTATATGAACTTACTAAGCCATTTGAATTCCTGATTACGTAAAGATAGAATTTTTTCTTTGAAGTGTTCTTCCCATGCCTGAAACTTAATGACACGCATGTTCCCTAACAGTTCATTTATTGCCTTCATCCTTAAATCACGCTTTATCGTCAAGTGGTATTGGTACTGATTGCTTTTGCTCGACATCCATAGTGTACCGATCAAAGTTGCAATTATTAAAATAAGTGCAGCGAACATCGAAACACCCAAGTAATAGTACATGAGGAGTAATGAAGCTGCAATTTGTAATGGCATCATCCATAAAGAATGCAGCTGTAACATCATGTCCGATAGCTGTTGTGAATCAACCGCCATATAATTCACTATTTGTCCTACACCATGAGCTTGTCTAGATGAACAAGTCAATCTCAGCCCTTTCTTGTATACAGTAGTGATAATGGATGATCGAATCTTCATTCCGAGTAACTCAGATAGGAAACTGAAGTGATGTGAACTAAGAACTTCGAGTACTTTTGAAATCAATAGAATCAACACTAGATAATACCCCTCATAAGGATTTGATCTATCCCCAGAAGTAAACTTAATGAAACTTTGAATAAGAACTGGTCCAACATACATAACAACCAACTGCACTATTGCGAGTAAACTAATTATAACAAGATCTTTCCAGAAACACCGGATCAATGTCGTTAGTACAGGATACTTCACATTTTCACCTGACTTAGGCCAATTCTTTTCGAAAAATTCCTCCATTTTTTCCGCTCGAAAATTAG
Organism: Solanum chilense; assembly: GCA_032847665.1. Lineage (NCBI taxonomy): Eukaryota > Viridiplantae > Streptophyta > Magnoliopsida > Solanales > Solanaceae > Solanum > Solanum chilense. Next base: position 88,782,705 of record CM064963.1, read on the forward strand.
GTGGGAGCGAAGGCACTTCATCTAACTTCAAAGGGGATTTGTATCCTTTACTAAGGATTGGATTCATCCAATTCCACACTGCTTTAGAAAACAGCGAAGCTGTTCCATATCCACTCACATTAGAATCCACTGAAATTAATTCATCATCGTTTCCCACAACATCTTCACAAATCCCAGATGATCCTCTTATCGAAACAACAAGAAGATAAACGTATAAAGGAATACTAACCAACACAACTATGTCATCCATTCTCAAAACCACCAAATCGTTTCCACTAAAAAAAAGACGAACAATAGCAGTAACAGCAAATAGAAACACTATTACACAACTCATCCCCCAATACACTCGAAGTGCGATGGGATGAGAAACAGCAACAAATCTCTTCTCGTGAACAATGAGAATTAAAATAGCAAGATAAGTTGCAGCATGAATCAATCTGAAACAAGCCTCTGCCATTTCCCATCCTGATTGAACACCCTTAGTAAAGGCTAAAATGCATAAAACACTATAACTTATAGCTAAAACAGCTACAACAAACAAAGATCCATAGAACCAAAAACTAACCCTATATTTAGGCCTTTCATCACCTAAAAGAGGTTTATCGAGAGAATTTTCATTCTTGATAAATCTTGAATACAGCTTTTTAACCCCTAATAAGAGTAATACAAACAAGAAAAACAGATCAACAGAAGATAACAGAATCCTCTGAGGACATGGTGAAAGAAAAATGAACTTAAACCAAGTTAAAACAAGAGAAGAAAAAGATGAATTATCTAAAGATTGGATTGAAGAAACAGAACAATTAACAGATGTGACCCAAGAATTAGCCACCATGACTAAAATTTTAGCTCACAAATCGGATGAACAAAACACAAATAAAAGATAAGTAAACTAATTTTCTCTCATTCACACACACACGAACTTGGCATGAAGAGACAACTCATGAAAGTTTTTCTTTTTTTTTTTTTTTGTATAAAGAAAGAAACTAAGGAGTATTTGGTTTGGTATCTTCAAGATTCTTTATATATATATCATAAATAGTTAGGCGCTCATTATATCAATATTTCACATGTATCCACATGCAAATATCAATTTTTTCTCTTTTCAATGGTTTTAATTTATGTGATAGTAATAAAAAAATTAATATATTATTGTTTTCATTAATACAAAAAAATAATTAAATTTTTTATCTAATCACTTATCACCTCTTATTGAATCACAATTTTTTTTAGATTGCGTATAGTAGGATCTATTCGGGTGCAAGACTTTCAATAAAGAAAAATTTTATATTCGAAATTTAAATTTAAAACTTTTAGCGGTTGAAAAGTTCGTTTGGATTGATTTAAAATAATAATTTTTAAATTAAAAATAAAAATCAAATTAAAATAACTTTTAAATATAACAAAAAAAGAAAGTAAAGAGAGATCAACTTTTAATTTCTGACGAATTTTAAGTTATTTTTTAACACGTTGTAATTTATTTTAAATCATTTTTAATTTACTTTAAATTGTTTTTTATATTTATAAAATACTTTTAAAAATCAAAATTTAAATTGAAAGTAAATTTAGTCGATTTTTAAGTCAATTCGAACGAATTCAAAATCACGAAGGGAAGAATTAGCATCTTTTTAAGGGTTGGGAGATTGATTCGTGGTGCTAAAATTAAAAGCATAAAAACAATTGTAGAAACAGACAAACTAAGGTACTTTTTTTACTATAGAAGACGGTTGATTATTATTATATTATACTATATGGTAAGTATATATATAATAATAATCAAGGGTACCATAAATTCACGCAGTGGGCATTAATTAGTCTGCATCGATTGTCTCATATTTTTAGCCCTTCTAGATGATATAAGTAGGTGAATCTAGGGTTTCGATACTGATATTAGTTTAAATATAAGTTTTATGATAAATTTAAAATAAAAATAACAAAATAGCTAGTATTCATTCAAGTTTGACAGGTGCTTTCTTAAGTTTTTATCAATAGCACATTAATATTTTTATACTCTTTATAAATGCACTACTACTTAAATTTTAACTTTTATTAATTTATCAAAATATATATATATACGTATGATTTTTTTCGACGTTAATAGCGGATGAACTGGAATGGATCCGCCACTCGATGGAAGTAAGTATTGTTTTAACCGCATTGGAAAAATGAATATATTACTGGCTATATGATTTGTATCAATATATAAAAAAAAAAAAAATTGATTATTTGTAAGAACTTTTTTTTAATATAAGTTTTTTTGTCAGAAGAAAAGTTCTGGGCCAATTGTATATTTAAGACAAACATGTGATGGAAGTGTACCAAGCATTACTATTTAACCGAATTACAGTAATGATTAAACGGTAGTTTGTATAATGGTAAAAAAGTGTACAACATGTTGAAACAAAATTGACGATTATATAAGATACTAGGGGTGTGCTTGTTTTCAATTTTCTCATGTGTGTCATACTTTCAATATTTAGAGTCAAAATATGGAAAAAAAAATAACAATTTATATTACTTTATCTGTCTGGTATTATTTGTCATAATTTCTATTTTTAAAGTTAAATTATAAAAATTTTGATTAATATTTTAAGATGCATTTTTATCATATTAATATGTAAAAGATTATAATTTATAGTACTTTTCATATAGTTTTAAAATATCTAATTTTTTTTGTTTAAGATAATGAATTAATTTGATCTAATTTAACTTTAAAAATTAGTCAAATTGACTTTCAATAAGTGCAATATGACAAATAATTCTTGACTGAGGGAGTAATTCTCATATAGTTTTTGAATATTTATTTTTTTTATTTAAAATATCGAATTAATGTAATTTAATTTAACTTTAAAAATTAATTAAATTAACTTTCGAACAATAAAACATGACAAATAAAAGTAGACGGAGAGAATAAGTAAAAATGTTTTGGGGTAAGAAAATCAAGTGAACCTAGTTTCCTCTAAACACACACACACAAAAAGAAAGGGTCTCATTATCCATGTACTTTCCTATTGTTTTAGGTCATTTAAATGCACTCCCAACTTTTTTCTTTTTAATTGTCATGTTGTGTTTTTTTAAAATTAATTTACTTAATTTTTTAAAGTTAAATTATATTAATTTGATATTTTAAAATAAAATTTTGAATATTCAAAAAAATTATATTAAAAGTACAATAAATCATAATATTTTTATATTAAAATAATGAAATATATATTATGACAATTAAAAAAAACGGAAAAATTAATAAATTTATACAAATTAAAAAAAATGGTATGTCTGCTGAAAACTGAAGAGTGTGTGTACTAGAGTAAATGATTTGTCCAAAAACAGTTGCTTTTTCAATCCTATTATTAGTTGTTTGACCTTAGTCAAATTGTTATAATTTAACTTTTAAAAAATAAATTATGACAATTAAAAGTGAGATATAAAAGTGATATTTATAATCTTTATCCACAAGATAATTATAAAAATTTTTCTTTTATATTATAATTGTGAAAATTTGTTGAATATAAGATTAGATTTTAAATCAAGTTGTATATGGATTTGTTAATATTTTACTCCATTAATTTGAATATCTCAAAAATCTTAATTTTGGAAAAGATTTTAAAGTTAAACTGTCTTCTTCTATTTCTGTGGTAGACTATAGAAATTTGTCTTAAATTGAGTTTATAAGGTATGAAATTTATCTGCTATAAGAAATTTTCGATTCAGAGCAGATATATCATTATTATAAAAAATATTATATATATTTGTGTGATTACAAAAGTAATTTATATATACGTATATATTAAAAATAAAGTAATTTATATATTACCTTTTTCATCTAAATAGAGGTGAAAATATTAATTTTAAATTTATTTTTTAAAAAAATCACATTGAAATGTATACGATCCTTCTAGCCATAATCTAGGTAAATCTGATATTTCAAAATACATGTTTCTTTTATCTTTTTAATTCAACGCTTAATTTGTAATTTCAGTAATATCCCTTATAAATCTATTTGCTTCTCATTATTTTAGTTTTCTTCTTATTTAATTTTTTTCTTTTTCATTTTTCCTGGAAAAATACGACGGAAAAAAGTGAATTAAAAAAAAGATAATTTAGATTAATTTTTTTGCAGCAATATTGTAATTTAATATTCGTAAAAAATAGCATTTGTGATAAAAAAAAAATTTAAAAAAATCGACTATTAAAATAAAAAATGTCAAAAACTTCTTTCTAAAAAAAAATTATATTCTTGTTAGACAAAAAAAAGTAATATGGATCATTTGTGTAGCCGTAAAATATACGTGAGCCACTTTTAAATTTGATATGTCAAACTCTAAATTATAAAATTATAGAATATATCGAACCTTTTTTTATTCTAAATTTAAATTAATCAATAAACATCGCAGAAAAAACTAAAATTGAACGTGGTGCTGTCATTTCAATAATGCAGTACATTTTATTATTTTATTTTATTTAGAAATTTGTGAGATTTTTGTCACAATAATATGATATTATGGACCACAATTATCTGCTGAAAATTGACTAGTAGTGGTAAAAAGGACTAATACAAATTTCAAGACGCAACCCTTTATTAATTTAGGTCAACGCGTTTATACATATGTTCAGTTCTCATTCTGTAAGAAATATTAAAACTTCGAATTAACGACCTCGTCAATTCTATTCTCTATTTTACTCTTTATTTATAAAGATTTTTATTTTTTTAGACAATTAATTTCAATCTAATTTTATTTTTTATTTTTTAAAAGGGATTTTTTTTCTTTTTCCTCAATATATTATTATTATTATTTTTTCATTCTTATTTTTTTATTTCATAATATAAATCTCTTATTTTTCCCAATAATTACATTATATAATTTTTATGTGATATAACGTTTTATTTTTTAAATATTTTATTTAATATAAAATAATATTTTATTTTAAATTTTTAAGTAACATAAATTTTAAGAAAATATGTTATAATATAATATTAATGTATAAATTCTAATAAGATTGGAATTCAATTACTTGAGCATTTAATTTTTAAAATTATTACGTTTCTTCTATAAATGCTCTACTAATGCATATCGAGTTCAAAATGAGCATTATCGTCCTTAAATTTTTTATATATATAGCTAAAAAATATTCAAGTCGAAAATTTTCATCTACCACCATTTTCATCGTGGAGTTGGAACATCTACGACACCTTGAATTGTATATTAAGATCATCTTCATCCTCAATTATCATGTTGTGCAATATGATGCATGCAGTAATTATTCATGTAGAACTTCATTTCCTTAGAAATGTGACGGTCCTATAATAATTGTAAAACTCTAAATGCACGTTCAATATCTTTTCGGCATGATTCTTGCTTCATTAATTTCGAATTAATTATTATGTTATGTTTGTATTTTATCTTGTATTTAAATTATAATGTAATGTTTTGTATTATTATGTTGTATTTAAATTATCATATTATGTATTTTATTTTTAAATTAAAATTTTCATATTATCATTTTAATTGTATTTGTTCTAAATAAAATCAAATTATGTCTTGATGAAAATTAAAAAAATTAAAGTACTATTAATTCGGGATTAAAGTACTATATATTAATAAATATATTTTTAAAATATTATATCACATTTAAAAAGAAGTATGAATATTAGATATTTAATGAATGACATTATATGTAAAATATATGTTAATTAGAAAGTAATAGAGTAATAATAAAATAGTCAAAAAATAAAATAGAGAGTGTGAATAGTTTGGAGAACTACTATTCACCTCTCTATATTTGGAGAAAGATTGATTTAAAATATTTATTCTTTATTTACTCTTCAAATATAAAGAATGGAGAATAAAATAGAAATATGTTGGAGATAGTCTAATGAGAAAAATATTTTTTTAATATATTAAAAATTAATTTTTAAAATTGAATTAAATTTAAAATCTATTTATTTAACGTGGTAGAAAGAAATATTCTTAAGTTTTTTCATTTTCGAGACTCAAATATCTTTCAAATAACTAATTTATGAAATCTTACTTATTCTACTGTTTACAATTGTAATACTACTATTTTCGTCTCAAACTAATTACTACTAAAAGCTATATTTACTTTTTAAATAAAATTTAATTAGATTAATTAAGATTTCAAAATTTTAAGAAATAAGTATTTAATATCATAAAAAAATATAAATTTATATATTAAAAAATTTAAATAATTTAACTCTTAAAAAATTAAACAGATAACTATTTTAGTTGGTAGCCAAATTAGGCTCATAAAGTCATAGAAACGTAGAAGGAGACACATGGTGCATCGATCGATTCAAACACGAGAAAACATGCCGTAACGATAAGTTTGAATTTAATGCTTCAATATTACCAATTTTTTTTTTTAATTGGTAAATTCCTAGATATGCATACATTATTTTATTTATATTAGTGAAATTCATTTTTTAAAAGTGAGAGTCAGGAATAATTGTTTTTTTATTGTCAAAATTTTATATTAAAATTCTAATTAAATTTAGATCACGTATTACAAATTTATTTGAAGTGATGCTATCAAATAATTTTTTCTATATTCGAGGTTTGATGTGCGTACTTTTTAATATATTTGAATTATCTGTCCTAATTTATATGACGCATTTTATGTTTTGATAGTTAGATAATTTAAGTTTGACAAAAAATTTACAAATAGAATTTTTCATAAATTTTTGAAATAAAAATTGTATATTCGTAAACTACATAAAAAGAACTACAAATCATAATAATTGATAATTCAAAATGTTTAAAAGATCTACAAACGATAAAAAATAAATTTATTTGACTCTTTTAATCCAAAAAGTGATATATAAATTGAGATACTAGTTTCAAATCTTGAAAGATTGTCAAAAATAATTTGATAGATGGAAAACCTTAAAGTATGTCACCAAGTCAAATGTTATAGTTATATTATTCGTTAAAAGTTTTGAATACATATATTCACTTATTTCATATTAAATTATTTTTTAAGACTTTTTAATTTTTACATTAACTTAATTATTTAGTTTTCAAAATTACTTTTAGTGTGTTTTCAATTTAATTTTTCATTGGTTAGTATTGAAATTAGTGATTAATTAATATTTAGTTATTTTAATGATAAATTTGATAATAATTAATAAGATAATTAAAAGATGGATTTAATTTATTTCTTAATCTACTTTTCTTGTATGAAACATTCAAAAATTAACTTAATATGAAATGAAGCGAGCAATTTTTTCGTTTGTAAAACAAAAAGAATCATCAGTGTCATTATTTATTTACCGAAAAAAGTTTTGATTTTACAAAATCAATTCTTATATGTGATCAATTATGATTTGATTAATTCATTAATTAAATTATTCTTAATAAAAAAAGCCTTGAATATATTATCGAAGTTTGAACGATGCTCATTTATGTCACCCACTTAAAGTTTAATTTGTCTATAATTTTAGTTATCAAATGACATGATCACCTTTTCTCACAAACATAAATAACATAAATCAGCAAATTTTAAATCGATAATATAAATAAGTTTTTTTCTTTTTATAATTTAATAGCATATTTGCACCTTTTTCATCTATGGGTAGATGGACCAAGACAGAGAAACGAATCTAGAAAAACTGATTGTTTATAATGATTTCAATAAAAAGTTTTGCTTAATTAATTAATAATATAATGTATTTAAATAATTTTCGAAGAAAAAGCACATATTTTATATGAATGCTTTAGTAATGATTAAAGAAACGAACATAATACAGTACTTTTTATTCGTTTAATCATACTTAAAGAAATATTTAATGATAATTAATTGTATAATTTTTTTAAAAAATAAATAAAATAAACGTTATATTAGACCCCACACAAAAAAAGCAATATATAAAGAGGCTTTTCGTCTTTGTTTGTTTAGCAGAGCCAATTCAATACATTCAAAAATGAGACATATATTTTAGGCTTGAAGGATTTAACTTTTTAGTAACTATAAATTATTATTAGCCTTTTCAATAATAATATATATATTTATTTTTTAATACAAAATTCCAAATAAGAATATTATAGAGATTTTACTTTTATTTTAATGGACATTTTATATGTATGATCATATTTGAAAAAAAATTATGGCTTTTTACATTCACTTTTTAGTACCATGAATAAATAGAGTAGAGTTAGTAGACAAAGGAAGTATAAAGCTGACCTTTTTTTAAGTATAACAATAAAATAAATTTGAGAGTACATGACCTCACACTAAATTACAACAACAAAAAAAAAAATTTGTATAAATGTATTTATTTACTCATATTGTTAAAAAAATTAGTTCAAAGTAGGTTAACAAAATGTGACCTCAACTCAATTATCAAAACAACACTGCTATACAGTTCAACAGAAAAAAAAATTCCAAAAATACCCCTATGACATCAAGCATAATTCCTCCATCTCATTTTATGCAATGAAATAATATTTTTCTCAAAAAAAGTTATGGTCAAACGAATATAAATATTTGTGTGGCTATAAGTTATATCATCAATGGTAAAATTATTTTAATTATTATTAGATAACACTAATTCTAATTTTAGTGCAAATTAAGAAAAAAGAGAACGTCACAAAGAATGCGATAGGGAGTATACAGAGGCGAACCCACGTGGATTTTAGGGAATTCACCAAATCCCTTGGTAAAAAGTCATACGGTACATAAGATAAATTATATATATATATATAGCTATCTATCTATATATATATTTTTTAACCCCCTCAATTATAGCATGACGATAGATCTCCTTGAAGTTAAGTTTCATGTTGAGAATTTGAATCTCTGCGTTAATATTTTATTTTTTTATTTTTTAGTTTCAATTCCATTATTTCACATTTTTTTAGTTTTTTTTTAAAAAAAAAATAAATATAATTTTACATCCAAAAGAATTCAATAATCCATTCCTAAAAGCCTAAATAACTTTTCACTTCTCAATTCCCTAAATCACTTCCTTAGTTCTTCCTCAATATTCAAAAGTCAAAAATTAAAATCATCTCTCATCATTTTTGTTGTTGATTTGTTTTCATACTTGAATCTCACATTCAATTTGAAATAGTAAAATCAAACCTCATTCTATATGCTTAAAAGGTAAAAACCCTTCTCTTCTCTTTTTGGTCAATTTTCAATAAATTAACTAAAAAAATTGTAGAAAAATTCTAAAAATATAAATTTATGTTTATTCTAGTTAGCACCATTTTCTTGCTCTACTTAGACTCCTAGTTTTAGATTGACATATTACAATGGGGGTAACTTTTTGATTAATGGTAATCACTCATATTAGTTTCTGTTTCTCTGATGAAATTATTTTTTTTGTACCTATATACTATATATTACTATTTTTCTTATAATTTTATTTTATTAATTTATTTACACGCTTATATTTTTATTTTTTAAATTTTTAAATAAAAATTCTACGTTCGCCACGAGTATATTATAAGGCAAGGCTACGCCTAGTGAATATGATTGATTGAATTGTTGACACACATTTATTGTTCCAACTAATCAAAGATTGACCCAACATTACTTATACGTGTTATAAATAAACACAAAGTAACAAACGCAATGGGAGGCTATAAATGTCCTTATCAATATTATAGGATCCAAATTGCACAAAAGGTGCCAACCGAAAAGGACAAAGTCGACACAATAAAAAAAAAAATCAAAAAAAAAAAAAAAAAAAAAACTAAAGCAACCTATGTTATTATGAATATATCGTATTGTATAAATGTATATTTACTCTTTAGAGTTTATTAAATAAAATTTTAATAACTTAGACTTATAATCAAACAGACAACTTATAAATAACTTATGTTTTTTTTCTATAAATATAATAAAAAGTTCTATTTCACTTTCAACTTATGTAATCACGTATATTTATGTTTTGACATTTCATTATCATGTCATAACATATTTATCAATTGCGTAATATAATACACTTAATTATGAACAAATATGAAAAGATGAATGACAGAACGAGTCGGCAAAGCAAGTTTTCTCAAAGGTAGGTGGTTAAATTTTTAGTCTACGAGAAGTGTTCATATTTATTATAATAATAACAAATGGAGAAAGGAGTAAAAATGTCTTTAAATTATATCAGTGAAATAAAAATATTTTTTATTTATAGTTTTGTTTAAAAATATTTTTACTCAAAAATATTCTTACAGTTAATATTTTAGTCCATAAATGACCCTATAATTACAAAATAGGTAAAAATACTCTTTCTTATATATATATATATATATATATATAAACACATTTTCTTTCTAATTAAAATATTATTAAGGAACTCTGTTCTTGTTTTCTTTCTTTTAAAAGCATTTTAACGAATAAAAATGTAGGAAATATTTTTTATTCTTTCTTAATCTCATTTTATCAATTAAAATAAAATAATTTTATGTACACTTAGATAGTTAATATATGTCGTATATATAAGATCATAGGATATCTATCATTAGTTTATATTATATAACGATAAAAAATATTAATGATAAAATAAAAGATATTCTCATTTTTTATTTTTTAGAATTAAAGTAAGATAAACATTTTAAAACATATTAACTGGAAAAAAATGTGTCAAAAAGAAAATATGTAGTATATTTATTTGGAAATTGAGTTTTTTTGACTCATTAAATAACAATAAGGATATTTTTGGATCAAAATATTGATGCCAAAAGCATTTTTAGATCAAATTATAAACGAAAAATATTTTTGTTCTTTTCGTTTGTCAATATTTTTGAATAAAAATATTGACAGTTTTTTAGCCAAACTATATAAATAAAATATTTTTATTCCTTTCAATAATCTAAGGGCATTTTTTACCCTTTTCTCTAATAAATAAAATAATTGTAATTGTCCTTTTTCTCATAAGACCGTGTGGTCATATATTCATTTGACTTATATATATATATATATATATATATTTATATATATGACGTCATCTCTTTAGAAAAATTATTTAATTTGATTTGAAAGGAAATTTAAGAAAAAAATATTAATTTTGTGGTTCTAAATTAAAGTAATATCAAATGTTTAAAATGTCATTTAATCTTGTGCTCATAAATATATTACGTGAAAAATTAAAATTAAAATATTACAAAAAAAAATCATTTTTTTAAAAACAAACTAAAAAAAAAAGAGATTCATTTTTTTTTAAACCAGAGGAACATTATACTATTCTTTTTTTAAAAACCGGAGGAACACTATACTATTCTTTTGTCTTTCTTTTCCAATCTTGTGTTTTCTATAACTTGTCTTTTCTAATGTTCTTTTCCAAAATTAACACCTTTCGATAAGTATGGACCTGGCTACATAGTTTTTACATAGCCTGAATCTTATATATATATATATATATATATATATATATATATATATATATATATATATATATATATATATATATATATATATTTATCTATATTATAAAAAATTCGAAGTCAAAAAACTACTTACTTCTTTTTCATTAAAATGCATAAAGAATCAGTTATTTTCTCACCTAACCAAAATAGACAAATCACTCACTTTTGAGCGATAAATGATTATGTGAGTAGGAGCTTCCTTAGGAGTTAAGTGTATTGGTTGTTTGTTTTTGTTAGTCATTATAATATTCACATTAATAAACATAAAAATAAAAGACAAATTATTGCTAACAAATTCTTAATGGAAATTCAACTAGCTTAATTAAGATCATTTGTTAATAATATTCAATCAAATAAATAATGGAAAACATAATTATAACGTTCCATGTGTACAAGATTATCTATTATCTTAGTATCGAAGTCTTTACTTACAATAAATTGATGTCGACTTCTTTTATTTAATATTAGGATTGAGAGGTTGATAGGCACATGCATTTTCACTATTAGACATAAAATGAGTCCATCTCTTTTTGTTTGTTACGTAACGTGTGTCTCTCGAGTCAGACATTTTTTAAAAGGTGCCTAAATATAGTAATTTATTATATCAATAGTATTAAAAATAAGTTATATATATATCATTTTATTTGTATATATTTTATTTTTCGACAAAGAGTGTCCAATTGAACACCCTTGATAATATGTGGCTATGCCACTGTGTCTGCCAAACAAATACTTAATATACTGCTCGTTTAAACGTATTGTAAAGAGTCAATCCAATTTCTTATAGTTTTATTCTAAGAAGAAAACTATAACAAATGAATGTAGATGAAACTATATTAAGTAACAATTTAACTTTAAAATGTTAATTCATTCTTAATAGGAAAAAATGATAAAAAATATCCTTAAATTATGTAAAAAAACAAAAATGCTCCCCGTTTATACTTTGATTAAAAAATTGTCCTTTTCGTTAATATTTTGATATAAAAATGCCCTTATCGTCAATACTTTGATTTAAAATGCCCATATAGTTACTAAATGAGTTAATGCCCTTTTATGAATGACTATATTATTATTTTTCTTTTTAAACACATTTCCATCTTAATTAAATTATTATAAAAGAACTTATGTTCTTGTTTTCTTCAAAATGACTTTAAAAAATAAAAATGTAGGAGGTATTTTTTTTCTTGAACTCATCTTATTAATTAAACTAGAATACTTCATGTATCGTTTCAACAAATAATATATGTCATATATATAAATTCATAGTGTATCCATCATTATTTAAAATTATATAACCATAAAATAAATTATAACTAATTATAATAAAATAAAAAATAATTTTTTATTTTTTTCTGAATTAAAGTAAGATTTTGTTAATTTTTTTTATAAAAAGTATATTATTAGAAATAGAATGTGTTAAAAAGAAAATAAATAATATATCTATTTGCAAAAATGAGCATTTTTATTCAAAGTAATCAAAAGTGTATTTTAAACTAAATTATTGACGAAAAATATATTTTTAGACAAAATTACAAATAAAGGACATTTTTATTTCTTTTGTATAATTTAAAAATATTTTTTACCCTTCCTTTTTTTAGTATGATGATTTATGATCAATCAAATATCTATCATTTTTTTAAAATCATAATTTATATAACGCTTTAATTTTCCCACAAAAAATAATATGAAGGTAGGTACTTTTGGTCAATGAGTACTTTCTGCTTTATAAGCTGAAATGAACAGTAAACAGAACTCAACTCCCTTTATGCTTCTGACAATTTTTACAATCTAAGGGGCTGTTTGGTTACTAGTTAGAGTTATGCAGATATTAGCTATGAGTTTAGATATGCAGTGTTTAGTTATGCAGGTAGTTATGCAGTGTTTAGTTATGTAGGTATTAGTTTTGGAGTATTTAAAAATTACAATACATGAATGATTAACTATTGAATATTAAACTTGTTGTAAATTATTAATATATATTATTTACAAAATAATAGTACATGCTAAATAAATGTGAAATATATTGAATAATATATAATGCTAATATTTGAATAGCATATATACCGTTAAAAATATACAATCAATTTCTAATATTAAAAAAATATTTATATTTGCATAAATCAATCAAAACAGTAAGTATATAAAAAGAAATGAAAATAATCTTATATATAATAAGAAATAAAAACAACACATATTGATAGGAAACAATAAACTTTTCAATAAAAAATAAATAAAAATGGTCTAAATATAAAAAGAAATAAAAACAACAAACTTATATATCGGAAAACAATAAAGTTTTCAATTAAAAACAATAAAATCAATTCTTTATTGTTTATGGAGAGTTTAGTTATATAATTTATGGAGAGTTTAGTTATATATATATTATTTAAGTATTACTACGTAGAGATTACAATATATTAGTTAGTTAATTCTTTTTCTTAATTCCAAAAAATTATTAGTGAACTAATATTTATTGTACACATTAAAATAATCAACCATATAACTAACACATTAAATTTAAATAAATACCAACAATTAAAGATAATAAAGCAATAAGAAATTTAAATTAAAATAAATAACAAATAACTAAAAAAATAATTAAAACTTGTATCGACTGTGGGTTGTAGAGAAACCAAGTAAAGAAATTAATTACAAAGAAAATAATTAATAAAAATTTAAACTTGTATCGACTGTGCGTCGTAGAGAAACCAAATAAAGAAATTAATTACAACGAAAATAATTAATAAAAGTAATTAAGCGATTAACAAGACAAAAAACTCAACGAAAAGATATAGTGTATTAATTATTTAATTTATTGAAGATTAATATACATTTAAAAGAAAATTAATATGAGTGAATATGTACTTTATCAGTTTAATACGTTATAACTAGTACCACATAATTTAATTCACCTTCTATACCATATAAATTATACATAAATTTTCTTATGTAAGATCACAAAAATACAATCAGACACCGTAAATAAATGTATGAATGACTTTTATATAACACTTGAAAACCTACCAATCAAATTTTATAATCTCAATAGTTTCAATTTATGTGACACTTTTTATTTTCAAAAGTGAAAAAATTTAAGTCTGACAAAAATATTTGCGCGTAAAGTCTTCAATTTTTTTTAAATGAAATTTATATATTTGTAAACTATGTAAAAAGTATTATAAGTCACAATAATTGACAATTCAAAATAATTAAAAGATATATATAAAATTTTTATGATAAAAAATAGACTTGTTTAATTCTCAAAATTAGAAAAGGTGTCATATAAATTGAAAATGAGGGAGTGTAAATTAATACATTGATATCTTTTATCCTATTTGAAAATCAAACATAGTACAAAATTAGTACGTGATTAACCAAGTTATTCATGAACTAGCTTTGGATTTATCTAGCTACCAAACAACCCTAAGTTTGAGTCCATCCAGATCCATTGCGTTTGTGTCTATCAAAATGTGTATATCATTAGATAATCAGCTCTCATGTTGATTATTCAAGTACTAGGTCTAGGTGTTTGTGTCTATCAAGATGCGTATATCATTAATAAACTTATTATTTTCAAATTGAAAAAATCGAACCAAACCGACAATAATCAAATCAACCACTATTTTTTCAATTGATTTGATTTAATTTGAAAATTCAAAAACCGACTAAATTGATTTGATTTTGATTTTAACTAATAACATATCCAAATCGAATAATAAACAAGCTTTTCTCCTTTCATGCTTCTATAATATCACTGGTGCAACTTGGTTCGGCGTTAAGTAGATGTCTTAAATTTGAGCTTTGGAAAAAATCTTGTTGAAAGCTTCACGTCTAAATAAATCTTTTAATGTATAATTTAAATTTAATCAAATTCTAATATAGATTTCAGATGATACGAGGAAAATCAAAAAATAAAAATTAGTTAAAAATATTTTAACATAATTATAGTATTTCTAAAAAGATTACAAGGTTCCCAGAATCCCGTAACGCAGATCCACACATATTTTGAATTTTTGTTTTAAAAGATTCTCTTTTTCCACCGTTTTACAATATTATTTCTAATTTCTAATATAATTTTTCAAGCTGTCAGGTACAGACTGGGCATTGATTTATTTATTTCTAATTTCTAATATAAATAAAAAATAAATGGTTATCGTGACATAAAAATTGATTTAAAAAGTAAAAATTGATGTTGTCTGTGACATAAATGATATATTTAATTGAATTTCAACTAATTCACTGCTCCTTCTTTTCATTTTAGTTTTCACGCCACTTAATATTTTTTTAAAAATAATTTTATGTTAATTTTTTATAAATGAATACAAAATAATTTTACTTTATTTTATTAAATTGATTAATAAATATGAATTAATTATTAGATTTTATATAAGAGAATATCGTATAATTTTAATTTTAAAATCTGAATTAAGCTCATTTTAAAATTTTATTAAAATTAAATTTGAGAAATAAAACATGACGGATATTGTTATGTCTGATGTAACGACGACAATAAAAATCTGAACAAAGTGATTTTTACACAACTTGAAAACTTACCAATCTTACTTTTAATATTCTTTTGGTTTTTTTCAATTTATAGGGTATCTTTAATTGATTACAAACTCTGAAAACTTACCAATCTTATTTTAAATATTCTTTTCGTATATTCAATTTGTATGGTATTATTTAATTGTTTACAAAATTTAAGAAAGAAAAAAGAGATTTTTTATTATTTATTAAATTTAGTTTGATAATACTTGTTTTGGTTAGTTTTTTTTCATAAAGTAGATGAAATTTCAATAAAAATAAAATGGAGATAAAATCAATAATTTATTTTTATAAGGAAAAAAAAAAGGATAACACATAAACGAAGATAAAGAGTGTAATCATTTTGGATACAAAGTTTCCAATTTTGGAAGTTTGCCAAAAGTAATTTGATGAAAAGATGGACCAAGACAACGAACCTAGAAAAACTGATTGTTTATAATGTATTTTATCGATGTTTTAAAAGGCAAAGACATAAAACGAGATATTTTATGTTGTATGAAGGACGTAAGCTTTCAGGAATATTATATAAGTCTTATTGATCTATCGAGTATATTTTCATGCATATTAAATTTTATAATTTTATATATTACTTATAAAAAGTAAAAGTAAAGCTATAAATTATTTTATAAATATATTTATTAAATAACCTATAATGTATATAAAAAACTATTAAGATTTTAATTTGAGTAATGTATTAACCACCAATAATGAAAAAAAAAGTAATTACAATTATTATTTGAGATATATAATTCTATCAATAATGAAAATGTGATTAAAACAAAAAATTTTTTTAAAAAAGCCCAGAACTTGCGTTTTTACGGTTGGAGCTCACGTCACAAATTCTAGGACTTAGGCCCTGTAGATCTACGCCTTGTATTTGCGCTCCAGTTCATTTTTGGTGCGCCCCGTCCTGAGACTCGCTCCAAAAAACGTTTTGAAAACATTGATTTTTATAAATTAAAAAAAAACTTTTTGCTTAATATAATAAAGGTTTGATGCCAAAATTTTTGAACATGTTATTTTGTTTGTATTTTTGTTTTATTGAAGGGGAATTTAGAAAAAGAAAAAAATGACAAATATATATTCGAACTATCATAAATTGTATGTATATACACTCCATCATGCTTTTGGACATTAATGTCTTTGTTGTCAAAAAATTAGAGTATATACGCCTTCATTCTAATAGAAGACTAAATAAGAACACATGACATAATCTTATCTGTAGATCCAATATTCAATAAATGACTGATCGGTGGATGAGATTATGACACGTGTATATCCATTAATTTAAAGGATATATATATTTTAGTTTTTGGACGACAAAGGTAACAATATTTTAAAAGTATAACATAGGGTATCTCCATACTATTTACTATCTGGAGTGTATTTATCTTTTTTTCCATTAAAAAAATAGAGATAAATGTCAAAACACACCTAACTATACATTTTTTTCGAGTTTCATACCTAAACTATCACTTTTTAGTTTGAGAAACACATCTCTCTCTTTTATACCACTTTCATCATGGTTTGTGTAATACACTCTCTTTTTTATTTTAAAGAATTTCCACATCACACTCCACATGGACAAAACATTCAATCTTGACAAAAAATAAATAAATTATTAGTATTAGTTAAAATTAAAAATTAAAAATCTATTATAAAAAAATAATATTTTCTTTATAAAATAAAATTTTAAAATTTTTTCTTACCCCACACCATTTTTTAAAATTTTTATTTTGTTTAAATTTCTTTTATAAAAGTATATTATTTTTTACTTCATCTCCCTTCCCCCCCTCCCTCAGATACTAATTTAGATGTTATTTTTATTTTCTTAAAAATATAATTTTATTAATCTCACTTAACTCTTCGCTTTCAAATTTTTTTTCCAGTGTTTAAACATACATATCGAAAATAGTTTTTACTTGCCGTCACAAATTTTTTTATTTTTTTTAATTTAACTTCAGCCAAATCGAATCTTAAAGTTGAATAATTTCTAAAATTATGTATTTATTTACTTTGAAGAATACACACTTTATATGATCGATTTACTAATTCTTAAAGAAACAAGCATAATTTAATTAACTTGATTTTATATGAAGAGAAATTCAATTTTATACTTTTGGAATCCCTGTTTACTGTGTAGAGGGGAATGAATTGGAACGGTTAAGAATAATTTGTATTGTATTTTTAATTAAAAAAAATTAAAATGTAAAATTAAAATTACAAAATCTCTTTTTTAAAAAAATTTATTACTTTTTTTTAGTTAAATAATTTTTTTTTGATATTTTAATAATTAACTGTTTAAGAAAAATAAAATAAATTGTATATTACACGCGCGCGCGCACAAAAAAAAGGAATATATAAAGAGGCTTTTCATCTTTCTTTGTTTAGCAATTCAAAGAGTGTGGAAAAGCAAAAAGACTCTTTTGTTTTGGAGCAGCAGTATTAGGTAAACAAATGCAAAATTCCATCTAAGGATATTATGGACATTTTATTTTGTATGGTCATATTTGGGAAAAAAATTATGGTTATTTACATTCACTTATTAATACCACGAATAAACAGAGTAGACTATAAGAATAAAATAAATATGAGAGTGTATGTCCTATACTGCAGGGATTGGTAATACAGAGATTATTTTTATCAAGTGCTTGGTTCATTGTTTCTTACCTAATTTTGTGTGTGGTTTAAAAGTTTACACAAAAAAAATACTTTTGAATTATACCCTAGAGTTATTATGAGATTTTCTATTTTATGTAATTCAGTTAAGGTAGATAACTAACAAAAAATATTATTTTTTATAACATTTTTAACTAGCTAAGAAAAATAATTTTTTTATATGAATTCACTATTTTCTCACTTAAATTATTTGAGAGTAAATAATTGTCATCTTAATAAACTGGAGTTAATATCTCAAAAGGTCACACAACTATAATGATTTATAGAGAAAATTTATTTAACTTTGTTTTGTATCAATAAATTTTTATAAAAACTCTTTGTCATAAAAAAAAATTAAAAATAAATAAATATAGCAAAATAAATTAAACTATTTTTATACTCGAGATGTGTGCGTGTGTGTGTGTGTATATATATATATATATATATATATACACACTCTTGTTTTAGACTACTTATGTAATGTTTAATGGACTTTCGTTAAGAGACAATATTTTATTTATGAATGTTTTTAAATTCATACATTAACGTTAGCATATTAGTCGGATTATAATATTTTATATTAATGATAAATAGATTAACTAACTGATATTTTAGAAATAAAAAATTATATATAAATAATAACATTTGTAAGCTAATTTATTTAAATAAATTTATTAGTATAAATATAAAATATAAAATCAAAAATAAATAAAATAATTAAAGAATTTGAGGGGATATTTTTGTCTTACCTAGATTAGTCCCATGGATTAGAACTAATACCACCAAATGGAAGGTATAAGTTATACACCCTCTAATACCATGTAGGGTGCATAACAAATCCCTGGATTGATAATACATAGACCCAAAATTTCTACCAAACATAGTATTAAATAATACCACACATAATACTTGGACTATTATCCTAATACTCCGTACCAAATGACCCCTAAATTTACAACAACAAAAAAAAGTACAAATAAACTATTTTATGGTAGTAGTACTCCCTTCGTTTTAATTTTTGTGGTATTATTTAACTTGACACGATATTTAAAAAGAAGATTTTTTGAATTTGTGATCTAAAATAACTTTTAGAATTTTGCATAGTTAAAAATAAAATGAGTGTTTTAAAGTTAGATGATTTCTAATATAGTAAGGTGTAACACCGAAAAAATTGTAGAAAATATTGTTGAGAAGTGATTTCATGAAAGGTAGGAAAATCCAACGGGCTGTAGAAACCAAGATTAGATCTGAAAAATTCAAGTCCTGTAATGTGTCCTACGAATTGTCAGGATGAGTCGTATGAACTTCTACGATCCGTAGGAGGTGCTCATAGAAGAGTTCAAGACTAAGAGAAAGTTTGAGCTTAAAGTTAGGTTCTACAAGAGGGTCGTGTAGAGCGTAGAAAGTTCTACGATCTGTATAGATGACCTGTAGGAAGTGGATCAAGTTTTTCCAGTACTTGATTCTACGGTTGGTCAAGACGGCTCATAGATCGTGGATTCCAATTGATCTTTATACACTTAGTTAAGGATTTAGACAGTGTTATGTAGTTTTTTACGCTCATTAACGCTCCAAAGTCTTTCGCTAAGTAGTCAATTATGTCAAAATTGTATTTTGAGATAAATAATAGTTCTTGAATGTCGATCATATCCAGAATATAGACTTGAAATTTAACATAGACTGACATACTTTTTGAAACGAGCTATAAAAAAAAAAAAAGGAGTAAAATCCCAATAAATAAGACGTTGGAAGTACACAATAGGTTAGAAAGTGTGACCTCTCAACTCAATTAATTACAGAGCAAGAGTGCAACACAGTTCAACAGAAAAAGGGTAATTCCAAAAGTACCCCTGTTATATCAAGCATGTTGAATCTATTAACCTACCACACCTCTTTTTTTTATGGCATATTTTCTACGTTTCACATTTTAATTTGATACGATATTTTAAAAATTTATAATTTAAAATGATTTTCAGATTTTTGCGTAACTGATAGAAATCATATTATTAAGAATAACATGACAATTTAAAATTATATTTACTTTCAACTATGATAACACAACATTGTTGTTAGGATAACTTTTTTGAAAAGAATATCACATAATATATATATATATATATATATTTGATCAATAAGATTATATATTTGTTGCTCCAATCAATCAAAAGATCGAAATAACATTTTACCAAAACGTGTATGCAGTGGGAGGCTATAAATGTCCTTATCAATATTGGGACCCCAAAGAGGACAAACTCGAAACAATCACAATTTACAAGAAGAAAACAAAGCACATTGTATTGTACTATGTATATGTATATATTAATATTTTACTATTATTTCATAACATATTATCGATACGATACGAGACTAATAAATTTATTTTAGTTTTATTTTTTTTATAATTTATCTTTCTAATATCGACTTCCAAAATTAGCACCTTCGATATGTTATAGACCTGACTACGTTGTTTTTACATAATCTAGTGCTTGTTATATTTTGAATTAGAGAAAATTTGTCTATATTATATAAATGCTTCCATATATTCTTCAGGTAGTAAATCTAAAATTTACTTTTAAATTTTTGTTACGGTTTATTTTGAAAATTAAGTCCCAAAAATATGTTCTTAACTTTGGTAAAATTTGTTTTTTTGAAAATAGAGTTCTCACCTAGTTTTTAGAAAGTTAAGAAAATCATTTCGAAAAGATTAGTATTTAAAAATATTTCATTTCAAAAATTAAAGTTAGGATAAAGGTTCAAGTTAATTTTTTAAAAAGGAGTTATATTAAAACATTTTTTATCTAATGTATAAAAATTATTTACACATAAAAGTTATTAAATGAGTATTAGAACTTATTCAAAATAATGAATTAGTTAAATAGCAAAGTAAGTAATTATTTTCAAGCTAATTACTCACTTAGGAAAAGTATGAAAAATTCTTAGGTTAGCTTCAAAGATGAATTATTTCACTAAGAAATTCTTTGTGAAGATTGAACTAGCTTATTAAGATAATTAATAGTAATATACAACGAAATCAAAATTGAATCAACAATTATCAAGAGAAATATCATAAAGCGAGATCAAGACCAGTTTCTTATATTTGTATCAATTAAGTAATGAAAAATATAATTATAACATCTCATGTGTTCAAAATTATCCATTATCCATATCGAAATCTTATTAGCTATGTCGATATTAACTTTTTCTTTCTCCAATATAAGAATTAAGAGGTTGATAGGCACATGCATTTTTTGTTTGTTACGTACTGTGTGTCTGCCAAACAAGTATAGCTCAGCTGGCTCAACGTGTTGTCTTACGTAAATTATTAATTTTGTTTTTAAATTTACGGCAAACTTAAAACAGATCTCTACTTGATTAATCAAACTTAAAAGACTCTTAATTTTGTAACGTAAATGAAATATATATCTCTAAATTTTTATCAAAATTAAAAATATTTTTAATATTTCTCTTAACTTTTTATTAAGAGCTAGCCTAATATTTTTACAAGTATTTGATATCGCTTATTATGCAATGCTACGGACAGGAAATGTACTTAATCAAGCAAAAAAGTATAAGTAATTCATAAATAAAATTAATAATTTATGTCTAATTTAATATCAGTTAGTTATTTTATTTTGTGCAAAAAAATAAAGGTACTTTTAGTTCCTTTAAAAGTTTAGTGCTTTCTGAACAAAGAACAGTGTACAGAGAACTCAACTCTCTTTATTTTTCTGACAACTTTACAAATAATAAATTCTTTGAAATATCTAAAAGAATAACAACTTTTATCCTTGTTTCACTTCATTCACATCTTTACTTTTTTTTTCTAATTGAAAATTCCTATAATTATGTGATCTCTTATTCTAACTTGTACTCTCTCGATCTTACGTGTCACTATTTTATTTGATACGATATTTTAGAAAAATAAACTATGATCGTAGAGAAGAGCGGAGAGTTCATAGAGGGGGAGAGACTAATGATAAAGAATATATTACGAATTAAAATTAAATTAAATTGTAATTCTAGCATTATTTTATATTAATAATTTATTATAATGTATAATTTTTCATCTATTTTTCATGTTGTCAGGTACAGGTGATTTTAGAGGTTTTTTTTTTAAAAAAAAAATAAAATAAAAGGAGATATTGACATAAAGAGAAACATAAGATATGTGTTTCACTAATTTTCTCTTTTATTTTTTCTAATAGAACTAAAATACTAAAATGGCCCTTGGCGCAAAAATTTAATCAAAAAATGAAATAAAATTAATATTGTCAGTGAAATAAATGATATAGTTAATTGAATTTCAACTAATTTACTAATTTTATTTCACATTCTTAAATCATTTAAAATCATGCATTCTTTAATTCACGTATTATCGAACTTGCTTATTTTAATTATACATATACGGAGGTATATTTCACTAAGGATGATCAATCGAATATTTTTTTTTATAAAAATTTAAATAATGTATATAAGTAAAATATTCATTACTACATGGTTGTATTGATAAATGAACGCAATTAATCCTAATAGGGGTTTGACAGTCCAGTGGTAAGTGTGCTCATTTAAGTTTCTGAGATTTGCGGTTTGATTCTTGATATTAGTGGCGAAATTAGAATTTTTAATAAGAAAATATGAAATTTAAAGAAATAAACACATAAAATAGTCGAAAAAGATTTAATATCTATTGAATATACCAAAATAATTATTTTAACCATATATAAAATAATATAATTTTTCATCAAAGAGATTCGGATGAACCACTAACTATAACGTGGCTCCATCACTGCTGTTCACTTCTATTATTTATTACAATTTTCTATATAACCAATTATATTTAAGAACAAAAATTAAATTATACTTTTCACTATTATTCTTAAACTGTTCTCCTATGTAAAATAATTAAGAAACTCAATAAATATTAAAAAATAATTAACAATTCACTAAATATGAAGTATCAAAAAATATAATTCAATTAGTATTTAAAAAAAAGTTCAATTACGTACTAGCTAAATTGTTTTTTGTTGACTTTCACTCATCAGTAAAAATAAATAAATGAATGATATTGCATCAAAATCTATATTCACCACTTAAAAGTTTATATATTTTTAACAAAATTATTGGCTCCGCTACTTTTATTTTATACGTTATACGTTAGCTCTAAATAAAATATAATTTACATGTTGCATATTCTAAAATATTCGTAGCACTTTTAAATCTGCAAATTTTATCGTTGAATTATTCATCTGGAATAGGAAATAAAAAAAATACATTCACCATCTTTTGACTTACCTTTTTGGGACATAACTTTTCTTGCACTTTTAATACAATTCAAATAACAATAATTAGTGGAATTTTTTTTTAAAAAAATTTTTTTAATAGAAAAGAAAAGGTAATAGTGTCATTCAATTTTATAAGAACATTTTGGTTTTTAATTCTTTTATGGGGTATTCTTTTTTTATTTAGTTAAAATATGTCAAATATATTAAAATATTTTTTTAATTAACCTTAAACATATTAAAATCAAATTTTAAAATTGCTAAAAATAAAGACTTATTCTACCAAATCTGCAATAATGCATCCCCTGCAATAATTAGAGGCCTACATGAACGTACAATAATGCATATATTTATTAATCATTGAAGCACTGAAAATAAATCAATTTATCTCTGATACTTTTTCTATTATTGGTCTCTTTTCTACCTTCCAATATAAAAATATAAAAGAGTAATCATTAAGTTTTTGTTGCATATTGGAAATAATAAAATCTAAAATCTAGTTCATTATCTTTTTAATTACTTAAGCTTAAAATAAGAACCGTTTACACAATATAGGTATTCTTAAAAAAATTTGAGGTGTATAACTTTGCGATTAATGTATTACTTTTGCATGTTCATATTGTTATGATTATATTATAAGATTATTTATAACGAACATGTTTATTTTATCTTTTGATAGATAGGAGCCTTGCAAAAGTATGAGTTTACGACGTTTTAATTAATTCTACGTTAGTGAGAATAATCACTATATGAGATAAAAATGTTTTGAAAGTAATGATATGACTTATAAAATATATTTATATATGAAATAAATGATTAGCCGATATAAATATGAGGTTATTTTTACAAAATATAAACTTGTAGTTCAATTTTTGTATGTGGAAATTTTCAAATCATGATTTTTAAAGAATTTGAAATTTCATCTCATGGTTTGAAATCATGAGATGAAATCAACGTACCGCGTGTCCACCATCTCGTGATTTTATATTGCGATATGAAATCACATATTCAAATGCTAATTTCACTTCATAATTTTATATCACGATATGAAATCGCATCTTCAAATGCTTACATATTGTTTCAAACTTACAAAATAATTTGGATTATTACAAAATAATTTGGATTAGTTACATTATTATACACTCTATTTCAAATAAATTTAACTGATTTTTCTAGTAACCATATTTTATGCTATTTTAGCACCCACCCTGGGGACTTGATATCAAATAATTGTTCTTAAAAGTTTAGTTTATTTCTTGGTTTATTTTATATTTCCAAGAAAAACAATGGCTGACAAACAAAATTTGGCATCGGCACGTGCGTCAAAGACGCCCATCAGCTCACATTCATTACTTATTTTATTAGCGTTTTTCGATCTCCATATTAAGTCAAAAATAAATATTCTATTATTGGATATAAATAAATTTATATCGTGATTTATTTTTATTTCTTATCGAAAAGTTACGATACTAATAAAATGGATTTAGTTATCAATGTCGATGTGCACTTCAATTTAGGTCATATTTTATGTCGATCGACAAGGTAGTGTTGTTTGTTATTGTTGTTTAATTAGACGACAAAAAAATCTTACCCCACATGGCTACATCAATATATAATATAGTGTAAATACGTTGGTATCTTTTTTAATAAATTGCCTTATATAATGTAAAATAAAATGAAATAAAGGCATTGATTATGAAATGTTTTATGACGTCAAATATAGAGAAATCTAATTGAACTTATACATCCATTTAGCATATAGTTCATTTACAAGCTCGGAGCTCAAATAATCACTTTTTTCACTAAAATGAAAAAAAAATTATTTATTTTAGTAGTTATTGAAACAGACAATTCACTTAATTTTGAACAGTCATCTGTCATTGTTAAATCAAAAGACATTTCGCTCAAGATTGAGCGATTTGTAATTGTCAAATTTAACTAAATTTTAAATAGTTGATTAAAGTCTTAATATAGATCCTAAAACCAACTATTTGTTGTTATTTCTGAAATTACTTCTCATATGTATTGGTAGGACTATTTGCCTTATAATTCTTGATAGACGTCATTATATTTATCTGAATAAACGATAACATAATATTATGAAATATCGCAAAATACGTAAGTTGATTTAAATACACTTCTAAAATAAACATCATTTTTAAAGAATATTAGATGATTAGAACAATATAATAATACTATAGTCTCTGAGATCTTATTGAAGATTTTGTTTTTTGAAGATTATGGATTAAGATAGGTATGTCAATTGGACGGTGCAAATCTTGATCCGCTAAGATTTTAAATTATTTTATTCAGTTGATTTTAATTTATTTTATTCTATTTTATTTTAAGAAAATAAATATTTTATCCTCTGCCCTATTCTGCCCCCACACTGCCACATTGTAAGTGTCAATTTGTTTTTTCCCCCAATTTTTAATGTTCTATTTAATTTTTAAAAAACATAAATATCAGTATCATGGAGACTAACAAAAATAAATTATCAGAAAACTAACAAAATTGTCAGATATATAAATGCCTTTTAATATATATAAATGCCTTTTAATATATATATATATATATATATATATATATACGCACTAGATTTTTAAAGGCCCATGTTATGAGCCCAATATAATTTCACATATTTTGTTAAAAAGTTTACATAAATTCACAATTTAAGATATTATAATCTCTCAGATGCATCTCTATTTCCTCTCGAATACATCTATTTTCTCTTTAATACTATTTTCTCTCGGATACATCTATTTTCTCTTTAATACATCGCTTCCCCGAAGTATTATGTTATTTGTAATGTATTGGACAACCAAAAAATGTATTCGAAAGAAAAGAAAAATTTAAAATTTTTGTAATTGAGAAAACTTCTGAGATATTATTTAATTAGCCTCCAAAGATATGAGATTTCTGTACTTTATACTATTTTTTTCTTTAGTAAACAACTTCAATATATTACTTTATAATCTATTTCAAATGGTCATACAACATAAATGTGTCATTTACAACCTAAATTGGGAAAGTTGAATTCTAAAAAATTCTATGCAGCAAGGAAATAGAGATATGAGTTAACATTTTGTGATCAAGGAATATATAAAATGTTGATATCTTTGAAAAAGTTCATCGATCTTCATATATATTCACAAGTGGTATTTATTTTTCACAATATTATTATCTTTGTTTTGAGATATTTGCACCATAAGCTTTACATATGATAAAATACTAATCATTGATCAATCAATTCGTAAAAATCGATTGAAAGTCTTTCAAATCTCTATTGTTTCAACTTAAGTATAGTGTGTTTGTATTTGACTTTGTCGATAAATTTTGTAATACATTTTATTATTGTCTTATATAAGTAGAAATACTTTTTAAAAAATGATTTATAACTTCACAACAGTAAAAACAATTGAGAAATCAACTTTATTATTATATACAATAACAATTATCGTAATGTGATATTCTAAATATCAAAAGTATTTATTCAAAAATAATTTTGACTCCACAACAATATGAACAATCATAAAAGAAACTTATTTCTATATACAATAACAATTATCGTAATGTTTTATTTTAAATTACATTAATTAATTTTTTTTAATACTACACTTAATATCATGCCGTAAAGAAAATTCTAAAGCTTACCCCCCAAAAATAACCAATATTTTTTTTTCAGGTTGTTTATTTCCTAATTCATTTATTTTTTAATTTTTTTTCCTTCCTCTATATTTCGAAACAAAGTTTTTTTCTATTGACATTTTCTTTTGTTGTTCTCTTTTATTTTTTTAACTGCTCAATTTCTTTAGTTTAAATTTGAATATTCATTAGAATTTGAATATTAAACGTTCTACAATTGTATTTGACTTTATCGATAAATTTTGTGATACATTTTATTATTATCTTCGATAAGTAAAAATATTTAAAAAATTGATTTATAACTTCAGAACAATGACCCAATTGGTAGTATTCTTTTTGAGAAAAAACAACAAGAAGAAGATAAAGGTAGATATGGTACTTGACAATTGACCTATTTCTTTGGACAACCAATTCTTATATTTCAACGCACACTTTGGAGTGCTATATCTACACAACATTATAAACGTGTACTTTGTACCATTTTTCATCCACCATATTAATGACTAATAAATTTCTTTGGGAAGAAGCTTATACTTTGTAATTTTTTCCTTCTTTTTACTTGTTCAGGTATATATTATATTCTATTTTGAGAAAGTATTAAATAAAAAGTATTAATTAATTAGATAAAAAGGATTAAAATTGCTTTTAAACTATGTAAAATAGATATCACTTATAAACTATAGTATTACATATTTTTGGGATAAAAAATATACTTTTGTCGTTATCTCAAGAGACCACAAATATTTTGTGTACGGAGAAAATTTTATTGGGAGCACCACTCCTCGAATGGACCCTGCAGTACGCGATTCAAATTTAATCGGAGCTCTAATATAGGCTCCGAACACCGAATGAAAACAAAAAAAAGCCATCCATCATAATTTTTTTCTTCTAAGACTAAACGCATTTATAAAAAAAAAAAAAAAGTGGTGTTGATAATTGAAAAGAAGAAAATCTTCACACAAAAAAAGAATTTACAAATATTTTTGTATTATTAAATGAAATTTAACAGACTGTATTGTTAAAATAACATCAATAACTTTTTTTTTATTAATTTAGTTTATTGATTAAACTGAAATTTGCACACCCCAGCCTACCAACTAGTTAGCACGCCACTTCATTTTTTATTGACTTTAAAAAGTCCAATATTTTATTTTCCTTAGAAGTATATTTTTATAGTTATATATCAATCACAAACAAATTGAAATATAGTAATATGAGTCAATTACTATCATACCAAATGAAAATAATCTTCTCTTTTTTTCTTTTCCCAATGCAACATAAATCTATTATAAAGTCAATAATACTACTAGAAAAGCAATAGGTTGAATATTCTTATATTGGATCCCAATCATAAAACAAAAATTCGATTGACTACTAGTTTGATTGTTATCTTGATATGATTGTGTTGTGCCAAATAAAATATAAAATACCGATCCTTCTCCAAACCCCACACATGACGAAAGCTTTAATACATCAGACTGTCTGCGGATTGAAGGAAAATACAGTATTTTTATGATAGGGAGGGTGCTGTTGGTAAGTCACTTGCATAAAGCATTTGGGTTCCAACAACACCATTTATAAAGAAAAAAATATCAAGACTAGGGTAAGGCAAAATTTACATGTTCATTCATTAGCCAAATGCAATTGCCAGCACTTTGTAACAAGAATATGAACCCCTAAGATTTCAGTTACAGAATAATGTCTGGCATAACTTTGACATATTAATTTAGTTGCAAAAAAGATTAAAAGTTGTTTACAAAGGTAGCAGGGAGTATTTCATTTACTTCTTAGAACCATCAAATGAGTTGTACAACAGCTGCTACGCGAAGTGCTCCATTTTGGAGAAGGTCAGATACTTCATCAAACAACAGGGCCGAGCGCCAGCCCCATCCTTTGGGAGCTTTTGGCAGAAGAGTTCCAGTTTGTTTGAAGCTACCAAACACCATCACTTCTCTCTTTGAAGGAAAAATCAACTGGTTTACCAAATTATTGACAGGAAAAAAAAGAAGCAATTTTAGCATGACATTTGCTGAAGATAACAAAGTAAGGGCTTTGAAACTTAGCCTTTGTAAGTTCACCTGATATCTAGCAGTAACTTTTTCACGGGAATCGACATACATATGCATCTGAGTACACAATACAGAAAAGATCAGCAAGGACAAGAAGAGAAAATCAATGTTCACTTATAATTTTACATGAACACGAGAGAAGGGAAAGGAGGAGGATCTATCAGAGATATACATATATGTTCATGAATGGTTTTAGTAAGGATTAAGAATAAGAAACTAAAATGCTGATCCACACTTCAAAAAACTTCTATTTATTCACGAAATTGAAAAGGAAAAGTTCACCTTTCTAACTGGATCAGCTATTTCTGCCTTCCTACGATGAAGAAATAGCCCTGATATAACAACATATCAACAAAGTTACAAAACAGGTAATAAATCTATTCTCATCATGCAGATAATTTCAGAGGAATACAATATTACCAAGTGTTCGACGTCCCTGAGGGTCTTCATCACTGAAAGCCTGAACACTAACCTAAGGAATGCAAAATACTAGATTGATTAACTCCTTTATTGATTGCAATAGCAAAAATCTTCTGAAGAGCAAACTCAATCATTTGCATTTTCCCCCGAACAAATACGTGAGTAAATGAAATGCAATGAAGAGTTGAAAGATTCACAAACCTTCCATAACGAACCAGCATAAAAAAATTCTTGAGAGTGTTTGACTTGGCCATCATTAAGCCTGAGAACATCATGAAACTCAACCCTGTGAAGCAAGTCAGGTGTAAGTAAACACTTCTGTTAGCATAAAGAGAATGAAAGGAATCTATTTTCATAAAGAGGGCACTGAATTCAGAACACAGAACAGAAGGAAATTTACACAACACAAAGAAGTCTGTCTACTGGAAAATTGAGACTCCTGCAATTAGAGAGATTGTTTATGGATGTATTTCATTATCCAAAGAAGGAAACATGGAGAAGCCCATAAGAATCTCCCTGTCGCAACTGTTCATTTCTAGGTTACAAAAAGGTAATCAAACATTTTCAGGTGATTTGAATGATTGCATCTTTGAAGGGCAAAGATGCATGTTTTCTACCAAATGATTGCATCTCTTAAGGGAAAAAAGTTACATCTTTCTGTTCAAATCCTAGAAAGTATAACATGGAAGAACCATGAGAATCTTCATAAAGATTTCAAGAAAAAAAATTATGTCCCTGATTTGATGACAAAATCGTTTTAGAATATTTTTTTCCCAATAAGTCATTGACGTAGGATATCTGAGAGTTGAAAGTATAAACACAGAAATATGGACTGCGCGAAAGCTTTATTTGCAGTTTCTGAAGCTAACAGATCAAATGGGCAATATCTTAATGATATGGAAAGGTTCACCTTATTACGAAATGAGAACTATAATCAAAAGAACATCCAAGCATGTTCGCTGTATTTGTCTCTTCAATGTAAAGAGAAAATACAAGTTCTTCTCAATGGTTACAAGTTGCATGCTTAGGAGCTACATTAACTGATACTTTGAAAAATTAATCCAAGAAAGGAAGTATACAGAACCTAATCTATGGAACTCATTTCACATGCAATGGATTGCCATAATGCAGAAGCCAACCAAACATAGCAGAAAGAATAACTTACCCGAACCGAAAGGGGGGAAAGTGACTTAAAGGAGTTTTCATATCCAGTGATATAGCAGTACTTCCATTCTCCCACTCTATTCCCATTGCATGTTCAGACGAGCCTGGCATCTGGGGGGAAATACTGCTTGAACTTGGGCCAACAGTTGATGGTATTTCCGGTCTGCTTTGCAGTTCTGTCTCAAATCCCCTATCAACATGAATATTAGCACTATTGCTTCCTTCTTGGCTGAGCCCAACCAGAGCAGTTAGTCCATCTCCAGCAAGATCCCCGCTCTGTTCTGCTCTATTTTCTGGGTCATCATTGGCAGGAGATTGCTGACAGTTCCGGTTGCCCATACCAAGTGGTACACGAGAGAAAACAAAACGAGTTGGAGGCCAAGCAACTGCAGGCACAAATGTAGATCCACGTCCAATACCAGCTAGACCATCATTGGGGCCCCTAACATGAACCCGAACAGGCCTAAACATGCCACTTCCTTCCCTGTGAGGCGAGTCAGTGGCATAGATATTTCCTATATTGTTGGATTGATTGCTCTGATCATGATCTGACATGTAATACCCAGTAGCTGCGACTCCACGTGAATTTCCAAATGGCTGCCGACAAGCACATGCCATGCTCACAAGGCAGCAACTTTTGCAAGTGTCAGCACCAATTTCCTGTACCCGCTGGCTTATGAGAATCTGAAAAAAAACACAAATAATTTAAGAGCAAAAATAAAATTAGGAAATAAGATATCTACTATGATTAGGAGGTACGTAGACAGGCAGACTACTCTGTCAGCTATCAATTTTTTTTAAAAAAGAGCAAAATGTGGAATACATATAGTTACAGACCTGTAGCCACAACCCGTCATTCACAGCTTTGCAAGGGAACCCCATTTCTTCAAGTTGCTTTCTCACACTAAGAAGTGCATCAAATGACATGTTACAATATAAAAGTGAGCCACCCTCAAAAATGTTGGCAAAGGCATCATAATCTTCTCTACTTACACCTGAATGAGCATTTAGGCAACTTTTGACTTCTCTCCGGCCCACGGTTCTACCACCCCAAGATAGAGGAGTGAAATTGCATCTTTCCCATTCATTCGGAGTCATCAAATTACAGGACGAACCCATTGATGAGAAGTTCCTCTGATCCCCACAAAGCCAACTGTTGTTATTCAATTGATAGCATGAATCTTCTTCAGATGGCCCTTCCACACCCATATTATTGCCCCCTAATCCACTAGCTCCAGTACTACTTGGCATTTCAAAATAAGAACATGAAGATCTGACTTCATCAGCATATAAGAATGAGTTATTTGATGAAGGACGTCCACTGTTGCATGGGTATCTTGAATCCGACTCTGACTGAAGACCAGCTGATTCTTGCATCTTTTGTTTAGAGTTAGGCACTTCAGTGAGGGAATCAACAATACTATCTGCAAGCTCAACCAAGATATTTTGACCGTTGTTACAACTATCAATTCCATCTTTTAAGCTTAGGTGTCCTAGTCCAGATTCCACCCTTCTGTCATCAGTTAAATTCGTTGGCACTACTCTGGAAACATCAGAAATTGTACTTGTTCCAACTTCAGAACCAGAACATTTTTCTTCATGATTTTCTGCCTTGCAAAGAGCACTTTTTGCAAGAAGTGTACATAAAGCTAGTTCAAACCTGCTCAGATTTGCACGTAGAAAATCAAGATAGAGAAAGAGTCATCATGCTAAACTAAAATTTCAAATATGATTTTAGCAATTTCTACAAAATTAGCCACAGTTCTCACCGTTTCTTTTCGGTAGGGACCCATAACTCGTCTGAGATCAGCAGAGCATTTAGTGTAGGAGCAGAAAGTTTTGGAAGGACCTGGTCACAAGACAGTTGACAAGCCAACTATTTATCATCTCATGGATTTCATTATAACTCAAATAAGAAAAGAGAATCATGCATATGTAATTTTTTTTTACTGATAAAGGTGTAGAACATGCGTTCGAGAAATTGAACTGCAGAATCAGGTACTATCTCAAGAACAAAACAAGGTCTCCGCAACTTAAGATAAAACTCTTATCCCCAGTTGCATCACATGTTCAACAACAAAAAACTTGCACCACTTAGCACTTGCATGCAAAACATCATTTCGCACCTTGATGTGAAAGTGCAGTTTGTTAAAGACATACTTCAGGGTTTCATAAAGAGTTGGGAATAACTGAAACCGCTGGCATACACATTGAGAGAGGTATTTACTTATCGTTGCAATAAATTAGGAACAGAAGTGTCTTTCTGGAGAAAATTAGTTTCTCCTAGTATCACACTAAATTAACAAAATAGCAGCCTGAAAATTAGAAGGAAGATAACCGACTGATACTCAAATACACGTGGTGCAGCAGAGTGTTTTCTTTTGATAAGGTAATAGGAAATTAGAAATATGGTACAACAGAGTTTCTGCTAGACTTTGCAACATGCGCATCCGGAAAAAAAAAGCTGCTAATTTAAATAAAAGGAGAAAGTAGAAAGGTAACATCCAACATTCACTGCTTAAAACCTTAGCATCGTTTCCAAATAGTTACCTCTTTCAACTCTATAGCACCACTTTGACATAAGTATCCCCAACAAGCATTTCTAACTCGTTCACCATGTAAACCATAATCTTGGCTTTCTGCGAACACCTAAGGTCCAAAACAATGTGGTCAGCAAAATGCATGAACGCATGGATGATGAAGTAAATTGAGCAGCAATCTGGAACCTGGTATGTTAAGAAATTTGATGTCCACAATTCGGATATGATGAAGTCTGTGCAAATTGCACATAAATCCTGCATGATGAATGTTAAATCTGTACTGTTATACCAATGAGGAAAATTAGTTATCGAGCAAAAGATTAGACACATCAATCAGCAAATTCAGGAGGATTTTTGTTGGTTGAGAAATCAAAATAATTATTGATAAATGATAACACACCAAGATAATGTCAGCTTTACAAAAAGTGCAATGGCACTGTACATCACATCTCCACTTTGCACCAAAATATAACTAGGGAAAAAAATGAGAACTCTTGACTCTTGAAATAGAGCTCTCTACATCCTTGAAATTCAGTCACATATTTTCAAGTGTTCTTAATATTCTGAGAGGGCATCTCTAACCTATGAATTCTTAAGACTGTAAGTCGAATTTTAATTCAGATTAAGAAAATACTATGGGATTTGTTCAATCAATTGTTGTAAAGCTCCGTATTTTTCTAAAATTGATACTTTGATAGAGACTAATTTCGAGCTTAAGGATGTGATTTAATCCAATTCGAGTCACGTGGAGTTATGCGTGTAATTAAGTCATGAAAACACTTGTAATTAACATTGATATAGCTTGGAATAAATTACAATTCGATGGTACAAGTGAATGAATTAATTGGATGAATCAGTGTTATCACACTGTCTAGGAATAATTAATTACGTATGATTAAGAAATAATTTATGGGAGTAATCATTTTCCACAGATTAGCCATTGATATATTATGCGGAAAAAAGTATTAGTTACCAGATGCACTTACGAAATGGAATAAAGGGATGCTACGTGTGAAGTGAACAAGGGTGGTAGGGGGTAAAAGCAATTGGAGGCAAGGATTTTAGCTGGTCAATGGTATAAAGGTGCATAACAGAGAGATGCCAAGGATCTAAAATCCGTAAGTTGGCAGCAAATAACGAAACAGAACAGTGACTCTTTACAATTGCACCAAGTACCTGAGACAGTCGTGTCACACCTCACACCTATCCCCACAATGCCGCTGCTGAAGTATTTTAAATGCCTTAAGGGTGAAATCAATGTTTTATTTGTTTGGTTCAACTTCTTGGCGGTTAAAGAGAAGGAAGAGCTCCTACTACGTAACTGCTGCCTTGAGGTGAGTATTAAATACATTGCTTGGTAGATTTGGTTCATTAAATACATTTCTTAACACTCCAACATTATGGCAATAATAGATTTTCAATCACAAGAGTATCTCAAGAACTCAAGTCTTGAAAATTCTAGGGTTTGACAAAGAGATAATCCCCTCACTCCAACTTTGCCACTAGGTACATAACCTAGTTGCCTCTACCTCTCGTGTCGGTGATGGTATAGTACTCCCAGTGAATGATGAAATCTCACATGATTTTGATCAAGCTTTAATTCTAAAAATGAGGACTTTGAAATGTTTTTACTTTGACATTTCATTACTATCTAAATTGAGAATTAATATAAATGCTTCATTCTTATATCAATGTCTATGCATAGCACTTGATTTCTTTAAATCTTGTCTCACTTCTTGGGGAATCGGTTGTATGATACGTACTAGGCATGTCAGGCCTTTTAGCCATTCAACTTTTGATTTCAGGATTATGGTTGACCATCCTGAGCCATGTTGTTAGGACAGCTCCACCTCTTCTTGTTGGATACTTTTAGTGAGACTCCACTTACTTCTCGTGGAGCTTAGATTGTTATATGTCTTTTTGAGTCACCGGGGCTTGTCGTTGTTGACTAACCTAATCCTTTTCATAGAGGTTCCCTTGACCGTAGAGGTTCTTTCGAGTTATATTTATGGTTATTCATGACATGTTTACATGAGACATTATTATTTTTATGAATATTTCACTTTTTGAAAAAGATGTGATTGATTTAATGGTTATATTCATGCATGATTTTCAATACTTCAAAAGTTGAGATTTCTAAAAGCTTTTGCACCCATACTTTAGGTGCATAAGTAGGAATTATTACTTGAGTCGGTACGCTTCAGTAGAGTTTAGGGTGTCGGTCACTTAAATTTGGGGTAGTGTTACCAAAAGCAAAAGGCCCTAAAATATTTTAAGGTCTATTGTGTTTTAAGCGCATATAAAGCATGGACTTCAGTGAAAAAGGAACGAAGGGAGAAAATAATACAAATCAAAATGTTTTGTTCAAAACTATAATTATAAGCATAATGAAAAATATATGAGCAAGGAAATTGAAAAACATATATGATAAAGTGAAACATTGATTATTTAGTGTCGCCTCTACAAAAGACGCTCATTGGCAATGAAAATGACAACATTGAAGTGCACATTAAGCGAGGCGAAGTGCTCAACATGTTTTGAGCCTCGCTTTAGGGTTTAAGACCGCATTTGACAACACTGATATGGGTCGTGACAATTGTGATCAAGGAATAACAATTTAAACACCAACTTGGGCCATGCCTCTAACCTATGATTCTTAAGACTGTCAAATTTTGATTTGGATTAAGAAATGACTACGAAATTCATTATCAATTGTGATTAAGGAATGGCAATTTAAACACCAAATGATAGCAGACTCCAGTTACTTCCCTTTCAGAAGGAAAACTGGCTAAGTTTACAAATCCTTTTTCCTCATGAGGAACTTTAAAATAAAACATCCGGAAGAACTGAAAACTTAAAGCTAACCAGAATAATGAAGAAATATACCAACTGGTATCTAAGATATAGTAGAATAAGAATATATTTTTTTTTAATAAAACACTTTTTTTTATTTCAACATACCCTTATAAGAGTTGCTGAAAATGATCATGCAGGAACTGCAGATATTTGAAGTACAGAAAAGCAATGCCACCATAACGATATGCAGAAATTTTTACAGTACGTCTTGGCAAAAGTAATCATGTTTCCATCCCATTTTCAAGACCAAACTAATGGTGTCTATCAGAACACAAGACTAATTAGTAAACCATTATATGTTTCACATTCCATACCTGAAGATCAAGAAATGATGCAGCAGCAAGAACGCGAAATGCATTATTATCATTAAGCTTGGGATGGTGTCCATACAGATATGCTAAAGCTATTTCAATAGCCTCACCATTGACATTGCTATCATCCACTGTCAAGGTCAAAACTGGAGCTTTGGCTTCTTTCCATGGTCCCTGAAGCATATTCCTGTTCATTAAACAAGTACATAAACTAGAGTTCAAGAAGATTCACTTACTTGTATGCAAAAACCAATAATTTTTGTGTATCAATGCAGCAAAATATGAAGGCAGAGAACATAAATAAACATGACTTCGGTGAATGGTCCTCCAACCTCTTTCTCCCTTGGCATCTGGCCTTCTAACATTGTGTTTGGAGGTAGATGACCCTTTCCATTAGGCACTTGTAATGCATCTTATTAGAAGAACATACAATAAATAGCCTTCGCACTTCTACATGCATGTAAATACTGATAGAGTTCTGTGATAAGGGATACAATGGTGAAGGCTCATTTACATGACCCTAATTTGTCAGGATGGTAAGTTTTATAATGAAAGTAAAGCATGTAGCCTGTTATCAAACATGCAATAAATGAGACCAGACAGCATGCAGTCTTGAATTACAAATTTTAACCAAGTGGATGTTGCTAATTAAAAGATAACAGGAAACGTACACTGAGGACTTTGAGTACAATTAAACTGGAACAAGTGCAAGGGTTGCAAGAGCAGTTAGGATACATGATGCTAGTATCCGACAGGGTGTTTTGTCAGTGGTAAAGCGATAATTCTGAAGTCATTACTTCTTCCTTCCCAAAAAGAATGACAGTTGAAGGTTGAGGGTTAACATATTTAATTTCAGTATGATTCAGGTTTAAATTTTTTATAAATCTTCTTGAAATAAAATGTACAATTTAGAAACTACATTAAATGCACTGTGGATTACAATTTCTATAAAAATCTTCCTATAACTAGAAAATCTATTGCGATCATTCAAATAGAATTATAGAAATAGTGTTATTTTTCTTCGCTATGCATGGAGTAATAGATACTAAGGAAAAATGACCACGAAAGTAGCCATAAAACATAAAAAAATTTCAGCAGAATATACAGTAATGAACCAAACAACAGAAAGCTCTGTACATTTTCAACGGAATTATCAACGCAAGCCAACTAAATTATATCAAAGAATGAAAAGAGAGCCCCAATGAATGAAGTTGATGGGTGTAATAGGAGGTCATGAAGTAAGAGTTGAGGAATTTAATACTACTCATGGTCAAATGAGATCCTAACCAAATTATATCAAGAGAAAAAAAGCACACCCCACCAAGAATAGAACTTTTGTACTCTGTGATAAATAATTATTGAAGAGAACGAAATTAAAACGTATCAGAACAAAAAACTCCACCTAAAAAATCACACCTTGTGCAAATTAGCCTAAATTAGTGAAGCAAAATTACAGAGAAAGTCTTGTACTTCTCTAACTGATAGCTACAAATGCAAGTAAAGTAATACCAATAACGGAATTAAACGGTATAATTGGAGACCAAAAGCGAACCTGAAATAAGAACTACGGGAAAGGATTAAGCGATGAAGGTGATAAGTAGAACCCATGGCTTGAACAATGACATCGGAAAATGAGCCGTTGTTAAAACCTTCCAATTGAATATGATCACAAAGGGATGTAAGGTTACAATCCAATGCTCGAAGTTCATTGCTAGTCCGGTCGTTATCGGAGTGTTGTGACTGCAATTGAGTTGAGGGTTGTCTTGTTGTTTCCATCGGTAAAGATCTTCCTCCTCCGCCGGTGCCGGTGCCGGTGCCGCCGCCGCCGTAGGTTCTCTGATGCTGCTGCCGGTTAGGGTACTGTGGTTCCATTTTATGTAGCCCAAAAGGCAAGCGGATCCTACCGGAAAATTTTGGAATTTAGAAACAGAAAAGAGAAAACGGTGGGGTGTAATTTTGGGAAACAAAAAGGGAAAAATTTCCAAAATTAAAATTCCTATTAGCTTTTGTTACAAACAAGTACGGGTATGGATCCATTCGGTCGGGTCGGGTCGGGTCAATTTTAAGTATTTTTTTATTTGGTTTATCAATATTTTAGTTTTTAAATACATTTAAATGATAAAATATTTTTAATTGATTTTGATCTTTAATGATTTGATTTTCCATTTAACCAACAAATAGAATATATGATTTATCTAATAAATTTTTCGTGATAAGACAATGATGTAACTTACGAATGATCATAAAATAGAAACAATAATACTCAAGTCTCAATAAACATGAAAAGAACTATACATGTGTAACACAAAGAGTAAGAGGAATAGAGTTCTTACTTTAGATTTTTAGTTTTGATGGTTTGCATAATGTTGAGTTGTGAACTCAAAGTCACGCTAAAGTATGAATTGAATGCTAAATGACAAAGACATAACTAGTAAGAGATTGAGATTAATATTTTATATTTATGTACAGGTAAAATTAGTAAATTACTATAGTCTTAACGGATTATCGTTTTATACAATAATTCAATATTAAGTATCATTATCGAACCAATAATCCAATAATATTTTTAATAAAACTATTAAAAATCGGTAACCTAATAACCTAATAGCAATAAACTAATACTCCCCCCGTTTCAAAAAGAATGACATCCTTTTCTTTTTAGTTTGTTTAAAAAGGAATAACTTTTTTTTTTGTAACATTTTACTTTCAACTTTTCACGTGGCATATTTAAGGCTACAAGATTAATGACAATTTTAATTTTTTAACATAACTTTAATTTAGGACCACAAGATTCAAAAAATTTCTTTATTTTCTTAAACTCCGTACCGAGTCAAACCAAATCATTCTTTGTCAAACGAAGAGAGTAACACTTTTCTCGATTCGATTTTTGTACACCCCTACAAACAAGTTTATTTTTTGGTTCAAAGTTTTTTATTTCCATATACTTTTGGGTTTGGTTTTAATGGTTTTTTTCTATAATTATACTATAATTGA
This sequence comes from Solanum chilense, assembly GCA_032847665.1. Lineage (NCBI taxonomy): Eukaryota > Viridiplantae > Streptophyta > Magnoliopsida > Solanales > Solanaceae > Solanum > Solanum chilense. Next base: position 88,822,573 of record CM064963.1, read on the forward strand.
ATAAGAGATTGAATTGAAATTGATTTAACTTTTTTCTTGTTATTACTAAACCAAACAAACAATGGTTGGATTATCTTTTTCACGTCAAATTAATCAAATTAAATCACAAGTCAATTTTTTTTATTTGTTTGACTTGATTCTTTAATTTGACTTTTCTTAGACAATTTAACTCAATTTAGGAGAAGTAGTTAAATATAGAAAATTTTAAAAGAATGTAAACACCAAGTAATACAAATTCCACTAATTAGGAGTAAATTACCTTTTGTCGTGTGAGCTTACAATATCACCAATTTTACAATAATTCACACTTTGAATATATGTATTTTTACACGTTCAAATACATGTTAATAAGATAGATAATTAGGAAAAAGGACATTTTTGACCCTGAATTATATTTTATTGTGCTTTTGATCCTTATGTTATTCGATGTAAAATATTTGACCTTTAACCAGATAGATAAAGGTAGGATATATACCGCCAAAGTTGCACAATCCAGAAATAGTCAACATCTTTTTGAAGTGAAGCTTAATGCATAAGTTTGAAATTGAGATTATCCTAGTTAATTTCGTATGCACAGTTTATATTCTTTGTTGAAAAGAGGTGAAATGTTGTAGTAACACAATAATAATCAATTAAGTTAAATTTTAAAAAAAATTAAAGAATAAAACAATGAGTAGCCACTTGAGAAAATTAGGAAATCAATTCATTAATTAACTAAAAGAATCTCTACGGAACCAATAGATTCTACGTAAGACTTCAAATGATTCCGTAGGAAAGGCGCTAGATATCCTTCGAAATCCACAACTATGGATCCCGATTGAATTCATTTTTTTTTTCAAATTGAAAAAGAGATATACACAAGTAATAAAACAAAACAATAATATCAGAAACATCATAAGGTTTGTCTAACATTGATAATATATACAATAATGAATATAAAATATAATTCGAACTCCATTTGATTAGTTTCAATGGGAAGCGACTCCGGGATGCTTTATCGATCAATTTTAAATTAAAATATATATAGATTTAAATTAAATTTTCGTCTATTAAAATGGGGAGACCACGAAAATCGACAGAAAAGTTACGTGTAAGTATATTTCCAAAGCAGGGGTAAACTTTCCTTTGAGTTGTCAATGTTTTTTTGTAACAAATTTGCAGAACCGAATATATTTCTTTATCCTTTTTTTACTGCAAAAATAGTTCTGAATTCTAAACATAATTAGTGTATTCGATTGAATAGTTACATTATTGGTCATGTTGGCCCTGTTTGTTGGTTAGTTGAAGTTTGATGATTGTTTTAGCTTATTGGTGACCTCGACGACTCAAATAGGCCGCCTATTTCTTTATATGAACTATGGGAACTAGACAATAGTATTATCTCCAACCTATACCCAAAATTCCAAAGCTACATTTATATTATATTAACGTCTTATTACCTTTAACTTATTTAATAAATAATTTTTTACCTTTTTTCAGCCTACGTGATATTAGCTTAAAAAAATGTCAACACGCGCTGGGCCCAGAAGATAGTATCACAGGCCGAAAAGGCGTAGATTATTATTTATAAAATAAGTTCAGAAATAATAAGACCTTAGTATAATATATGTGTATCTCTGAGATTTCAAACATAAATTGGGAAATACTTATGCATTTTCCCAATTATTTACTTTTATAAAAGGAAATTCAGGATATAATCCTTCAAAATTTCATAAAAATGATCAATCTTAAACAAATCGAATAAAGTCAGTTAGAAGAAAAAAATAATAGAGCAAAATGAAAAAAATAAATACGATGCGTATCACGAATTCAAACCTTTATCACATAGCTCATATGTCTATTATTAAAAACATCCATACTTAAAATCATATTCTTTATCACATAACACTTAATAAGGTATTAAGTAACAAAAACCACTCACAACATATAAACTTCACTAATTATTCCCCTCCCCTCCCCATTACATTGATTATTTCTAAGAAGACCATTTGAATTGCAAAACTTGTTTGCCTTGAATTTTGAGATATAAGCCATCCATTTTTGCATGCCATTCACATACATTATTTGCACATCTTTTAGAGTCTCTTTTATTATCAAATAAAACAAATGTACCATGTACTCTTTTTGATGTTTGAGCAGTCAAAGAACATGAAGCAATTGCCTTTTGATTTGGATCACCAAAATTTACTGGAAATGAGCTTTTTGTTCCTTTTGGAATTGGCAAAGTTCCATCATCAAATCCCATAATTATACAATGAGCTCCTATATTAGCTCCTAATTCATTGTAGATTAATACATTAAATTGTATACAATGAACTAAAGAGCATGAATAATATAAAGTCAAAAGAAGAGAAATAATTTGCAAATTGTATTGTGAAGACTTCATTTTTATGTGGTTTATATTAGTGAAGTATTAGTCTTTATATAGTTGTACAACATGAAATTTTATGGGAACAAATTAAACTCTAGAATACATATGCTAATATGTGATTATATAGTAATGTTTTTCTTTAAATTAATATTACTAATTTTGAAAAGATTAGGATATGATTCATGTACTCAATCAACTATGTATTTTTATGGAGAAATAAGTTGATAAATGTTATTTAAGATAATTGCTCTCGTTTATCTTATTAGTTTTAACTTATCCGTATCTTAATGGTTCTCCTAATTTTTATCTAATATATTTAATTTTTGTTAATGGATATAGGTGCTTTTGATTTATTTGATTGTAAAATTTTATAAATTTAATGACTTATTAAGTGTTAAGGCGTTTGATCAATAAGTTATATTAAATTTTAATGTTATTCTATATTTGGGGATAGGATAATACGTAAATATATATATGCTCTATTTAATTTCCAATGATATAAAAATTTCCTTGCTCAAACATTATGTCAAAAGGATATTGGAGTAAATGTTAAAGATTCTCATCATCTTCACCTCCTCATTGCTCTTAGTAATTTTGAAGTTCGATATGAATGTATCTTTTATTATGTTGATTTCATTTGTATATATTTAATCAAGGCCAAATGATTTTTTAATTATAAAAAGTAATTTTGAAGTTCATTATGAATGTATCTTTTGTTATGTTGATTTCATTTGTATATATTTAATCAAGGCCAAATGATTTTTTTAATTATAAAAAGTCTTGTTTAGTGACTTGTTAAGATCAATTGGCAAAATTGAATGGTCCTTTGTTAGAAAAAATAGTTTAATTTTGTTTTATTTTAACAAAATTGAATGACTTTTATATTAAAAAAATGGTATAGTAACTTTACTGTAATAAAAGATGTGTAATCATATATAAAATTAATTTTATTTTCAATTTTTTAAAGAAAAAATCCCTTAGTTTTTTCCAACTTATTTATTATTAATAAATATCACTTCTCTTATATATACAAAAATAAACTAATCTCCAACTTTTGACCTAATGGTTATTTTCCATCTTCTATTCATGCGGCCATTAAGATAGCCAATTGCACATCAAATTCTTTAGCTTAGCTTCCATTAGTAAGACCTTTCTAATCATTGATTAGCTAATTATAGTTACGCAAATATTAGTTATGTGGTAATTTATAGTCTCTAAATTTGAACATTAAATAATTAATGTTATTTGTTATAGTATATTAATAAAAGGGATATTACAAAATTTTCATTTCAACAAAATATATGACTTTTGATAAAAAAAAAGTTTTAATAATTATGATTTGGAGTAATATTTTTTCATTCAAAATCTTGATAAATAACAATACACCAAAAATATTATTGTAATCAGCATTATTGACAAGCGTCAATTCAAGAAATTTATTAATATAAAAAAATACTTGAAAGTATTTTGAAAACTTACCGATTGGGAAAAAATGGTGTTTGATTGATAAAGAGAGAAATAAAGTTTTTAGTGATGAGATAAAAAGACACCCCCAAAATAGAGAAGCTATAATTTATTATTTAATAACTTATCAAATAAATCTGAATGTTATTAAGAATCTCTTACAGATCTGATTCGTTAAGACCTCTTGAGGTTTTTTAAAAATCTAGTTCTCAAATACGTGCAACGCACGTGTATTTCACATTAACTAATTATTTTTTTAAAAAAAAAATAATACGAGTTATATGAATTTGAAAGGAAAGATTATTTTTTGTCTGATTTTAACTTCAGAGTCATTTCATTTTTGAATTTTATGTAAATAGTTAGTAAAAGAGTATATATATATATATATATATATATATATATATATATATATATATATATATATATATATATATATATAGCTATTGAAATCAATGTGTTTCATGCATTGCAACACCGCATTAAACTAATAACTTCAATTTTTTGATTAAACCTCTAAAGTATATAATCTCATATATAACATTTTTTTCTATAATAATACATGCACTTAAATATATTAAAGTGTAAGATAAACAAAAGATTAACAACATAAAGACACAATAATTTTAACTAATTAATCAACATCACCTGAGAGGTAAACTATCACGTAATGGTTCTTTGACATTGTTGCCTCAAATCTGCAATCCGCTATAAGAATCTCAAGCTTTCAATTGTATGATATAATTTGAATAGTAATACACTTATCTAAATTATTGTGCAAATCAATTGGAAATGCATCCTATACTTTTTTTAAAAATGTTATGTGTCTATATAAAACTTAATAGAGTACACGAAAAATTTTCTAACGGATGAAAATTAAAAGAAGTAACAAATTTAAATTTAATGGGATAAGTGCATATATAATTATATAGTAAAAGATAAACTACACTAAGGGCTTGACAAATTCATGGACTTCACATTATTGTTTCATAATTTCAGGAAGTTGAAACGAAATCAAAATATTGAATAGAGGACAATTTTAGGAAGATGAAATAGCTAGCAATTCCAAGACATTGAATATAGGCTGTTGTAATTTGTATGATAATTAAAATTTTACTCCTATTTAATTAGATTGTGTAACAATTAAGTACTACTACTAATTAGATCATGTTATAAAATCAAGCTCATGACAATATAAATATAAAGAGATGAAGACAAGAGAAGTAAAATGGAAGGTAAGACTTTCTTCTTATTCAAGTGTATGTAAGTCTCATCTGTATATATTACAATAGTGAATGAACAACCCTATTTATAGAGTGAGAAATCACTCCAAAGGTCACCATGTTAAGTATCATAATAAATAGATACATTCTTATCCAAAAAGGTTCATGTAACCTAGTGAATATGAATGGTTATTCATGTACCAACCTTATGGACTATCCACTCATTCAATGAATTTATAACACTCCCCCTTGGATGTCCATAGATAATGTGCCTCGTTAAAACCTTACTAGAAAAAACCCCGTGGGAAAAAATTCTAGTAAAGGAAAAAGAGTACACATATCTTTTGATACGCACTATTTGTTGCCTCGTTAAAAACCTTGCCAGGAAAACCCAGTGGAAAAAAACCTCGGTCAAGGGAAAAAGAGTGCAACGCGTATTATACTCCCCCTGATTATAACATCACTTAATTTCTTGTGATGATGTCTCCAATCTTCGTACATTGTGGTTGGTATATTCTTTTTCAAAGAAAAACCACACATTTCTTGAATATGGTGTGTCATTTATCTCAACCAGATGCACTTTCGACTTGCTTCATGGAGGACTTTTATTTCTTCATCATATAAGCCACATAAATTCTCAATTACGTTTGCATCACATTTAAATCAGAATGGTCAACTGATCATGCCAACTGATTTTTATTTCAGTACACTTATAGTTTTCTTTTGCATGTGATTCCATCAGCATGCACATGTTTGTGTGCAACAAATACGAGGAAAAAATGGGTAATATTTATAACCCTCTTCAATTGTAGTAATTTAAAGATATTAAATCTTTTCATAATTTATAGTCTCAATATTTCTTTTCAATTCATCGGAAACTTAAAAAGTTTCTTTGAGACTTACTACAACACAATATTATTCCATTGATAATAGCACAACTCGTTAGAGCTTGCAATTTAATTTTGTGTACTATCACATATTCCATGACACCATTCCTATGGTGAGCATCTCCTTCAAGGAGGAAATTTTATTATCATTGTCATGGTCAAAATCATTACGAGCAAGACATGTTTCTTGCTTTACTTTTGTTGTACCATAGGTACACAACCAATGACAAATTTGTATTGCCACACAATAATGACCACAACCCTTATAGGCAAGAACTATTTCTTTCTTTTGCCTTTTCGGTAGTTCACAATGAACATACCATAGTGATGTATAAAACGTACAATACAATTAGCCATTTCTGCCAAATAAAATTTATTTCCACTCGAATCTCCCGTAGAGATGAGAAGTGACATATATTATTTTTTCTCAAACCTTCCATAGAGGCGAGTTGTGGTATATATCCAACCCATAATGATTATATCACATCTGGACGCATTCTCTTATAGAATGGTCGAGCATTCACGATACTCATCACAAGTCACATTCTCTTCAAGGAATGGACTAATTATTTATTTGTACTTCATAAATTTGCATTATAAGTACATTGTCATGGCTTTAAAATTCATCATATTTCCATGACACACCTCAACATCACTTTGAAAGATCAAGTGTACCATCACTTTATCTTGTTGTATCATGATAGAGGATTTATAAACTTGTCAAATTATTGGGTCGACAACATTCACAAGTTTAATGTCCTTTCATACCATTTTGATAATGAAAACTGCCTTCACATTTCGAAGGACTATTTGGAAAACCCATAGTGTTCTTCCTTTTATAATTACCACAGTAATGACTATTATAATTCCGTCCCTTCATGCTCTTTTTCATATTGTTAATCATTTGTCATCTTTCAGACTAACTATTTACTGCTACCACATTCATATGATAGAACGGAGCAAGTGAACATGCGATTTTAAAATTATCATATGTTGCTACCACATTCTTTTCAAGAAGCAAATTCAATAGGACGAATTTCAAGACTTTTCATCAAAGCCTTAGTCATCATTATATCATCACTATGGTGCATTGACTCAAACTCAATGTCTTATCCATATAACGCGTGTTATGCCATAATTCTATGGGACTTGAACCCAATCACGGTGCATCAAAACTCAAATTGATGTCTTACCCTTTTGGTGTGATAGAACTTGAATCTATCGTCTTATCCTCAAATATTTTTGGTGCATCCGGACTTTAACCTGATGTCTTACCCTTTTGGTGCGATGAAACTTGAATCCATCGTCTTACCCTTAACCAACGTATAACAAATCGAAGTACAACATGACTCACCCTTTGAGCCTTTCAAAACAATCAAAATAACATTCAAACTCATGCTATTAAAATTTATACCTTCTTCCATTTAAGAAGTTTTTTATAGCATGTATTCAACCAATAGTAGTATATGTCTTCGGTTCCTGATAATTGTTAGTGACTGAATACTATTGTATTCTAAATCATAAAATATTTTAGAAAATACATACCTGATTTTATGCATATAATACTTTGATCTTCATAACGAGATCAACCAAAACATGAGCTAAAGAAAAACAAGAACATACTCTCAATTAGATAGAGACTCGTGCTGATAACGTGTTATAAAATCAAGCTCATGGCAATATAAATATAAAGAGATGAAGACAAGAGAAGTAAAATGGAAGGTAAGACTTTCTTCTTATTCAAGTGTATGTAAGTCTCATCTGTATATATTACAATAGTGAATGAACAACCCTATTTATAGAGTGAGAAATCACTCCAAAGGTCACCATATTAAGTATCATAATAAATAGATACATTCTTATCCAAAAAGGTTCATGTAACCTAGTGAATATGAATGGTTGTTCATGTACCAATCTTATGGACTATCCACTCATTCAATGAATTTATAACAGATCAAGTATTTTTATTTATTAAATATTTTTACTAAGTAAAAAGCAAAGAAATAATTCAACTTTGATAATCAAAATTCATTGAATTTTGAAATAAATATTAAATGAAAAAAATATATTTTAAATAATTTCAAGAAAATAAATTAAATTAGATATTTTAATTAAGAATTATTCTAAAGAAGTGCAAAAGTCATTAACATTTTGATTAAAATGTTATAATTTAATATTTATATTAAATAGTTAAATATCTTTATAACATTTTAATTTATAATAAGGTAAAATCGTAATTCAACTTTTAACTTTTTTGGTTCCCTCTTATAATAATATATGATGATAAAACAAATGAACTCAATAAGCTGAATCTAGATTCAAACCATGAGGTTTTTTTTTAAAAATAAAACAAATAAATTTAATGAGTTGAATCTGAATCTCAGATTCAGACCTAAAAATCAAACATACTTAATGAATTGAATCTGAATTATTAAAATTTAGACCTCCACTAAGTGCAAACAAATGAGGCCTTGTCCAACCTTCAAATTTAAAGAAGATGGTGCTAACTGAAAATCCTACACAAAGGACGATTTCCCTCATAGCAGGACTACCAAGTCTGGAGTATCTCAAATTATTATATATAAAAGGAAACGACGAGTTGGAACGATTTTTATTACATGTATTAACACATGCCTTCTTTTTTTTTTAATGAACTTTTCAATCACAAGACACTCAAATCACATATTAATTAAAAATAATAAGTATATCTAAAGGACACCTACTTTAAAAAGAGTTCAAGTTATGGTAAATTTGCCAAAGTGGTACACTAAAGAAATTGAAAGTGTTAGTATATAATGTTTCGAAGACTTTGAAATTATTTAATATTCCTATAATCCTAAAGCAAATTGGTTTCTTCTTTATTCTAAACTCTATTGGGTTATTATTGTATAAATAAAACTCTCGTCCTCTTTTCTTTTTTTATTAGGACACTAAAATTTCTTACAATATTTTCTTTCTTTCTTTCTCACTCGAGGCGGAGGTACCGGAAAATTATATTATTTATACATAAATATTTTCTTTCTTTCTCACTCTCAAACACACAATATGATTTTCACGCAGCTGAGTTTAGACGATTTTTCGGATATGACATTCACGCGCAATATGCATCCTATTGATTATATGCTTTTTGTATCTGAAGTTTCTTGCTTGAAATCTAAATATAGTGAAGAAGATAACTTAATCGCGGAGCAAGATAAAGAATTTCGTTATAAGAAAGAAGAAAGGAATGTTGGGAATATACAGTCCATCTTATCATCATACCAACAAGTTGTTGATTGTCGTGAACAAAAACATCCAGTTCTTGATTGCTTCGTCCCAAAGAGGAAACTATCAAAGCCAAACAGGCAGCCAAGAAAGTTTACGTGTGAAGAAGTTGAACCGATGATCAACAAAGCTATGGAAAATGATTCCAAAGAAGAGAGAATAGTAACGGTTGATGATATTGAAGGAAAAAACAGAGTAAACAGAGTGAGAAAGAGGAGGAAAATTAATGATAGAACTGAAGCCGTTGCGCCTCCTGTTGAATTGAGTATTGAATTCAAGAATCAGATTACGTTCATAGGGGGTACAGTTTGTTGGGCTTTGTGGAGGCTTGTGAGCCGGCTCGACCCATTACTGAAACCCTAGGTTAACTATTTGGTTTTCCTATAAATATGATCCTTGTATTTGTAATTCTTAAGGAGCACAAGTGAAATAAAATCCTCCTGTTACAGTCGTGGAGTAGGGAAACCGAACCACGTTAAATTCTTGTGTGTCCCGTTTGTGTTCCGTTTCTTTTTTCTCTAGATTATTTGTGTGTGTTGTGTGTTTAATTCCCAACAACTGGTATCAGAGCGAGGTTTCAACAACACTGTAACACAAACTGTGAGAAATTGTCACCTAGGGTTCTTGTGTGAAGAACTGTGTGCAGGAAGGAGTGTGCCGCCGCCGTTCGCAAGCTACAGCCGTGCAAGACGCCGTTAAGGGAATTGCCGAAGGTGTGTGCGATTTTTTTTTGTGGTGCAATATTTCTGACGAAATTACCAAGATCTGAAATTAGTTGTACCGAGTATCTCATTTAGTCCTTTGAGATGACAGAAGATGGGAAGTTCCGAATTGAGAAGTTCGATGGTACAGATTTCAGTTGGTGGAAGATGCAGATTGAAGATTTGCTGGTTCAGAAAGATTTGGACGTAGTGTTGGGTGACAAGCAAGGAAAATTGTCTGATGCAGAGTGGGCAGTTTTGGATCGGAAAGCTATGTCAGTTATCCGACTCTCGTTGACCAAGAATGTTGCGTTCAACATTCTTAAGGAGAAGACAGCGAAAGGCATCTTGGAAGCCTTGTCTAACATGTACGAGAAGCCATCTGCAGCAAACAAAATTTTTCTGATTAGAGAGTTGGTGAACACAAAGATGAAGGAAGGCAGTTCAGTTACCGAGCACATCAACTCATTGAATTCGATCTTAGCCAGACTTTTGTCAGTTGGCATTAAGTTCGATGATGAAGTTCAAGCTTTACTACTGTTATCATCATTGCCTGACAGTTGGTCCGGAACGGTTACAGCAGTTGCCAGTTCAGTGGGACCTAATGGATTCACCTTTGAGAAGATTCGTGATCTCGTTCTTGGCGAGGATGTCAGAAGAAGGAGTTCTGGAGAATCATCAGGTGATATGCTAAACGTCGTCAGAGGCAGAGGAAATAACAGAGGTAGTGGGAGCAGGAACCGAAGAAGGAGTCAGTCGAAGGCTCGGGATGGCTCAGGTGTAACATGTTGGAACTGCAAGGAGGTGGGGCATTTCAGGAATCAATGCCAGAAAGACAAACAAGTCAACATTGCAAAAGACAGCGCCGACGAGGATTTGTTTATCTGTTGCGCGGAGAGCAATGTGGATTCCTGGGTCATGGATTCTGGTGCTTCTTTTCACGCTACCCACAGCAGTGAAGCACTGCAGAATCTGGTTATTGGAGACTTTGGAAAGGTAAGGCTTGCAGACGATAGAGCTCTTGATGTTACGGGCATGGGTGACATGGTGCTAAAGACGCCAGTCGGTTTCTGGACCTTGAAGGATGTCAGAGTTGTTCCAAGCTTGACGAAAAGTTTGATTTCTGTTAGGCAGTTGGATGAACAGGGACATCATGTGAAGTTCGGAAATGGGCAGTGGAAGGTCGTGAGGGGCAATCTTGTCATGGCTCGTGGAACAAAAAGAGGATCGTTGTATATTGTCGGATTACCGTCTGAGGGAGTGACCGTCCCAGTTCAGAAGAAAAACAAAGTCCGGTTCACAGAATCTCGTGGGCAGAAGAAGGTTGTCTTTGCAAGAAAGAAACCCAGAGCCACAGGTCAGATTCAGGATGAACGAGCAAGGAAAGGTTCAGGAAGACCAGTCAGAGGCGTTTGTGGCAGTGGGAGCACCGGCCGTGCTTCAGCCAAGGCTCCTAGAAGACAGTGGGTCAAGAGAACCAGTATTCCAGCTGTTGATACGTCTCCAGAAAATTTCTTGCTGAGTATGGAGAGTGTTTGTTCTCAGGGAGTTCTAGGATCCGGCAGTTCGTGTCTCAAGTGGGAGCCGGTAGGGACCGAGGACGAGTCAAGGGCAGTTTCAGCCGTGACTGATGTGTTGAAGCTTCGGGGAGCTTCAACGGGCCTTTCAGTTGACTGATGAGAAGGCCGCTGTAGCAGGAGAGAGTTGAAAAAGATTACTAGACATACAAGTGTTCTAAGTGGATGGCAGTTGAAATTCTTCAAGCCTCCAAGTGGGAGATTGTTGGGCTTTGTGGAGGCTTGTGAGCCGGCTCGACCCATTACTGAAACCCTAGGTTAACTATTTGGTTTTCCTATAAATATGATCCTTGTATTTGTAATTCTTAAGGAGCACAAGTGAAATAAAATCCTCCTGTTACAGTCGTGGAGTAGGGAAACCGAACCACGTTAAATTCTTGTGTGTCCCGTTTGTGTTCCGTTTCTTTTTTCTCTAGATTATTTGTGTGTGTTGTGTGTTTAATTCCCAACACAGTTGAATCAGCTAAATTGGTTATTGAAAAAATACTATTCGATACGGATGTTAATTCAGCAGAAGGAAGGCTTTCAATCCCACAAAACCAGATGAGTAATAAGTTTCTAAATACTGAGGAAGAACAACTTTTGAATACGCGCAATGGAGCTAAAATGTCTGAGATGAATGTGTCGTTGATTGAGCCTTCGCGTCAAGTAAGTCAAATCAATCTGAGAAAATGGACTATGAATAAAAGTAATGGAAAGACAAGTTCAAGTTATGTTTTAGTAAAAAACTGGAATGATGTGAGAAAAAGGAACGGTTTGAAAAGCGGTATGAAGATGCAATTGTGGGCATTCCGAAAGGATGAAAATTTATGTTTTGCATTGGTTAAAGTTTAAGTTACTTCGTAATAGTTGGTTGATGTTGTTGTCGTAACAGTAGTTGACATTATGAATATTAACATGTTGTTTCCAAAAGCCATGAGACTTCTTCTGGATCTTCGATTATACAATTAGATTTTGACAAGCTTAGCTAGACTTGAGTGATCAATGCTCTGAGAATAAAGGGTGGTGTTGAACTACATCAGTCGCGATTGTTTCAGTCGATACACAAAATACTTTTTTTTTGGATTGTAGGCAGCTCCATGTAGTGCTGGTTTTTAGATTTAACAGACATATATATAAAATAGTAGCTTTAAAACTCTCCTAAGTAAACTTTCCTTTGAGTTGTCAATGTTTTTTGTAACAAATTTGCAGAACTGAATATATTTCTTTATCCTTTTTTTACTGCAAAAATAGTTCTGAATTCTAAACATAATTAGTGTATTCGATTGAATAGTTACATTATTGGTCATGTTGGCCTTGTTTGTTGGTTAGTTGAAGTTTGATGATTGTTTTAACTTATTGGTGACCTCGACGGCTCAAACAGGACTTATGTGCTAGCCGCCTATTTCTTTATATGAACTATGGGAAGACAATAGTATTATCCTCAATCTATGCCCGAAATTTCAGAGCCATATTTATATTATACTAACGTCTTATTATCCTTAACTTATTTAATAAACAATTTCAAATTTAGTTGCCACCCAGTTCTTGTGTTTCCTTGCTTTGAGTTGTATTCTCCATTTGAGCTAGGAAAGTTTCAATCTTTGAAAGCAAGAACATGAAAATTTGGTATTTTTGTGTCAAAGCTAGAACTTCAGTTGTTGTCTGTTTCGAAACACTTCTGAAGGACTTGTACAATAATTATGTTGAGAAAATATATTCTGCAGCCTATTTGTTTGAAGCTGAGGATCTATCGGTAAACATCCTAGCCTCCCTAGACCCCACTAAGTGGAATTACACTGGGCGTGTTGTTGTTGTTGCAGCTGTATTTATTGTCTGGTAACTAGTATTCTGTGTTCTATTTGTTTCTTTGTTTCAGGTTGAGATGATTTTTTCCTTTCTACTGTAGGTCAAGACTTCAAACACCTACATGATGCAATAGTTGGGATTGATCTATCTTACGCAGCAGTAGGAGCAGCGCTTATTCCTGTGGTCCTGCTGATCTTTCTAAAACTTCCATCCTGAAAAACCTAGCAAAGACGAATTACTCAATATTAGAATGAAGCAGTTCCAATTGAGCAGAATGGTTATTGGTGATTTATATAGCCAACCTCAACTAGTTAAGGATTGAGTGTAATTGTTATTGTTGTTGTTACTGTTTAAGTACCTACAAAATGGTTATTAATTAGGCTTTAAAGATACTTCCGTTCAAATTTACTCAAAGAACTTGGGAAAAGAAGAAACAACATATATAGTGAAGGAAGGGGGTGAGGGGTGGGCAATTGGTCTAAATGCTGTTCCAATAGAGGTACTTATCTTTCTGGCAGCCAGGAGTATTTTATTCCTTGTAGTCTCCTTTTCTTTCATTGCAGCACTGTATCTTAGTTGCTTAAGCTTTTTTTTTGAATCAGGTTGTTATTCTTACAATAACATGTATTTATAAGGTTAATAAACATAAACAGAAATAAGAAGAAGCAGAAAAAATATAAAATATAAGAATTAATCCGAATCCACAGAAATTACTGTGTGTCCTTAACAAATTTAATCCCCTCACTGTACCCAAGGTTATGGATTAATTTCTCCCAAGATAAAACGGATTAAACCTGTTAAAGAAATAGCGGTATCTCAAACTTCTTTAACTTCAACGAACTTAAGAACAACAACAAGTCACACAGACTCAGTCGATCGATACTTTGATTTTTATTTGAGAGAAAAATAAATGCAGAGAAAGAAAAAAATTTCAGTGTTTGAAAAATCAAAAATTGACTTCCTTTTATAGCCATTTTCAGCAAGGAACATGTCTGTTCAGTGAAATCTGTTCAGACCCATTTTATCCAGAAAGTTGTGTCTTTTGGAAAAAATAACAACTTTTCGAAAAAATGTGTCTGTTAGGAAAATAACTACTTTTTGGAAAGTAATGACTTTTCGGAAAAGTAACAACTTTTCGGAATGTTACCGTTACCCGCAAATTTATAAGAGGAAAATAACTACTTTAACAGGATTTATTTGATTTAACAAAAACTGATTAAATAAATTTTGTCCAAAAAATTTATCAATCAAATCATTTGCCAAATCCAAATCCAAATCCGAGCCGAGCGAGCGACGACGACGGCGCGAGGGGGCATCTTCTTCTTATCTCTTTTAAGAAGTAATGGAAGTGTTTCCTTCTATAAGGACAACAATTTCCATTTCTTTTGCCGATATGGAAGAAATGACTTTTCATTTGCATTTTGTAAATGACTTTTCATTTTCCCTCCAAAGTAGTTCCCTCACTTTTCATATTCTCTCTTTTCTTTTCTCATTCACACTTGCTAAAACCCAACAGGTGTATCTTAGTTGCTTACTCTTTTTATGTTCTGCTTTAGGATTGCGATCTCAGTATCACTTAAAACACACCGCTGTATTTGCTAATTGCAAGAGGTTCTCAGTTTCAAAAAATGGATATTCCAACTTTGATAGACCTGTCAGCTCCTTCATTCCAGAGAGAAACCCGGAATTTTCGAGCCAATTAGAGAATGTGCAGAATGGAGTAGATAACACACATGGGTGGAGTGAGGCCATTTCAAACAAATTGGAGGGTTTAAGGCAAACAGTGGATTCTGTTTGCAAGATCTTGCAGAGTGATCCTTGGGGACCTTCTATAGAGATTGCTTTATCCAAATGTGATGAAAATCCGAGTACAGAAGTGGTCACTGGAGTATTAAGGCAACTAGAGGATGTCAACACAGCATTAAACTACTTCAGATGGGCTGAGAGCAAATGATAGCATCTCAATAAACAAAGAGCAAAACAAATTTCAGCACTGTAGCTACACCAACAAAGTCAACAAGCTAAGATTCAATCTTCAATAAGTCGCAAATAACAAACAGATGTAATAACAAGATCTTTGATAGAACAAAACAAGTACAAATTTCATTACTCAGATTCCTAAATTCTAGTAAACCACCAGTTTACACATACTAGAACTGAAAACATCTACTAGATGTACAATAATCAGCCTAGCATTCCAACTTCCAACAAGAGATCTAAGCAAAACTATTGAACAAAATTGGCTTTAAACCCTAAAAAAAATAAAAAGATCTTAAGCCCTTTCTCCACGAATCCTCCTAGCAAGCTGAATATCCTTAGGCATAATTGTAACCCTCTTGGCATGAATTGCACAAAGATTAGTATCTTCAAAGAGACCAACAAGGTAAGCCTCAGCAGCCTCTTGTAGAGCAGCAACAGCACTGCTCTGAAACCTCATATCTGTCTTGAAATCCTGAGCAATTTCCCTCACCAACCTCTGAAATGGAAGCTTCCTAATCAACAACTCCGTAGATTTCTGATACTTCCTGATTTCCCTCAAAGCCACAGTTCCTGGACGGAAACGGTGAGGCTTCTTCACTCCTCCCGTTGCCGGAGCTGACTTTCTTGCAGCCTTGGTAGCTAGCTGCTTCCTTGGTGCCTTTCCACCTGTGGATTTGCGAGCTGTTTGCTTAGTACGGGCCATTTGAAATTGATAAAAAAATACAGACAAAAAGTAGAGTTCTCGAATGATGGATCTGTAAAATGGGTAATGGAGATATTTATACTGAGAGATAGAGGGCGGGAAATTGGAAATTTTGGAGAAGTGTTTGAAATCCTTTTGGCGCCGTTGATTTTAACGGTGGAGATTGGAGAAGAGCTGATTGCTTTAATAGCGATCCAAGTGCTACCATAGTAGCAAATGTTTGTTTGCCACGTGGATTCAGCGAAAAGTTTATTCCATCGTTATTTTCTTTTACTTTTATTTTTCTCTAACTTATTTAAATACATTCAATTATGTATATTAATTGCAAAATATATAACGTCAAACACACTTAGAAATTTCACAAAAAAATATATATATTTAAAATTTTTGATGAAACACCTTGTTAGTAAAAATTAATATATATATATATATATATATATATATATATAAAGGAAGATCATAGAGGAGCTGTTGTGACACCTCTTTATGGCCTCCATTTCAATTATTTTTTTTCCTTTTTTCATTTCTCTTTATTAAATAATTTGTTTATTAATTAAAAAAATCATTCATATTTATTATTCTAATTATACCTAATAAGTTACAACAAAATTTCCATCTATTTACATTCCCTACTTAAATAATATGTCTCTTCAACTTATTTTTAATTATTCTTATGATTTACACAAACTATAAATAACAACTATCTATGTCCAATGATCATTCTCATTTTCTCATTCTTTCTTTTTATTTGTATAGTTTTTTCCTCTCTTATATTTTTTTTTCTTCATCTTTTTCATCAATCATGTACTTAATAAGTTCACCATATGATCTTCATATTGATAAAGATCATAGATATATTCTTCAAGATTCATCAAATTGATGTTTGCATTAGTTTGGTACAAGTTTATGAAAATGAAGAAGAAATCATAATTATTTCAAGATTTCATCAAGAAGATGGTCATATTAGTAAAAAAGTTTGAATGATTTCCAAATATTTTGAAGATTAATTCATTCATGTATTGTTTTGATTATATTTTTTTTATTAGATATATAATTTCATGTTATTCAACAAAAATTAAATTATGAAACTCTACTAATCAACACATTAGAAAGCTCAATTAACATTATTTTCTTCATTTTACTTTGCTTTTTTCTTTTTCTTTTTATTATTATTATTATTATTATTATTATTATTATTATTATTATTATTATTATTATTACTATGTGAATGAATGAAGATGAAAAGTTATATAGTTTTATTTTTATGTATTTTTTTCGTCATATTCTAATTAATATTTTAATTTTTGTCACAGTTGAAAAATATAATATTGCACATGATACATTTCTTATAGCTATTGCATATTGATGCCATTAAATATATATGATATAGTTTATCATATTAAAAAATAGTCATAGACTAAACAAAAAATAAATTAATCATTTTTTAGTACTTTAAAATTTTTTAATGAATAAATAAATTATTTAATGAAAAGAATGAAGAAAAAATTTCCCCTTAGTCACATTAATTATATTAAAACTAAAAAGCGTAATTTATTTAATTTCTCTTAATTATTGAAAATGAGATACATAAAAAAAAGTGATGTGATATTTATCTTCTCTTTTTTGACCTTTTTTTCTTATTTAAATTAATTGATTTTTTGGAAAAGTAGTTTATTCAATTAATTAAAAATAATTTTTACTAATACAGGAACATCCACAACAAAAACTTTTCACATACTACTTTAATAGAAATAAATAATAATCATCCATAACTCACATCTTTCTAATTTACAATCCTAATAGATTAATTTTCCACTTTCTTTTTCTTTTTTTTTTGACCTTCTTCTGATTATAATTTCAGAATAACAATTTAAAAAAAAATATTTTAAGTTATTTTCTCTTTATTATTTACTTACAACTAATATATATTTACATATAAAGATAGAATGTTAGAAATAAATAAGATGATGTGGTACATTTCTATCACCTCCGATCACATTTATCATTTCTCTAAATTATTTAGCATGTTTTTTATTTTTCTTTATCAGTGTGATATTGTAAAATATATTTTCAAAATTTTCTCTTCAAATACTTACTTAATAATATAATTCTACATAATTGACATTTTCTTTATATACGTAGCTTTTATTTTTAATTGTAAATTAATAATATTCATGACTTCAAAACCTTCCATCTGAAAAATATAATATTGCACATGATACATTTCTTATAGCTATTGCATATTGATGCCCTAAAAAATACATGATGTAGTTTATCATATTAAAAAATAGTCATAGACTAAACAAAAAATGAATTAATCATTTTTAGTACTTTTAAAAAATTTAATGAATAAATAAATTATTTAATGAAAAGAATAAAGAAAAAATTTCCCCTTAGTCACATTAATTATATTAAAACTAAAAAGTGTAATTTATTTAACTTCTCTTAATTATTGAAAATGAGATACATAAAAAAAAAAAAGTGATGTGACATTTATCTTCTCTTTTTTGACCTTTTTTCTTATTTAAATTAATTAATTTTTGTAAAAGTAATTTACTCAATTAATTAAAAATAATTTTTATTAATACAGGAACATTTACAATAAAAACTTTTCACATACTACTTTATTAGGAGTAAATAATAATCATTCATAACTCACATCTTTCTAATTTTCAATCCTAATAAATTAATTTTTCACTTTCTTTTCCTTCTTTTTTTTTTTACCTTCTTCTGATTATAATTTCAGAATAACAATTTAAAAAAAATATTTTAAGTTACTTTCTCTTTGTGTTGCTATTTTTTTAAATATTAAATGTTTGCTTTTCATATTAGATTCATGTAAAATTAAAAAAATTAAGTTGAGTATATTGTTAGTTAAATAATGCAAATATGATACTCCTATTGAATTGCTTATGTAGTGTTGACATGATTTCTCAATATACCGAAGATGATTTTCATCAAAATAAAAGTCAACTTTTTATTATTTTACTAGCAATAGATTCTAAAAGATGTAATTATTTTAGATAAAATAATATGATAAGCATGACTTGAAATTAGTTGTATATTTCCACTCTAGAGAATTTACTACAGCCGCTAAAAAAAAAAAAATTCCACGAAATTATTTTTTTTCTTTACATGTTTCTAAAAATAACATAACAAGTAGATTATACGAAATCAATTATATTTAAAATACTAAAAGCATAGATAGTGAACAATAAGTTGAAAAATATAAGTTAGTGGGTTTAATGATAATAATATTTGACACAAATATTTAAACAAAAAAAATATTCATAAATCTAATGAGGTCCGCGAGAAGTGCGGATATGTTAACTAGTTTAAAAATATTTAGCATCAAATTATGAAATTTTGTGACAAAATACTTTTTAAAAATATTACTTTGACAAAATCTATGGCCAAAACGCCAGCGTGAGAAAACGACGACGTTGATAAATCATATAGGTGGTTCCAGTGTGTTGTGTCATGGGCATGACTACAATTTTGATACCAAAAACAGGTGATTTCTGTGTGTGAAAGAGAAACCAAAAAATGGGGAAGATGACATTCAGAGTAGTTATAGCGATTTTAGTAGTACTCTTACTTTACTACGTCGGCCGGCCTCTCTACTGGAAAATCTCCGCCACCGTTCACGATATCCGCCACAACAAACAAACAGTCTCCGGAGGTATCTCATCTCAACTTTCTCTTTCACTACAATCACTTGTTCAATCTGATACTTTAATCGTTGAAAAAAAGAAAGAAAACTCTGATTCTACTATGTTAACATTAATTACTCAATCCACTTATAGAAAACAGAATCCGTTTAGATATTTGTTCACATTTCTGTCTTGGAATCACAGATGGATCTAGGATTTATAAAGGCTTGTTAGTTCTTGTAAGAGTATTTTCTATATTCATGAATTGGAGATGCAGCTGCTGATGCTCATTTGCCTTTATTTCGAATATCATATAATTGTGGGTAGGTCATGTATAATTGCTTCCTATGAGTTCTAGTTTTTTAGTTTGATCTCTCGGTTTTGTTTTCCTCGTAGCTGCTCCGACACTGATGCTCATTTGTCTCTGCTTCAAATTGGAGTTTCTATGTTGTATCATATAATTGTGTGTGTAGGCCATGTATAATTGCTTCCTATGAGTTTAGTTTTTTAGTATGATCTCTAGGTTTTGTTTTCCTTGTAGCTGCTCGTACACTGATGCTCATTTTCCACTGCTTCGAATTGGAGTTTCTACGTAGTATCATATAATTGTGTGTGTAGGCCACATATAAGTGCTTCCTATGAATTCTAGTTTTTTAGTTTGATCTCTCGGTTTTGTTTTCCTTGTAGCTGCTCGTACACTGATGCTCATTGTCCTCTGCTTCAAATTGGCGTTTCTACGTTGTATCATATAATTGTGTGTGTAGACCACATATAATTGCTTCCTATGAATTCTAGTTTTTAAGTTTGATCTCTCGGTTTTCTTTTCCTTTTAGCTGCTCGTACACTGATGCTCATGTGCCTCTGCTTCAAACTAGAGTTTCTACCTTGTATCATATAATTGTGTGTGTAGGCCACATATAATTTGCTTCCAATGAATTCTAGTTTTTCCGTTTGATCTCTCGATTTTCTTTTCCTTGTAGTTGCTCGTATACTGATGCTCATTTTCCTCTGCTTCAAATTGGAGTTTTACGTTGTATATAATTGTGTGTGTAAGCCACATATAATTGCTTCCTATGAATTCTAGTTTTTTAGTTTGATCTCTCGGTTTTGTTTTCCTTTTAGCTGCTCGTACACTGATGCTCATTTGCCTCTGCTCCGAACTCGAGTTTCTACATTGTATCTCTTGATTTTGTTTTCCTTGTAGCTGCATTGTACACTGATGTGCATTTGCCTCTTCTTTGAATTAGAGTTTCTACATTGTATCTGTTGATTCTGTTTTCTTTGTAGGACTTTCTGAATGTTCTTCCCATCAGTTGTGTCTCTGTTGATGCAATGCATGCCTTGTTTTTCTTTTAAATTTTCTATTTTAAGTGTTATAATTCATGCTTTTAGCTAAGCATGATTAAATGAGCGATCACAGCATTGTAATTTTGAGGTTTGATATATTGTTATATAATATTGTTTTGGTGTAGGATTTTCACAAATTGTTCAGGCAGCTCAGAATTCAGTCAGCTGGTTCCACGATGAGTCCGATTCGGGAGTGCTTGACGTTGGAATCGCGGCAGCAAGGAGGATTGTTCTTCGTAAGGCTTTGTAAAGCATTTTAAAATGTTACTTTCATGTGTCAAGACTGTTTCTAGTGGTTGATGTAGATCCTTGAATAAACGTGTTATAGTTGTGGAGACTTTCAAACTTTTGAAGTTTCTGCAATTGCTTGCTACACCTTGTACTAATTTCAGTCCATATCAGAATATCAAACAATCAAATTGTCTGTATATTTCTCTTGATCCTACTTAAATACTTTGATCCCACTTACTAGATCTCTCGTTTGTTCTTTTCCTTTTCCGTAAAAAATAGAGAAAAGAGGAAAAATCTCTAGTTTGCTAATTCCTGTCTCTGTGTTAATTGAACAAGCTTGTACATAAAGGTAACCTTCTAGTTACAGATCATCATCCTTTTGACACGAAGTATATCTCATGCTAATTTGATTTGTTCTTCCAAGGGTCACACATGAAAGAAGCTCAACAAGATCTCACTTAACTCTAGGGAAAAAATGATTTGTTTGGGAGGAATGTTACATTTTAGCGTTGACATTGAGAATTTATTGTGCTCTTAAATTTAAGAAGGGATTACAAAGTTTTAGTTGGTGATTAGTAATAGAAGATATCCAAGCTCAAGTTGTTCTTATTCAAGGATCTTCACTTTTGAGAGTAAATGTCGAATTTATTTCCAGCAGTTTGCTAGCCTAAAGGATATCTTTTAGATGCAACAATTGGATTTTTCTTTTGAGGTATGTTTAAGTAAGAAATTCATTGAAAGAACATACACCAGTTACTTTTTATTTGCATGTTTAAATTGCTAGATTCTCTCACTACTCTATGTAAATAGCATGATTATTACCAAAGGTTGTTGTGAAGTGGTAAGTACTCCACTATCCTTAACCAACGATCTCGAGTTTGAGGTGTAGGATTAGGGTGTGTTTGGTAAGGAGCACTACCCCCCCCCCTCCCCCCTTCCCCAACCCAAACGAGACTTCCCAGCACGAATCCGGGTTCCCAAAGCAGGTAACGGACATCGGGTGGATTACACATCAAAATAGAAAAGAAAGATTGAGAGAATAGCATGCTTTTTGGTTAAAAGAATCCTTTGTGTCTCTGTGAATTTGCCCTACAAATACTCGTTTACCATTGTGAAGCAGAAGTGTTTGTCTTGTAGTCTGAACGTGATTATGCTTCTTTCAAGAGAAGTAGGTTTATCTGTGAAACTTTCCCCCAGCAAGTAGAATTTATGTTTAGTATAATTTTCTTACATGTAAAAGTTGGCTCTCTTTCACTGTTCTGAAATAGTGTGTGCTCTAAATATTTCTATTCTCTTACCAGAGAAGTTGCGTATTTGGTTCCCTAGCAAGGGAACGAGAGTGCGGTATGCATAGTACATTTACTTTGTTACTTGACTTTAATATGTTAGGGGAATAAGATGGCCTTTTGTAAGATCAGTCCCTGAACTTCTTGTCTGCATGACTTCTAAAACTGATAATAATACTTGTGCTTTCCCAAAGGGATTGTAAATAAAATGTGCTTTTCCACTTAGTTGCCTTGGGAGAATTGAATAATTGAACTTCCAAAATGACTTGTACTCCCTCTTTCCCATTTTTTTATTACACTATATTTGACTAGGGAAGGATTATAAATAGTTTGGTTTGTATAATTGTACAAGTAGTAGTTGAGTAAAATGTTTAAATGATAATGGAATTTCGTTTGAAAAAGCAAAATTTCAGATAAAACACTAAGCCGATTGGTTTAATAGCTGAGTTTTAGAACTCTTGAAATTATTTATAAAATGATATTAGGTGCCAAACCTTTTGGGACATTGCCAATGGAAAAGACTTCCATATAAGGGGAGGGAGCAAGGCATTATACAAAGAGATCATTCCACAATCTTAGCTGCAACATTGAAGAAATTGCAGTTTTTCAATATTGATATTAAAACATTGATTTAGTTGTGTTTCTTCGAGCTCTTGGTAGGCTGTAGCCTGTATTGTGGACCATCTTGATGAATTCTGTGAACTCTATCATAAATTCATCACCTCATAACATGATACTTCTGATCCATTTCAAACTTCCTACTTTACCTGAAAGGTTCTTCAAAAGTTTATGAAGCCAGACTTAATTATGTAAGAGATTTTCAAGAACTTACATCTATTACTTCAAAGTGTTGAGTAAGTATTAGGAATAGAGATTTTGAAGGTAATACAGGTGCACCAACTTGGGAAGTGGTATTGGGCCTATTCTAGTATATAACTAACACCAAAATTTGCTGGCCATGCGTCTGTCTATCTAAGGTCAAAGAGTAACGGGCAAAGCTTGTGGCATTTCAGTATTCTCATAACTAATTAATTATGTTGTGCTTTTCCCTGATGTCGAGGTGTGCGCAAGTTGGTTCATATACAACACAACTTCAACAACATACTTTAGTGTGATCTTACGAGTGACATGTGGGGAACATGGGCTATATACAGATCTTATCCCTACCTTGTGTGAGGTAGAGAGGTTTCTAATCGACCCTCTCGGCTATAAAGCCTTTCTCTTTCCATCATGCATGTTGTATGTTAATGTCATTTAGTTATTAGTTATCACATTAAAAAAGAAAATGATATTCCTACCCGATTTTTAGTGGCTCAATTTTGGCATTTCTGCCAGCTAATTGGACTCTAATTTGTTGAGGACTGGGTTTGGACAAAATTAGAAAAGAGCTGTCAGCTCAAATAAGGGAAATCCCCTTATAGAAGTGTCCCTATTTGTGTTGGCCCAAGATTCAGCCCAGAGATGATAATGTCCTAATTCAGAACAGTTCTAGGGAAAAGACCAATAGGAGATCACCATTGTTCAGGTAAAAAAAACTGATAGTTGATGTGTGTCTTAATACATAGATGGTGATAATCCATGTAGAAAATGGAACAACTCATAGTTAGGGTGTGAAACTCGGTAATGATAACAATCGATGAACTTCACCATTGCTTATTTTGGTCAAAAAATCTGAAACAAATCTACTTTTACATATTTAAACTTTTCTTAGTTGAAAATGTTACACTGGTTCCAATATCCTCTAATAGTTTAATTTTGTTCAATAGAATTTTTCAACTTTGAATGGATTGTGTTGCAAGAATTTTGACATCGTGGTTCATGCATTTGGGAAAATATATTCGACCAACATCTCCTTTTATTAAAAAAAAGTATTTTTTTTGGATAAGTCACCCTTACCTTTTTTTTTCTTTTTGTGGGGTAAAAAATGTTTTAAAAGCTCTGACTTGTGCTTTCTTGGGTGGGAATAGCACTATCATTGTCACCAATTTATTGATAATGTTTTCCCCTCCTTTTTATTTTCCCATTTGAAAACTAATAAAACTT
>CM064963.1:88847187-88939186 GCA_032847665.1 Solanum chilense
CGCAATATGCATCCTATTGATTATATGCTTTTTGTATCTGAAGTTTCTTGCTTGAAATCTAAATATAGTGAAGAAGATAACTTAATCGCGGAGCAAGATAAAGAATTTCGTTATAAGAAAGAAGAAAGGAATGTTGGGAATATACAGTCCATCTTATCATCATACCAACAAGTTGTTGATTGTCGTGAACAAAAACATCCAGTTCTTGATTGCTTCGTCCCAAAGAGGAAACTATCAAAGCCAAACAGGCAGCCAAGAAAGTTTACGTGTGAAGAAGTTGAACCGATGATCAACAAAGCTATGGAAAATGATTCCAAAGAAGAGAGAATAGTAACGGTTGATGATATTGAAGGAAAAAACAGAGTAAACAGAGTGAGAAAGAGGAGGAAAATTAATGATAGAACTGAAGCCGTTGCGCCTCCTGTTGAATTGAGTATTGAATTCAAGAATCAGATTACGTTCATAGGGGGTACAGTTTGTTGGGCTTTGTGGAGGCTTGTGAGCCGGCTCGACCCATTACTGAAACCCTAGGTTAACTATTTGGTTTTCCTATAAATATGATCCTTGTATTTGTAATTCTTAAGGAGCACAAGTGAAATAAAATCCTCCTGTTACAGTCGTGGAGTAGGGAAACCGAACCACGTTAAATTCTTGTGTGTCCCGTTTGTGTTCCGTTTCTTTTTTCTCTAGATTATTTGTGTGTGTTGTGTGTTTAATTCCCAACAACTGGTATCAGAGCGAGGTTTCAACAACACTGTAACACAAACTGTGAGAAATTGTCACCTAGGGTTCTTGTGTGAAGAACTGTGTGCAGGAAGGAGTGTGCCGCCGCCGTTCGCAAGCTACAGCCGTGCAAGACGCCGTTAAGGGAATTGCCGAAGGTGTGTGCGATTTTTTTTTTGTGGTGCAATATTTCTGACGAAATTACCAAGATCTGAAATTAGTTGTACCGAGTATCTCATTTAGTCCTTTGAGATGACAGAAGATGGGAAGTTCCGAATTGAGAAGTTCGATGGTACAGATTTCAGTTGGTGGAAGATGCAGATTGAAGATTTGCTGGTTCAGAAAGATTTGGAAGTAGTGTTGGGTGACAAGCAAGGAAAATTGTCTGATGCAGAGTGGGCAGTTTTGGATCGGAAAGCTATGTCAGTTATCCGACTCTCGTTGACCAAGAATGTTGCGTTCAACATTCTTAAGGAGAAGACAGCGAAAGGCATCTTGGAAGCCTTGTCTAACATGTACGAGAAGCCATCTGCAGCAAACAAAATTTTTCTGATTAGAGAGTTGGTGAACACAAAGATGAAGGAAGGTAGTTCAGTTACCGAGCACATCAACTCATTGAATTCGATCTTAGCCAGACTTTTGTCAGTTGGCATTAAGTTCGATGATGAAGTTCAAGCTTTACTACTGTTATCATCATTGCCTGACAGTTGGTCCGGAACGGTTACAGCAGTTGCCAGTTCAGTGGGACCTAATGGATTCACCTTTGAGAAGATTCGTGATCTCGTTCTTGGCGAGGATGTCAGAAGAAGGAGTTTTGGAGAATCATCAGGTGGTATGCTAAACGTCGTCAGAGACAGAGGAAATAACAGAGGTAGTGGGAGCAGGAACCGAAGAAGGAGTCAGTCGAAGGCTCGGATGGCTCAGGTGTAACATGTTGGAACTGCAAGGAGGTGGGGCATTTCAGGAATCAATGCCAGAAAGACAAACAAGTCAACATTGCAAAAGACAGCGCCGACGAGGATTTGTTTATCTGTGGCGCGGAGAGCAATGTGGATTCCTGGGTCATGGATTCTGGTGCTTCTTTTCACGCTACCCACAGCAGTGAAGCACTGCAGAATCTGGTTATTGGAGACTTTGGAAAGGTAAGGCTTGCAGACGATAGAGCTCTTGATGTTACGGGCATGGGTGACATGGTGCTGAAGACGCCAGTCGGTTTCTGGACCTTGAAGGATGTCAGAGTTGTTCCAAGCTTGACGAAAAGTTTGATTTCTGTTAGGCAGTTGGATGAACAGGGACATCATGTGAAGTTCGGAAATGGGCAGTGGAAGGTCGTGAGGGGCAATCTTGTCATGGCTCGTGGAACAAAAAGAGGATCGTTGTATATTGTCGGATTACCGTCTGAGGGAGTGACCGTCCCAGTTCAGAAGAAAAACAAAGTCCGGTTCACAGAATCTCGTGGGCAGAAGAAGGTTGTCTTTGCAAGAAAGAAACCCAGAGCCACAGGTCAGATTCAGGATGAACGAGCAAGGAAAGGTTCAGGAAGACCAGTCAGAGGCGTTTGTGGCAGTGGGAGCACGGGCCGTGCTTCAGCCAAGGCTCCTAGAAGACAGTGGGTCAAGAGAACCAGTATTCCAGCTGTTGATACGTCTCCAGAAAATATCTTGCTGAGTATGGAGAGTGTTTGTTCTCAGGGAGTTCTAGGATCCGGCAGTTCGTGTCTCAAGTGGGAGCCGGTAGGGACCGAGGACGAGTCAAGGGCAGTTTCAGCCGTGACTGATGTGTTGAAGCTTCGGGGAGCTTCAACGGGACTTTCAGTTGACTGATGAGAAGGCCGCTGTAGCAGGAGAGAGTTGAAAAAGATTACTAGACATACAAGTGTTCTAAGTGGATGGCAGTTGAAATTCTTCAAGCCTCCAAGTGGGAGATTGTTGGGCTTTGTGGAGGCTTGTGAGCCGGCCCGACCCATTACTGAAACCCTAGGTTAACTATTTGGTTTTCCTATAAATATGATCCTTGTATTTGTAATTCTTAAGCAGCACAAGTGAAATAAAAATCCTCCTGTTACAGTCGTGGAGTAGGGAAACCGAACCACGTTAAATTCTTGTGTGTCCCGTTTGTGTTCCGTTTCTTTTTTCTCTAGATTATTTGTGTGTGTTGTGTGTTTAATTCCCAACACAGTTGAATCAGCTAAATTGGTTATTGAAAAAATACTATTCGATACGGATGTTAATTCAGCAGAAGGAAGGCTTTCAATCCCACAAAACCAGATGAGTAATAAGTTTCTAAATACTGAGGAAGAACAACTTTTGAATACGCGCAATGGAGCTAAAATGTCTGAGATGAATGTGTCGTTGATTGAGCCTTCGCGTCAAGTAAGTCAAATCAATCTGAGAAAATGGACTATGAATAAAAGTAATGGAAAGACAAGTTCAAGTTATGTTTTAGTAAAAAACTGGAATGATGTGAGAAAAAGGAACGGTTTGAAAAGCGGTATGAAGATGCAATTGTGGGCATTCCGAAAGGATGAAAATTTATGTTTTGCATTGGTTAAAGTTTAAGTTACTTCGTAATAGTTGGTTGATGTTGTTGTCGTAACAGTAGTTGACATTATGAATATTAACATGTTGTTTCCAAAAGCCATGAGACTTCTTCTGGATCTTCGATTATACAATTAGATTTTGACAAGCTTAGCTAGACTTGAGTGATCAATGCTCTGAGAATAAAGGGTGGTGTTGAACTACATCAGTCGCGATTGTTTCAGTCGATACACAAAATACTTTTTTTTTGGATTGTAGGCAGCTCCATGTAGTGCTGGTTTTTAGATTTAACAGACATATATATAAAATAGTAGCTTTAAAACTCTCCTAAGTAAACTTTCCTTTGAGTTGTCAATGTTTTTTGTAACAAATTTGCAGAACTGAATATATTTCTTTATCCTTTTTTTACTGCAAAAATAGTTCTGAATTCTAAACATAATTAGTGTATTCGATTGAATAGTTACATTATTGGTCATGTTGGCCTTGTTTGTTGGTTAGTTGAAGTTTGATGATTGTTTTAACTTATTGGTGACCTCGACGGCTCAAACAGGACTTATGTGCTAGCCGCCTATTTCTTTATATGAACTATGGGAAGACAATAGTATTATCCTCAATCTATGCCCGAAATTTCAGAGCCATATTTATATTATACTAACGTCTTATTATCCTTAACTTATTTAGTAAATAATTTCAAATTTAGTTGCCACCCAGTTCTTGTGTTTCCTTGCTTTGAGTTGTATTCTCCATTTGAGCTAGGAAAGTTTCAATCTTTGAAAGCAAGAACATAAAAATTTGGTTTTTTTGTGTCAAAGCTAGAACTTCAGTTGTTGTCTGTTTTGAAATACTTCTGAAGGACTGTTGTACAATAATTATGTTGAGAAAATATATTCTGCAGCCTATTTGTTGAACATCCTAGCCTCCCTAGACCCCATTAAGTGGAATTACACTGGGCGTGTTGTAGTTGTTGCAGCTGTATTTATTGTCCGGTACCTACTATCCTGTGTTCTATTTGTTTCTTTGTTTCAGGTTGAGATGATTTTTTCCTTTCTACTGTAGGTCAAGACTTCAAACACCTACATGATGCAATAGTTGGGATTGTCTGGTATCTTACGCAGTTTTTAGTACATAGCAGTAGGAGCAGCGCTTATTCCTGTGGTCCTGCTGATCTTTCTAAAACTTCCATCCTGAAAAACCTAGCAAAGACGAATTACTCAATATTAGAATGAAGCAGTTCCAATTGAGCAGAATGGTTATTGGTGATTTATATAGCCAACCTCAACTAGTTAAGGATTGAGTGTAATTGTTATTGTTGTTGTTACTGTTTAAGTACCTACAAAATGGTTATTAATTAGGCTTTAAAGATACTTCCGTTCAAATTTACTCAAAGAACTTGGGAAAAGAAGAAACAACTTATATAGTGAAGGAAGGGGGTGAGGGGTGGGGAATTGGTCTAAATGCTGTTCCACTAGAGGTACTTATCTTTCTGGCAGCCAGGAGTATTTTATTCCTTGTAGTCTCATTGCAGCACTGTATCTTAGTTGCTTAAGCTCTTTTTTGAATCAGGTGTATCTTAGTTGCTTACTCCTTATATCTTCTGCTTTAGGATTGCGATCTCAGTATGACTTAAAACGCACCGCTGTATTTGCTAATTGCAAGAGGTTCTCAGTTTCAAATAATGGATATTCCAACTTTGATAGACCTGTCAGCTCCTTCATTCCAGAGAGAAACCCGGAATTTTCGAGCCAATTAGAGAATCTGCAGAATGGAGTAGATAACACACATGGGTGGAGTGAGGCCTTTTCAAACAAATTGCAGGGTTTAAGGCAAACAGTGGTTTCTGTTTGCAAGATCTTGCAGAGTGATCCTTGGGGACCTTCTATAGAGATTGCTTTATCCAAATGTGATGAAAATCCAAGTACCGAAGTGGTCACTGGAGTATTAAGGCGACTAGAGGATGTCAACACAGCATTAAACTACTTCAGATGGGCTGAGAGCAAATGAACGCATCTCAATAAACAAAGAGCAAAACAAATTTCAGCACCATAGCTACACCAACAAATTCAACAAGCTAAGATTCAATCTTCAATAAATCACAAATAACAAACAGATGTAATAATAAGATCTTTGATAGAACAAAACAAGTACAAATTTCATTACTCAGATTCCTAAATTCTAGTAAACCACCAGTTTACACATACTAGAACTGAAAACATCTACTAGATGTACAATAATCAGCCTAGCATTCCAACTTCCAACAAGAGATCTAAGCAAAACTATTGAACAAAATTGGCTTTAAACCCTAAAAAAATATAAAAAGATCTTAAGCCCTTTCTCCACGAATCCTCCTAGCAAGCTGAATATCCTTAGGCATAATTGTAACCCTCTTGGCATGAATTGCACAAAGATTAGTATCTTCAAAGAGACCAACAAGGTAAGCCTCAGCAGCCTCTTGTAGAGCAGCAACAGCACTGCTCTGAAACCTCATATCTGTCTTGAAATCCTGAGCAATTTCCCTCACCAACCTCTGAAATGGAAGCTTCCTAATCAACAACTCCGTAGATTTCTGATACTTCCTGATTTCCCTCAAAGCCACAGTTCCTGGACGGAAACGGTGAGGCTTCTTCACTCCTCCCGTTGCCGGAGCTGACTTTCTTGCAGCCTTGGTAGCTAGCTGCTTCCTTGGTGCCTTTCCACCTGTGGATTTGCGAGCTGTTTGCTTAGTACGGGCCATTTGAAATTGATAAAAAAATACAGACAAAAAGTAGAGTTCTCGAATGATGGATCTGTAAAATGGGTAATGGAGATATTTATACTGAGAGATAGAGGGCGGGAAATTGGAAATTTTGGAGAAGTGTTTGAAATCCTTTTGGCGCCGTTGATTTTAACGGTGGAGATTGGAGAAGAGCTGATTGCTTTAATAGCGATCCAAGTGCTACCATAGTAGCAAATGTTTGTTTGCCACGTGGATTCAGCGAAAAGTTTATTCCATCGTTATTTTCTTTTACTTTTATTTTTCTCTAACTTATTTAAATACATTCAATTATGTATATTAATTGCAAAATATATAACGTCAAACACACTTAGAAATTTCACAAAAAAATATATATATTTAAAATTTTTGATGAAACACCTTGTTAGTAAAAATTAATATATATATATATATATATATATATATATATAAAGGAAGATCATAGAGGAGCTGTTGTGACACCTCTTTATGGCCTCCATTTCAATTATTTTTTTTCCTTTTTTCATTTCTCTTTATTAAATAATTTGTTTATTAATTAAAAAAATCATTCATATTTATTATTCTAATTATACCTAATAAGTTACAACAAAATTTCCATCTATTTACATTCCCTACTTAAATAATATGTCTCTTCAACTTATTTTTAATTATTCTTATGATTTACACAAACTATAAATAACAACTATCTATGTCCAATGATCATTCTCATTTTCTCATTCTTTCTTTTTATTTGTATAGTTTTTTCCTCTCTTATATTTTTTTTTCTTCATCTTTTTCATCAATCATGTACTTAATAAGTTCACCATATGATCTTCATATTGATAAAGATCATAGATATATTCTTCAAGATTCATCAAATTGATGTTTGCATTAGTTTGGTACAAGTTTATGAAAATGAAGAAGAAATCATAATTATTTCAAGATTTCATCAAGAAGATGGTCATATTAGTAAAAAAGTTTGAATGATTTCCAAATATTTTGAAGATTAATTCATTCATGTATTGTTTTGATTATATTTTTTTTATTAGATATATAATTTCATGTTATTCAACAAAAATTAAATTATGAAACTCTACTAATCAACACATTAGAAAGCTCAATTAACATTATTTTCTTCATTTTACTTTGCTTTTTTCTTTTTCTTTTTATTATTATTATTATTATTATTATTATTATTATTATTATTATTATTATTATTATTACTATGTGAATGAATGAAGATGAAAAGTTATATAGTTTTATTTTTATGTATTTTTTTCGTCATATTCTAATTAATATTTTAATTTTTGTCACAGTTGAAAAATATAATATTGCACATGATACATTTCTTATAGCTATTGCATATTGATGCCATTAAATATATATGATATAGTTTATCATATTAAAAAATAGTCATAGACTAAACAAAAAATAAATTAATCATTTTTTAGTACTTTAAAATTTTTTAATGAATAAATAAATTATTTAATGAAAAGAATGAAGAAAAAATTTCCCCTTAGTCACATTAATTATATTAAAACTAAAAAGCGTAATTTATTTAATTTCTCTTAATTATTGAAAATGAGATACATAAAAAAAAGTGATGTGATATTTATCTTCTCTTTTTTGACCTTTTTTTCTTATTTAAATTAATTGATTTTTTGGAAAAGTAGTTTATTCAATTAATTAAAAATAATTTTTACTAATACAGGAACATCCACAACAAAAACTTTTCACATACTACTTTAATAGAAATAAATAATAATCATCCATAACTCACATCTTTCTAATTTACAATCCTAATAGATTAATTTTCCACTTTCTTTTTCTTTTTTTTTTGACCTTCTTCTGATTATAATTTCAGAATAACAATTTAAAAAAAAATATTTTAAGTTATTTTCTCTTTATTATTTACTTACAACTAATATATATTTACATATAAAGATAGAATGTTAGAAATAAATAAGATGATGTGGTACATTTCTATCACCTCCGATCACATTTATCATTTCTCTAAATTATTTAGCATGTTTTTTATTTTTCTTTATCAGTGTGATATTGTAAAATATATTTTCAAAATTTTCTCTTCAAATACTTACTTAATAATATAATTCTACATAATTGACATTTTCTTTATATACGTAGCTTTTATTTTTAATTGTAAATTAATAATATTCATGACTTCAAAACCTTCCATCTGAAAAATATAATATTGCACATGATACATTTCTTATAGCTATTGCATATTGATGCCCTAAAAAATACATGATGTAGTTTATCATATTAAAAAATAGTCATAGACTAAACAAAAAATGAATTAATCATTTTTAGTACTTTTAAAAAATTTAATGAATAAATAAATTATTTAATGAAAAGAATAAAGAAAAAATTTCCCCTTAGTCACATTAATTATATTAAAACTAAAAAGTGTAATTTATTTAACTTCTCTTAATTATTGAAAATGAGATACATAAAAAAAAAAAAGTGATGTGACATTTATCTTCTCTTTTTTGACCTTTTTTCTTATTTAAATTAATTAATTTTTGTAAAAGTAATTTACTCAATTAATTAAAAATAATTTTTATTAATACAGGAACATTTACAATAAAAACTTTTCACATACTACTTTATTAGGAGTAAATAATAATCATTCATAACTCACATCTTTCTAATTTTCAATCCTAATAAATTAATTTTTCACTTTCTTTTCCTTCTTTTTTTTTTTACCTTCTTCTGATTATAATTTCAGAATAACAATTTAAAAAAAATATTTTAAGTTACTTTCTCTTTGTGTTGCTATTTTTTTAAATATTAAATGTTTGCTTTTCATATTAGATTCATGTAAAATTAAAAAAATTAAGTTGAGTATATTGTTAGTTAAATAATGCAAATATGATACTCCTATTGAATTGCTTATGTAGTGTTGACATGATTTCTCAATATACCGAAGATGATTTTCATCAAAATAAAAGTCAACTTTTTATTATTTTACTAGCAATAGATTCTAAAAGATGTAATTATTTTAGATAAAATAATATGATAAGCATGACTTGAAATTAGTTGTATATTTCCACTCTAGAGAATTTACTACAGCCGCTAAAAAAAAAAAAATTCCACGAAATTATTTTTTTTCTTTACATGTTTCTAAAAATAACATAACAAGTAGATTATACGAAATCAATTATATTTAAAATACTAAAAGCATAGATAGTGAACAATAAGTTGAAAAATATAAGTTAGTGGGTTTAATGATAATAATATTTGACACAAATATTTAAACAAAAAAAATATTCATAAATCTAATGAGGTCCGCGAGAAGTGCGGATATGTTAACTAGTTTAAAAATATTTAGCATCAAATTATGAAATTTTGTGACAAAATACTTTTTAAAAATATTACTTTGACAAAATCTATGGCCAAAACGCCAGCGTGAGAAAACGACGACGTTGATAAATCATATAGGTGGTTCCAGTGTGTTGTGTCATGGGCATGACTACAATTTTGATACCAAAAACAGGTGATTTCTGTGTGTGAAAGAGAAACCAAAAAATGGGGAAGATGACATTCAGAGTAGTTATAGCGATTTTAGTAGTACTCTTACTTTACTACGTCGGCCGGCCTCTCTACTGGAAAATCTCCGCCACCGTTCACGATATCCGCCACAACAAACAAACAGTCTCCGGAGGTATCTCATCTCAACTTTCTCTTTCACTACAATCACTTGTTCAATCTGATACTTTAATCGTTGAAAAAAAGAAAGAAAACTCTGATTCTACTATGTTAACATTAATTACTCAATCCACTTATAGAAAACAGAATCCGTTTAGATATTTGTTCACATTTCTGTCTTGGAATCACAGATGGATCTAGGATTTATAAAGGCTTGTTAGTTCTTGTAAGAGTATTTTCTATATTCATGAATTGGAGATGCAGCTGCTGATGCTCATTTGCCTTTATTTCGAATATCATATAATTGTGGGTAGGTCATGTATAATTGCTTCCTATGAGTTCTAGTTTTTTAGTTTGATCTCTCGGTTTTGTTTTCCTCGTAGCTGCTCCGACACTGATGCTCATTTGTCTCTGCTTCAAATTGGAGTTTCTATGTTGTATCATATAATTGTGTGTGTAGGCCATGTATAATTGCTTCCTATGAGTTTAGTTTTTTAGTATGATCTCTAGGTTTTGTTTTCCTTGTAGCTGCTCGTACACTGATGCTCATTTTCCACTGCTTCGAATTGGAGTTTCTACGTAGTATCATATAATTGTGTGTGTAGGCCACATATAAGTGCTTCCTATGAATTCTAGTTTTTTAGTTTGATCTCTCGGTTTTGTTTTCCTTGTAGCTGCTCGTACACTGATGCTCATTGTCCTCTGCTTCAAATTGGCGTTTCTACGTTGTATCATATAATTGTGTGTGTAGACCACATATAATTGCTTCCTATGAATTCTAGTTTTTAAGTTTGATCTCTCGGTTTTCTTTTCCTTTTAGCTGCTCGTACACTGATGCTCATGTGCCTCTGCTTCAAACTAGAGTTTCTACCTTGTATCATATAATTGTGTGTGTAGGCCACATATAATTTGCTTCCAATGAATTCTAGTTTTTCCGTTTGATCTCTCGATTTTCTTTTCCTTGTAGTTGCTCGTATACTGATGCTCATTTTCCTCTGCTTCAAATTGGAGTTTTACGTTGTATATAATTGTGTGTGTAAGCCACATATAATTGCTTCCTATGAATTCTAGTTTTTTAGTTTGATCTCTCGGTTTTGTTTTCCTTTTAGCTGCTCGTACACTGATGCTCATTTGCCTCTGCTCCGAACTCGAGTTTCTACATTGTATCTCTTGATTTTGTTTTCCTTGTAGCTGCATTGTACACTGATGTGCATTTGCCTCTTCTTTGAATTAGAGTTTCTACATTGTATCTGTTGATTCTGTTTTCTTTGTAGGACTTTCTGAATGTTCTTCCCATCAGTTGTGTCTCTGTTGATGCAATGCATGCCTTGTTTTTCTTTTAAATTTTCTATTTTAAGTGTTATAATTCATGCTTTTAGCTAAGCATGATTAAATGAGCGATCACAGCATTGTAATTTTGAGGTTTGATATATTGTTATATAATATTGTTTTGGTGTAGGATTTTCACAAATTGTTCAGGCAGCTCAGAATTCAGTCAGCTGGTTCCACGATGAGTCCGATTCGGGAGTGCTTGACGTTGGAATCGCGGCAGCAAGGAGGATTGTTCTTCGTAAGGCTTTGTAAAGCATTTTAAAATGTTACTTTCATGTGTCAAGACTGTTTCTAGTGGTTGATGTAGATCCTTGAATAAACGTGTTATAGTTGTGGAGACTTTCAAACTTTTGAAGTTTCTGCAATTGCTTGCTACACCTTGTACTAATTTCAGTCCATATCAGAATATCAAACAATCAAATTGTCTGTATATTTCTCTTGATCCTACTTAAATACTTTGATCCCACTTACTAGATCTCTCGTTTGTTCTTTTCCTTTTCCGTAAAAAATAGAGAAAAGAGGAAAAATCTCTAGTTTGCTAATTCCTGTCTCTGTGTTAATTGAACAAGCTTGTACATAAAGGTAACCTTCTAGTTACAGATCATCATCCTTTTGACACGAAGTATATCTCATGCTAATTTGATTTGTTCTTCCAAGGGTCACACATGAAAGAAGCTCAACAAGATCTCACTTAACTCTAGGGAAAAAATGATTTGTTTGGGAGGAATGTTACATTTTAGCGTTGACATTGAGAATTTATTGTGCTCTTAAATTTAAGAAGGGATTACAAAGTTTTAGTTGGTGATTAGTAATAGAAGATATCCAAGCTCAAGTTGTTCTTATTCAAGGATCTTCACTTTTGAGAGTAAATGTCGAATTTATTTCCAGCAGTTTGCTAGCCTAAAGGATATCTTTTAGATGCAACAATTGGATTTTTCTTTTGAGGTATGTTTAAGTAAGAAATTCATTGAAAGAACATACACCAGTTACTTTTTATTTGCATGTTTAAATTGCTAGATTCTCTCACTACTCTATGTAAATAGCATGATTATTACCAAAGGTTGTTGTGAAGTGGTAAGTACTCCACTATCCTTAACCAACGATCTCGAGTTTGAGGTGTAGGATTAGGGTGTGTTTGGTAAGGAGCACTACCCCCCCCCCTCCCCCCTTCCCCAACCCAAACGAGACTTCCCAGCACGAATCCGGGTTCCCAAAGCAGGTAACGGACATCGGGTGGATTACACATCAAAATAGAAAAGAAAGATTGAGAGAATAGCATGCTTTTTGGTTAAAAGAATCCTTTGTGTCTCTGTGAATTTGCCCTACAAATACTCGTTTACCATTGTGAAGCAGAAGTGTTTGTCTTGTAGTCTGAACGTGATTATGCTTCTTTCAAGAGAAGTAGGTTTATCTGTGAAACTTTCCCCCAGCAAGTAGAATTTATGTTTAGTATAATTTTCTTACATGTAAAAGTTGGCTCTCTTTCACTGTTCTGAAATAGTGTGTGCTCTAAATATTTCTATTCTCTTACCAGAGAAGTTGCGTATTTGGTTCCCTAGCAAGGGAACGAGAGTGCGGTATGCATAGTACATTTACTTTGTTACTTGACTTTAATATGTTAGGGGAATAAGATGGCCTTTTGTAAGATCAGTCCCTGAACTTCTTGTCTGCATGACTTCTAAAACTGATAATAATACTTGTGCTTTCCCAAAGGGATTGTAAATAAAATGTGCTTTTCCACTTAGTTGCCTTGGGAGAATTGAATAATTGAACTTCCAAAATGACTTGTACTCCCTCTTTCCCATTTTTTTATTACACTATATTTGACTAGGGAAGGATTATAAATAGTTTGGTTTGTATAATTGTACAAGTAGTAGTTGAGTAAAATGTTTAAATGATAATGGAATTTCGTTTGAAAAAGCAAAATTTCAGATAAAACACTAAGCCGATTGGTTTAATAGCTGAGTTTTAGAACTCTTGAAATTATTTATAAAATGATATTAGGTGCCAAACCTTTTGGGACATTGCCAATGGAAAAGACTTCCATATAAGGGGAGGGAGCAAGGCATTATACAAAGAGATCATTCCACAATCTTAGCTGCAACATTGAAGAAATTGCAGTTTTTCAATATTGATATTAAAACATTGATTTAGTTGTGTTTCTTCGAGCTCTTGGTAGGCTGTAGCCTGTATTGTGGACCATCTTGATGAATTCTGTGAACTCTATCATAAATTCATCACCTCATAACATGATACTTCTGATCCATTTCAAACTTCCTACTTTACCTGAAAGGTTCTTCAAAAGTTTATGAAGCCAGACTTAATTATGTAAGAGATTTTCAAGAACTTACATCTATTACTTCAAAGTGTTGAGTAAGTATTAGGAATAGAGATTTTGAAGGTAATACAGGTGCACCAACTTGGGAAGTGGTATTGGGCCTATTCTAGTATATAACTAACACCAAAATTTGCTGGCCATGCGTCTGTCTATCTAAGGTCAAAGAGTAACGGGCAAAGCTTGTGGCATTTCAGTATTCTCATAACTAATTAATTATGTTGTGCTTTTCCCTGATGTCGAGGTGTGCGCAAGTTGGTTCATATACAACACAACTTCAACAACATACTTTAGTGTGATCTTACGAGTGACATGTGGGGAACATGGGCTATATACAGATCTTATCCCTACCTTGTGTGAGGTAGAGAGGTTTCTAATCGACCCTCTCGGCTATAAAGCCTTTCTCTTTCCATCATGCATGTTGTATGTTAATGTCATTTAGTTATTAGTTATCACATTAAAAAAGAAAATGATATTCCTACCCGATTTTTAGTGGCTCAATTTTGGCATTTCTGCCAGCTAATTGGACTCTAATTTGTTGAGGACTGGGTTTGGACAAAATTAGAAAAGAGCTGTCAGCTCAAATAAGGGAAATCCCCTTATAGAAGTGTCCCTATTTGTGTTGGCCCAAGATTCAGCCCAGAGATGATAATGTCCTAATTCAGAACAGTTCTAGGGAAAAGACCAATAGGAGATCACCATTGTTCAGGTAAAAAAAACTGATAGTTGATGTGTGTCTTAATACATAGATGGTGATAATCCATGTAGAAAATGGAACAACTCATAGTTAGGGTGTGAAACTCGGTAATGATAACAATCGATGAACTTCACCATTGCTTATTTTGGTCAAAAAATCTGAAACAAATCTACTTTTACATATTTAAACTTTTCTTAGTTGAAAATGTTACACTGGTTCCAATATCCTCTAATAGTTTAATTTTGTTCAATAGAATTTTTCAACTTTGAATGGATTGTGTTGCTAAGAATTTTGACATTGTGGTTCATGCATTTGGGAAAATATATTCGACCAACATCCTTTTATTAAAAAAAAGTATTTTTTTTTTGGGATAAGTCACCCTCACCTTTTTTTTTTCTTTTTGTGGGGTAAAAAATGTTTTAAAAGCTCTGACTTGTGCTTTCTTGGGTGGGAATAGCACTATCATTGTCACCAATTTATTGATAATGTTTTCCCCTCCTTTTTATTTTCCCATTTGAAAACTAATAAAACTTCGTAGCAATGTCAACGAGTTTCCTTAATTTTGCATTTTTTGAGCACTACGTTTTCCATTGCATCACCATCCACTTACTATTATTTGCACCTATGGTGGGGTGCTCAACACTGATTTGCCTCACGGTCCCCCATCCACTTAGTCATGCCTAAGGCTTGTTTCAGTGTTCGGATAACTTGTATGTATGTTCGACTATTTTATCATATCTGTTATCTTCCACAAGCACATGTATCAGATAATTTTGTCATAATCATCTGATGAGATTTAATCCTTTTAGTCTCCAATGATTTTAATCTACTTAGTGATTGAGAAACCATATTTTTGAACTTACCTATGTTTCACAATCAACATGGTCATTACTTTAATATAAAGTAAAATATAATAGAGTTCCACGTAGCAAAGGTTAGGACTTAGGTCATGCTGGTTTGGTGGTCACCCAAAAGTAAAAAGGACTCGTGGTCATACCATAAAGTAGATGATATCAAACTTTTATCCCATTTTTAAGTGTTTCAAAACATATACCTCTCCTCATTTTTGGTTTTAAAAATTGCAAATAACTCAAAAAGTGTGGTATTTTTTGAAATACATAATTACCCAGGCTCCTATATTATGGTTTCATTATCATCATGATTACAATCACACTTAGCTTAGCCATAAAAAAATGTATTAGTGGTTGCCTAAAGTGCTTTGACCAATTCATTGTGCACTTAGTACTCTTCTAAATCTTATAATTAAAGAACACCACTACTTCTACTAGTATTCAAACTCATCTCTCTTTATTTTTCTAATGTTTTTATGTGCCACGAGTTATGATGTATACTTGTTATCATTGTAAGGATCATTGACATCGTGTAGCCATGTAGGTTTTTTTTTAATCTTTTTTGTTTTTAGAAAGCAGGATGTTGCATAGCCAAATTACAATGATTCATTTATATATTGATGACGGAGTAGAATGGACATAAAGGATTCACATGTACACTAATCTCATAAGTATGCATTTTATCGTGAAGATATAATGAATATTTTCAATAGATCCTTCGCTCAAATAAAACAACATCATAACATACGCAGTGTAGTCCCACAAAGTAAGATATGCGGAGAGTAGAGAATAAGTAAATTTTACCCCTACCTCAGACATAAAGAGAGTACTTTTGATAGATCCCTAGACTCAAGTATAACATATATAAAAAATAAGTATGGAAAGCAAAATGTAATAACCAAAAAAAGTCATGTGAAAACAATGAAGAAGAGAACAATAGAAACACAAAATAATATGATAACTAAAGCAGAGGAAACAACACATGATACTAAAATTGAAAAATAGGATAGCAGGGGAGTAATAATAGCAATATTGGGGAAAAAAACTAGCTAAAGCTTGACCTATTAACTTTCTATCATAGTTCTCGAGCTTCCATATTATCCATCCAATGTCCTGTCTAATCACCTCTTGCGGAAACTTCTTGAGCCGATCTCTTCTTATACCACTATAGATAATTTCTCACACCTCTCCATTAGGGCATTTGTGTGTCTTTTCTTCCGTATCTGAACCATCTTTGTTGCGCCTCTCACATCTTGTCCACCACGGAGGTCACACCCACCTTATCTCAGATAGTTGCTTTCATGATCTTTATCTCTCCTAATATGTTGATCTATGCATCCATCTCGAGATCCCCATATATACTATCGCTATGTATCATCATTATCGATCACCTCATTTCCTTTGAACTATTGATCCCAGAAACTTAAAACGTTCCTGACTTGCGTCTCAATCCTTACTTCCACATCAGTCACATGAATTACTTCATGGTAATTTAGCAATAACTTATATTATTGCTAATTCTTTTTACTATCTTCCTTGTTATTTTACCGATCATGCATAATTAAAACGCATCTTAAAACAAGCATTGTTTATTTATCACCATTATAAACATACTCAACATTCACTCCAATATAGGTGTACCATGTTATATGTGTGTGTGTTTAGTTTGCAAGAGGAAAAATCCAAAAATATTACTTGTTTATTTGTGCTAATAGTAACGAGCCTAAGCTTTTGGCATAGTAACAAAAATCTTTTAGATTTAGTTTGGGTTTGCTTTATTTTTTCTTTTTCTAGGAGGTTGCTTTATTGAGTTTTGACCAAGACTGTGTCATGGAATTATTTTTTTAGAAAGTAAAGTCACTTTTTTTTTAGAAAACAAGTTCTCTAAATAACTTTGTGCTTGTATAGACTAGCTAATTCCTTTCCTTTCTGATTAATTTTTATTCTTATCCACACTTTTAATTTGTATCTTCTTCTTATTATTTTTTTTTATAAGAAAAAAATCGTTTACATAATTTGAAGTTAAAAGAGGATGAGGAATCTCTGTAGCATCTTATTGGTTACGGTTCAATTTTCTATTATCTTTATTTTTTCTTTTCTTATTTTCAATTTTTTTTTTATAAAAAAAAAGAAGAAGTTAAAAGGGGATATAGTATAAATTTTAAAACCATTCCATGAAAGAAAGTGATTTCAAATATATTTTCAAATATTTGATTTAATCAAGACTTTAGTTAAATTAGATAGAAAACAATAAAAAAAAGATTTACATAGGTGATAACTACCACTTGAATATATATATATATATATATATATATATATATATATATATATATATATATATATATATATATATATATATATATATATATATATATATATATATATATATATATATATATATATATATATCATGAGTTTAATTGAAAGAAAAGATGATTCATTTAGTTGATCTTACATTATCAGAAACAAAGGTTTTTCCTATCACAAATCAGTGAAAATTTTATGTTATAAAATACATTTTTCTCACTCATTTTTCACCGAATCAATTCAATAAGAAAAAAGCATGATAAAAAATAAATTCTCATGAAAATATTAGAAAGCTTCTTGACTTTCTTTTTTTTTTTTAAATATTTTTTTTATTGATTTAATTAAAATATCTATAAAAAAATAATCTCAAACATTTTAAATAAAAAATAATAATTTTGTAATAGTGTTAATTTATTTGGAATCTGAGGATAGTTATTATTGTCGTTGTTTACATTATTTCATGCTCCACCACAATGTGGAAAAGAAAATGAAGTGGACTCATTAATTCTGAGACTTGTAATAAAGAAAGGTTAGTGCCTTATATCATATTGTGGTGGAGAATATGGATCTAAGGTGTTAAAATTGACAAATCAAACTCTCTTTGTACAAAGTCATCGTAAATATTCTGTCAATATACCTCACCACCGCCCTTCTAAATATTTTATAGTTCTAATTTGTTTCCTCTTTAAGGCATGGATTTTTTTGGGTGGGTGGATAGAACATTATTTCCATGTATTGCATCTTCCATTTTTCTTTGTCAAACCTTCTGAAAAAGTTGGAATCTAGTGCCTTCCCCAATTGCATTTTCTCTTATATACAATAAGAGGGAATCGAGGTAATTCATGTCGACGTGTCTGCTACAGTATTAATTAATCTTTGTTTTTGTCTTATTATATAAGAGAGAGTTGAGGTGAAGCAGACACCTCCACGTATTTACTTTAGCCTTTTATTATATAAAAGAGAGTTTAGGTGAAGCAGACACATCAACATATTTACTTTAGCCTCAATACTCTATTTTGAAAATTACGTTTTATATTAGAGGAAGTTGAGGTGAAGTAGGCACGTCTCAATTGATGCGTCTGATTCGGCCTTCACTCCCTCTTATTCACTCCCTCTTATTATAAAAGAGGGGTTGAGGTGTAACAGATACGTTGGTATATCTGTTTCAACATTAACTCTCTTTATGAAAAAAAATCTTTGTTTTATTTTATATAAGAGGTGAAATGGATTTGTCTTCATTATTTTTCGACCCTAAAAGCTAGTCAAAAGGCTAAGGCACGCTAGTACCTCCATGAGCTAGTTTTTCGAACGTCATGAACGTTTTAATTTCTAAACTTCTTAAATGACCTATTTTTCTTAAAATGACTCTTACAACAGTGTCTAGACCTCATGAAACTTATGTTAGACTTTAAGACACGTCTTGAATTTTCTAAGTGTTACATTAAAGGTCTCATTGCTGAAATAGTTAGTGTTTCACCAAATGGACACTTCAGATCGTCAAAATAGATAGATGCTTAAGGTTTTCTAGGCAATCCAGCGATCTAATTCAGCAATTCATCAACCTATTCGGCGAGTCACCAAATGGGCCGAAATTTCCAATCTAAACATGTTCCAGTAAAACAACCATAACATTTTACTTCAAATTTGATAATAAGAAAAATTTGATGGTCTTGAAAAAAGCCTAATATATCTTTAATTTGATTTGTAATAGGTCACCAAATTCATTATTTGAAGTTGATCTAAGTAGAATTTTATATTAAAACTCAATTCATAGAAAATTTTCAACTCAACTTTGTGCTAGGACATTCTTATGACTTTAATTCATCTCCAAATCTATTCCATATTAAAGAATTGACCTTAGCACTTATGCATAATCAAGAATCATTCCTAACGACTTTATACTAAAGAATGGTTGGGATCTTAGCTTATAAATTTTTGGTGTGTTACATTTTAGTTTGTTTTTAATTTTTAAATTCATCACTTTTAGTTATAGCATTATTACTTGAATGTCGATGATATTTTTGTGTAAAATTTTGCAACTTCTTAAATTAAAAAAAAATACGGTTCTCAATGAGCCCTCTCACATTAGGTTTTGAGCCCTCTCACATTAGGTTTTCGAGAATAAAAGAGTGAGATTATTACAACCACACAAATATATATAATTTATTGTAGAACAAAAATTATCTAACACAATTTCAAATTAACCAATATTAATTATATTTATCAAGTATTCACTTTAGACTTAATGAAATAATTTACAATCACACAATATATATAACTTATTTTATAATATTTAAATTTTAAACTATTTTAAAAAAATTATAAATCAATATTAGGCCCATACACAACAAGATTATAAATAGTATAAAGTGAAGAAAATTCAAGGGAAGTAACTTAAAAGAAAATTCTGGTGTTCTTTTTTAACAATTTTTTGAGGTTCTCAATGTTGATATTCACTTTAATTTAGGTCAAACAAATGAATTAAGTTGGATTTTATTTTTTTTGTCGACAAGGTAATGTTAGTTGTGCTCTAATTAC
The DNA here is from genome assembly GCA_032847665.1 of Solanum chilense. NCBI lineage: Eukaryota > Viridiplantae > Streptophyta > Magnoliopsida > Solanales > Solanaceae > Solanum > Solanum chilense. The sequence continues at coordinate 88,866,905 of CM064963.1, forward strand.
ACGACAAAGAATCTTACTGACATCGACATATTGTAAATCCGTTGGAATCTTTTTTTTTTTCACTAATAAATTGCGCTATTCATAAACTAATAAAGACATTGATTATTGTATTCTGAATATGAAAAAAAATCTTTGATATGAAATGTTTTCTCCTGAATATGCTATGTGAAATTTGATTTATCGTATTTTAATACAGGTATTAAATCTATATTATGTAAATTTAAATTAATCGAGTTTCAATATAGATATTAAATACGAGGAAAATAGAGTAAATTTAATACTCTTTCTGTCCCTAATTACTTGTTCAATTTTCTATTTTTATTTGTTTATTTAACAAATCAAGAAAGAATAATTTTCTTTACATGTTATACTCTTAATTAATTACTTTGGAAAAAAATAGATATTCCAAAAAAAATTTAAATTTCTAATTCATCAATTTTATAATTAATAAATATAAAATAATAAATTTATTGTGCCACTTATTATCTTTTAACAAATATATCAATTTAAAAATGAAAAAATAATTAGAAACAGTGAGAATAATTCGTTTAGAGGCATGACAAAAGTTGATTGGACTTAAAAGTAACACTACACGGACACATACACATGTTGGTACAGAGTTTTGTTAAGTTGAATGGATTATTTCATTTTTTATCATATCTATTTGGTTAATCATTCTAAAATTGGAATCTTAAAAATTAAATATATGTGATTCAGGGAGATGGGTACAAATAGTCGTTTTAGGACCTTTTAATTAAGGAATAATTGAAATTTAAACAATTTTAAAGTTTAATTAACGAAAACTTTAGAGTTTAAAGACGACATGAGTTATATTCGATTCTAATAGTTCACATTCAGATTATAGATTTGAAGTTTTAACAATTTAAATTTCGGACTCACTGGTTTGAAGAAAGAAAACGTGGAGGATCGATCCTCAATTTGGCTTATCTTAGTTAAATAATTGACTGAAGTCTAAATACAGATCGTCCTAAAAGTAGTTAGCTGATATTATTTCTATAGTAATTTGTCATACTGATGAGACTGTTTGTTATACTTTTCCTATTAAAACATAGAATAATGAAATAATTGAAATACACGTAAATTGAGATAAACACTAATCGTAAAATATCGATCGTTGAACATTGTCTCCAAGTATAGTGAGTGAGTACTTAAAGATCTTATTGAAGATTTTGTTTTGTCAAGATTATGGTGAGGCCCCATTCCTTTTGGAAAAAACAAGGCAAAAGTAGAGATCAGACTTGTCAGCAGTCACTTGCTACTCTCCAATTTGCAGCCTCATCCTCTTTCCATTTTAATGACAAAACATGATGAATTGACCTCACCTCTTGGAGCCATATTTCCACACACACTTGGAGTGCTTTACAAGAACTAATTATAACCTCCCCCACCCCACCCCCACCACACATGCAGACACGTGGAATTTTTTTTTGATAGCGATGAGATTCGACCTCAGGATCTTTGTCTGCTCTGATATCATGTTGAAGTGTGTGACTGTCTCATCTAAAAACTTAAGTTATTAGAGATAACACACTTTTACTAATTAATGATATTTTTCAATAAGAAGCTCATACTTGGATTTCAATTGTATTTTATATTCTACTGAAAGAATGTATCGTTAAAAAACTTCTGACTGCACCAAGTACAAGAAAAAATCCATGATAGTCAAGTCAATATTGGTTAGAATAACTCAAGATAATGTTTTATATGATTTTAGACTTGTTTTGGATTGTAATTAGATAAATGTCTATTTACTAATTTGTTCTTATTAATTTAATGTTGTAAATTTAAACTTGATGAATAATATTTCAATAAATTTTTTAAAAAATGGTTACTCATAGAAAAATTACTTAATTTTCTCTTGATTTAATAAAATGGATAAGTAAAAGAGAGAAAAAATTGTTTTAAGAAAGGTGATATACACATATAGAATCTTTTGGTGTTCACTATTTAAGATTTAACCTCTTTAGCAAAATAGTGCAAAAAAAAAAACCATTTAGCCAAAAGTGGAGCAAATTTTTTAGTGGACCACCTGAATGTTGTATTCATATTGGGCAACACTTTCTCTTAACAATACAACATTCAAACCATTAGTATACTTCAGTCACAAGACTTGTCTTGATACCAAGTTATGGTGATCATTACAATTTTGACTACAAATTTTGATGAATTGCTAGAATCTTTTTAGCATTTGTGATCGAAAATCCTAAAGATTAGTCACCATTTATCTCTGGTACATCTTAATATAAAAAGATAGGCATAATACGATCATTAACTTGGCGCTAACGAACAACTATGTCCTCCAAGTTTGAATGTGCATAAGTAAGCACTTAAAATATTATAAAATTGAATATGTAGACACACGTATCCTACATGACATAATACATCTAGGATGTCACGTAGGATACGAAAAACACAAGAAAATATATACTAAGAGCTAAAGTGGCCGAAAATATCTCTACCATCGAAAAAAATTACGACATAAATTTATATTTTGTATCATAATGTAATTACAAGTTATGCCATTTATTTCTTAAAAACCTTTGCTAATAGAGGCATATGTTTGATTCATAATTCACAAGTTATACAGTAATAGACATAACTTAATCCTAAGAACTTATGTCAATAGATACATAAATTCAGTTTTAAAATCAATAAATTATGTTGTAAGAGACATAACTTTATTCTTACCAAACCTATACAGTAAAAGTTCTCTAAACTTAGATATCACACAAAATTAGGTCATCAATAAGAATACTTTTGCCTACAATTTCTTTTAGCAAATAGGTGTAAAAATTAAAGAAAATAATTTGAAGAGCCCCAAAATAAAGTAGGGATCACTTTTAACTTTTCGGCGCGAATTCAAATTTATATATCCAGAACAAAATTTGTACTTTGTTGAGCAAAGTGTTACTTTGTACCCCATTGATCATTTAAATTGATACTAATATTATATAAAAGAATTTATTGTGTCTATAAAATCCCTTAAACATTCCTTCTGTTAATTTACAGCCCTTTATGTTTATTCCTATTAATAACTAATAGTTTGAAGAAAATCTCAAGCAAAGTTGTGATGAAAGAGAAGATGTTGCTGCTAAATGAACTTGTTGTAATGCTAACAATGGTGTTAATATTATTGGCAGATGGAGTAAAGGGTCATCGAATTCTTGTCGATACAGATATGGATACTGATGATTTCTTTGCTCTTTTCTACCTTTTGAAACTTAACACATCACAAATGGACTTAAAGGTTTGCCTTTTTTTGTTGAAAGCATGTCATGGAATGTAATATAACTTGGAAGGGATATATTTTCGTATATTGAGAGTTATTTTTTTTTGATGCAGGCAATAACTATTAGCACAAATGGATGGACTGATGCAGGACATGCTGTAAATCAAGTGTATGATATGCTTTACATGATGGGACGTGACGATATTGCTGTTGGCGTGGGAGGTGAAGGTGGCATACTTCCTAATGGTACCATTCTACCTGATGTTGGTGGATATCTCCCTATAATTGATCAGGTGAACATAAATTTTTCATTTGCTCTACTTTTGGTACTATTCTGCAAGTCAAGAATCATTTGCTGGTTAGTTAAACGTCTTCATAATTTTCGTTCACTTGAAATTTTGAGTGTGCTAACTTTTCAATGATTTGTTAGGGAAATGCTACAGCTGGTTATTGTAGATACAGACAGGCTATTCCTGTAGGTCCTGGAGGACGTTTGGATATCAACTCTAATTTTGGATTCAGAAAGAGCTTCCTCCCACAGGTATCATTTTGCAATAAAACTGAATGGAGGATTACTTTGTCTAGCTTCCTTAATCACATCTTTTCTGGTTTTACACAAGAAGAAACAGAATTAGACACTTTAACTTCAGTCTGCACTCTGCAGTATGGTTCAATGTAACGGCAGAATATCGTTTAATCAACCAAAGAGCACTGCCTACTTAAATCTGTCTTTTGTTTGCTGTCTGTCAGTCACAATGTTATGGCATATAGCAACAACATTGGGAATGAAATCCCATAAAGTGGGGTCTAAGGTGGGTAGAATGTACGCAGACTATGTTGCGCAAATTATATAACTTTTTCTTGTATATGAGTAATGAAGAGTCTTACTTCGGAAAGTGCTGAATGTGTATATCTAGACTTAACACTAATGCAACTATTTTTGAGGAGAAGATCAGTTTTATCCCTTGTGAAATTACTAGATGAAAAAGGAGCTTAGGTCTATTGCTTAGTTCCCCTATGTTTAAAATGTTTTCATAACATGTCCATCTTCCACTTATCAACAGGGGAAGAGACATTATTCACCTCTTCGACAGCCAACGGTGCAGCAAGTAATGATCAACACAATTTCATCTGGGCCTACAGTGGTTTTTCTCATCGCGTCACATACAAATTTTGCGCTATTTCTCCTTAGTAATCCACATTTAAAGAAAAATGTTGAGCACATTTACATAATGGGAGGTGGAGTAAGGTCAAGGAATCCTACAGGTTGCTGTCCTCAGAATGTCAGCTCCTCTTGCCAACCGCAGCAATGTGGTGACGTTGGCAATTTATTCACAGATTACACAAGCAACCCTTACGCTGAGTTCAATTTCTTTATGGATCCTTTTGCTGCATATCAGGTATTACAGAAATCAATAGGCCTTTCACTTCATATATGCGGTAACTAATCCTATTAGTAAACAACTGTCATCGTTCTCTTATGCTGTAGGTAATTCATTCAGGCATTCCAGTAACTCTTGTCCCATTGGATGCCACAAACACCATTCCGGTGACTGAAAAGTTTATTGAAACTTTTGAGAAGAATCAGCATACTTACGAGGCACAATACTGTTTCAAGTCATTGAAAATGGCCCGTGATACTTGGTTTGATGACCAATTCAACACGGTAATATTTTAGAAATGTTGAGCTTAGTAAATGCTTAGTTATATGAAAGCATCAGTGAAAATGTGATTTACTGATGACAATGTTGCTAAATGCAGATTTATTTTGTGTTGCTAAACGCAGAGTTATTTTATGTGGGACTCCTTTATGTCTGGTGTAGCTGCTTCAATCATGCAGAAACAACACAACCAGCACGGAGAAAATGAATTTGCAGAAATGGAGTATATCAATATCACTATAGTTACTTCAAACAAGCCATATTGGATCTCTGATGGATCAAATCCGATTTTTGATGGTCATATAACTCCAAAGTTCAGCGTAGCACGAAATGAAGTTCACAGTGGTCATGTTCAGACTAAGCTTCGCGATCCATTCTGCATAGAAAATAACAGGAGAGGCAGATGTCAGGTGATGAATTGTTTCAGGTCATTATCTGGATTATGGTTTTTAGTTATTGTCTCTAGTAAAGTTGACATTTAGTTGTAACTTGCAAAAGCATAATTTAACTCCTTATTCATGGTATGATTTTCTTCGTTTCTTTCTGTTTTTTCATTCACTTCTCTATACTTAAATTTGTGCTGTTGTGTATTCTGAGTTGGTGGTGTTTATCAGGATGGTTATACAAAAGAAGTTTTGGGTCCAGGAGGAGTGCCTATTCTTGTTGCTATTAGAGCAAAACCCAATCGAAATGCTAATAGTGAACTGGACAGAGAGTTTTTCGTTAGCTTTCTGGATGTAAGTTACTAATTTCTGGTCTAAATTGGTTGCATTTTCATATGTAAGATAAAAGCACAGACATTTATAGAAGTAATACTATATTTGTCATGGTTACAGGTTATAAACAGAAGAGAAAACGCTGGACGATTTAACTTTTCTACGCAATTTCCTTATTACAGAAAAGTACTTTACAAACCAGATTTCAGAGGCAAACATCTTGGAAAGAATGTTGTGTTTGATATGGATATGAGTGCTGGAGATTTTCTAGCTCTCTTTTACCTCCTTAAGTTACCAATAGAAGAAATTAATCTGAAGGTAAATGGACTTCTATTTTGATTTAGATCCTCTAGCCCGAGTGACGTTGCAGAAACAGGCAGAGTCTAAGATAAAGGACTAAATTTTGTAAAAAATAACTAAGTTGAGGTAGCAATGCTTGTCAATGTGCAATATCTTCTTCCATTCAGGCTATAATTGTGAGTCCAACTGGCTGGGCGAATGCTGCAACAATTGATTCTGTGTATGATTTGCTTCATATGATGGGTCGTGATGACATTCCCGTGGGCCTTGGAGATGTTTTTGCAATGAACCAGTCTGATCCTATTTTCTATGCAGTTGGTGACTGCAAGTACAACAAGGTTATCCCACAAGGTTGTGGTGGATTCCTCGACTCCGACACTCTTTATGGTTTATCTCGTTCTTTGCCACGAAGTCCTCGCAGGTACATGGTCTAGCTAGTGTCAATCATTTGCCTAAAGGAAAAACAGTAAAGCATTAACATTTCATGTCTTTCACATGTCCATTTGTTTAGTGTGCAGTTATGCTGATCTATCTGCTTCATCTAAACGATTTCAGATATACAGCTGAAAATTCTATGAAATATGGAGCTCTCCGAGACACTGATCATCCCGAACTCAGACAACCTCTAGCACTAGAAGTATGGGGGTCAACAGTGAAATCACTCAAACCAGGATCTAAGATTACCATTTTAACAAATGGTCCATTGACTAATATAGCAAAGATCGTTCTTACAGGCGAGAATACGACCAAAGCTATCCAGGCAAGCATTTCCTCTACCCTTTGAGAAAGAGCCAGGGCGGGATTACTCGTTCAATAACTGTACTAATATAGGCAGCAATGCCTTTTATATTCTGATGCAGGATATAATAATTGTTGGAGGACACATGAATCATGACAACATTGAGAATGGAAATGTGATCAACGTTCCTTCTAATAGATTCGCGGAACTGAATATGTTTCTTGACCCTCTAGCTGCACAAACCGTTTTGAGTTCAGATCTTAATATCACTCTCATTCCACTTGGCATTCAGCAGAAAGTCAGTGCATTTCCTCAAATTCTCGAAATGCTTAACCTGACTAAAAGGACACCTGAAGCTATCTTCGCAAGGCGTTTGCTCTCAAGGCTACACCACTTGAAAAAGAGACATCCGAAATACAAACATATGGTACATAATCTCAATTCAATTTATCCTAACTTTTGTCCTCTTAACACTGAACGCGTTATTTTCAAAATGTTTGTATCATAACAGGATACATTTCTCGGAGAAATCCTTGGAGCAGTAGTTTTGGCTGGTGATCATTCTGTACTAGAATCAACATTTGGTGTCAAGAACATAAAAGTCTCTGCCTCAGGGTGTGAATCTGAAGATGGACAGATAGTTATCGACGAAAAGCAAGGCAAATCAGTGAGAGTATTGGAGAATGTTGATCCATTAGCTTATTATAACGCGTTTGCAAATCGACTAGGTGATGTAAAACAGTCTGCTATAGTTGGAAGCTTTGATAAGCAGAGAAGAATTTGGAATACACCATTCAATAGAAAGAAAACTACCCCTTAATTGCTCTTCCAGAAAAAGTTTCTTTAGGTGATTTTTTCAACCACTAATTCATCAAAAATATTGCCACTTAACTCATTATTGTTGCTTAAGAAATAGTAACAAAATTGTACATTATACAGTTAAAGTTGTTATAATTAATGGGGAGGAAATAAAAGAAGATTATTTTACTCATGACTCATTTGTAAAACGAAAAGTGTCACAGATCATAGGAAATCTCCCTTTCTATCCTTACCAAATGCCTTTGTGTTTTTAAACATCTTGATGAAGATTTTTACTAAGAGTGTGACTATTTTTATATGTTAATTAATATCCTCTTGCTCGTTCCAAGCTCGAAGTACCATTTGTACAAATAAGAATCCCGACTTTATATTTACCTTTTGTTCTATTAATTATTCCTCAAGTAATTCTTCATTTATTTACTTTTCTATCAAACTTACTTTCAGAAAAAGGTTTGAGGTTAAGGGTATTCACGATTTGGATAAAAATCGATCCAAACTAAAAAATTAAACCAACGATTAAATGAATCAATTTTATTTAGGATTTGATTTGATTTGGTTTTAGATTTTAAAAAAATTAATAGTATTTGGTTTGATTATGGTTTTATTCGAAAAAATTCAAAGAAATAACCGAATCAAACCGATAAATAGTATACATAGCATAATATACTATTTTATAAACAATTTCAAAAATCTTATATAAGTATCCAGCAAAATTTATTTAGAATTTACTTATGAAAGTAAAAATGCCTAAGATAAGAATATTTATCTTATCGGTTTCATGTACATGAGTATCTATGATAATTATTTGTGGGACTGAAAATGTCTCTTCCTTCTAAGACAAAAGTAGTGAATTTTGAAGTTTTATTCATAGCATATTCAATAATTGAAAGTTTCGTAATGTCAGTCATCTAACTAATTTTTCGTTTTAAATGGATTATTGTCATTTTTTTCACGTTTTGAATGAATTAGTATGCATATGGTTAATAACCAAATAACAAACCAAATCAAACCGAAATCGATAAATGTATATTATATTAAATTTTGTTTGGTTGTGATAATTTTAAAAACCGATTAAGTTGGTTTGATTTTAATTTTGACTAATAACCAACCTAAATCAACCTGTAAACACCCCCTACCTCTACCTGAGGCTAACGAACATCATGTGTTATACTTTTTGATTATCAATTAGCATATTCTGATGTCAAATTAGACTCCCAAATTTGAGGGCTTTTGAGTAATTATGAGTGCTATTTAATGTAATTAACTTTCATTTAACAGAAATGAATTATTAGAAAAATTTGACACATCACTTGAAGTATTTATGTCTCAAAAAAAAAAAATATTTTTCAATAATTCTGTCATAAACACTGCCCGTGCTTATTCGAGACATGTATAATATCTGATTCTTCTGTCATATTCGTTATGTTTGTTCATATTTTAATAATCAAAACTTCCTATTATTAGAATAACTCATAGCTCTCTAGCTCATATAGCAAGGACGATGTATCAATTAGTTCGATTTAAAGTTTATCGGTTGAGCTTATCAGTTCTCAATTTATAGAAATGCTAGATCGCGTGAATAATATTTCTTTATTTTTAATGTAAAAAATAAGTTATATCTTTCAACTCTCCGTAATTAATTTATGTGAGCATTGCTAAGTCCTTAGTATATGTGAAATAGGAGAGTTACTTCTACATTAATGGTTCACATTTATCTCAAGTGTCCGTTTTTTTACTTTGTAAGAAAATATAGGAAGTATTCAGAAGACTTGAAGTTACTTTTGTATTATGACAAATTTGTCATTGAAGTAGGAGTATATTTATGATATGTTAGTTTCGTAAATTCAATTGATGGATGAAATGATTTTTTAATTTAAGGAGTATCATAAAGGAGTGCCGTTCTCGAGATAAAACGGAGAGGAAAAAACAAAAAAATGATTCTTTCATTTAATATCTCCTTCACTAATTTTTTTATTGGCTTAAATAATCATTGCAATTATTTTTATGCAACTCCAGACATTCAGCCAGAAGTATACGTGTTCGAGAGTAACTGTGGAACATTAGAGAGCGTCCGGCTACAATGATTTGTACCGCAGTTGAAGCGAAATCGCTTTCAAGGTCGTGACTTGCCACGACACAGTGTTTGTGATAAGTTATTTACTATTTTATAATTCTAACCCAATATCAATATTGTAGTATTTTTTTCCAACAAATAGTTATAAACCCATTGAGATATTGACTTATCGATTATTGATGATCGGTTCGATTATCGATTTAATCTTTGAGATTTGACACAAAGAAAAACGTTGAAAATCAGTTAGAAACAACGTGACTAACCAAATAAATCATACTCAAAAGTTCACAAATTCCTTCTTCCTAAAAAACAAACATTTTTACATTGTAAAATAACAAAGAGTCTTTGAGGTAAACAAACATTTTTACATTGTAAAATAACAAAGAGTCTTTGAGGTCAACATTCCCACGTTTGTATAGTTGGAAAAGTGAGTATTTAATTGTTGGTTTATACATATATATTCCATGTTGGTTTAATTTAAAAACTTTTAATAATTTATTTTTTTGCTTAAGATAATTAATTATGGTTGTACTAAGTGGTAAGGTGGTCCATTTTCCCATGATGCTAAAAAAAAATTGATGGTAGTTGAAGAGGGAGGAATCAAATAAATAGGTTGTATTGTATGTTTTTTTTTTAATGTTCATTATTCTAAAATGTGTGATAAGGTTGTAAAGAATGGGTGTTTTTTTATTAATTATTTAGGCAATTAGGTGTACCTAGAAGAATAAACAATATGAAGACAAAAATTATTTATTTATATGCAGAAATATCTGTAGTTATTATAAAGATCTGTCTTATATATGATGTATATTTGTCCATATCATTCAAACGTTATAATATATCTGATTGAGTTTGCACATATAAAATGATTCGCTAAATATTAATTTATGATTGTGATTGTGTTATAACATTTTCAGTTGAGTTTATATATTAAACTTTAAACTTTTTTAAAAGTAATATTTTATATAATCAACTTAAAGTTGAATGACTATCACTAAAATTTATTCACACTTTTACGTAGGTAAGATGTGAAAGAGTTATTTTTCAAACTTTTTGAAATTTATTTGTTGTGTATTGATTGTTGAAGGTCATGAATAACATGTTATTTTTCTATTCAAAGTAATTTGGTACAAAGAATTTGACCATTTTTTAAAAAAAGATATCCAATTATACAAAATATCTCCAATGCTATGATCTATGATATTGACACACCTATTGGATCTTTCTTCACTTAATTATATATGTATATAGAGTATTTTTTTATTAAAGAAAAAAATTGAAACTCAACTAAAATTTAAAAGAAATGAAAATTTGTTTATATTAATTAATTTGATTGAATCCAGTATGGATTCAATAAATTTAAGTAAATTGTAGATATATTTTTCACGTATTGTTTCATAATTATCATCTCATCTATACTTTTTTGTATATATCTTATTTGGTTTAAGTTGGTATGCCTGTCTAATACAAGTTTTTTTTTAAAAAAGAAGAAATATCTTTTTTATTGTTCTCAATTTTTTTTAACATATATTTATATTGACAACAATGTATTGAACAAATATAATTTATTGTATACATAATATTGTAATAATGTAGATTGTAGAGCTTTCAAATTCTGATCATGAAAATTAAAATCTCTTGTTAGAAAGTTATTTCAGTTTTAGTGAATCTCTATATGATGCAAATTAAAATCAGCTAATAAATATAGATTCATAAATAGTGCATTATTTTGAAAAAATTTCAAACTAAATTAAAAAAAAATCATTATATTTTGTTAAATGGATATCTTTTTGTCCCTACCACCATAGTGTGTAAGAAAATTTTTCTGAAGTCCAAAAAGTCTCTTAGCACGTGTTTTTTTTTTTTTTTTACTTTTTAATCATGAAATTTATTAATTGAATTAATTTAAATCCCACGGGATACATTTAGGGAAGTGTACACACTTTTTCGATTTCCATTAATTATGAAGTATTTTAACAATTCCAATTTCAACATGTGTCTCGTCAATTAGTATTAGCACTCCGTTTGTTTTGAATTATCATAATTTATTTTTTATAGTCAAACAATAAAATTTTTTATTAATATTTTATTAAATTTTTTTCATTGATATATAAAAAATTACAATTTGTACTTCCTACATAATTTTTGTATATTTATATTTTTATTATCATATCAAATTAATGTAATTTAATTTAATTTTAAAAATTAGTTAAATTAATTTTTAAAAAACATGACGACTAAAAAGTAACGGTAAATATACAAACCAAAATTCCTCTCACCATCGAACACCATCCTTTACCGCATTACTTTTAATTGTATATTCTTCTTTGACTTTTCCATGCACGTAATTTATATAATCCATAATCTTGATTTTTCTCCACAATATCCCATTAAAAAAATTAAATGCAAGGGTGTATATGACTTACCTAACATGAATTTATAACTCATCTAAGAATCTCTCTCTATATATTTAGTGAATAGAAGTTCACTTGTGTAGAAAAAATAAAAAGATTTTGGTTGTGATGAAGGAGAAAGAAAAAATGTTGTTTTTGGGATTTTTACATAGAATTATTTTCATGATTTTGCTATTTGTGCCAACTTTTTTCAATGGAGTAGAGAGTCTTCATAGAATTCTTTTGGATACAGATGTGGATACTGATGATTTCTTTGCTCTTTTCTACATTTTGAAGCTTAATAGATCAGAAATTGATTTGAAGGTATTTTTTTTTCCTCCTTGTCTATTTTCTTTTTTCAATTTCTAAGTTTGATTGTACGATCATGATAGAGATCACATTTTTTATTTAATAGTATATTCAACATGTTATATGGGTTCATGATTGTTTTCTTTGGGCCCAAATATGTATGTGAATTTTTGTCTTGCAAAAGGTTTGAAACTTTGAATCCAAGAATTTTATGACTCTATTAATCTATAATCATGTTGAATGTAATCATTTAAAATTATTTCTAATATATTTCTTATTTACTATTATATTTAAAATTCTCTGCATTTTGCACCTCTAATGTGTGTTCTTTTTTTCTTTTTTTTTTTTAAATATCATCCTTTTTCTATTATTCTTAATAATATGCACTCTAGTCTCTTCACTTTTCTTGCAAAATAGTAACAAAATAAAAATTTTCCTTGAATTGTCCACGAGGAGAAAACAGGAAAAAGACATTAGAATAATGCAAAATGAACAATTCTTTTGTATTTAGGTTGTAATATAGATTCCTAAATCACACTTATATATATGTATGTATGTATAGGCTCATAAAATTACACTAATACATATGTATGTATAGGTTAAAAAAAACGAGTATAGGATTCTGAAATCACACTTATACGTATATATATATATTTATGTATAGGTTAAAAAAGAGTATAAGCCTTCCTAAAATAAAAAGGTTCAATTATCATAAAGTAGAGTAAAGTGGAATATCATTATTGACAAAATAAGATTAAGGTTAATTTTCTCTTTGATATTTCTGTTAATAAAATAAAATAAAAAAAGAAATCAAAGTTATTGAAATGATACCCTCTTTGTCTTTAACTTGCCACACTTATTAATAATATATATTAATTGTTATATTGACTTTTATCATTTTACCTTTATTAATTGATAGGATTTCAAATATTTTTATTCACTATATTTTACAAAGACATAAATTTAATGTTAATAAATTGAGTGTATATTAGGCAGTGACGTAGCTTGAAATTATACGAAGGGTGTCCCAAAATCTCATAGCTCGTAGAAATAATTTAAAGAATGGGTATACTTAAATTTTGTAAATCAAACTATGTAACATTAATGATTAATTTTTTTAATTAAACTGTACCAAATTTTTTTAAAATCAAACTGCATAATATTTAGTTTTAATGTTCACGTTTATCTGATAGGAAGTGGACAAACAAAGAAAAGAGAGATGTTTCAGTTTAGAGTGAAATCACTTTATGCTACAACATTTCACAAAACCTTTCATGACTAACAATGAGAAATGAAAAATAAATAATAGAATCAAACGAGTTATATTAAAAGAGAATTTATATAAAGTATTTTACTTTTAGAAGCTTAATGGAATAAATAAATAGAATTTTCATATTAACTTTAAATTAAATAACTCTTTTAAATTTTTAATAAAAGGGAAAAAATCAAAGTAATTTAACGGGAATCGAGCCCGGCAAGTTGCAAAGAACTTAGTAAGAGTTGAACGACTGAAAACACTATGCTGGTGTCCAAAATGTGTTATTTAATCATTTAAATTATTATTTTTCTTATAAATACAATGTAATTTTCTGACGAATAGCTATGCCCCTGATATTAGGTATAAAAATTTGTATTCTCTTGATTTCTTAAAAATGAAAAGTAAAAGGTGATAATCATACAAAACATTATTTTCTTAATAGATATGTCAAGTTAAAATTAATCAAGTAAAAAAGGACGAAGAAATGCAAATAACTTGGAGTCATCAGAGTGTGTTTGTTGCCTCTCATTCAGAAATTTGGCGCACTTTGCACTTATGAAGAAGACTCTACTCAATGTGATTTGTCAAACATATAAGACCTTTTCTGAAACCTTGTGCTCTGAATATCAAGTTTTTCACGATTCAAAGTACATCCTAGGCGTGGCATGGTGTATCAGACCCTAAGAGGCCCTGCACAAGCCACTCGACATACATACAACACAACATAATAGATAAACAACGAGGATAGGTAAAGAAGCTTCATATCATAGAAGAAAAGTTTGAAACACAAGTGCTGAAATATACTAATTCTTGACAAGCCTTTCTAACATCAATACATGTTGTGATATTGCTGCATGGTTTATTCACAAAAGGCCTCACATCATTGAGATTACTCTGTCCACTAGACAAATCATATTGATAAAACCTTTTGGTTCAGGCTGTAACTATTGGCACAAATGGATGGACTGATTCAGGACATGCTGTAAATCAAGTGTATGATATGCTTTACATGATGGGACGTGACGATATTGCTGTTGGTATGGGAGGTGAAGGAGGAATACTTCCCAATGGTACCATTCTTCCTGACGTTGGTGGATATGTCCCTATAATTGATCAGGTGACAAAAATTCTCCATTTACTCTTACCTTTGGCACAATTCGAAATGCCTCTTGCTTATACATCTCCATGTTTGCGCTTTTGTTAGGGAGATACTACAGCTGGATATTGTAGATATAGACAAGCTGTACCTGTTGGTCTTGGAGGACGCTTGGATATCGACTCAAATTATGGATTCCGGAAGAGCTTCCTTCCACAGGTAACCATTCTTCTTGTCTTAATATCATATCAATCAAAATTTTAGCCTAATGAGACATCTAACCTAATATGGAACTTGTAACCAGGGCAAGAGACAATACTCTCCTCTTAGACAGCCAACTGCTCAGCAAGTAATGATTAAAACAATTTCTTCAGGGCCAACCGTTGTTTTCCTCCTTGGATCACATACAAACTTTGCATTATTTCTGCTGAGTAATCCACATTTAAAGAAAAATATTGAGCATATTTACATAATGGGAGGTGGTGTAAGGTCAAAGAATCCTACAGGGTGTTGTCCAAAGAATTCAACCTCTTCTTGCCAACCTCGACAGTGTGGTGATCGTGGTAATTTATTCACAGATTACACAAGCAACCCTTACGCAGAATTCAATTTGTTCATGGATCCTTTTGCTGCTTACCAGGTATTACAAAAATCAATAGGCATTTTTTCTGCACATTCTTTTCTCGAGACGTGACTTCTAGTCATGCATTGAAGGCTTGTAGCTAATCTTAATGATCGTTTTCCTTATAATGTAGGTGATTCACTCTGGTATTCCAGTTACTCTTGTCCCATTGGATGCCACAAACACCATTCGTATAACCGAAGAGTTTTTTGAGACCTTTGAGAAGAATCAGCATACCTATGAGGCACAGTACTGTTTCAAGTCCCTGAAAATTACTCGTGATACTTGGTTTGATGACCAATTCTATACGGTAACATTAATATGAAATTATCGACAATATACACAACTTTTTGATATAAAAACATCAACTTGAATATAACTGAGTGATGATAACATTGCTGGATGCAGAGTTACTTTATGTGGGACTCATTTATGTCTGGAATAGCTGCTTCAATCATGAGGAAACAACAAAACTACCAAGGAGAAAATGAATTTGCAGAAATGGAGTATATCAATATTACTGTTGTTACTTCAAATATGCCGTATGGGATATCTGATGGATCAAATCCATTTTTTGATGGACGTAGAACTCCCAAGTTCAACTTGGAAAGAAATGGAGTTCACAGTGGTCATGTTCAGACGAGACTCCGTGATCCATTTTGTGTAGTCAAGAATGGGATGGGCAAATGCCAGGTGAAGAATTGACCCATGTCACTATCTGTTATATGGATTGTAGTTTATGTTTCTAGTAAAACGTTGTGATTTCGTAGGTAACTTGCCAAAACATGAGCTATGATTTGCGATCCATTATTTGTTCGATTACTATATTTGTGTATGTGTTCTGAGCTGATGTCGTTTATCAGGATGGTTATACAAAAGAAGTCGTTGGGCCAAGTGGAGTGCCTGTTCGTGTTGCTGTAAGAGCAAAGCCTAATCAAAATCCTAAAAGTGCACTAGACAGAGAATTTTTTGTTAGCTTCCTGGATGTAAGTTAATCACTCAGAGAATATTTCATAGAATATCAGCTTCTTAATTATTTACTCCGAACCACTTTTTTCTTCCAGATTCTAAATTCGGACAACTTATTTTTACGTTTTTTTCATGTTTTCAGGTCTTAAACCAAAGAGAAAATTCAGGATTATTCAATTTTTCTACACAATTTCCTCATTACAGAGGAGAACTCCGCAAACCAGATTTCAGGGGCAAGCATCTCGGGAAAAATGTTGTGTTTGATATGGATATGAGTGCTGGAGATTTTATAGCTCTCATTTATATCCTTAAAATACCAGTTGAAGAAATTAATCTCAAGGTATGATGTCCTTCCTTATGTTCAGTATAATAATAGCTTGATCAATACTTAAACACTGGTGGAGGGAATGAGTTATTGTCTCCTGGTGCGGTCTTAGACAATCCTCACCTCATGAGTTAAGTTACGCCCAGGATCCAATTTTTGCTTTATCCAATGTTTGGTCTCTATGTTGTATTGTCTGCACACCAGATGTCCAGTCACGGACATGCAAGAGATGTTAAGTGCCCCAAATTGGTTGGGTGAATGGGAATGTTAGTCTGTTTAACTCTTTATTATGAAGTCTTGGTTAGTTTAGGACTAAGTCGAGGAAGCAATGCTTATCATTGTGCAATCTCTTCTTCTGTTCAGGCTATAATTGTGAGTCCAACTGGCTGGGCAAATGCTGCAACAATTGATTCAGTCTATGATTTGCTTCATATGATGGGTCGTGATGACATCCCCGTGGGCCTTGGAGATGTGTTTGCAATGAACCAGTCTGATCCTGTTTTCTCTGCAGTTGGTGACTGCAAGTACAACAAGGTTATACCACAAGGAAGTGGTGGATTTCTCGACTCAGACACTCTTTACGGATTATCTCGTTCTTTGCCTCGAAGTCCTCGCAGGTACATTGTCTAGTGTAGTAGAGTGTAAACTTTGTACTATGCTATTCTACTGATATACCATCTCGGTCTTAATATTTTTCAGATATACAGCGGAAAATTCAGTGAAGTTTGGAGCTCCTAGGGACACTGATCATCCTGAACTCAGACAACCTCTGGCACTAGAAGTATGGGAGTCAGTGGTGAAATCACTTGATCCAGGATCCAAGGTTACCATTTTAACCAATGGCCCATTGACCAACATAGCAAAGATTGTTCTCGCAGGCAAAAATATGACCAACGCCATCCAGGCAAGTGTTCCTTCTATCCTTATCATCTTACGAGAGATAATCAACTACAACAAATGTTGTTTGAGATATCTATAATAGACATTCGTAAGTGAAAAAACTCTTTTCTTTTGAATTATAATGCAGGATATAGTAGTTGTCGGAGGGCACATCAATCATGACAATACTGATAAGGGAAATGTATTCAATGTTCCCTCAAATAAATTCGCGGAACTGAACATGTTTCTTGACCCTCTAGCAGCAAAGACAGTTCTGAGTTCAGACCTCAACATCACTCTCGTTCCACTTGGCATACAACGGAAATTCAGTGCATTTCCCACGATTCTTAAAAGACTTCACCTAACTAAGAAGACACCTGAAGTAATTTTTGTGAAGCGTTTACTGTCAACGTTACATCAGCTGCAAAAGACACATCCTAGATACAAGCATATGGTATATAATCCTCTCTTAATTTGCATCAAAGTCTTTCTTCGTATACGATCTAACGTGCAATGTACAAATTCAGTTTTGCTAGATCCTATATGAACTTATCAATTGTGACATTTCAGGATATATTTGTTGGAGAAATCCTTGGAGCAGTAATTTTGGCTAGTGATTATTCTGTACTGAAATCAACCTTTGATGTCAAGAAAATTAAAGTCTCCGCCACGGGGTATGAATCTGTAGATGGACAGATAATTATCGACGAAAAGCAAGGGAAATCAGTGAAAGTATTGGAGAATTTGGATCATTCAGGTTATTACAAAGTTTTTGCAAATAGACTAAGTGATGAGAAGCAGTCAGCTGTAGTTGGAAGCTTTAATAAGCAGACAAGACTTTGAAATTAAACTGCCAATTCATTTGTAATCAGATTAAAGAGGCCCAAAATTTGCCTTTTTTAAGCCAAGAGCAATTTTCACATATAGCAAAAACAAAATTTATAATTTGTATGTTATAATAAAGTTCTGTATAATTGCGCTCCATAACAAATATAAATATGTATAATTCTCTATACATATATAAAGAAACCAATTGTGTGATTCGCTATACAAATACAAAAGAAAGCATTTGTATACAAAATCAATTGTATAATTTGTGTATGTATAAAACGAGAAACAGAGAAAGACAAAAGAAAATTGGGTGATGGAATATTTGTATTGTATAATTATAAGTGTATAGGACGAAGATATATGTATTTGCAGGTGTACATACAGTTTTCTCTCGCTTTATACAAACATAAGCGCAATTTATACATTTCGTTTATGTTTGTATAAGCGATAGAGACGAGGGTGGCGAGCGAAATATGGCAGAGGGGAACGAAAATAGATGTATATATACAATTTTTTTTTCTCTTTATACAAACACAAATACGTTATATACATTTGTGTTTGTATAAAAATGAGAGGGAGCTAGCGAGATATGGAGCGAGCGAAGGAGAGTGGCGAGCGAGAGTTTGAGGGAGAGAGGTGACTGACAAACAATTTGCTACAACACAATTAAATCAAAGTGTGATTATAACATTTAATTTGATTTATTAGTTTGTCATTATATACAATTTTCCCATTTTAAAATGGTCAAAGAGGTGTCATATATCCGTATCACGAAGTGTTATAAATTTTTCTAAAGTCTATAATCTCTTCATACGTTTTCTTTAAAATTGTGATTTTAAACCATTGATTGAGTTAATTTGAATTCGCGCCGGATACATTTAAAAAGTATATATTGTCTTTATTTTTAAAACTCTGACGCTTTGGATTAATGATTAGGAGTAACTTCAACATCTTAATACTCTTTATTATCATGTATTTTATAATACAAATGTAATAACTCTTTCTTTTTAATTGTTTATTGTTCTTTGACTTGTACATGCACGTTAAATTGTATAATTTTAAATCTTGATTTTCCTCCATAATATCTTAATTAGGAAATTTAATAATTTGATAGGGGAGTATATATTTACCTAACATGACTTTAAAACTAATCCAAGAATTAATAAATGGAAAAACTACAGAATATGACAAACATCAATATATATTTAAATAAAATAGCTACAATTTAATTTTTTTTAATTTTTTATGTTATATGAATATAACTATATTGGAAATAACAAAGTTAATTATATACCAATAATCAGTTTTATATATATATATCTAATATAAATAAATATTAAATAGGAAATTATTATTACTCTCACAATTAATTATGTCCTCATCAATACCTTCTCTTTCATCAATATCCCTATATTACATATTTTTTGTATTTTTCCTCCAAATTCCTTCCAATTCAAGATCTTTTTGTATGATTCTAGGAGCGTTTTTTGTGATTTGAATTCATTATAAGGTATTTTCTAACAGATTTTTCTACTCATTTTTTATGAAAATTTTATTTATATACATCTATTTTTATAGGGTTTTGATTGCTTTTATACTTTTCTTTCCACGACGAAATTGCATATATCCTCGCGAAGAGCGTAACTTTAATGCTGGATTCATTTTCTTGTCCTGGCGCACCGATGAGAGATCCCCAGCGGTCAATGAGATGGAGCGTAGGAAATACCCGTAGTTTAGCGAAGCTGTTAGGTTATCGTTGTTAGCAGAGAGTGTAGAAAGATAATTTTGTTGTTTGTCAAATTTGTAAATAGTATAATACTTATATACATAGATAATTGCATTGTAATACTAATACAAATGGTGATTTGTAAATACAAGTATATCTGGATACATAAGTAATTTATTCAATTTCATTAGGCATACAAGTATAGTTGGATACATCAATACTATATTTTTATAAATACCTAAGTTAACATCAACCTCAAGTATTATAGAAAAAACTTTACGAAAAATAGATAGACGTTTTGTTGATTTATTCAATGTTTGTACAGTCGAATATTTACACACTTTTGATACATATACACTCTATTATTTTTCCATTTTCTTATTTAACAACTGGGTATTCATATGTATAATATATCGGTGTATTCATTTTTTTGGTTTAACAATAGTGCATTCATTTTCCAAATTGTTGTATTCATATGCTAAAATTGTACTAATTTACCTTGTTTGATGTATTAATAAATTAAATTTTTATAAATACTTGTATCCTTGATATATTAATACTTTAAGTTTTATATATATATAGAAACACCAATTTGAATTCAAAGTATTCATATGCTAATTGTACAAGTAATACATTTTCCTTATTTAGTTATTGTAATTACAACTATATTAATGTATAAATAAATAAAAAATAAAAAACAGATGCAAAAATACAATGAGAAAAAGACATGAATACTCTTTTATATTCAAAATTTTATTAATACCTTTATAATTAGTATTTAGTGAATATATTGTATTTAGGAATATAAATACAACTTATTGTATTATAAGATGAATTAGATATGCATACAATATGTAATTATTAGTTGATAATTTAATAATGAAAATTTGAATGATTTAGGAACATAATAAAAGGTCGGCACTTGACAGTTATGGTAACACATCATACCTTATTTAGTGCATTATAAGATCCCTCCATAAATAATAATAATAATAATTAAAAAAAATTAATACAAACATGCAGCTAGAAATTGACATAAAGTGTAGTCATTTCTAGTAAATAAGATATTTATAGCTATTGAACTTCAATAACCCTACAAATATAGTCATTTTTATAAGTTGCTCTAAATAAATATATTTTTTCTCTATAATATCTTAATTAGGAAATTAAATTATAGGGAGTATATATGTTTACCTAACATGACTTTAGAACTCATCCAAAAAATTTATATATATATATAGTGAAGAGAAGTTCACTTGTGTAGAAAAAATAAAAAAGATTTTGTTGTGATGAAGGAGAAAGAAAAAATGTTGTTTTTGGGATTTTTTCAAAGAACTATTTTCATGATTTTGCTATTTATGCCAATTTTCTTCAATGGAATGGAGAGTCTTAATAGAATTCTTCTGGATACAGATGTGGATACTGATGATTTCTTTGCTCTTCTCTATATTTTAAAGCTTAATAGATCAGAAATTGATTTGAAGGTACTCTTTTCCCCCACAATGTCCTATTTTTTTATCCTCAAATGTTGGAATTATTCGATTACGATAATATCACATTATTTATTTATTTAATTATATCATGTCATGACTCCTATGGGTGAATGATTGATTTCTTTATGTGTTGAATAATTATTTTTTGTGTGTAGAAAATGATAATAAGACTTGAGCCTAAAACTTTTAAGACGCTATTACTAATCTAAAATGAATATCGAATATAATCATCTAAAAATTATCTATCATGTCTTTTCTTTTTACTACTTGATTAAAGTTCACCTCTAATGTTGTTTTTTTATTGGAGTTGCATCTTATAATAGATAGAGGTGCAAAATACAAATGTAAATGCAAAATGAACAATATTTTGTGTTTAGCTTGTAGTATAGTTTCATAAAATCACACTTATATGAATGTATTAATTTTTGAGTACATGCTTTGTGTGTAAATTGATCTTCTTCATTCTTTAACCTCCGCATGAAATTAGCTAACAGAGAAATGTAAAAATGAAGGTAAAACATTGAAGAGGAGCCAATCATTAGCTACTTTCAACATTGCAATACATTAGTATAGAAACCTGAATTCACTAAGAAAATGTGATATCATCACAGTAATTATTCTGACAGTGTTTGATAAGATTAGAGCCATTAGAATTTGAAACAAAATAACCTCGTAAAAAGAGCTCAAACTATAAAAACAAAAAACTATTTAACAACTTAATTTAGTTAACAATCGCCAAAAGAAGTAAATATTTCGGGACGACATCCACATATTCTTATAAATGAATTTTGTGCCTAAAACAATTCCATCAAGTTGTCATGCTTTCCCAGCAACTAACAGCCAAGTAGTTTGTCATGAGATCCGTGATACCAAACATCATAGCCATTGAAATTTGCTTAAGATCATTTCCATATTTCTTGTGTTAGCAATGGATTGTATACTGAATATAATAACAGTCTTGAAAAAATCTTGTATTTGGTAATTAACATGACACCAAAGACGCCGAAGATGACATCTATGATGTTGTGGTAATCTATAGGAAGATCTTGTGGACCAACCATTGAAGCCTTGTACGGTTTCAATCAGCATATTTGAGTAAAAGATTCATTGGGATTTGCAAATTCAATTGCTCTTTGGATGACTTAAATAGAGAACCTTAAGGGAAGATGAAAAAAAAATTAATTTATTAAAGATATTTTAGCCAAAAATTAAAAAGATCCATCAATTTTCAACTTAATTGTTTGACTTTTGATCTTCATCAGTTTTCTCACAAACAAAGATGAAGAAATATCGTGCCTCGAGAAAAGGAAGAGTCTATTGACTTTAATAATTATGAGTATTTTTATGCAATATTATTAATGTAGATGAAAATCAAAGGTCAAACCATTAAATTGGAAATTAATGGGTCTTTTTAATTTTTGGCTAAATTTTTTTAAATAATTTTATTCTTTTCATAATTACGAGTATTTATACTGCAATATTATTAATGTAGAATTGATAATTGCTTTATATATATAAAGGTTAAAACGGTAATTCAACTTTTGACTTGACTTCCCACTTATAATATAATATGATTAGTCAGTAAATTATTTTTAAAAAATAAATATTGTATTAAATAATGTGATCTGAGTTTTTTTTTTTTTAAAAAAAAAATTGTGTCCAATTGAGGTTTCTTACTTTATCTCACTATTATTGTAACACAAATTTTTTAACCTCCAAGTGAATGTACCGGAATAACGATATGTAAAGTTAATAGAAAAAACTCTATTTGTAAGTCAAAAAATGAATTCGAAAAGAAATAGATAACGAAGTACAACTTAAAATTGTTTACTTAGTTTTAGCTTCTTGCAATTGATTCTCTAGGGAATGAAGTTGAGTAGCTACATTGTATAAAAACCGAATTTTTTGTTTTGCAATATACTTATTTTTATTTTTTCTTGTTTTGCTTTCGAATAAAAAAGAAGAAAAGATCTTAGTTTCATTGAAAAATCAACATAAATATCATATTCATCAACTCTCGCGAACTCACTTAATTATCAAGTTTTTGCACCATCCTATTTGGGGATGATCTTTAATTTTTGCCCGACAAATTGATGGTTTTTAATATCTTCCGTGCTTCTCATTCAATGAAAATTTGTTGGTTAAAGTACTCTTAACTATGACCTGATTTCGCAAGGCAAAATTTTAGTTCCAACATGAACTTTATAGTATCAAATTTGCGAGACATAAATTTAGAGAAATTTTGTTTTGTTCAGGAATTCTTCCGTAGAAATAAGTTATGTATCATAAGACATAACTTTATGGGTTCTTAAAATAAACTTATACCTCTATCACATAAGTTTTATACTAGGAACTAAGTGTAGAGAATAACAGAAGAAAAGTATAATTCGAGAAGTCTTCTGCTAGCCCAAGATCGTTAACTAAGGTCGGAAGATTCAACTAAATAAGAGGAAGCTAGAAAGGAGAAGGAATATTTTGAATAAGAAAACTTTGATATAGAAAAAGACTAGTTGATTTGGATTTTGGGTTTTGGGTTGCTTACAAATGTACAAGACCATCCATATTTATACTTGTTCATGGATGATTCTAGAATTTCTTCTAGAGACTTCTACAAAGAAAAATTCTACTGAAACTTTATCTTCTAGATATCTAGATATTTTTTATCCTAGATATTATCCTACACTATTATAGAAACACTACTAGAACAATCTATCATTCTCAAAATCAACTTTATTATTTTTCACACTAATTAATGCCTCGTAAGATATAACTCTTGTCTTGTGATATTTTTGTGTTTTGTTTTGTTTATGTTGTAGAGAATAGTTAAACAAACGTATAATTGAAAAATATTGTGCTAGCCCAAGATCGTAGCTAAGATCAAAAGATTCAACTAAAAAAGAAGAGGAAGCTAAAAAGTTAAAGAATTTGGAAAGAAGAACTTTGTAATGGAAGAAGACTTTGGTTTTGATTGTAATATTGATAGAATTTGAAAAAAAAAACGTTCTTGGGTTAATTAATACAAATGTTCAATACCATCCTCTATTTATAACATATGGATGGTTCTACGTACTACAAAATCTACACTCTATGATTCTCTACAAATATCTAATTCCTCTAGAACATCTATAAGAAAACTAGTAACATTATCTTCTACTCCAGAATATTTAGATGTTTCTACAAGATACTTATCCAAGTGACTACACTAAATTATTCTAGAAACTTTCTTTAAAATCTAGGATTTTTTGTAGCTTCAAAAAATCAACTTTATAATTTTACATGAGGGGTATTTTGGCCACTTTTTTGTTAGTGAAGTTGAATGACAAAATTTAAACATCACAAATTTGAATGCAAAAATTACACACCTCTCCCAAAATAGAAAAATATCACCAAATCAGCTTGATTCTTAATATGGTGTGATATTATCCATTTTAGATAACGTACTTTCCAAAACTCACATTTTAGAGTATGGCTACACCCTTTTATTATACTTAGCTTCTTTTTCTTATCAACTACTAATTCTAACATGAGACTTTTGTTCGCGCACTCAAAACTCTGTAGCGCATGGCCTATCACCAATATTTATTGGTTTACCTGGTGTGTCAATCAATCACCCACATCATCCGAATATTTATGCAAATCTCGCATGCCTCGTCTTGCTCCACACACTATCCTCATATCCTTGCTCGTCCTGCTGAATCATCTGGCTTTGATACTAGTTGAGTTGAGCCAGCGCAAAGATCCTTTTGACATGTTATGATAAAACCTTTTGGTGCAGGCAATAACTATTAGCGCAAATGGATGGGCTAATGCAGGGCATGCTGTAAATCATGTGTATGATATGCTTTACATGATGGGGCGTGACGATATTGCTGTTGGCGTGGGGGGTGAAGGTGGAATACTTCCCAACGGTACCATTATGCCTGATGTTGGTGGATATCTCCCTATAATTGATCAGGTGAACATAATTTTTGCATTTAATCTACCTTTTGACACTATTCTGCAGGTTGAAATCAAGCATTTATTTTTAATGTCAAAATGTCGTTTAGTTATACGTCTCCATGCTTGCCCTTTTGTTAGGGAGATGGTACTGATGGATATTGTAGATATAGACAAACTGTACCTGTTGGTCTTGGAGGACGCTTGAATATCGACTCAAATTATGGATTCCGAAAGATATTCCTTCCACAGGTACCATTCTTCTTGTCCTAATCATATCTATTCACTAGATCCGATTTCGCCCCATACAGTGTGCATAACTTGTGTATACAGGGCAAGAGACGATATTCTCCTCTTCGACAGCCAACTGCTCAGCAAGTAATGATTAACACAATCTCTTCAGGGCCAACAGTAGTTTTTCTATCAGGATCACATACAAACTTTGCACTATTTCTGCTAAGCAATCCACATTTAAAGAAAAATGTTGAGCATATTTACATTATGGGAGGTGGTATAGGGTGCTGCACAAAAAACTCGACTTCTTCATGCCAACCTGGACAGTGTGGCAATTTATTCACAGATTACACAAGCAACCCTTATGCAGAATTCAATATGTTTATGGATCCTTTTGCTGCTTATCAGGTATAAAAAAAAAATAATAGGCATTTTTTCTGCACACTCTCTTCTCGAGACGTGACTTTTAGTCATGCTTTGAAGGCTTGTAGCTAATCTTAATAATCATTTTCCTTATAATGTAGGTCATACATTCTGGTATTCCAGTTACTCTTGTCCCATTGGATGCCACAAACACCATTCCCATTACCAAAGAGTTTTTCGAGACCTTTGAAAAGAATCAGCATACCTACGAGGCACAGTACTGTTTCAAGTCCCTGAAGATTGTTCGTGATACTTTGTTCGGTGACCAATTCTATACGGTACAGATTGGACTATACTGTTTGATATGAATACATCAGCTTGAATGTAATTAAGCGATGATAATGTTGCTGGATGCAGAGTTTCTTTATGTGGGACTCATTTATGTCTGGAATAGCTGCTTCAATCATGAGGAAACAACAAAACTACCAAGGAGAAAATGAATTTGCAGAAATGGAGTATATCAATATTACTGTTGTTACTTCAAATATGCCATACGGGATATCCGATGGATCAAATCCATTTTTTGATGGACGTAGAACTCCCAAGTTTAACTTGGAAAGAAATGGAGTTCACAGTGGTCATGTTCAGACGAGACTTCGTGATCCGTTTTGTGTAGTCAAGAATGGGAAGGGCAAATGCCAGGTGAAGATTGTAGTTTATGTTTTTAGTTAAACGATTCGTGATCCATTATTTGTTCGATTATTGTATTTGTGTATGTGTTCTGAGCTGATGCTGTTTATCAGGATGGTTATACAAAAGAAGTTGTTGGGCCAAGTGGAGTGCCTGTTCGTGTTGCTGTAAGAGCAAAACCTAATCAAAATCCTAAAAGTGCACTAGACAGAGAATTTTTCGTTAGCTTCCTAGATGTAAGTTAATTACTCAGTTTAAATTGGTTGTATTTACAGATTCTAAATTAGGAAACAACTTATTTGTACGTTTCTTCATGGTTTCAGGTTTTAAACCGAAGAGAAAATTCAGGATTGTTCAATTTTTCTACACAATTTCCCCATTACAAAGGAGAATTCCGCAAACCAGATTTCAGGGGCAAGCATCTCGGGAAGAATGTTGTGTTTGATATGGATATGAGTGCTGGAGATTTTATAGCTCTCGTATATCTCCTTAAGTTACCAGTTGAAGAAATCAATCTCAAGGTATGATTCCCTTCCCTTGTCTTCACTATAATAGCTTGATCCATGTTTAACACCTTCGATTTGAGTTAGAACCAATCCATATTCTTAACATGGTATTGAAGTCATACTCATACTCTTGTTTTACTCCACACAGCAGAAGTTTTAAGCATGTGGGGATATTAAGTGTTCCTCAGTTTAGGACTAAGTTGAGAAAGCAATGCTCATCTTTATGCAATCATTTCTTCTGTTCAGGCTATAATTGTGAGTCCAACTGGCTGGGCAAATGCTGCAACAATTGATTCAGTCTATGATTTGCTTCATATAATGGGTCGTGATGACATCCCGGTGGGTCTTGGAGATATGTTTGCAATGAACCAGTCTGATCCTGTTTTCTCTGCAGTTGGTGACTGCAAGTACAACAAGGTTATCCCACAAGGCAGCGGTGGATTTATCGACTCAGATACTCTCTATGGTTTATCTCGTTCTTTGCCTCGTAGTCCTCGCAGGTACATTGTCTACTCTTAATATGCCTATAGTGGAAGCATTGGCATTCCATTTTATTTGTCTAAAACATTTAGTTCCCTCAGGTTCATGTTTGTACTGTACTTTTCTGCTGATATATCAGCTTGATGTTAATAATTTCAGGTATACAATGGAAAATTTTGTGAAATTTGGAGCTCCTTGGGACACTGATCATCCTAAACTCGGACAACCTCTGGCACTAGAAGTATGGGAGTCGGTGGTGAAATCGCTTGATCCAGGATCCAAGGTTACCATTTTAACCAATGGCCCGTTGACCAACATAGCAAAGATTGTTCTCGCAGGCAAAAATATGACCAACGCCATCCAGGCAAGTGTTCCTTCTATCCTTATCATCTTACGAGAGATACTCAACATTCGTAAGTGAAAAAAACTCTTTTCTTCTGAATTATGATGCAGGATATACTAGTTGTCGGAGGGCACATCAATCATGACAACACTGATAAGGGAAATGTATTCAATGTTCCCTCAAATAAATTCGCGGAACTGAACATGTTTCTTGACCCTCTAGCAGCAAAGACAGTGTTGAGTTCAGACCTCAATATCACTCTTATACCACTTGGCATACAACGGAAATTCAGTGCATTTCCTAAGATTCTTAAAACAGTACTTCAGCTAACTAAGAAGACACCTGGAGTAATTTTTGTGAAGCGTTTACTGTCAAAGTTACAGCATCTGCAAAAGAAACATCCTAGATACAAGCATATGGTATATAATCCCCTCTTAATTTGTCCTTGAAGCCTTTCTTCGTATAGCATCTAACGTGCAACATTTCAGGATATATTTGTTGGAGAAATACTCGGAGCAGTAATTTTGTCTGGTGATTCTGTACTGAAATCAACCTTTGATGTCAAGAAAATTGAAGTCACTGCGACTGGAAATGAATCTGTAGATGGACAGATAATTATCGACGAAAAACAAGGCAAATCAGTGAAAGTATTAGAGAATGTGGATCATTTAGGTTATTACAATATTTTTGCAAATAGACTAAGTGATATGAAGTAGCCTGTTTACCATAAACAAGCATTATGAGCAGAAGAGGAAATGGGAAACTATTTATTTTCGTATGTTAAATGATAGTATTTGTTTCTTGTACAATTGATTCCAGTTGCAATGCAAAGTGCTTTCTTTAAAAGAATAATTTTCATAAATAGCAATTGTTTGAATTATAATTATGAATAATAGTTATAATTTGCTTAATAAGAATTCATAGCAATAGTTTTAGAGAAAGAGAAAGGCAAGGGAGATCAATTCGAGAGATAAAAGAGGAGAGAAGTGAGTGAGATCAAGAGAGATAGAAGAGAGAGGTAAGCATGTTGTATCTTAAATACAACTTGTACTTTAATTGAAACTGTGATACATATACACATATATACATTCCTTCTGTCTCAAATATCGCTCACCTCTTTCATCAGATACACATATTAGCTTTGAAACAAAATTATAAATACACATATATACATTCCTTCTTTCCCAAATATCGCTCACCTCTTTCATCAGATACACATATTAGCTCTGAAACAAAATTATAAGTACACATATACACATTGCAGGGGTGTCAAATGGGCGGGTTGGGTTGAAATTGAAATATTATAATGGGTTGAATAGAAATCGGGTTGAATTTTGACCCGCCCAGGTTTAGTTTGGACTCAAATGGATTGGGTTCAAATGGGCTAAAAAGTGGGTTGGTCTTGACCTGTTTAATTTGACCCGATTAATGTCAATAATTAACATATTGATAATTGACTTTTATAATCACAATTTGAATTTCCGCTCAAAAATTTTTGTTAAAAAAAGTAAATAATGAATAGATAAATTCTAAAAGATGTTAAATAGATGATAATGTGTAAAAATACATTTTGACATAATATATTTTTAAGAAAATAAGAAAAACTCAACTATTTGAAATAAGTTGACAAAAAGTCCTATTGAGCTGGATGAACAGCAAATTTATTCCATCTACTGCTACATATATTCTTTAGATTTCTCACATAGATTCTGTCTGCAACATAATTCTTAGATTTTTCTTTCTATTATAGATATAGAAAGAAATCAGTATGCTTTTACTCTTTTGTTCTTCTAATGCTTATGCAATTTGGCAATACATACATCATAGTCCACAAGTAACAATGGGGATTTGCAAATGAAACTTTTCATTTTCGAAAATCAGAAAAGAATGACTTCTCAACATCTGTTCTAAACAGTGTTCCATCGGATAATGAATGCTAAAAAGAAGTCAAATATCAGTAGAACTCAAGGTCATAGAACAGATAGCAAGGTTTCCTTTTTTCTTCATTTAAAAACAGCGAGATAAGTATCAGTTGATAAAACGTAGCACTGTTTCATCAATAATTTACAGCAAGCATAGACCACCTAGAGAATCTGATGGCTAAAGTTGATAATGTGAATCCACAAGGAAATTACTAAAAGAAAACTCTTCTCTGCAAACGGAATTCAGTAAACTAGGGCTAATCCCGTTATTGCACCATGGGAATTGCTCCTCCAGCTGCTACAATCTGCTGCTCCAACTGTTGTCGAGAAGAAGGTGAGTTACTTAGGTATCTATGAGATTTTTAGTAGCTTAAATGCAAATTTTCCGTATTGTAATCAAGAGGAGAGCTTCCTATTTGCTAATGGAAGAAGCCAACCAGTAATGGGATATAAGAATCATCCTTACCTCGAATAAAGTTTGGAGTTTGTTCTTCACAAGCAAGTACTCCTGTTTTATTTGTTGCAAGCATCTCAAGCACCTAAAAGATCCGATCAACCAGAAGATAAGAAGCAAATCATGTAAATAACTTGCATCCTCAATGACACAAGACAGTTCGTGATTTAAGGTACACTATGAACCTATACTATTTCTTATTGATTACTCCCTTCCGTTTCAATCTATGTGCACGAAGTTTCAGAAGGAAAGGAATTTTTTTTTGAACTTGTAGTCTTAAACATGTCATAACATTTGTGGCTATATTACTTATGAAACTTGTGAACTTAAACATGTCATAACATTCAATTGACATACCGGTATACACTACTCGATATAGCCTTCAACTGGAAACACAGGCATACTCAATTTCGGTGGACACATTATACACCAGGCAAAGCAAGAGATTAACATAGCTTGGTCAAAATTAATCAGTAGGACACCATTGTATGAATAACCGATATTATGACTGTACTTACTGGATTGGCTCATCTTATCAGAAATACCTACTCAACAACCACTAGAGAAATTCAATATTATTTTAAGCAAGGTTACTAACCAATTTTACTACATGATCTTAAACTTTCAACATCTCAAGAGACTTCTAACGATATAAACTGTGCATAGGAAAAGAACCGGAAATCAATGGAACTTACGCTTCAGTGTTCTGTTCTTCGCAGCAGTTACGGAAAGGTATACAGCAATTCTTCACTCTCTGAGCACCAACACTGTTCACTCAGTCATAAACACAAAAAACTTCACCTCAGAAGAGTAAATAACTAAAGATCATATCAGCAGAATCAACCTTTAAAAATTATAAAATTTGCAAAAACTCGAAGGTCTTACTGTACCTGGAACTGCTACCTTTGAGCTGATGAACATGAGCATCAACCTGCTTAAAGTCCACAATGGGCTGATCTCTGAGAAAATACACAACAAAATCAAACTACAGAAAATGAAAAGAGAGAATATGTTAGCATGGATGATCAAGAAAGCAAAAAGGGGGTCAATACTCACAAAGCCATGGTGAGATCATTGAGAAGTCTTTCTGAATCTTCAAAGAAAAGAGACACAACTTCAACTACAAAATCAGGGTTACTATCATCTTGCAGTTGCTGAAGCTGACTAAACTGAGCATCCAAGAATCCCTTTTGAATCAAAACAGCAAAATACATCAACTCTAAAGCAGAAAGATCAAGAACAACAAAAACAAAACACCAAGAACCCCAGGCCCAAAAAACTTCAGCAAAATACAAGTCAAAAGCAGAAGGGACTCCAAGAATTCATTTTGAATCAAAATAACAAAGTCAATATAACAAAAATCAGCAAAACATAACCATCCAAGAATCAAAAGATCATAAACAAAACAAAAAAAAGCAAACTTGTAAAAACCCCACAAAAAGAATTCTCCTTTTTCACTAACCTCACGAAACAAAGAGGCCATGTATTCAACAAAGCTCCTCTGCAACTGACCCACTTCCATTTCCTTGAATCTTGATTATATCCTCACTCTAAACTGCAAGAAATAGAGAACTTGTTAAAAAGATTTTAGAGTTTCTTGGACAGATCTGAAGAGGATATAAATGGGGAAATTATCACCCCAGAAACAGAGTGCTGCAGAGAAGAAGAATCTAAAAAAAAAAAAAAAAAAAGAACCTGTATTGGAGAGAAGGGGTTGTGGGGGCAACAGTCAAAGGTACAGAAATGGATGTCTAAAATTGTTACCTTTTTAGCTGAGCTTTGTTGCTTGGATTACCAATTTTATTCCTTGAGAATTGGAGTCCCCACCATTTCCACTTGTCCCCCACCACTATAGTTTTTATTCATGTCTCCATCAATTATTACTATTCCCTTTTTTATGCCTTAAAAGAGTCATTTTTTACTTTACTATTTTGGGGAACTATTGACCCAAATGTAATAATTTGTTTGTTCATAATTACTTATTCACTTTTTTTTATAGTTATTCTTAATTACTTCTTTATTTGATAAATTCAATAAAGAATAATTTTTTTTAATCTGTTATATCCTCAATTAGATGACTAATTACTTTGAAAATGTATAATTTTTCATCCATTAAATAATTAATAAGGATAAAATGGTGAATTCAACAAAGAATAATTTATTTTTATCTGTTATATCCTCAATTAAATGATTAATTACTTTGAAAATGTAGAATTTTTTATCCATTTAATAATTAATAAAGATAAAATAATAAACTCACTACATCATTAATTATTTTTTTAATAAGTGTGTCAATTCAAAAATGGACAAATAAAAGGGGATTGAAGAGTATAAGTCAATTGCAAAATTGATTTATTATATTAGATTATTGAATAAATAATTAATAAATAAATTAAAATTTTATAGATATGGAGGTGGAATATGTTTAATTTGTTTACTGAATAAATCGTAACTCATTAATAATCATCGTACTAACTTTTTTACTACAAGTAGATTTGTGAAATAAATGTTTATATGCATGTACCTACAAAATTTAGACTTTCATATATTTCTTAATATGATTTACAATTACTTTATTACCAATTTCAATAGAGCTAAAAAAAATAGTTTGTTTGATTAAAAATCAATTGATTTGTGAGTGAAAGTCAATGAACGATGCGTGAAATTATTGAGACAATACATTATCCAATTATCAACCATTAATCACTGATTTGATATAAAATCAATTGATAGCTTATTGGTTGATTAACATATTCGTATATTTAAAATTTGATATATGAAGCATAATTATCATTTCTAATTTGTTTGAATATAGCTTATTTTAAATGTCTTTAAGTTAAAATATTATTTTGATAGTTTGATAAATTTAAAAAAAAATGATTGTTTGTAAACACAATTAATCTAAGATAAAAGGCATTATTTTTTTCTGATGAAAGTGGTTATTGCAACAATGGTGATGGTAATTAACTACTTTTGTTATGAATAAGTCAATATGTATGAGTGATTGATAATGGGCCATGATTTTGAAGAAATTTATAAATACCTTTTATAATTTTGTATTGATAATTGTGTTCCATAGCAAACATATAAATTTTATATATTAAATGTATATTATTTTATATTAAATATACCTTTTATAATTTTGAAAATTATAACTACCTTTTATAATTTTGTATGATATTATTTTTTATATATATATATAAATTTTGTATATTGTCGTATACCGAATTATATTTTGAGTTAAAGATTTGTAATATAAGTTCTGGGGATATATTTTTGGAATGTAAGCGAGGTAATAATTGTATATTTAAGAAATTTTTGTCAATTAAAGAGTGTTTATAGAAATTTGATGGGTAAAATTTATCCGCATTAAGTTTTTATATCAAGTCAATACATGTATGTTATGTGTTTAAATTTATAGTTATTTTATTTAATAAAATTACATAATAATAAAAATTTCATTAGCTAAGTATAAACATCAGGTACGAATAATTTTTTTTCAAATTTGACTTCAAGTTAATTAAAATGATAAAAACTAGTCAAAATAATATGGAGTGTTTGAATCAGCTTATCTTTAGATGCTTTTTGCTGTTAAAACATTTTAAATTTTTTTAAGGTGTTTGAAAAAATTAAAATGTGCTTCACTGATTTTTAGGTTAAAAAGTTGTAAAATAAGTCAAAGTAGAATATCCATTTTTATAAGCTTATCATAAAAGTCAAAGGGCAAAACTCAATTTAAACGGCTCTAAAATCAACCATGTTACATCTAATTAATAGTTTGTTTGATTAAATTTTTAAAATTAATTAATTAATTTTTAAAAAAAAACAATTTTAATGAGAAGCAATTTATGTTGACCAATAAATTTTAAAAAAATAATCCTAAACAACTATTTGGTCAAATTTTTTTATAAATATTTTTAAATCTATATTTCTTAAAAGTGTTTTTTTAAAATTACTTTTGTGAAAAAAATAATTTTTCTAACTTGTGAAAAAACAACTTTACATATATGTTTCTTTAAAGGTGCTTATTTAATGTGTCATCTTTTTATTTTGATTTTTATTAAATATTGAGCCGATTTTATTTTAGTGATGTAATGTAACCTTTAATAAGAGGCCATGTAGCATAAATAATTTTGAAAAACTAAATAATAGTACATTTTATTATCTTCAAATCTTATTTAGTGAAAATTTACTAATCGATTATATTTTTGTGATGTATAGAAATAGTAAATTTGAGAGCCAAATAATGTAAAATTTTTTTAGAGAATCTTGTTATCTAATCTTTTGCTATCTGTTTCCATCATGAAATATCAAATTCAATGAATCTGTACAGCATATCTTTTCCTAAAGAATATATTTATAGTTTGCAAAGGCTGAATGGAATTAATTAGAATTTTTGTTCTTTTGGTAAAATGCATATATATAATATTTGTGATTATCTTTACTTTTTTTAAAAGATAACTACATCCTAATTTTATTTTATATTCCATTGTGGGTGATGAATTCCAATTCGACAAGTCGCTCTGCTCAGTCCACTATCAAAATGGAATATTTTGACAAAGATGAAATAATAAATACCCTTTTCGTTAAAACCTCTGTAAATTAATAATCTTTCTAAAATAATATTTTTTTTGATCAATTTGTGCCAATGGAAAAATTACCAATTTCGATAAGATAATAAAATAATATATTTTCAGAAGACTGCTATATAAATATATGGTCCCATTAATATCATAAATTAATTGTTCTCTAAAAACAAATATATCTAAGACAATTTAGTGAAATATGATTATATTGTGATATGATTTTTCTTAAAATTTAGATATAGTCGAAGTTCATCGCTAACTTTTCTTATTGCATCCAAGAGCTCTGGTGTTATCTTTTCGAATTGTGCCATAAAATTGTGAAGAATTCTAGATACGATAAGTGTTTTTTCTTACGCTTATCTAGTTTCAAAGGTACAATATCATCTTCAACTTCATCATCAACATTACTTTTTTCGATGATATTCACAATTTCTTTTAAACTCTAGACCTCTGAATCGAGCCCCGAATCAATTACCCATATCCCGACCCGTTAGCCCAATAAACCTTTCGGGTTAATGGTTTGATTCAATTTTGTACAGGTCTATCTGAACAAGTATCACTTTCACTCGGATAATATCCAACATTTTATTGAAATTCATTTTACTATGGCAATCAAGATCATTAATCATGACCT
The DNA here is from genome assembly GCA_032847665.1 of Solanum chilense. Classification (NCBI taxonomy): domain Eukaryota; kingdom Viridiplantae; phylum Streptophyta; class Magnoliopsida; order Solanales; family Solanaceae; genus Solanum; species Solanum chilense. The sequence goes on from CM064963.1 coordinate 88,902,513, forward strand.
CAAGTTCATGAATGACGTTTTCACAAGTAGGTTCATTTAGATTCTCTGAGATTTCATCTCCCGAACGATTTTTACAGTATCAAAAATAATTTGCTACTGTTTCTTGCTGAACATTTGTTGTTCAAAAAGGAATTGCATAATTGATAGCATCCAAAACATTGATCTTTGTTGGATCATTTTATCCCACTCCATAGCCTTCTAATATCCTACGATAAATTATGTTTGATAATACATCTTGAAAGCTCTTATTATCACAACATCATAACGTTGAAATTAATAAGATACAATAATTTTGATGTATTCGTTGTACTTTATGTATGATACTTTTTTTATGTGAAATCGATAAATATAATACATAAATTAGTAAGATACAATGATTTTGAGATAATAAAAAGTTAACCTTCATCGAATCTCAAACTATTCTCTAAATTAATAAATATTAATTTACCGATTAAATAATATCTCTATAAAATAATAAAATTTCATGATCCCACCTATATTAATTTATAGAGATTTTACTGTGTTGTCATTTTTTTAGAATTAAATGATAAAAATTTTATTTAATATTTTACTATATATTTCTTATTGTATTAATATGTAAAAAAAATTGTAATTTATTATTTTTTCGTATAGTTTTTAAATATTTAAATTTGTTGTTTTAAGATATCAAATTAATCTAATTTCATTTTAAAAATTAATCAAATCAAATTTCAATAACTTTAAAAGTGGACGGAGGGAGTAATTCATCTTCTTCCTATGAATGAAAATTGGACTTTGAGACTCTTATTCTTGGTTCTATTATTTCTTTATAACAACTGAAAAAAATATTAAAGAAAATTTTTACTATAAGCTATGCTACTTCAATTTTTCAGGGTAAAAACTTCAGTTCGTTGATTGTATTTTTCTATACAAGCACGTCTTTTTTAATGTTGGATACTTTTATATGCCAAAAGTTTGCACCATGTGGAAATGTGAACTTTATTTTGGAAAAGGGAAAAAAAATTATTTTTGTGATACATGTATTTAGTTAGTTCATGTGATATTAATGTAAGGAATAAGTATGGCGGAATAACATGTATTTGAGAATAGAAAAAATGAATAGATGTTAAATGATAATATATGTATTAAATTAGAATGTGATGCAGTTAATGAAATTGTTTCTCTCTTGATTAGAAGCTTTGGGTTTGAATCTTTGATAAACAACTTTGGAAGGGAGAGCTCCCCTCCCCCCAATGTGGCCCTACATGGTATGAATCTAGACTACTCAGATTCTGATATGGGTATCAGATATTGGGTGTGAAATCAAATCATCCTTAAACTATATATATCCCAAAATTAATCTACATTTTTAAAGTATCATTTTTAGCAGAAAAGATTCTTCAAGTATTTTTAAGAGTGAACAATTATCATCCTTTTGTTAGTTGTCCTCAAAAAACTGAAGGTCCTACAAAAACATGAGCAATTGATATGACTATCAACAAAAGTTTTCCTGCATAATTAAATTACCTGCTCTTAGAAGTTCCTGAAAAAATATTAAAAATCTTAGACACCATTGCTTACTGAAATAAAAAATATTTGAAAGGTGTGAGGATACATGAAATACTCTTTTTCTCATTTACTAATGGAAAAAGAATTTTAATTACTTGCTCTAAGAAGTTCCTGAAAAAAATATTAGAAATATTAGACGTCATTGCTTACTAAAAAAAAAAATATTTGAAAGGTGTGACGATGCATGGTCTGCACTTTTTTCTCATTTAATAATGAAAAAAAGCTAGAGCTTAATAATCTTTACTATTTTTAAAGACAAGTTGTATTTAGATCAATAAGTTTTTGGGTCAATTTGATATTGAAGTGATCAAAATATTTATTACGTCTCACATTTGAGTTTCATTCTACATTATTAAAAGCGGAAGTCTCCAACAAACACCGCTTCTAGCATATTCAATTGAGAAGAAAGATATTTCAACTAATAATATTTTTAATATCAAATTACATGAAAAAAATTGTCAAATTAAAATTTTTTTACAATGCTAAACTCAATTACCAAAAAAGTTCACAATAATATTTTTGACGTATCTAAAAATAGTAATTACGAAGGAATGACTTAATTTTTATGGGATCTGTTAGTTTTCTAATAAATTCAAATAGAATGATGAGAATTGTTACGTTTAAATATTTAAAGAATATTTTCTGCAAATAATAATATTTTAACAGTGTAATTTAAATTTGAAACATAAAACACTAGACATTTTCTAAATATACAGTCTTATAAACACCTAAAAGATATATGTACTAAACTAGGACTTTTCTAGATATTCTTATAAATGCCTAAAAGACATATGTACTAAACTAGGCCTTTTTTAGAATAGTCTTATAAATACCTTAGTAGCAAGTACTATAGTCAAAATGTAAGTGAAGTTAGTAGAAGTGTACTTATCTTCAAAGAGAATCATTGATTATGAAATCAAGTAGAGTAAGTAAAGATGAATTATTTGTTTTAGTTTCCTTAATGAATGTTCCATCCGTTTCTATTTATATTTGACTTTATTAAAAATAGATGGTTCTTAATATTTGTCATTTCACAAAACCAACACATAAATAACATTATTGAATTCGATCAACCTAGGAAAACTAAATGATTAGTTCATATCCACTGATTAATTTAATCAAACAAAATAAACTAATATATTTTCATATATTAAAATTTTGACTTCAAGAGAACACTAAATAAGAATACAATAATAAATTTATCTAATTTCTTAAAAACGTGAATTTAAAATGGTGACATATAAATCGGAATGAAGAGAGTATGAGATGGAGCTAGATTGTGGTTCCTTAATGATAACACTCCATCTATCTCTAGTTACTTGTCTACTTTTGAATTGACACACCTATTCAGAAAACAATTATTGATATAGTGAGTTACCATTTTACCCCTATTAATTATGAAGTAGATGAATAAAAAACTTAATATTGTAAAGAAGTTTTACCTTTTTTAAAGTAAGAAAGTGAGGGTATAATATGTAAAAAATATTTTATTCTTTCTTAATTTGTCAAAATAGATAAATAATTAGGCTTAACTAAAAAATAGTGATCAAGTAATTAGGGACAAAAAAGGTAATACAAATAGATGTGATATTGGACTTGTTTTGATGTCACAATGAAGTGAACATTGGTTTGGTAAATCTCAAATGTCACTAGCTACTAAAAAAAAAAAAAATTTAGCGACAACAAAATTTTGTAGCTAAACAACAATAATTTTTGTTGCTAAACTCAATTAACAATTGATTTTTGTTAACAACAAGCAAAATAGCGACATATATCGTCACTGAATACAGTTCTTTGTAGTATTAACTCTTAAACTTTCTTGAGTTATAAAAATTTGTGAAAACATCCAATTTAAAACAAAACATGAAGAGCTAATAGAAATTAACAAAAGAGGCATGTGGGATAAATGAGATTGTCAGCTACATTCGAGTACTTCAAGTTTTAAAAATTAGCTAAATGTGATTAATTAAATACTAATTAATATGAAAGCATGTCCAAATTTGATCTTTTTGTGTCTAACAACTGAGATCTACAAGTGTTATTTTAAGAAAAAGTTGACCAACAAAAATAAAAGTTGCCCTACCAACTACTTAAGTTGTTTGACAACTATTCTTAGTTATTAAATAACTGATTAGTTGTTAGAATAACTAGTAAATGCAATCGTGAAACAACTTTTATAGTTGTTGGAAGAAATATTTGGACAGATAAAAGAAGTTGTTTCAACAACTTATTAGTTCGTTGTCATTTTTATTTAACTGAAAGACTTTTAAAAAAAATATTTTTTTTAAATGAGAACTTGCTCTCCATTTATATAAAGTTGAAATGATTAAAATTATTCTTTTTTTTAACAAAAGTGAAACAATAAGAGTTGGAAATGTTATTCGATTTAATATAATGTCGACTTTTGAGGAATTTGGTATATTTAACTACTTGAATATATAACTATAATCACAATCTATCAAAACTATTTTCAAAATTCAACTTAAATATTGACAAAGCATATTACAGAAATTTATTTTATTATTTTTAAAATATTTCATTTAGAAATTCATAGTATCTTTGCGTGTACGTGTTAATTGAATTAAAGTTGGGAATTTTTTATGCCCTCAAAATCAGTTTGAAATTAAATGTATTCCACTTAAAATATAAAACTACGCTTATAAATATTTTTTATACATATAAAACTATTTAAAATTTTCTATCCCAATCATGTTTTTAGTAAATTTTTTCTAATTTTTACTACTGTGCGCAAAGAGCGACTAAATTTAATATAATATAATTCCAAAAGGTCGTTTTTAGGAGGCCGGTGGCCTAATTAAAGATCTGTTTGATCTTCTCTATTAATATTCTATATTTATTAAATACTATATTCTTTATTACAACGTGACAACACAACCGGTCCAAGATTTTTTTTATCTTAAAATGTTTCACTTTAAACAGATAATTATAATTATTGTTATAATTTTATAATGGATGCATGAATGATATGATGTAGTTTTTTTTTTCGCTTGATATTTAATATTTATTAAATTTTAACTAGTTAAAATTTATATTATATAGAGCTCTCTATTCGGAAGAAAATACGATTTCTTATACAAAAATTTTCATATCTAAGATTTGAATTTGAGACATCTGATTAAGAAAAAAACGAGATGCACTAAATCACATCCGTTGGTGAGATTTTCACTTCTTTTGTGACTTGTTAAAGTTGTTGTTTTCCATATATATATGTGATGTGATGGGAATCTCATTCTGCTCCAGCCAACATTTTGGTAATATAATATCTGCTTAATAAATACATATATATAAAATTGTGATATAAATATATATATGGGGACTACAACAAAAGTAAAATGAAGATTTAATATATAATTGATGCGGAGCGTCACCATTCGGATACATAGATTTCGGGATATATGAGTCAAAATTAGGTCTAGTTTGCTCTATATCTTGTATACATAGACAAAATCTCGCCCTCTTTTATCCTGTTTTCGCTCGCCTCAGCTCCCACAGTACACACATATACATATGGTATTACGCTTGCTCATATAGCTGATCAGTATCATGACTTCTCACGAGCATGCTAAGCTTATGTATTATTTATCTCGTAATGTTTTACATATACACCCACAATGAAGAAAGTAAATAGTACAAGGTTACTTGCAAAATTGAGTAAAATAGCAAGAACACGACCTGATAGATGATATATCTGAGAAAACACAAGACAAACAAACGAAAAAAAGAAAAAGAACTAGTGTGTTTTTGAACTGATTCAAGTGGAAGAAACAAGTTAACAAGATTTGCAGATCTTTCTACAGCTTCCTGGGAGGTCTGTACTTCCAACCATATATTCTGGGTTCTTGGTGCATTCCCCAAGTGCAGCCCATCTCTCACAATTCTCGTTATGATCAGCACAATGTCCTCCTTCAGAATCCACTGTTTTGTCAAATGAATCCACATGAATCCACTTGGTTGCTGACCACTTCTCACCCTCGATAACAGGGCACCCACCGTGGAGGCTCATAGGATCAGGTACAGCATTTGGGTGGAGACTGAAAAAAAGAAGTGCATCTCCTTTTCGTGGTTTAACTAAAACAGAAACAGAAGCAAATGCAGATTAGGTTTTGTAGCAACTGGGAACAATGCAACAATATTGAGCAGTTTTGTATTGTAGGCTCACCAGCAATACCCCTCTTTGCACACTCGGACAAGCTGTCGTCAGCTGCCATTGACCTACGCCGAGTTGATACCTGTAAGGATAATTAGTTTTTATAGAGAAACATATAACTGATAAACAATGACATTTTTCTATTTACAAAATGAACGGAAAACAATGATTTAGGAAATTGAATCTGGAACTGAGACGAAGAAGCAGATAGCAAAGCAAAGTTACCCTTGTGAATGTGAATCAAAAGTCATGTCACGAGGAAGATCTAATCCAATAAAGAGCAAAGAGAAAAGAGATGAATAAAATGAAAGATAAAAGTGACATTAATTACCCCACAATTCATGAAGTTGCCTACTTGATAGCATGTCTTTCTGAGTGTAATATGTAACAGAAGCAAAAATGCAGCTTTACTATTCTAAAGATACCCTAATTAAGACAACTATATGCCGCCACATCAACATGCACACAACACTTCTGCCCTATTTATACTCCTACTGCTGCTAAATGCTAGTAGAATGCAAAGGTACCTATTACCATGATGTTATATTTAATTTTCTTATGATTGTTGAAGTGTATGACACCATCTCATCAAAATGCTTAAGTTGTTGGGGGGAGTACATTTTTATTTTTCTTAATCAAGTATCAACACGCCCCCTAACGTATAGGCATGATTCTCTTTTCTTAGGCCGAACACGTGGGAATTCTTTTTATAGATGGATGGTGGAGATACTCAAACTCACGACCTCTGCCAAATCTAATACCATGTTGAAGTGTGTGATCATTTACCCTAAAAGCTTAAACTGTTCTAGGAGTACACTTTTATTTTCTTAATTAAGTTTCAACACGCCCCCTCACATACAGTCTTGCCTCTCTTTTTTTTCATAGGCCAAGCACATGGAAATATTTTGTTAATGGGTGGGCTGTAAGACTCAAACTCACAACTTCTACCGCTTGATCTCATACTATATTGAAGTGTGTGACCATCTCATCTAAAAGTTTAAGTTGTTATAAAGAGCACATTTTATTTACTTAAATTATGTCTTCAACAGTCCCCCCCACATGTGCTGACCTGACTCATTTTAGGGTGTCAAAAACATGAAAATTGTTTTTATAAAAGGTGGCGGTGAGACTTGAACCCAAGATATTTATCTGCTCTGCTACCATGTTAAGAAATGAACTTGGGTTGCAGGAGTGTTAGCGTCCCACATTAATGTAAGATGGGATAAGTTTCTTCTTAGTATGTCTTGGACAATCTCACATCATGAGCTAGCTTTAGAGTTGAGTAAGGCTCAAGCCATTTCTTGACAATGATAAAGTAAAGCATGACATTTATCTTTGATTACGATTTGTTTAGGTGAAAAGGAAGGGTGGAGAAAAGCAAAAGAGGTAGCTAAAGTTTATTTTCTTTATTGATAAGGAAGTAGGACGGGACGCAGAAGTAGAAAGGTCTTTTAGTTTTTCCAGTCACACTGGAACTGGTTCACAAGGAGGAAATATATATCTTTTGCTTCCCCTGAAATCCTCCCAAACAATAAGAAGCAAGTGATGAACACCTAACTGAAGGGAAACAAACCAAGGAGCTTCTTATCCTTTGACCTTCCACTCCCCCTCAGGGGCAGACCCAAGTGGTCTCCAGGGGGTTCACCCACAAAAAGATTACTCCGTACATATACAGTAAATTTTCTTCAATAACAAAGAGAAGCTAATGGCGCAGTGGCAAGTCTCCTTGAAATTAAGTTGTGCGTCACTGGTTCAAATCCTAGTGAAAGCATTTTACTTTTTCAGTTTCAGTTTTTTTTAGTTTATTTTTTACTTTTTCAGTTTCAGGTTTTCATTTTTTAGTGTTTTTTTTTTTTACTTAAAAAACGTGTTAAAAGTGTGGTTTTAAACCCAAAAAAATTCAAGGTTCCCATTTCTAAAGGCTTATTTACACCACGTTTATACTTTTATTTTTCAAAAACCCCTAAACGGAAATCCTGGGTCTGTCACTGCTCCCCCTGGTAGAACCAGATATGCTGAGGATTAACTTTTCATTTTTTTTCTAAAACGTCATCATCATGAATTTCTAGACTAATCTTTGGTTTGAAAGCCTATCTCAAATGATGATATTCAAGGTGACAAAGTAGCATAAAACAAACTCATACATGGCACCTAATAAGCAAAAATAGAGCGGTGTATTGTATCAGTGCAAAGGAATAAAAAAGGGTAGAAACACAAACTAACCTCTGCTTCGGGGAAAACAGTTTCACCACCTTTCTCTACATCACTGAGATACATGAGTACAGTGGCTAAACGGTGTCCACCACGAACAATATTAACCTTGTCGGTGAAGTAATCATAGTGTGGCTCATATCTCTGTCCTTCCTCATATCTTAGAACTTGTATGTCTTCTCCATTCTCTGGGGGAGACAAAAAAGAAATAAGCATCAAACTGAAACCCTTAGACATAGTATGGACCATAAAGAGAGTGAAAGCATCTAAGTCTATAACAACAGATTTTGGAATACATTTGATTTCATAGAACCACAGCCAAAGATACCAAGTCCTTCAAACAGCACTTTCCTTCTAACATGTTACTTCTCACTGACACCGTGCATTGTCAATCTTTAGTTTATCTCCTCTTTCAACCAGAGAATCACCTTATATCATATATATCTTTGCACTCACTCTAATATGGTAGGACTGAAAGTTCAGAACTTAACAGAAGATGAATAGTTTAGCAGTATTGTACAAGTATTAGACAGTACATAATTTAATAAAATTAATACCATCTCTCAATAGAGCACACGGATAAGAAGTATATAAAATCTTGCAATGACCAATAGGTGTGAGAGAGACAGATAAAACAGAATATTAAATTATGACTAAATGAACAGTGAAACAGAAGGGATAGCTTGGAAAATTATGATTTCACACTTTCTTTGTTTCTTCTACCTGATTATTCTTTTAGCATCACACCATGCAAATTTTTCTTCTAAAGATTATCCAAAACGTTCTTAAAACTTTACAAAATTCCAACGCTCCGATCTATTTAAGGATTTATGACGGAGTATATATGGATTGATCAATTACTGATGTTGAATCAATCACCGCAAAATATTTTCTTGAAGTCAGTAAAGAATAGCAATCAAGTCTATTTTATTTGTGCCAGACATACTTTAAGTGGGAATTTAGAAGAGTCTTCAAATTTGCCACTAATTATGGATGGTTTGGTTATCCTAGATTGGGATATCCTTCGGAATAAATCAGACCTTTAGGTAGAAAAGTCCAAGTCGCTATCTTCTCCTCTATCCCTGTGACAATAGGATCCTGCAGCAAAAAAAAATAAAAAATGAAGAGTTGACACAATCAAAGATACAGGAATGTAAAATTGTATATCGAGTAGACAGCAAACGGTTTTTCAAAAAAACGATCAGTGCCAATGTTACTCAGACTCTTCAATAATATCTGCGGGTGTGTGTAGGATTCTCCAAAAGTAGTGTATTTTTGGAGAATCAGTCACGAGTGTGGCATTGAAAGTGAAGAGTCCGCAACTTAGATCAGCGCCATATGTTTCCATCACTATTCGTGCTAATTGCTTAAGGAAGCAGTGACCCATTAAAGAGAGTTTAAAAAATAAATTTCCTACATATTCTGGATCTCTACAAGTCATCTAAAACCACTGAATATTGGAAATAATAATAGTTACTATTTAATTAGATGATCACCAAATAGTCGTTACATTAATCATTTCTATAAGAGTTATATGTGGGTTTTAGTTACTTATTGTCTTATTCTCATTCACAAAAACAATTTAATTGGAAAAAAAGGTCATTGAATCAAGTAGTAATTACAAACCGAACAGGCCTCAACAATCTTGTTTCTCAGAGAATTTGTTTTTCTGTGTGCTAGTCGACTATTAATGTCTCTGTGTCTTTCTTCTCCCCTAAGCATGCTAAATTATTTAAAGCAGGTATCATTAGCATCAAATGTATTCTCCCACTCAAAACAGCAAAGAGTACTAAGGAAAAAGTAGAAATTTTTGCTATATTATTTTGACAGATATGGACCCTTAATTTGATGCATATCTCATACTTTCTAGGAAGAATCACAAATGGATGTCAAATCCCCAATTGGTTCTCATAAATTGATAAGTTTGACTTAGACTAGTGCTTTTATTCGGAAGAACATACAGGCAAGATTTCAACAGTTACAATCAATTATTTATGATTGTAGAGATAAGTTCAATTTATTCTTACTATGTCAAAGTTTCCTACTAGGTTAGGAAAGGATTCTAAACGAACTATGAAATATACATGTAATAGAACTGTAGATCTTTCCAACTAAGTGCACTAAGAAACATTCCACCAATCAGTTAGTATTGGCCTAGCTGCTGATAATTTCAGCCTACAGGTCCTCCAGCTTAGAAACACACTCAAAAACTAAAAAAAAGCTAGGTGGAAGTAGAAAAAATTAACAAAAATCATTTACCACATAACAAGAATTTCAAACCTTTTCCATGCTTCATAATGTTTCAACACTTAAATATCTTCTCATTTTGGAGAACATCACATCAGTGACATCCTCCTAATCAGCAATCTCACAAACAATATCACCACTTAAAAAATAAAACCAAATGCATGAAAACTCAGCACAGAAAATGTGGAGGCATAGTAAGAATGTTTGAACTATAGAAAATGGGGTCTATATACAAAAGGGCTAATGTTTAAGTTCTAACATTACCATACACCAGAATCAACATAACATTTGGGTCCTGATAAATTATTGCAAGAATTTCACATAAGAAACAAGCCATTAACTGATCTTTTTAACCATATAACCAGCAGGAAATACAGAGAACTTCTAGTACTTTTCCTTTGTATTCTTATTTACTGTAATGTTAGCCTTAGATGAATTCAATTGGGGAACATAACCTCACATAGCTGAACCCAACTTGTTTGGAACTGAGACAGAGTTGCTGCTATTAACAAGTTATTCTTCGCATCTCAAAGTTAAACAGAAGAACATATAACCAGCAGGGAAAGACAGAGAACTTCTAGTACTTTTCATTTGTATTCTTATTTTCTGTAATGTTGGCCTTAGATGAATTCAATTGGGAAACATAACCTCATATAGCTCAACCCAACTTGTTTGGAACTGAGGCAGAGTTGCTGCTATTAATAATTTATTCTTTGCATCTCAAAGGTAAACAGAAGAATGCAAACAGATGCCCCTAGGGAACAACTTGCCTTTCTTTCATTCCAATGCTCCTGGAAGAGCCCAATGCTCTTCACTATAAAGCATGTCTTTTTTTGGTATAAACTTCTTAAAAGAACCACCATACATGTGCACCCGGTGGAGTTATGGATCCATCAACAAAAGGATCTTCTGACCCAGGTATGATCCTCTACCACATTTAAGTGATAGAAATTCATAAAACTAGAAATAAACGTCACATTCAGATTTTAAACATTTATGCTTAGTTGCTAACTCATTTTTGCAACTTAGATAAACAATAACACTGTAGTATTTATGAAGTAAATACGATTTAGCAATATGACAATGAGAATAAGTTAAAAAAACAAATCTTTGCTTTGCTAATGAACATTCCAGAGCTAGTCCTGACCTCACTAAGCTTACTTTCCCCAGAGTCATTATCTGCAACAGCCGATCTTTTCAACTCTTTTTTCGCCTACACCACAATTGACAAATCAGCTCCAACACAAACAGATCTTAACAACTTTATCCAACCAAACATAAAATAACATTCTCCAAAAGTATAAATCTAAATAAACACTCACAAGAGATATCAAATGATTACATTCTTCGTCCGTAAGAAAACCTTCATACACAAAAGCTCTGCAAACAGTCACAAATAGCAAACTCTGTAAAACACTACAGCATTACGAAACTCTTCAAAAACTTGGCTTTTTGCCCAAAAATATTGCAACTTTGAAAACTTAGAAACTGGAAAATGAAGGTTTACCTAGCTTTTCATGAAATATGTATAGCTAAATCAAGGAAAATTGGAAAATAAATTCAAAATTGAATATCTTCTCAACAAAAAAATGTTGCACTTTCTAGCCTTGAAACCAAAAAAATAGTGAAATATCTGTTTCCATGAAAAACATATAGCTAAATGGGCGAGATAATACAATATTACAGGCAAAAGGACAAAATATTGCACTACCCTTAGCTTTGAAACCAGAAGATAGTGAAATACATACATTTCCATGAAAAAACATAAAGCTAAATCAGTGAAATACTAAAATGTTGCAGGAAAATCTTAAAACTTGTTCTTTTTCCATTTTTTTGCACCAATATTGCATTTTCTTAGCTTCAAAAGCAAAAGATCGTCAATCGGTGGACCACTACAACATCACTGAGAAAAAAAAAATTGACCTTTTCGTCCTACAATACTGAACTTTTTCTTAGCTCCAAAATCGGAAAATAGACATAAGATTACAGGGGAAAAAACTCAAAATGTTGAATTCCTATCCGATAATATTGCAATTTTCTGAGGTTTTTGAAGTGGGAAAAGAGTGAAATACCTAGGTTTCCATGAAATTTGCTTGACTTTAGAGGGATTGATGATTGCTGAGCATGATGATTTTGTAACGAACACAACGATCAAGAAGAAGAAGAAAGTGAAGATCTGCGAGAAGATATTCATGATTGAAAATTTCAATTCGCGTGAACTGTCAGTTGAATATTCAGCACATGAAACAGATCGTCGCTATTATTTTATTCTCTTTTCATCCCCTCTGAGAAAATAAATTGTATCAACTTCCTTAGGAAGCTTTTTCAAAGTTGGATTTCTTTGATGTAAATTAAAATTGGGAAAATTATGCAATAATTATTCATCATAGCTATAGTTTGTTATAATTATCATTCGCCACTAATATTATATATTAATTACATGGGCTGACTTCAAATTTATATGATTATTCATGTTTGTATATGGATAATTCGCCAGAATATACAAATACATATTTATAATGCACAATTATTTTACCTATATACATATACAATTCACTTCTCTCTCACTCATTGCCCTCTCTCGATCGACTCTCTCCACGCTCTTCCAATCTCTCTCGCCTATTAGAGAATGTATATTTCCCAATTTAGAGAATGTTATGTTTAAAGAGCGAAATTGTCTAATGAACTCTCATGCTTGTACGCGTTTGTATTATTAACCCTTCTACATAACTATTTATCCATTGAACCATTAGACTCAATCAAAAGAAGATTTTTAAACCCCTCTTATCATTTATAGTTCACGCGCTCTCAAATAAATAATAGACATAATACATATATTGGATTCTAAACTTGGCTTCAAATTTTAACTTTGACCTCAAACTTTCATAGTGCACAAATAGGCACTTTAACTATCCTATCTTTCAATAAATAAGCATGCGATTCTTACCTGGCAAAATGCGTGAAATGCACGCATTATAGGCGAGTGAGGGGTAATTTTCGAGGCCCATAAAGGTATAAAAAATACTGAAATGATAATTCTACCCTTAATGAATCTCTTTTAAATTAATTAAAATTAATTTTAATTTTTTTTAGTTTCAAAATGACATGTAAGATATTTTTTTTAAAAAAAAAAAGACATGTAAAATATTTAGTTAGTTGGCAACCACTGATTGACTCACTAATACATGCGGGAGCGTTTGCATTTCACGCACTTTGGCTCCAAAAATCGTGTGTTTATTTATTGAAAGATAGGATAGCTAAAGTGTCTATTCGTGCACTATGAAAGTTTAAAGTCAAAGTTAAAATTTGAAATCAAATTTAAAGTCTAATATATGTATTATGCCTAAATAATAGTACACAACTAGCTTATGCTTGAATAACAGGATAAAAATTGGAGACGAGATTTTAGTCTAAAGGCCATGAAGTTAATATAATGATTTCAAAATCATTCCACAATGTTGTTAAGTTCAATCTAATGGGTGGCAAGAATTCTCATATTTAAGGATAGAACACAACTACTAACTTTTAAAAACATTTATAACTTAACATTACATACTGCTAGCTTACTACTTAAGTGATGAGGCTGGATTGGCCTTCATGATCCTATATGTCCCACATTTTCTTACTTTGAAAATAGTGGCCATCTCAAATAACAAATAAAGTGTATAATCACTCAAACCTTTCCCAATTGCATTTTTTCCTAATTCTTTTATGTTTAATATTTGACCTTGATTTTACTTTCTATTTTGAGACTTCACTCTTACTTCAAGAACCTTCCATTTTAAGTAGGTTTTTTGTCTAGTTATTCATAAGTAACAAACTAAACCTACCTTGGGCGTCGCCAAACTGCCTTTCCATTCCAGGACTGGCTCACTCGAAAAATGAAATCTGACAACTTTAGTAGGATAATCAACATTGACATTGCATGAGCTAGTCTGTTCATAGCTATAATAACATCAAAATCAACCATGTCTAGCTCGGTTAAATCAGTCTATGTATGATGGATGCAAATGATGCCTATAAATCTTGGATCATCCATTTCATCTGGACCAAGATCTAAGTGGTAAATTAAAACAAGGATGTAATATAAAAATTGGAAGATGTGCATCTGAAATTCTTTCAATAGTGCAAAATAAACAGCTCATTATACACTTTCTCAAAGAAAGAATGTACTATGCATATTTATTTGCTGGTTTACATACATGCAATCTAGTATATCACAAATTCACCTAACATTATATATATATCTACAGTTCACAGTTCTATGCATTTTCAGTTTCAGTTTCAGTATCTACCTAGTTCAGAAGTTTGTAGATGTATCTAAACAATAATGACGTTAACCGGAGACGAATCACCCTAGATATGTTGGCATCTCTTTTCTTCCTCAAACATATAGTAGCTGAATATATTCACTGAAGAAAGCTGCTATGTACGTTCGCCTGTCAAAACTTGAAAGTACTCTTGAAGCATTACACTTGTTATCATGATTACTTGTCCCGGTTGGATTAATGTATTCTGTGTTTCTCAAATTCCGTCTTAACTGGTATAGAACAAGCTCCGCGTGTGGTTGCATACATTAACTACAGTTTGATCAATCGCATTGAAGACCAATCCTCACTGCTGCTAACAAGGAAAATATCTCTAGTTCTACCTGATCTTACTGATTTTTGGATTTATCTGTGTAAGTTTTTGTTAGGGTGACTCAAGTAGTGCATCCAATTCTACAGCGCATCTTCGCTTGAGGGGAGGCCACCTTTGAAACTTTTTCTTGCTCTGTAGAATGCCATCAACAGCCACTAACATTTGTTCAACCTGCATTACAACAAAAAACAAGCTTTATGTATTGTTCTGTGATTATAATCGTTTGTCATTAGATTTTCATTTTGAATGATTATTATCACAAGTTTTGAACATTCTGATTGTTCCATTGTGCATTAGCTACTAAATGAACATGGAAAAATTTGTAGCAGAAGTCCATATTATCAGTATTTATGTTACTATGATATGATCAATATTTGCTAATTTTCCGACTAAAATTCAAGTTACTTGCCTGGTTCATTGAAGGCCTATCTGTTGAAAATTGCTGTATGCACAATGAGGCAACCATAAGAATCTGATTAAGCTGTTCTAAATCGTATGCATCTCCGAGTGATGGATCAACTATCTCACTATTTTTCTTGTTGAGAAGCAATGGTTTTGCCTGAAAAGTTGATTGGTTTCAGTTGAAGCAATAGGCGATTATATAGTTCTGCATTTGCATTTGACTAATTGAAAGGAGTTGAGATGATTACATACCCACATCACAACGCTATTACGAGCTTCATCCAAAGCTGGACGTCCAGAAACTATCTCCAACAGTAACACACCAAAAGCATACACATCAGTTTTTTCATCCACAATGCCATGCATAAAAAACTCAGGAGGGAGGTATCTGCCATGAACATGCAAGATGAAAGTTACTACAAAAGGATCTTTTTTCGCATATTTACAATAGGTGAAGCTTAGGTTCCCACAAACCCACCCAAAGGTGCCTTCAACCTGCGATACAGTGAGGTGAGTCCACTTATCAGGGAGCCATTTTGCAAGTCCAAAATCAGTTATCTACACAAAACCAAAAGATGAGCAACAAATAGTGCAATTCAATGCGGACAAAACAGAACCTCTACAGTTTGCTTATAGAACTAAGTATTACAGAAGGAGATATTCCGAAATCATAGAAATGAAGTCAGTTTCATGTCATGATGAGTGGTTTGAATATATTAATACCTGAGCCTCAAAATCTTCTGTCAATAATACATTAGCAGCCTTGATATCTCTGTGGATAATACGCCTCTGGCAGCCCTCGTGAAGATATGCAAGACCTGCTGCAGTGCCAACAGCAATATTATACCTTACTTGCCAAGTCAATTTACCCCTGTCATCTGAAAATGTTGCAAACATATAAGAATAAAGTAATTAGTTGTTACGAGTCTAGAGAAAGCATCATTTCATAAAACGAATACTGATGAACATACCACTGAGCATATTGGCTAAGCTTCCATGAGGAGACAAAGGAAGAACAAGGTGCATCCCCCCTTCGACTCCGTAGCCAATTACATTGGCAACATTTGCATGTTTGACATGTACTAAAATTCCTAGCTCAGATAAGTAGTCCGACGTCATTTCCTCTTGAGATCCTCTGGTCAACCTTTTCACTGCCACAGGTTGGCCATCTTTGAGAAGTCCCTTGTATACTTCAGAATAACCTCCCTCACCAATCAAGTTATCTTCCAAAATGACAACAAAAGCTTAGGCATCACAATATGGTTCTACAACATAATACTAAGCATACGCAATTCAAATTCGAGAGAGATCATAAACAAACTAGCTTGTACAATGAAGATCAAAATCATATATCCGTTTGAAGTTAGCTACCTCCGAGCCAACTGAAATTTGAAAATCTTTTAAAAGAAGAAACTTGCATACCAGAGCTAAAGTTGTTGGTAGCTTGCTTAAGTTCTGTGTGGGAAAAATTCTTCCAGTTAGCTTCAAAGCACTGTTGCAAATCAGCATCTAGAATAGGAGCAGGCAGCATTGGCATGCTACGTCGTGCACTCCTACTTTTTCTTTTGGATAACATCTTTATGGAAGGTAATGAAGGTAGCGAAGGAATGGTAGGATGGAACGTATGCAACTGTATAGACGGTCCTTTCTTTAGTCTTTTAATGAATCCTTGCCAACCATCTGAATCTGAAGTGCTAGGCTTGGAAGTAGTTGTTTCAGACTGATCTGGCTGATTCTCCGAAGCTTCTCTTATCGACTCCTCACACACTTTATCCTCTTTGATAACTTCTCTAGTAGAATCCTCATCCATATCATGATCTTCCCCCATACTAAGACTTCGAAACTCTAGCATAAGTATGTTAAAGAAAAAGTTAGAATAGAATTAAACACATGCTATTTAAGATAATACGATGAAAGAAACTAGCATGTTATCACCTTCCGCGGTGAGTGAAATGGAGGAAGCACAAAATAGTAGCTTGGGTCCAACCTTGAAAAGCTCCTCATCGGACTCTTCTTCATCAACATTATTGCAGGTATTCTCACTGTTAACATAATTTGGGAAGCCAGAGATATAAAGCATAGATGTTAGTTCTATATTTTGTTTTTAGAAAATCAAGCAAATATTCCTTTTAAAACATTTTACAAGCAAGGAAAAGGCTTTTTCCACCATTTCTTTGTCCTGTTTCATTCAAATATGACTCCTCTATATCGTTTCGAAAACTATACTATATATCATCAAAAAAAAAAATCTAAAAATTCAATGGTTGTCAAAAAGAGTAGAGCCAACATCAATATGACAATATTGTTAATGTCTTTCTACCTTTGTTATTGTTAAAGAAGGAGAGTTGCAATTGGTTGACGATGATCAACGTTACAACAGTCAAACATCTCATCTAACAGATCTGATAAGATGTATGACGATGTAGAGATGAATTCGCACAACATATACAAAAGCACACACATAGAGCCTTATATGGGCGCGCGTGACATTGCAAACACATACATTAAGCATCTAAAAATGAAAAAAAAATTAGAAAACAACATTTCCCCAGAAACAGGAAATAATAGGTAGAAACAAATAAATGGGGCTGTCCATTATGAAAGAATAAACAAAAAAAATCATGATATATACCATGGAGAAACCGAATGTTCGAGGATAGTTTCCATTGATCTTCACAAAAAGAACCCAAAAGCTTAACAGGGGTGAATTTAGGCTTCCTCCACAGACACCAAAGAATGGGAGAATTGCAGAATGAATGAGAAAGAGAGAGAGAGAGAGAGAGAAGTTTAGAGGATAGGAGAAAATGAGGAAAAGCAAAGAGGGAAAATAGTGGTTATGTTATCAACCTGCATGCATGTCAATGTACCTATAACCCAAAATTGTGGAACCTCAAAAATATATTTACTAGGAACCAAAATGCAATCTAAATAAATATAATCTGAATTCATACCAATAAGTATATATTTGGTATGAACAAAAATATTTTTCTAGAAAATGTTATATTGAGTGGAAAATATTTATTAGTGTATGGTTGGTGAATGAAAAATATTTTTTTAAAAAATATATTTTATTTTTGGCTAGAGAGTAGAAAATAACTTTTAGGAACATAGTTTCTAATCTGAAAACCAACCCCGATTATCGATCTAGGATCCAACCCAAACCCCGACCCTAACATCCAAACCCGGACATGACCCCTAGACCCTACCCAAGACCTGACCTCAACTTTATTTGAGACTTCAGACCTGGCATTCGAACTGGGATCCGAGCTCGACCTCCACACTCAAACCTGGATACGACTCTAACGACTGTTTTAGGATCCAATCTCGACACCCAAATTAGGACCTACTCTCGCCCCCAACCTGAGACCCAATATTTGAACTAGACCTGACACTAACACCCAACCCTGATGAATGATTCGGGGCCTGATCCCGACATGGATCCGACTAGACTCGACATTCAAAACCTGAGACGCGATCTGATACCCGACTTTTATGCCCAAAGCCTGATCCTGACACCAGGACAGGAACCCGACTTCCGAACCCTGATATGATCCCAACACCAACACCTAAATAGAGACCCAACAGCCAACCTCGATACATGAACCGAAACCCAACACCACAATAGAGATTCAACTTTCATATCGAGATCCAACCCTGACCTAAGACCTGACTTCTAAATGGGGACCTGACCCTCACCCGAGATCCAACGCTAACTTGCAACCCTAGTCATGACATCCAAATTGAGACCTGATCCCAACTCTCGACTGTTGACTCAACTTTCAAAAAGGGAATTAGCCCTGACACCATACCAGACTTTCAAACCCTAATGACACCCGATCCCGACACTCGAATCAAAACCAACACCAAAACCCGAACGGGGACCTAACACGCAACCCCAACACTAAAACTGAAACTCGACTTCCAAATCGAGACCCGACCCGGGACACAATTTTCGAGATGGGTGGCGTATACTGCATTCTCGATGCTTAGAAAAGCTAATTTACATTACAATTAGTACATTATTTTCTTCTAACTTACATGTCATTTTCTTTTTTCCTCCTCCCTTCCAATTACTCTTAACTCTTTTTTTCAATGAAATCAGTGACCAATTCAGGATTAATCATTATGGTATTCCAAGATGATAGATTAAAGCATATATATTCAATTTTATCTCCATGGTTTTTTGCAAGCAGATATACATATGACATATTGAAGCCTTGATTGAGGCAGTACTCTATTTTCGAAGCTCAAAACATTTGAGTTCAATAAAATGTACATGAACCTGTTATTGTTGTTGAAGCTATAAATCAAAATAAAATACATCGACAACAAAATGTACATGAAGAAGTTACAATATAGTGAAATGATTTTGGCACATTTAGTTTATTGAGTCAATTTACAGTAAAAAAAATACATGCAATATTCAGGCTTTGGACATTTTATTAGGCATTACGAGAGATCAGTCCTTCAAAGATGGTATAAAGGTCTTTGTTTTCTTCACCAAAAATTTCAGCTGCTTTCCGCAAAGTTTCCTAAAATGTCCAAAAATAAGCTTGTTATATTTGTACAGAGCAATGTATTGGTATTTAGTGTCATAAGATCATCATGTGAGGCAAAGCATACCTCTTTCGTTTGCTTGTGCGAGTTCAGTTCCTTAACATTTGCTAGAAAACCACCAAACTGCTCATACGATAGCCGACTCCTGATAAAGCACAAACCATCCGGTGCTTATGAAATAGAAGTTCAAAGACTCTTAACTATATACAAACATGAAACACAGAGCATATCACAAAGCACACACAAATCTGGTTCGAGAAGACTGACAATCGCCAAAATTATGGAACATGAAGTTTTATCCCATTTTTGCATTAGCTGAAGGTCTAAGTAAGACATTTTACAGTTATCGAATTGAAGAGTAATCTATTAGTCCTTCCCAGAAAAAATAAAGAAGGATTTCCAAAGTGAACACCAAAAATGTTTTCGACATACTAGAAAAAATGAAAGATAAAACCAATTTAACAACAGACTTTCGTATCTTGGTCCATTTCTTTGAATATTCGGGCAGCAATATAATCATGTATTATGTCAGGAGGTGCTTACGAGAACCTTCTTTAATTTTTGGTACAAGAGATCTCCGACTTATGCAATAATTTTCTTCCCCTAAGTAAATACAGTTGGATGATTTTTTTTTTAAAATCCAAACCTTACAGTTAGATGTTTTGATTCTGAGTTAAACATCAGTTACAGTAACTGTCTCATATAAAAAAAGAAAAGAAGATTATGACCCTTAGTGGAGGAGGTTGTAGTGAATGTTACTAATGAGACTTTCCTTTAGATCCTCAGGGTGCATCGTGACATCAAAATAAATATTTTTTGTCAATCCTGCATATGCAATTGAACTTTCTCTAACAAAGTGCAGTGGACAGTCAGTACGAAATAGACAATAACTTTGTTTTCAGCAGCAATAGCTTTACCTAACTTGTCGGAAGAACTCTTTTCCATCCACTCGAGCTCGTGCTGGTAGGGTACATGCAAAAGTGGTGACATTCATGTCAGACCTCAGAATATGAGGCTTTAATTTTGTTAAATTAGGGAGGAAGTTGAGACACAGCAAGGCATTCATGCACTATATAGGTGCAAAGTAGGTGAAAAGACCACATGTTATTCAATAGAAGGTAGTGATAGCCGATAATACAACTCTTCCTTCTCCCTTGTATTACCTTACTCAAAATAGGTTCTCCGCTAGGATGAACTCAATTCATCAAGTAAAATTTATTCATCCCAGCAACCTTTGAGATGAAGAAAAAACTGTTATATTTAAAGACTGAACAAAATCCGCAGATACTTTATAATGCATGCCAAAATGAGCAAGAAAGGAACCCAATATGAGTTTACAGAAAAAGAACAAACCAGTTTGCGATCCTGCTTCAAGGCTTGACATCGAGCCATGCTGGCTGTAGGATGTAGAAAATGCTGAAGATCTGTCATCATACATGCCTCTAACTGTTGAGAATGAAATAGAATGCCTCCTTGGAGATAGCGGTCTTGGTGACCTTGAAGGAGACACGGATGCTGAAAGACTTGGAGGGGAGCCAGGAGGAGTAAGACGTGGGGTGCTAGTCTGTGATGCTAACAACAAACCTGGTGATATTCGAGGCCTTGAAGCTGCAACCATTGAATAAAGATAAAGTTTCTGGTTAAGTTACACAATGCAAAAGTATTTCATAGATTAAAAATTGCTTAGCCAGAGGTCACCAGTAATATCACAATACAGACAATTTGGGTTTTGGAGCATACTTTCTGATTCGGCATCCTCTGAATGTGAATATCCAACCTCTGTTGACTGGGTCCGTTGAGGAGGTATTGAAGCTGGCGAGGAAGAATCTTGATCTGAATAATTTAAACTAGCTTGGTTAAGTGATACACATAAGTTGAAATTGTTGTTTCAAAGTGCTAAGAGATAAAACACCTTTCATTTTAAATAATTTGCAGAGCTGCTTATTTCCTCATACCCTATTTACCCACTAGAAAAAGAAGCGCCCAAAACATATGCTAAGAGAAAATGAAAAGGGGAGCGAAAATGACCCAAGTATATTAAACTGTCGACTGCATATGACAAAAGATGTACAAGATATTGTCAAATCAATAAAACCTTTTAATCTTAAGAACCAATAATAGACAACTTCATGATATCCTCACGAGAAGAATAAAGTTTCTATATCTGAAGTTATGGAGAAACTTTACTCTAATAAAGATATTTCACATAGCAAACTTTGGAACATATTACACATGGTAAAGTTGGAGCAATAGAACACCTTCACACAAAGATATTTACTGAATATGAGTAAACTGCAGATAAAGAATATAGACATTGAGCAATAACCAAAAAGATAAACCTGATTGGTTTTGTCCATTTTTAGCAAAACCTGGAGCTCCAGCCTGTCAAACACCAAAAGCGACAGATTATTAATGAGAACAACATTTGCTACTGACAAGATTAGCAGGTAATAGTGTTGCCAGTTCCCGTAAATTTTCAGCACTGAGAAATTTAGCCCATTTCCATGTAATTGTATAGTACCCTCAAAGGCATTATTTTAGTTACAGGAATAAAATAACAACAGGAAGATGGAGAAATCCTTCGAATTTCATACAAGGACTTACCGAGCTGTCTTCTTCCTCATTAAGCGATCTCATAAGCGTCTTTCTGAAGGCTTCCAACTGTAAGTTTCAAGAGATCAGTCTTTTAGAACAAATAAATCCAAAAAAATACCCTACTACCATTGCAGATACATGATGTCAGGATTTCGGATCAAGTGGAATAACACCTTGTGGATATATATGTATAAAGTACACGAGTGCACATTATGACACAGCTTACATAGAGGAAAGAGAAGGATATCGTTAGCTCCAACTAGTTATGCAGTCGTCTGTGCTACAAAACTAGTCCAATGGCAATGTAACATGAGAAAACATTAGTGCTGGTTCAGTAAATATTAAGCCATTAAACACTCAGATAGTTGGTTAATAAGGAACAAATAGCTACTACTACTGAATTAGGGCGATGTGTATGAATAAAGCTCCATTTGTATGTTCATTCCAGCGAATAGCTTATGTGAATAAACCACATTAATGCTTCAGAGCTTGCCGAAAGGATGACTGATACTATAGCAAGATGTAATGTACATGTCTATCTAACCAACGGACATTGTTGGAAACTATAGAAGTACTTAATCGGGTAACTGCTAAACTGACAATTACATACTCTATAACATGTAGGAGCTCTCTTCAGTCTTCACTCCATGAGGTCCATAACAAGCCACAAGTTGTTCGTGATAAATGAAGCTAAAGTGCCTTAGATAAAATACCCCTAATAATCTTGTTCTCCCACCCTTTTCCCCCTCCATTTTAACATTACACTCTTAAATCTCTTATAAAGCATATCATACTACTTTTTATTCAACTAGCTTCTATTACTAGAGGTAGGCTCTTTTAGTTTACCCCATAGTGAGCTTTACGGATGACTGACATGAATCCAGATTAAGCCCTGCCAGTAGACTTCTGATATCGGATGTTTAAAGCAAAAACAAACATGGTAACCTGCTTAAAGCTTCAAACTTAAATCAAATTGGACTAAGTAAAGCAACATTCAAATCTCAAATGCAAGTATTGACTAAGTAGAGCAACAGCAGCATGATTTGGGAATATTGAAATAATACCTTAGCAACATCACGATTAAGTTTCCTCACAGTATTAGACAGCATTGAATTTTCCTTCACCAAACTCTCCTGCAAAATTCAACCACTACAAACAAGTCAACCCCTAGTCCGAACAAGAAAAATCGCTGAAGCTTAACCGGGTCGGACCTTTTCTTGCTCAGCGCGGGAAAGTCTATCGGAGGCGTCGGCGAGGGAGGAGTCAAGTGAGTCAAGCTGAGAGTTAAGGTCGTTGATGATGTCATCTCTCTCCGATAAGTGGCGGCGTAGGGCGGCGGCTTCCGATTCCAAGGCGGAGATGCGCGTGGATAAGGCAATGGAAGTGATCTTACGCGCTAAATCAAGCTGTTCAAATGGATCTGACGGCAGTACTTGCAGAATTTCCTCGGGAAGATCGAATTCTGTAGCCATTTTATTTTACTTTCAATTAACTAACTTACCTATTCTAGTGTTGTACTACTACTCTATTATTTGTTTTTAATATATTCTCTTTTTTTGGAATTAATTATTGTTATAATTTGTTTTGTTATGTGAATCTTTTTTGTGAAGGTAAGGAAAGTAGTGTGTCCACAAGGGAGATGTGAGTAAGATAAGATTGCTTTTTGGAGTTATTTGGTCACTTCTATGTGTGGTTGGTTTTCTCCTTTGTACCAAGTTTCCTTTGTTTGGTTATTGTTCATGGAAGTTTCCTTTTGTTTGGTTATTGATTCGTAGTTAATTGATTATCTGAATTTTTATATGATTTGAATTTATTATTTTTTATTTTTTATTTTATCCCTAAATTATTATTTTTTAAAAAGAGAAAAGAGAAATTGTATGCTTCATTCATCCGTTCAAAATTAATTGTCTATTTTGCATTGTGAATATCAATAAAACTATTTTATAATTTAAATAAAATAATACCAACTTAATGATTTGTATTAAAAATAGGAAAATGTGCAAGTATCTTTTTATACTATGATCGAAATTTCAGAGACACGTTTTAACTAAACTAAGGTTCTATTACATCTCCCATTTTTTGATAAGTTTGTGCACCTTTTTTACTTATGTGACATTCAAATATCTTTCATGCGTCTTAATTGCATGGAGTCACGAGTATACCACATAAGACGTACAAAATTAGGGGGTAATAGGACCTTCGTTTAAATTATAATCAATAGTTGAGTGTCACGTATTTAAAAATATATCTAAATAGTTAAAATTCAAAATCGTTAAATAAGTTATCAATTTTGAATCCAAATGTGGATGACAAGGGTATTGTGGAGCCAATAGGTGAATGGAGAGCATTTTTGTATCATTTGCAATAATTTGAGGGTATTTAGGCCCTTTTCCATAACCAAAATTATGATAAATAAAGGTGTGTAGATACTTAATTTTTCCTAAATTGTAGCCCAACTATACGATCCTAAGTTCCCATCAAAATTTATTACTTTAGTCTTTAGCTACTCTACCTCACATAAAATAGTCGCACTTTTTCTTAATTGAATTACTTTGTTCGTGTAATAATAACTCTAGAATTGCGCATTTAACCGACAATAGTTTTCATGTGACTTGTTCATGTACTATGTGTTTAATTTGTGTCTATCGATACGTATGTCCTCAAAAAAAATTATTACTTTCACACGGAACAACCAGAAAAATTGAACCGAACTGACAATTATTTTTTCAATTGGTATGATTCGATTTTAGAAAATTTAAAAATCGACTAAGTTGATTTGATTTTGATTTTAACTAATAATCAATTCAAACTAAACCAGTCTAGGGGTATACATGGTTGGGTTGGTTCGAGTTTTTATAATATCAAAATCAAATCATTTGTGTTGGATTTTTAAATCTATAAATCAAACCAATTAAACTGGAATTTTTTGAGTTTTTCCGCTAAAGTATTCATACAAACATATAATTTACTTGTAATAAAATATTTCTTCGGTACTACCAAAAAGACAACTATGTAAGGTGATTTTTAAGAATATAACACAAATAATGAAATGATTAATTACACTAAAATATCCATATATCCATATATATATATATATATATATATATATATATTGACTTGTGTAAAACAAATATTGCAAATTAACAAGTCATAATAAAAATAATCATAATTTAAAAGTACTAAATCATGCTAAAATAAGTTTAATAAGTATTAGTTACATAATTAAATATTAAAGGATATTAAAATTAGATTATATATTTTCAATGTTTAAACCAATGTAAAATCAAAGAATAAATATTCAATATTATTGTCATTTTTAGTGTTAAATTAATTTTCGTTTTGCATTAGTATTAATTTGATTTTGATTTAAGTTTTATTGTAATAACCAACACCTGTGGACTATAATCTTTATGAAACTATCCAAAATTCTAAGGTTCAAACTTGAAATAATGTATTAAAAGATAAAAATAATGAAAAAGTAAAAGAAATATTTAAAAATTATACCAAATTTAATATTTTTTTGTGTAAAATAAAATTTTAAAATTATATATATAATGTCGGGTTGGTTTAATCACGGGTTATTTTTTTTTTTAGTTGAAATCAAACCAATTCAAATAGTCAGATTTTTTTTCAACACGAAACCAACCATTAGTCAAATTTTTTTCCGAATTAACTCAATTTGCGATTCGATTTTATACACCCCTACAAACCTCGAATACCTTTAAATACAATTTTATATATATTAAAATTCGTGATTAAACAAATTTATAGTAAAATACACTTTTAATATAAGTAATTTATGTACAACAATCTTCTCATTGTAATTATTCACTGCTCACTGAATAACTTTTTTTCATTAATTAATATCCTAATTTATAATGCATTTTTTTCTTGGTAGCATAAAATAATATTCCTTCTATTTTATATTAAGTGAATTTGTGAGATAATGCACATCTATTAAGAAAAAAATTTAAATAATATTTTTTACTATTGTCTTTTGTGAAATCATAAATATAACTTTATACGTAAGTAGTGCAATTTATCTCTTAAAAGATATAAAACTTCACTAAAAAGGGCAAACATTGAAATATTTCAAACATTTATCTTAACCTCTAAACAATTTAATTATTTTAAAACAATAAAAAAATCAAAAGTTCACTCAACATAAAATAAAGGGAGTACCAAATCAAATAAATTAAGATATCAAAGAAGACTGAAAGAACCAAAGTGAACAAACTTTAAGATGTTGAAATACTGCAACTAATTTCAACCTCTTTGTTTTAGGCTCCCAAATATTGAGGCATCAAATATTTTTAATTGTGAATTTTGTAATTTTATTTTCTCTTTGATAATATAGTTTTTAAAAAAGAGCACACATAACTATCTACTTTTCAATATAAATATTTTAAAACTTTCAATTGAACTTTTCAATTTTTTTTAGTAATAGATAATATTTTTACAATAATATCAAAGATACAATTATTGAAAACAAATGATTATCTTATTGATTTGAATTAGTGCTTACTATTAATAAATGATAGATCATTTTTATCCTCTTTTATTTTTTAGTTTAACATTAAAATTTATGGGGAAAAAACACATTAATTCATGAAGGAAAAATAAATTATACGTTTCATGAAAAAAATATTGAAATACTGTGTTCATAACTATAGAAATAACTACAAAAAAAAATATTATTTTATAATTTTTCTTTTGTTATAGTTAGAAAAAATCTTAACTGATATTATATTTAATCGAATAATATCCTTTCTAAAAAAATAGATATTTCTTGAGATGACAAAAAGTAAAAACTACCACTAAATTTATCAAACTTGGTCTATTGTCTAAACAAGTATAACTGTGTACAAGTAGGAAGAAAAGAAAACGAACCTTTGAGATGGATTCTGGTAGAAATATTTGTGACGTATTGTGATGTGTCATTTGACTTTTAATTTTGGTTACTACTTTAACTATGGTTTATCTTTTTAATTTTTTAATAACTATGAATCATAATCACAACACAATTTCATTTAAAGAGTGTTTGAGTTAATTTTTTTATCAGTAATAATAATAATACTAATAATTTGAACGTAATTATACACTAATTCTAACAAAAATAAGTGGTGTTGCAAGGTGCAAAAATGGAGATAAAAATCTACATTAGAGAGATCAAGGGACTATTAATTAAAGTGTGAAGTCTTTTTTATTTAATTTAAAATTGAAGAAGTTACAAAAATCGAATACATTAATCTATTTAAAATATTGTTATACAATCCATTTCAATTCTTTGCATGATTGTGATTGTGGCTTCTCTACTCCAACATACATGATGAAACTCAGAAATACACCGCTAGATTAGATCATTTTATGTTATTTTATCAAATTTACTTAAATGTGCTTATTTGATTTCAGTATATATCTAAATTTACTTTTTTCATGTCATACTCAATTCTTGTTTTGATGGCTAGCTCTATACAGGTTATTGATATTGTTATTTTTTTTAAAAATACCTCTCAATTTTAATTCGAAGGTTTAGCGTTCGAGTCACCAAGAAATTTTAATCTTAGAATCGAAAGTTCATATCACCAATGGAGTAAAAAGATGAAGGGTGGGGGGAAACTAGGAAAAACTATGTGATTAGACATATTTCACTATCACATATATAATTATTAACTATACTTTCAAAATATTATTTATCTTATCGCTACTTAAGAGTTTTGTATATATATTGAGGAAGATACACCTAGATAAATGGAGAGGACGGCGAGGGAACATTGTTTTGTATCTCAAATATATATGATTCAAATACTAGATACGTATACATCTAGTGTGATTCACTTGTATTTAAAATATAAGATAAATAAAGGAATGACGAGTCAGATTGGAGAGAAGAGAGTGATATTTTTTGTGTATCTTCTTGGATGTAGTCCAGATAAATTACACCTAATTTTGACCATATGTATTCATAGATACATGTATCTGGATACACCAAAATCTAGCAAGATATGTAATATTGCAAAAGAGAGTATATATCTAAGTAATTAACTACTAAACTGGTCAGATTTAGGAAAGTTTCCTAAAAAGGAGAAAATTGTATGAAATAGCAAACTATTAATTCAAATTAAATGTTATAGTCATAGATTTTTTATTTGTAATTTGCAGTAAACATTCCATCTTTTTTGTCATTCCGTTTGTATACCGAAATATGCAAATGTAGGACCCACTTCTATATCGAAATATACAAATGCAGGACCCATTTGCACACCAAATACAAATATAGGACTCATTTGCATACCGAAATATACAAATATAGGACCCATTTGTATACCAAAATATACAAATACATGACCCATTTGCATACCGAAATATACAAATGTAGGACCCATTTGTATACCAAAATATACAAATGTAGGACCCATTTGAATACCAAAATATACAAATACATGACTCATTTGTATACTGAAATGTACAAATGTAGGACCCATTTGTATACCAAAATATATAAATAGACCCAAAGACATATTTTTTATGCATATGTATATTGAAATATAAATATTAATAGTCATAGAAAACATAAAATTTGGTATGAATCACAATTATACAAACTATAATTATAATTTTTATATTTGTTAAACCTAAAATTTAACTCGGGGAAAGATCCTTTTAAGAGGGCTTACTGATAATGCCCACACCTTAAGAAAGCCCAAAAGCAACATGGGCTTTGTTTTGGCCCAATTTATTTCAATACCTGTCGAGAGTACCAACCACATATCACAATGAGCTCCCTATCATAATTCACACAGTTCTTATTTTTCCTTCTTTTAGGAAGAAAATTAAAATTAAATATGACTTCATATGATTACTTAATAAATAGTACTCTCCATTAAAAAACACAAATATATTATAAATGATCTCATAAAAGTTATTACTTAATTATTATTATTATTGGCAATTCAGCTATTTAATTTGTGGCCAGATTCTTTTATGAAAATTGATTTGCTTTAACCTGCTTTTGTCCCTTAAAAGTAAAAGAATATGGTGCAAAAAAAAAAAGTACAAAAATGACATGCACAAGTATTATATTCTTCTTCTCAAATCTAGAAAAAAATTTTATCATTTAAATAAGGACACTAATATATTACTATAATCCGCTCTTGACTCTCACACTAAGAAGCCGTTAATTTAAAATTTAATATGTTTTCCAACTATTTATTCGATCATCCTATATCAATATCCTAATATACTAATTTTGTGATGCTTTATCAATTACGATTTAATTTTAAACGCTCCTAATTTAGTGGTCAAATTATAGAGAAAATAATAGATTGATCAACCTCAAGCCCTATTATTGGAGTTCTTAAATGAAAGAATTTAATTTTCACATCAACTTTCATCAACGTATATTAAAAGTTTCCAATAAAAGTATTTTTTTAAAAAAATAATTAAAGACAGCTGTAGTATTACTAGTGGTGTGGAGTTTGGTATTGATGAAGGAAAAGGCAGAGTTATGTGTGATAAAGAAGTTTAACATTATTTATGGTCAAGAAAGATAGACATGAACTATTTTGGACAATGACATTATTCTATCAAAAATTGACATTTCATTTTGTTTTTCTTTTGGTACCATAGAATTGACATAAGGGTATTTTTGGTAAAGAGAATAATATTTTCTTTATTTTTTTATTTCTTTTTTAAGATAAAAGCTCTGGAAAATATAATTTTCTAGATTAACAATTTTTTTAAAAATAAGAAAAATGATAATAGAGAAAAAAGTTCAATAAGTGACATTCTAGTCATCATCATGAGTTGTGGTGCACTGCTGGGAATACTTCATCCTTACCCACAAATCTCAAATTCGAACCTTGGGTACAGGGGTGAATCCAGGATTTGGAGACGACGGGTCCACCACCAACAATAATGCGCTTAGTTAAAGCATATTGATTTATATGAAATATAAAACTACGATATTCATGTATAAACAAATTAGATGATTTCAATGAATAAAGTGTCTTAGGTGAAGTGGTGGTTTTAAATTTCACTTTGCACTGTGAGGTCGCAAGTTTGAAACTAGCCATCCTCCTATTTTATTCGATATTTTTAAACTTCATAGCTAAAAAAAATAATTTAAAAATGAGCGGGGATTTGAACCTAATCCCTCCATTTATTTGATATTTTGAATTTCATAGCTAAAAACGAAAAAGAATAATAAGAAATGAGCAGAAGGGAATTTGAACCTAATCCCTCCTCAATAGAGTTCAATCGTCTAACCCAATTGGCTTTTATATTTTTTGGATGCATAATAAAATATATATTTATCTCAAAGTATACATATATATATATATATATATTTTTTTTTTTTCAAAGTTAACGTGTGCACGTGCACCTATAATAATACACGTGGATCCGCCCTGGTAATATTCTCGCTCGTACCAAACACACCTCATTGCCAACACTTTTAAAGCATTTTACAATTACTCCAGTTTTTTTTTATATTCCTATCTTTGTTTCTTTTGATTACTACTATAATCAAGTGATTTCCCTTAAGATAGTTTAACCTCGTTTGTTTTTTGTTTTTTTTTTTCAATTCTAAATGTAGGAATATTTGAATTGAATATACATTAATATTATTAGGATGCTCACTATAAATTTGGACATTGAATAACTAAAATCATTCTTTTTTTTTGCATCTATACAAATAATATTTTTTATTTACATATAATTAAGTTTGATAAAATTCAAAAGAAATGCGAAAAAAGAACCTTAATTTACTTATTTTAGAAAACTATTACTAGTTGTTTGGTGAAACACAGTTAAAAGCTAGAAGTTGAGTTAGTCAACTAAAACACCTTCGAATGGGGTAGGATGTGATTGATGCCCGAGTTGAAGTTGTCCGTCAAGAAAATTCTGAATTAGTTATATTGTGTATATATTTAACATTGAAAGGTGGTTATCCACACGGATGATTCGAAATCAAATCTCCCTCAATGTCTTCTGAGTCAAGTATGTCGCATTGATTGGTGCGGTTACATCCCCTGTAAACCATACAGACTATTATACATTAGGGAGTTTACCCAGTGCGCACAAAATGCTCACACGAAGAACATAGAAGGTGGCAAAGGTTATAGCGACTGCGAGTTGTACTGAATTTAAGAAAAATAAAAACCATTAAATAAATAATTAACTTGAATGAGTTAAAACAATTGGCTAATTATAATATGTTTGACTTTATCATAACAAAATTATGAACCATAGCACATTGGACAAAGTCATCAACCTCTAAAAATTTTAAATTTTGATACAAAGTTATTGGGACATTCCAAGGGAACAACACAACTCTGTCTATGTACATGGGGGGGGGGGGGGACATAAATCATATTTTTTTGGTACGTTGCATTTTACTTCTTATAAATAAAGATAATAGGAATTTCATGGACCCCATATGCCTTTTGAGAGATTTCACAAATTTGTTCCCTCTTTAATTTTATTTCTCATCTCTTTAAGTGGAAAATTATTAATGAGTGAGCTGTTCATGGGATCTAAAGTTTGTGGTCCAGCAATGATACATATCTTTATTTATATCTTTATTGATCAAGAGAAAGTGATTTAGAATTATGTAGTATAATGATACATAAACTTGATGTAGCATATAATCGAAAATACTAATTAGAAGATTTGTTGTTTACTTTTTTTTTTTTTTTGGATAAATTATAAAAATTACGTTAGTTTAGGAGTTAATTATTTAGATACATACTATTTTGCAATATTACAAATCTTATCAGATTTTGATGCGTTCAGAAACATATTTTTTGGAACACATGAAGTCAAAATTAGGTGTAATAATTTGTTCTAAATACATTTTATCCAAGTAGATTCATAACACATCTCGCTCGTTTCTCTCATTTGACTCACCTGTCTCACCTCCCTCTCCTCTCGTTCACCACTCTCCTGTGTATATGTAAGATAATATACATGACTGTCTCTCTTGCCTCTGTTCATACTCGCTCGTTTGTCTTCCTATTTTAATGTATCTGGTTACCAAAATACATATATCTAGGCATATCTTTATCAATATATGATAGGATAGATACTCTTAATCAATGTTAAGAATTTGAAGTATAGATAGAATTAATATATATGATATACGGACGTACGTGTAATAAGGTATTTTATTTTCAATACCCATAATAATGTATAAATACATTACAAAAAAATAGGGTTTATGAGGAGGACAAACAAATGAGTTAACTGCAACCCCTAATGGTTGGATTTGATCCCTATTTCAAACATCTTTGTCTCACACATTAGGAAGCGCTCAAGCGTTACGAAGCTAAGTAAAATACATTTTTGTTTAAATTTTCTTTATCAGTGCGACCGACATATTATGAGAGCATTTTGTTATATATATTTTGTTCTTCATTTTGTATTCCTAAGATGTTTAGAATAAAATTTTGAAGAATATGGTATTTTCACAATTAGAAAATTAAAATTAGTAGAGAAACTAAAATCATAATCATATTAGAAAAATATACAAAATATTTTTCTTAAAGAAGAATTGTTGTCAATTTCTGTTTAAAGAATCTTACTGATTTCAACAAACTTTCAAAAATACGAAGTTACCAAAGTTTAATGAACCAGTGAAGAACAGAAGAACAAAAATTAATTTACAAATCTAAAATTTGTATCACATACCAGAATCTGGAAAAACAGAGAGAAGATCAAGCCCACTGAATGCACAGTGTCCCTTAAGAAAATTATTCCCTTCTAGTATCCGAAGTTTGATTTGGAATATGTCTTTCCAGGATAGAATGATCTCAATCACCAGTGTATTGATATCCTTAAGGAAATTATTCCCTTCTAGTATTCGAGGTTTGATTTGGAATATGTCCTGCCTGAATAGAATGATCTCAATCATCAGTGTATTGATACCCAAAACGCTGGTGTCAGCGAGCCACTCAACGGCAGTAAAATACACTTAGAATACTAGATTTAGTAGTAGAAGAAGAATTCACAAATTTTCTCTTTTTTAAATGAGAGGAAATCCCTCAATTTATAGAAAATAAATGGTAGTACGAAAGGTTCTTATTGTGCCTTATCGAAAAGATCACAAATCTTTGAAAAAGTCATAATCTTTTAAAAATGTCTTCACAATTCATAAAAGTCATAACTTTTCGTAAAAATCGCAACTAATCATAAAAGTAGCAACTCATTAGAAAAATCGCAACTCTTCATTTTCCATTCACACCTTTTAAAACCCAAACATATTTCACTTGCAAGGAATATATAATTTTTCTCTTATCATAAAAATTATCGTGTCTAGATTGTAAGAAACATGTGTTATATATATATATATATATATATATATATATATATATATATATATATATATATATATATATATATATATAATTGTGATATTCAATCTATCTAATTATTATCAAATATGTATTTTTTAAAAATCAAATTCGACCCGACATGGCAATATTGAGTTATGCTGAGTGCTGACCCATCAAAATCTGCTCAAATCAGAAGAAATTATTGAACTTTTTAATTTTTTCACCCACTAAACTTTATAATTTAGTAAGTAATAATATTATAATCATATAATGGTAGGCATGATATTTGGAAGATCTATATTTTTTTAGTATTTAATTTTTTTCCGAATATTAAAATGAGTTTTAAAAGCTTACTTTTAGTCCACTATAAAGTTTGAATTAGCCCACAAGCCAAACTCGAATGACTTTATATGTATATTATATGTTTGATTTTCTTAATGGTAGACCAAGTCTTGTTCAACTTTTAAATATGTTTTCTTGAAAATAATTTAGTTGTTTTCTTAAATAATTTAATTGTCCATTTTTTTAAATAAAAGAGGACATAGATATTCTAAAAAAATTATATATAATAGCAAACTAATAACCTAAAATAAATGAAGTAGCTAGGGTTTGATTTAATTGTGCTCCATAGCAAACATTTTCAAAAAATTGTCAGGCGCCTCTCTCCCAAATATCTCACTCGCCACTCTCCTCCAATCTCTCGCTCGCTTCCTCACTTTTTATACAAACACAAGTGTATAAAAATTGTTTCTAATTGTATAAAGCAGAGAAAATTGTATAAATACTTATATTTTTGTTCCCCTCTCTCCCCTCTTCCTGATCTCGCTCGCCACTCTCCCAAATCTCACTCACCACCCTCGCCTTTCTCACCTATACAAACAGAAGCGAAATGTATAAATTGCGTTTTTATTTATATAAAGCGTGAGAAAATTGTATATACACATGCAAGTACATATATTTTCGTCCTATATACTTATAATTATACAATGAAAATACTCCACTGCCCAGTTTCTTTTGCCTTTATCTCTTTCTCGTTTTATACAATTTTCAAATTGTATCTAATTTCTCTCTTTCTCGTTTTATACAATTCGATTCAATTGTATATTCCTTGTCAAGACTCTTTTGTCTTTCTCTTTTTCTCATTTTATACAAATTCAAATTGTATATAATCGTTCCATACACTTATAATAATACAATTCATTTTATACACTTATAAAGTTCTCTCCCCAAATGTCTTTCTCTTTCTTGTTTTATATACTTCGTTTTATGCAATTTGTTTCTAACTGTATATGTATAGCGAATTATACAGTTTCTATATTTGCTATGGAGCATAATTATGCAAACTTTGCTATAGCATACAAGTATGAATTTTTTATTTGTTATATATGAAAGTTGCCCTATTCTAAATTCACACAAATTAGACACGTAAATACTACTTCACCAAAAGTCACATATTCTTTATTTGATTTAATAATCAATATTTATTTTGTACTAATTGATGAAAACAAAAGGTCCAAATGCAAAAATCCCCACCATGGACATTATTAATCAGATCAAAGTGAATATTAGCCTCAAATAAAATAATATAAGAATTTTGGCCTACTAGATTTTTGTCATAATCAATCATGTTATTTACTTATACTAGACTTTATAGGTGGTGGCTTTAGATTATTGGCTTTGAATTAAATAATTAAGTGGAAAGTTTACAAGTGGTTATTTTTTATAATAATAATAATCACGTATAATAGAAAGAGAGACCGACCAACTATTTTATGATCTCTATATTTTATTATATCGAGACTAAGAAATTATTTTTGCATATATTGAGTTGTTTCTCAATCATTAAACAATTTCAGAACACTTTAACAATTTGTTTTATATCCTCAAAATTGAGGACCCAAAATATTTACATAGTGAATTTTAAAATTTTGATTTTGCTTAAGCAATATTAAATATAGTTTTAAAAAATTGCAAATCTTATATAGAAAAGGAAAGAAAGAAAATAACCTACTTTTAGCATAAATATTGTAGGACTTTCAATTAAATTATTCAAATTTTTATATTAATAAATAACATTTTTACAATAATATTTAAGATAATGCACTGCTAATACATGGCTTAAAAATTTTGATTGAATTTTTTCTTCTTCGTTAAAATAGACAAACTTGTTATTTATTATTTTTTCTTAATTTATTACTTAATTATATGTGTAGAGTTAATATTGGTAGATTTTTATTTGTGCGTGTATGAAAAAAAATGTAATTCTTTCTAGAAGATAAAAAGATTATTTTTTTATTACTTCCGAATTTTTCTAGGAAAATAATACTTACAAATTATTTGCCGCAAAAAATATCTTACGTAATAATTTTGCGGAAAATGGCGCCAAAATTATCCCACAATATAATAATAATTTGATCGTGATATGATGATATAAACATGGTAATTACTACAAATACTACAAAGGAAGAAAGTTCGATTACCTACTAGCTTTCATCCTAATTCGCGACCTCAATTTCCTAAATGGTCATCTAATTTTAGAAAATTGCCTTGAAATATTATTTATATTTTATTTAGGATCAAAATATCGTGATATAATACATGTATAACATAAATACTACAAAGGACATAATGTTCCTCGGCTCCCAAGCCACCAAGCATAAACCATCAAAAAATGAATAAAGTTCGATTACCTACTAGCTTTCATCCTAATTCGCGACCTCAATTCCCTAAATGGTCACCCAAATGGTCACCCAATTTAAGGAAGTTGCCTATATCATTTATGTTTCATTTCGGACCAAAATATCACCCAACCATCACTATTTCCTCCAAATATATTTAACACTTTAATATCATCATTCTCTCCTAGTTGACATGCCATGCCATGAAAGACTAATTTAATTCATTAAACCCATTCAACTAAAATAATGATCATATTATTTTAAATTTATTTTTA
Source organism: Solanum chilense (assembly GCA_032847665.1). Lineage (NCBI taxonomy): Eukaryota > Viridiplantae > Streptophyta > Magnoliopsida > Solanales > Solanaceae > Solanum > Solanum chilense. The sequence goes on from CM064963.1 coordinate 88,939,168, forward strand.
ATCTATTAAGAATAAATTT
>CM064963.1:89539286-89700286 GCA_032847665.1 Solanum chilense
CAGAGTGCAATAGACTTGAGCAAGAACTCCATGTACCATGCAAGAACAAAACACATTGACGTCAGATATCATTGGATTCGTGAGAAAGTGGAGAATGAATCATTTCACGTCAAAAAGATTCACACAAGTGAAAATCCTGCAGATATGCTGACCAAAATGATACCGAAAGACAAGTTCGAGTTATGCAAAGAACTTGTGGGTATGAGCTCTCTCTAAAGAAGTTGAAGATACCTTCTTCCAGTAAATGGGACTGGAGGGGGAGATTTGTTGAATCCATCCCATTGTTTTTTGTCAACTTTAGCTATTCAATTGGTACAAGCAATTGTTAAAAAAGAATAGTAATGGAGTTGAAAAGAAAAGATTTGGTAGTTGGCAAATTGGTAAGATTTGCAACCATTCTTGACTTTGAAAGATTTGGTAGTTGGCAAATTGGTAAGATTTGCAACCATTCTTGACTTTGCTATGTTTACATATGTCATTAGTGACATAGGCATGGTTTTATCCTTCTATAAATAGAGCATTCTTGCTTATTTGTAGAACACACCAAGTTAGAGTGAAAAACCATTTTGAGAGCAAAGTGAGATATTCCATAGACTATACAAAAATAGTCTGTGAAGAAAATAGAGTGTGAGCGATATTTAGTAAGACGGAAACCAAAAGAGTGTTGTTCCTTTTGAGTGTGTAGTAGTCACTTTGAGTGTTGTATTCGTGACTACACAGTGTAAAATTCCTTACTATAGTAATATCAGTTGCTCCTCTTGTTCCGTGGTTTTTTCCCTTATTCAGAAGGGTTTCCACGTAAAATTCTTGGTGTCGTTATTTTCCATTTTATTTCATTACTTTTACCATATATACTTTTGTGTTTGTCCGCGTTTTCCCAACACTATACTCTTCTAATTTCAAAATAATAATCCAATAATATCATTGTTTTTAGAGATATTATTTTATTTATTAGCTTTTCAATTTAAAAAGGACATCACAAACTGTGGATGTAAAAGGAATATTTTTTCAATTTGAACAAGTCTAAATTTTGAGACCATATAATAAAAATGTTTTCAAGTGTGTAACTGTATATTTTGAAAAATGTTTGACTTCTAGACTTCCATTAAAGACCAAAAAAAAGAACACATTTTACTATTTAAATTTATAAATTAGTTACTCCCTTTGTCTTATTTATTTGTTCATATTTTCTCTTTTAGTTGTCCCTATTTACTTGTTCATTCTGACAAATAAAGAAATGACAAAAAAATGTTTTCCTATTATACCCTCACTTAAACTTCTTGAAAATTTCCAAATTTTAATCCATGATTTTTGAAATCATAATTGATAAGGGTAATATTATAATTTCACTATGCTAATTATTGCTATCTTAATATGTGTGCCATTTCTAAAGTGGACAACTAAATAGGAACAGATGGAGTATTTCTCTGTCTCGATTTAAGTGACTCATTTTTTAGTTAATCTATATATATATATATATATATATATATATATATATATATATATATATATATAAAATTTTTGATATACTTTTATATTAAGTAACTATAAATTGTAAAATATTTAGTTTATACTTACTGAAATTATTTATAGATATACAAGCATCATTTACTTATTTTAGATTATAAATTTAAAATATATATATTTTTTAATTTTGTATCAAATCAAATTAGTTAAATAAAATGGAATGAAGGGAGTATAATAATAGCATTGTTTTTGGTTCCTCCATGCAAATAAGGGGGAAGAAAAATAGGGATAAAGGAATTGATATTCCTGAAAATATGTTTGCAAGAACCAAATTATTCAATGGGTGAGATTCAAGGAAAGTTGTTTGGTCACATGAGGCATTCATTAAATTGTAGCTCCAGATCCAAAACTTATAATTCTGCATTCCTTCTTAATGTAGACACCTACCACCCCTAGTACATTTTAATGCCCTCTACCTTCTTCTTTTTTTTCTATTCGAGGTACGATATATATATTGCTAATTTAGAAGGAATAAAATTAAAATATCTGATTAAAGAGAGAGTAACTTTGAAGTGTTACTCTATATTATTTGGTGGTTAATGTCATATTCATTTTCGTTGACTCACCTTAAAATTTTTATATTGGTCACATTTTACAAGTGATGAATCACTTTCCTCTTGACCTTTATAAAATTAATGTATTTCATATAAATTATATGCTGACAATAAAAATAAAAATATAAGAAGTAGTTAGAGTAAAAATTACTAACAAATTCAAACACATTGAACTTAGGTCTTGAATGTATGAGGTGATGTGTTATGAGTAAGGTATATCTTTGACTTATTAGGTTGTACAAATAGGTAGTGCAATAATGTCTATTGAATTATCCGGATAGGGATAATTATTAATAATTTATAAGGTATTTTGGATATTCAAATATTTAAAAAAAAATAAAAATAAATCTGTAATATATGTATATCATTAAAATAGACTTATTTAAAAACAAATTGACTTTCTATAGATATTATATTTTCCCTTGCATTGTTTTTAACAATTGATATCTTGTCAAATGTCAACTAGATATTGCTATCATTTATGTCAATCACATTTTCTCTTGCATTGTTCTCAAAACTTAACAATTTGCCAATTCTTCATCGATTGCCTAACTAGATACTTGCTATAATATGTTATACTCTCATATGTCTTAAACATCCATAGTTAATATATTATTTCTTTTGTTGTAGCTTTCGAATAAGAATTTTTAGGTCGAGTATTGAGGTTTCAGGATCATTTTTTATATAATAATACCATAATAAAATTAAATTTTAGCCACAATAAACATACACATTAATAGAGAGAACTAAATTTTTTATCAAGATTAGTAAAGTGACATTAGATCTAATGTTCCTAAAGACTTTAGAAAAATATATAAAATTAACGCTAAAAATATATTTTTTGCAACAAATAAACTATTACTTTTACTTAATTACCTATACAAACGATTTTTATGTAGTGTAACTACGACCTGAACCTAACTTTTAAACACAAAATAAGCGTTAAATCTCAAAATCAAGTATCAAATTGTCATAGTATTCAATAATTTGGCAGTTGAGAGATTAGTTTTTGGTTCATGTAATCATTAATAACCAACTACTTTTAATAGGATTTGCGATACATATACAATTAAAACGAATTATATAAAAAGAAGTGTATAAAACGAGAAAGAGAAAGAGACTTGGGCAGAGAATCGTATAAAATGAAGTATGTAAAACAAATTGTCTAATTATAAGTGTATAGTACGATTATATACAATTTGAATTTGTATAAAATGAGAAAGGGAGAAAGGCAAAAGAAATTTGGGCAGCGAATATAGAATTGAATCGAAATGTATAAAACGAGAAAGAAAGAAATTATATACAATTTGAATTTGTATAAAACGAGAAAGAGAGAAAGATAAAAAAAAGACTTGGGCAGGGAAGTACTTTTATTGTATAATTATAAGTGTATACGACGGAGATATATGTTTTGCATGTGTATATACAATTTTATCTCGCTTTATACAATTAGAAACACAATTTATACAATTCTATTATATAAAGCGGGAGAGGCGAGCGAAGGAAGCGAAAATATGAGAGAGAGAAGGATTGACAAACAGTTTGCTATGAAACACAAATAAATCAAACAATAGTTACTATATTTATTTTATATTATTAGTTTGTCATTCTATACAATTATCCCTTCTAAATATGAAATGGATAATGCTAAATTGTTAAAATTTGGCCAGAAATTTTAAAAAATTACGATATGTTTTTTATTTTAAATAATAAAAAGAAATCCATTTTTTAAATTAAAAAGTATTAAAGTAATAAGGAAAAAAATATTTTAAAAGATAAAGTAACATAAATAAAATATTATTTTGGTCGAATTTTTATTTAAAGAATAATAAAAGTCTACATCGATAATTAATGAGATGGATAGATTCCTTATAAGGATTCGACAATTTTCTTCCCTTTGAATTAACTTCTAAGGTATGAGTTAAGCATAATTAAAAAAGTTTTTTTTATATAAAAAATATACGATAAAAAAATATAATTATCAGGATGATATTAGAATGAAGAAATATAGTGATGTCTGGCAGAACGCGGATTAGAAATACTATTTAGCAACATGATTATTCCTGTGACTAAAATTTTGAAGTCATCGTAAATATAAATATAAATATAAATATAAATATAAATATTAAGCATAATAATACCATTCTTGTTTTACGTAAGAAAATTCACGTGAAAACATTTGGCTGTTTATTGGGACAGACCCACGTTGATTTTGTGTGTTGCCGTTACAATTAAATGTCCTCTTCTTTAAAATCTCACTCTTTTAATACGACAACTTACAAACTATTCATCCTATTATTATTATTATTATTATTATATGATCAATATTCCTCTTTCACCCTATGAATTCTACTCAACTTGTTAAAATAGTAGTAACAAATTCTTCACGTCGATCTTTTAAAAAAGTGAATGGTCTTTTTTATTTGTTTTAAGCAATTTTTTCTTTTAAATGAAATTCGGTTTAACATTTATTTTTTTAATAAGATTATTAAAAAGATGTACTCAATATTATAATACTAAGGTTATTTGAATCCATCATTTTTTTATACAAAATAGAAATTTAAAATAATTCGATAAATTTGTGTAACAAATAGGTTTGTATCCATAATTTTAAAAAATATGATAGATTAAAGTCAAAAGTCTTAAATTTTGAACTCATAAATTAAATTTTTAAATTTGTATCTCTATCATCTAAGAAAGATTCATCGCAATTATTATACCTCAATATTAGATTTTTATATTAAATTATCCATACTTCAAATATTCAGTCTTAAACGTGCGAGACAAGGAAAGAAGGAGGACTTAGGGTGTGTAGAGTCACACGACGATTGTTTATGAAAGTCTATTTTAACTTTTTTTTTTTATTTAATTAGGCCATTTATTTCCATAAAGGGTTTAAATAAAGTGACAAAATTAGAGTGTATAAACTCACACTGTATCTATTACTGGTCCCTTTTCCTATTGTCTGGATTTTCAATCATTTCATATCACAAAATTTGCGGCAGTTTTGAAGGGGGAAAACTTGTTTACAACATTTAACCTAAATTTCACTTAATTTTTCTTGTTTAAGAATCCCCTTACTATTTTACTAATAAGGTAATATATTATGTTAAATTATAAATTACTGATTAAAATTGAGTTGGATCATTGAATGAAATTTTGCAGCCCAATATAAATAATGACCTTCAATTATGATTAATTATTACTAATATATTTATCCAAAAATATAAAAATAATTAAAAGTACCTAATATCTTTAGGAGGAGAATTTTTTGTTCAATTTGAACTGCTTTTTGGGAGAAAAAACAGGATTTTTTTCCCACGAGGCCTATCAGTAGCTTTTATAAAAGTGCAAAGAAATACTACAAATTAATAGTACTAAGTACTAACATAATGATGATGAGAGAAGAAGTTGACAGCTGCTACCAAATATTGTGGTAAAGTGTTAGAGTAGTTTTTTACTTTTAACGTAAGATATTGAGTTTGAGATCAGATAGTTAATAAAAAAATATTTTATCGTTTATTGTTTAATAAAGATTTTTCTAGCAAAATTTTCCATTTAATTAATTTTCAATATAAATATCCAATATTAAATGGTTAACTTGTAAAAAAAAAAGTTGAATTTACGGCACTCCTGAGTTTTCACTAGCAGGTTAAAATTTGTTTTTTTGCTCCTTGATGGAAAAGTGGCATATAACGAAAAAAAAAAAGCCCTTTTTTAATTTTGAAAAGAAAAATAATCAGTTTTTTCTCGAAAAGAAAAATAATCAGTTCTTTTGTTTTAAAAAATATACATTAAAAATATCATAATATCAAAATTACGATACGAGTCATTTTAAGAAAAAATTCTACTAGATGAAAGTTGAAACTAATTTTTTGACCAGTTCCACTTTCATCTAGTTGATTGAGCTGCAAATCAAACCATGAGAGTCATGACCTAGCTATATAAAAAAGATATATTTATGTTAAACCATCATTAAAGCGTGTTATGAAATAGTATAAAGGTTTCTTTATAATTTATTGATGGGAAATATTTTATTTATAAATTCTTCTATCTTTTTGTATTTTTTTTAAATGTATTTTTATGTTTTCTGTATATTAAAAACAACTAGCAATATCTCTCTTTATAAAAGTAAGAAGCAAATGTTGAAATCTCCTGTAATTGACTTTCAAGGATCCAAATCTTAAATTAATAAAATAGATAAATTTCAGAAAAAAGGAAAAATATTGTATAAAATGTATATGATTTTTTTTTTTTGTCAAAGATAGGAAATTCGTCATTCAAATTTCAACTTTCTTCTAATTTGGATTAAGTAATTCTCTAGACGACGATATACTTTAAAATCATTCATACGAAAATATAACTAGTATATAAGTATATTCCAAAAGTGTATATAATTCCAGAGAAGTATCAAATTCAATGAGAAATTACAGAATTTATATAATTAAATTGTATACATACAAAATTTTAAATCCTCTACAACTTTTGAGTGTATTTATTTTTTAACTTATAATCTCTTAATAAAAATCTTGACTTAGTTACTGATAATATTCGATAAAGAGAATTGGATTAGTTTCCATTGTTTGAGTTTAAAGAGTCTTCACTATATAAAACATTATATGTACATTAATAAATAAAATTAATAATATTTTTTTAGTATTGATTTGTCATGTCTTTAAGTCAAAGGGAACAGTAGAGCAGGTTTGTTCTTTACATAAACCTTTTTTGGCAGAAATTTGACTAAAATGATAGATGTGGTTGGAAGTTGCTTTATTAAAAACTTAGATATGGAATTTGACGTTTTGAAAATGAGACTTATGTCTTTATGGATTCAGAATATACGCATTACGAGTCTTTAAATTATATGTACTTTATAGTGAAAATGCATGTGCTTCCAACTTCATGTCCCATCACCAAATTCTTTTGTTTTAATTTCAAAAAAATCATAAAATACCACCTTGTAATAGTCGGAATAAATCATTTACATATTTAACTAATCGAACGACTTATTATTAGAAATGATTTTTTGTAAAGGAAAAATTATATAATTAGATGGACTATCATGCATATTATTATTATTATTATCTATAATTTCAAAATATTATATATTTTTACTTTTTATGTTTCTTAAATTTAGAAGTACGTGTTTTTATTATCAGTAACACAAAAATAAAAAGAGAGGTGAGTGAGATTGTGGAGGAAGGTGAACTAAATTCACATGTCTCAAAATATTATATATTTTTACTTTTTATGTTTCTTAAATTTAGAAGTACGTGTTTTTATTTTCAATAACACAAAAATAAAGAGAGGTGAGTGAGATTGTGGAGGAAGGCGAACAAAATTCATATGATCATAAATACATGTGAATTGCACAAGATACATATGTGTATGTATCTCGAGTGATTCACATGTATATGGATATCGAATACATGGGAAACTGACGAGCAAGATGGGAAAGAAGTGAAGGAGGTAAGCGTGATTCTCTATGTATCCGAGATTAATCCAAACCTACTTGGATATAATGTGTCTAGAAAAAGTATACTTAATTTTGACTCAGGTATCTGAAATACATTTATCTAGAGGAACAAAAATCTAGTATGATACGTCATATTACAACCTAGAGTGAATCTAAGTAACTACCGAAGATCTTATTACCGTTCTTGATGCGGATATGATAAATAATGCTTGTGATGAGTCAAGCTGGGTTGTGGACACTGGTGTCGCATCTCATGTGACATCAATAAAGGATTATTTTCTTATCTTATACTCCTGGTGATTTTAGAACTGTGAGTATGGGTAATGAGACTATTTCTAGGGTGGTTGGTATTGGTACAATTTGTTTGGAAACTAGTGTTGGAACTAAACTACTTTTGAACAATGTGAAACATGCTCCTGATGTTCGTCTGCACCTAATTTCAGTTGATGTTTTGGATGATGAAGGATATGTTAGTAACAACGGTAATGAAAAATGAAAGCTCATTAAGAGTTCCTTGGTTGTGGATCGTGGTAACAAACATCGTGATCTATACTGGAATACGACATTTGCTTGCATTGATATGGTGAATGCGATTGAGAGTTATAACTTTTCAACATTATGGCTCAAGAGACTTAGTCACATCAGCGAGAAAGGACTTAATATTCTATCAAGAAGAAATTTTTCGTCAAATTTCAAAATTTCAAAAGTGCTAAATTAAAAAAATGTGAGTACTACTTGGCTGGTAAACAAAATAAAGTTTCCTTTAAGTCCTACCCCCCTTCAAGAAAGATAGAGTTGCTTGAGTTAGTGCACTCTGATTTATATAGTCCAATTAAGACAAAGACTTTGGGTGACGCACTTTACTTTGTCACTTTCATTAATGATTGCTCGAGAAAACTTTGGGTCTATATCTTGAATTCTAAAGACCAAGTGTTAGGCATCTTCAAACAGTTTCAAGCTTCAGTTGAAAAAGAAATTGGAAAGAAACTGAAATGTATTCGTACTGATAGTGGTGGTGAATATTGTGGACCATTTGACGAATACTGCAAGCATCAAGGTATTAGACACCAGAAGACTCCTCCCAAGACTCCTCAGCTTAATGGTTTGGCTGAGAGGATGAATAGGACCTTGATGGAAAGATTTAGATGTTTGCTTTCTGAAGCAAAGTTGCCGAACTCATTTGGGGTGAGGCTTTATTGAGCGTTGCATGGTATTAATATATCTCCTTCTGTTACTTTGCAAAGTGATGTACCAAATAGTGTTTGATATGGAAATGATGTTTCCTATGACCATTTGAGAGTATTTGGTAACAAAGCTTTTGTACATGTGCCAAAAGATGAGAGGTCAAAGTGAGATGCCTTGGGCAATGCATCTTTATTAGATATGGCCTAGATGAATTTGGTTACAGGCTATATGATCCAATTGTAAAAAAACTTGTGAGAAGCTGTGATATTATTTTCATGGAAAATCAAACAATTTAAGATATTGACAAAGCAGAGAAGGTAGAATCTTCAAGTTTTGATGGTATAGTTCACCATGATGAAGTTCTTCACACAAGTGTACATGATGTAGTTGGGATGGTAACGCCCATAATCATGCATTGAATCAACATGCTAATGATGATAATAACAATGATACTGTCATTGATGATCATGTTGCTCATGAAGTTATGGACGAATCAAATATTTCACTTCAGAGGTCCAAAAGACAGTGGTTTTCTTCCTCCCACTATTCATCCAATGAGTATATGCTACTCAATGACAGGAGAGAACCTGAATGTTATGAGGAGGCCATGGATGAGCAGAAGGATCAACGGATTGAAGTCATGCAAGATGAGATGAAGTCTCTACATGTGAACCACACTTATGAGTTGGTAAAATTGTCTTAGGGCATGAGAGCTTTGAAGAACAAGTGGGTGTTCAAAGTTAAAATTGAAGAACACAACTTGAAGCCCAGGTACAAAGCTAGATTGGTTGTTAAGGTATTTGGTCAAAGAAAGGGTATTGACTTTGACAAAATATGTTCTCCTGTTGTAAAAATGTCCTCGATTCGCACAGTTCTAGATTTGGCTGCTAGTCTTAATATAGAGATTGAGCATATGGATATGAAAATGACTTTCATTCACGGTGACCTAGATGAAGAGATTTATATGGAAAAACCTGAGGGCTTCAAATTAGAAGGTAAAGAAAATTTTGTGTGCAAACTCAGAAAGAATCTATATGGCTTAAAGCAAGCTCCTAGATAGTGGTACAAGAAGTTTGAATCTGTTATGGGGGAGCAAGGCAATAAGAAGACTTCTTCAGATTATTGCGTATTTGTACAAAAAAAATTTGACAATGATTTTATCATCCTCTTGCTTTATTGGATGATATGTTGATTGTGGGCAAAAATACTTTCCAGATTAACGAGTTGAAGGAAGAGTTGTGTAAGTCTTTTTTCTATGAAAGACTTGGGTTATGTCAAGCAAATTTTGGGCATGAGAATAACTCGTCTAAGAGATAAAAGAAAGATTTATTTGTCCCAGAAGAAGTACATTGAATGTGTACTGGAGCACTTCAATATGAAGAATGTTAAGCCTGTTAGTGCACCTCTTGCTGGTCATATGAAGTTGAGCAAGAGGATGTGTCCTACAACTAGGGAGGAAAAAGAGAACATGGCCAATGTTCTATATTCCTCCGTCGTTGGAAGTGTAATGTATGCAATGGTATGCACTTGACCTGATATTGCTTACGCAATTTGTGTTGTAAGTAGATTTCTCGACAATCCGGAAAAGGAGAATTGGAAAGTTGTGAATTGGATACTAAGGTATCTTTGAGGAAGCTAAGATTAATGCTTGTGTTTTGGAGCATCAGATCCAATCTTGAAAGCCTATACAGATGCTAATATGGCAGGTGACCTTGATAACGGATAATCCACCACTAGATATTTGTTTACTTTTTCAGGGGGATCTCTATCATGGCAGTCGAAGTTGTAGAAGTGTGTTGCACTATCTACAACTGAAGCTGAGTATATTGCGGCTATTAAAGCCGGCAAGGAGATGATATGACTAAAGCGCTTTCTTCAAGAGCTTGGTTTGAATTAAATGGAGTATATTGTCTATTGTGACATCCAAAGTGCAATAGACTTGAGCAAGAACTCCATGTACCATGCAAGAACAGAACACATCGACGTCAAATATTATTGGATTCATGAGGAAGTGGAGAGTGAATCATTTCACGTCAAAAAGATCCACACAAGTGAAAATCCTGTAGATATGCTGACCAAGACGATACTGAAAGACAAGTTCGAATTATACAAAGAACTTGTAGGTATGAGCTCTCTATAAAGTAGATGAAAGTACCTCCTTCTAGTGAATGGGACTGGAGGGAGAGATTTGTTGAATCCATCCCATTTTTGATCAACTTTTGCTATTCAATTGCTACAAGCAATTGTCAAAAATAAATAGTAACTAGAGTTGAAAATAAATGACTTGGTGATTGGCAAATTGATAAGATTTGCAACCTTTTTTTGACTTTTCTATATTTACCTATGTCATTAGTGACATAGACCTAGTTATATCCTTCTATATATAGAGCATTCTTGCTCATTTGTAAAACACATCAAGTTAGAGAGAAAAACCGTTTTGAGAGAATAGTGAGGTATTCCATAGTAAGGAAGCAAAGTTTAAAAGGGGCAGAAGCTTGGTGAAGAGGAGTTATAGTGGAATGAATTCACCATCGTATGATTGATCGGTGATTACTAGCGATTCTAGCTTTATGCAGGGGAATTGCAGTCTATCCATAATGTGATGATGTTTTCTTTCAGCATACCCAACTAGTTTGGGAGTATGTGGAGGAAATATAAGATGTTGGATCCCCAAGTTCAAGAAAGCGAATTTAAGGTCAATGTATTCACCTTCCCCATAGTATACAACATTTTAATTCTCAATTGATATTGGTTTTGAACCATAAGAATATAATTAATGAAAATTTTGTTAAGGTTAGATTTGTATTTTAGAATAAACAATCAAATATATTTCGTGAAATAATCAACAAAAATAACATTGAATTTTAAATTATCAAAAAGACATATAGACGAAAGAGTTGAGGATAGTTGATTGTGAATGGAAAAATATGTTCAACAAATACGACATTCCTAAAGATATAGACTTTTAAAGTGGCAAGAACTAGGCAAGCACAAGCGGAGCTCGAACCTCTACTCCCTCTTCACAATCGTGAATGCAAAGAAGAAATCCATCTCCCTTGAACACCAATTGAACTAGTGGTGCCCGAATTTTCAAATTTTTCCAAATAAACCATTGGGAGTCCCATAAAAATAAATCAAATATGTAGAGTAACTAAAATTACATTTTGGATCTGTTGGAATTGTGAAATCAAAGATTAAGAGTTGTGTATCAAATATTGAATGTGGTCAACCTTAAGTTCCTTTAGATTTAAAAACTCATCTAATGACATGAATCACTCTTGAATGCCTCGAAATCTGAATCAACTTTCCAAACATGTCAAAAATCACCTTTGGAATCTAAAAAAAATCGTCAAAAATTTAATTTCAAACTCAATTAACTAAGATACTAAACTTCGGTCCAACTTTACAATTTCAAAACCCTCAAAAGTGGAAAGCTCACCTAATACATGTCCAATCATCTCTAAAATCATTTTATTCATTCGCACAAGTCACAAATACCATATAGTAGTTGTGGGGAAAAAATGATACAGTAGAAAAACACAATGAATACACAAAACTAAAGATCGTTACATGGGTTTGGGTGTATATAAAATAATTAAATTAGTAAAAAATCTAAATGGACTTTTAATTTTGTCATTTTATAGATTTTTATCTCTCACTCAGTGTTTAAAATTCACATTTGAACCTTGATTAAATTTGAAAAACGCACTATACGGCCTGTAGGGCTCTCCCAATAAGATTTTCTACATATCCAGACTCGAACTCGAATTGTCAATTTAAAGATGAAGCAGTTTGATCCACTCCACCGCAACCCAGTGTCACTTATATGTGAATTATTAGGGGGCACGTATTTCCTTGTGCTCAATATTTTTTGATTTGTTGTAATTGTTTAATTGAATAAATATTCTATGATGTTAACAAATTTCTTTTTAATCTCGAGCAAAAACTTCCTCTATTTCATTCTACTTTGATTCTTATACTGATTATGGTAAAACTAGCTAGCTAATTAACAATTAGGCATTAGACAATGTAGTTACTACTTCCTTTTTGACAAAGCTAATAATGTGTTTCATTTGAGGACCTACTATTTTGATTAGACATTATTTACTCCTTGAAGATTTTGGCAATGACTTTCACACCCTTAAAGATCTAATGTGGAAGTGATGGACAGTCCTTTACGCATTATGTGTAGTGGATTTAGGTAAACCAGTAATTTCCCTATTGGACAAAGTCACCAATTATACTTTTTCTTTTTGTTCAACTTTTTTATTAAAGATTTGACATGAAAAAACTTTGGTACATGTCTTGTTCAACAGTACCTCTTTTGGCCAAATGTAGACCCCATTTTTGTATCAAAAACTTGAGCTACCAAGAAAAGGTTGAATCAGTCTCATTCTTGAACATATTGTAAGGCTTGTAGTGTCATATATAATTGATTGGAATTTACTTGAGTGTACTAAAGTATGTTAACAAGTGTATATATGATAGTGGACTAAATGAAAGCAGTTTGGTGACTCAAAATACTCAATGTTGGATAAATTAGGAAAATATATTTGTATTTTAACATTAAAAGTTAAACTGTATGCGCTACATCAAAAATCAATTTTTAGTGGTAATAGCTCAATTAACATTAAATATGTATTTTTAACGATAATTAACAATCTTTGAATATGTTTCAAAAGTTTTTAGCGACATTAAATCTAATAATATTTAATAATGTCGATATAGACTTTAGCATTCTCTGTTATTGTATCTATTTATTGCTGCTAAAAATCATTTTTATTGCGGTGATCATATATGAGTGGGCATATAAAGGGGAAAAAATGATGTCATTATTTTTTGTATAATTTATGTAATCCATTACCCTATTATATTTCAAATTAATATCCAGCATGATTTTCTAAAGGGCAAAAATCCTTATATATAATAATTTTTATTATATTATGTTTATAATTTGAGGTTGCGAAGTGAGAAGAGAGTTGCTTTATAACTTTGTAACCATTATAAATGAGAGTAATTTTATATTATAAAATACATTTTTTTTGTGAAATTTTAAACTTTTTACTGGTCCAGAGTTGTTCGAGTCATATAATTGTAATCACCTCTGAATAAATGTGTTTAGATTTCTTTAATGGCACTTTGGACATATTTTTTTAATAAAATATCAAATGTCATACAAAAATGTAGTACTAACATATAGTAATTCACTTTTCTTTATTGACTTATGATCCATCTTTGCCTTTTTTTGCCCATCTTTGTAGATACAAAAAATAAAAGAAAATTGAGCAAAATCCAAAAGAATACACAGTTTGATTTTGTTGATTAATCAAGATTAGTACTTTAAGATGTATAGTAAATAAATTGGCAGAAAAAGAGTGATTGGACTTGTGTTAAGATCGAGTTGTCATTAAAGTTGATCAAGTAATTTGAAAGAAAGAAGACAAAAGCTGGTTTATTATTAAGGTGTGACCTTTTTCAGTTGGAAGTGTATAAATTAAGATTAAGTTGCAGATTTTAAGTGCTTTTTGTATCTAAAAAATCAGTAGAGGGGTACATAGTACATACCACCCATGTCAATCATTCAATTGTAACAATGATTACATGTTTAATAAAGCAATGTGGGGTTTCATGAGAAGACCTGCATTCTTTTCTTTTCTCCATCAGGATTGTGATAGAATTTTAAATTTATTTTTATTTTAATTACGTTGAGTTTTTGATTTTTTGAATATGAAGTCACTACTTTTATTAGAAACTTCTTTACCTCTTAAAGAGTAAAACTTTTCAATGTGAATTTAAATTTTATCCGGTTATAATATGAATATCAACCAACGAATAAGAATTGTTTTTTTTAATAAATAAAACAGCAAAAAAGTGTTTAACAATTCAACACTCCGCCGCACTTGATACTTTTTATTTGATATACACCATGGATTGTTTGGTTGATGGATAAGAAATAAGTTATTCCTATAATATCAATTTGATATGAATTAGATAATATTTGATAGGTTAATAGAAAATAAGTTATTTGTGTATTAAGTCAATATCATATAAGGGATCATTTGGTACGGGGAATGAGGAATAAAGGATTGAAATTTTGAGGTAAAATATAAGATTATTTTATTTTATATTTGATTACTAATATTGATTAATTCTTCTGAAATTATTTACCTCATTATGTATTTTACAATGATGGAATAGATTATTCTGTATATATATCATCGGATAAGTAATTACAGTAGATTACTTTATTTATATATTATCTGGAAAAATATATGAAGGTTCGCCAATTTTTTAAAATAAAAATCTAGCTCGAAAAAAGAAAAAATATACAATTAAATATATCATCGTTACATCTTAAAAGATTACACGGTTAAAATTTGTTATTTGGCTAAATGTTTTTGTTTGGCTAAAACTAATGGGAGTATGAGACTGTAGCAATTAAATTTAACCTGAAAAAATATTTTGTTTCAAAATTTAAGCGTTTGACGAATCAATAAACTTTTTTTTAATAGAGTAGAAGCTTTTCTATGGTTAAAAGAAACTAAAAATCATCTTTTTAAAAAAATCAGAAATAGGCTAATATACCATCTTCCATGTATATATATATATATATATATATATATATATATATATATATATATATATATATATATATATATATATATATATATATATATATATATATATATATATATATATATATATATATATTTGTTATTAAGTTTCATCCTGAAACTTTGTTTTTTTACTTTTATCGAATAATTTTTTTTATCTTATCCACATTTATAAATTAGTATTTATTATTTTATATTATTTTACAAAATTATGATAAAGGTAACAAAAATATTTTTGTAAAATTAGAAAAAGGAGAAAAATAACAATTAAAGATTTTAGTCCTCTCATTAGAAGGTATAATATTGATTGAAAATTTATATGTGCACAATTTTAATTTAATAAAGTTAAATATTAAATTATTTTTTATAATTGATATTTAAAAATAATTTCTCTATGAAATAATCTCAATATTATAAATTTATTAATACTTGTTATTTTTCGTAATTTGATTTTCAATCACATTTTTAAAAAAAAATTAGTCAAACACAATTTGCTCATCAAAAACACTTTTATATAAATTAGCTAAATACAAATTGTTTTTTTCTTAAAAAACATTTTTCAGAAAAGTTATTTAAAAATGTATTTCTAAAAATAAACAATTTTGAGCAGTAATGTTAAATAGTAGGGGTGCGCATGTTATAAACCGAATCACCATATATATCATTTCAAAAAAAATTATGTCGTGGTCTTGGTATCATAGTATTGGTATGGTATTAGGTATACTTTTTCTTTATGGTATTTGATATTTAGAAATAACATACCAAATAATATACCGGAGTATATAGTTACAACTTACATAAATAACATATGGAGTGTGTATATATATATATATATATATATATATATATATATATGCATCACTAAAATACAGACAAATATGCAATATATAGTATTAGCATAAATCTAAATATTTAGAAGTTGAACTTTGACTACTCTATTTAGATTGAAATGTATTTAATTACAATTGATTAACAAAAGATTAGTTTGTACTTTATTTTGCATATGTAATTTCTAAATGTGTAATGTATTACCATGATACAATCGAGACATATTTTTAGTTGTCGAAGTCGTAATTATCTATTATATGAGTATATATTAGTCAAATTTAAGTAAATTATAGTTACCGACTTACCATATCGTGGAACACCAAAATTGAATCATACCGAACTCAATTGTTGTAGTAATAAAATAATAATTTAAAAATTAAACATCAAAATTACGATATCAAGATTTTCAAATACCGTATCGTACTATATTATTCTTAATTCTTAGTCGTTGTTGGGACTCAATGACTAATACTTTTTTTAAAAAGAAAATACAAGGAACGAGCATATTAATTATTTTAGGATAATAATAATAATAACAATGCAAGAAGATATGGAGATGCAAACAAAAATGGTGAAGAGAAATGAGGCAAAAAGTAGTGACAAAGGGAGAGAATATAGGAGATATATGAGAGACGTGAACAAAATATGTAGGGTGGGTGGGGTGTCAATTGGGGGTCCAAAATAATAATCATAAAACATGAAAACGTGACTACGTACGTGAGTCTTCTAATATATATAATATATAAAGTTGGATTTAAATGAAATATATTTATTGATAGTATACAAAACCAAACTGTCCTTTGATGCCCAAATTCACGTTACTAGCCAATTAACACGACAAAATCAAATGGTTTTGGTCTTGTACTCGTCATTTATCTCTATTTTTCGTTCTAGATCGTTTCAGAACGAATGTCTTTTTCTCTTTTTGATAAAAAAAAAGCATCATTTTAAAAATTACATGTGAACATTTTTTGATAGATCGTATTAAGATTTTCATTCGAATGTGATTTGATATGCTTATTTGTCATTACTATATTCTATTTTCGCATGATTACTTCTAAAGTCAATTTCATAAAAAAAGAAATAAGGCCTTCATTTTATTTTATGTAGTAATATAAAAACATTGTTATTTAAAATAATCCTTAAATATTTATGAGGTTGTAAACTATTTAATTAAAAATGAAAGTAAAATAATTTTAATTATAGTAAAATAAAATTATTTTTGAAATGATTTAAATATATACGATTATAAAATGAGACAGAGAGGAAGGAAGACTGAGTAAATATATACTATGTATTTTAACCAAAAAACAATTCATCGGTTAGATTTAAAAGATCAAGAAATAATTTGTTATTTTATATTAATTTTATTGTTTATTAATAAGTATTTTATTTTTAATGTACTTTAAAAAATATTAAATTGACTATATTTAAAAGATAATGTATAAACTTCTCATATTAAGACCGTTTTATATAGTTGTTTGTATTTAATCTTTTACGCGCTTTTTAATAAATCATTAAAAAAAATTACTATAATTTTCTAAATTAATTAAGATTTTTTTTAAAACCTTACCAACTTATTTATATTTTATAAAAAAACCAATAAGGATAAAATGAAAATACGTAATTACATTTATCATGATTTCATAAATTGATAAATAATTTTTATTTAATAATTAACTTTAACAAGTGATATAAATACTTTTCAAAGAGTGTCAAAATCAAAATAAAGAAGATAAAATTAGAGGCCAGGTAGACAATATGAGGAATATTTGTAAGTTCTAGGTCAAATAATGAATTAAAATATAATAGAATTAAGTGCAAATTATATATTCAGAAAAAAATATAAAATTGCAGTGTATCGTTAGTCGAGAGAAACACTGCTCATTCCCAACGATATGCAGCCTAATTATTCCACCATACTCTATACTAGTCTATACTATGAATTAATTTTATAATAAGGTCTGTCAGATTTAAATTACTACAAATTAAATATTAAGTCAATTTACTTTTTTTATTTAAGCTACAGAAACCTGGCACCCAACAAAAAATTGTTAAGTGTAGCTAGTGTGAAGGCAGTATAAAAGTCCTAATGTAAGGATACTTTAATTTGATTATAAATAAAATACTTTACTTTCAAAACTAAAATAAGATTAAAGTTTCAAAATTCGTACTTCTACGAATTCGAAAAAACATGTGAAGTTTGAATTATTAGTTGTCTTTAAGACTTAATTATTTTACTTATGTCTCGGACATATCAAAAATGTGTTTTCCAATATTGTTTACTAACACAACATATATTATATGATAGGATCAAAATAACAAGGTATTATGAATAATTTAGATAACAAGCAAAAATTATAAAGTAAAATTTTATGATATAAAATGTGCGTTTGATGAAGTACCAAAAATGTATTTTTTTTTAATATTGTTCCCTAACACAACAATTATTTTATTTTAATTGCAATTGGAATAAAGTAATTCTAAATTAAGTAAAATAATATGAATATTTCAAATTAAATTTATATTATAATTTTTAATTAACCATACATGCACTTTGCGTACAGTAGTAGATCACGTATACTTTCTTCTAGCCTCTCTTTTTTGTGGCAGGCACACTACCATATTCTTTGGTCAATTAGTTAGGCTACTGTATTTTAGCAGTCAGTATACACAATATTATAATTTATCAGTCCAGTTCACTTTTAATCATAATATTAAACTTTTTAAAAAAAATTAAAATTAAATTATATTAATTGAATATATATAATAAAAATTTTAGGAATTTAAAAACTATACGAGATATACTAAAAATCATAACTTTTGTATATCTATATGATTACAAAATCCATTGCAAAATACTTTGTTAAAGATATTAGTTCAATTTTAATTGTCACATTACGTTTTTAAAAGTCAAATTGACTTATTGTTTGCTATGAAGTTAAATTATATTATTTTAATATTTTAAATAAAATAAATAAATAATTAAAAATTATATGAAAAGTATTATTTCATTACATATTAATATGATAAATATATAAATGATAATAAAAATACTTATTATTTGACTCTAGAAAATGAAATTATGACAATTAAATATGAATAAAAATAGTAATATTTGAATTTTAAAAAAATTACGATAATTAAAAATGAATCGAAAGAAATATTAAATCTTCTAAAAATTGCTATTATTATAATCGAGGGGGTGATAAAAGTCAAAAAAAGATACTAGTATTACAATTCCAAGGGTGGAAATTCTGATCTTAAAGCTCGAAAATCAAGATGTATATTTTATATTTTATTTAAAAAAATTATTTAGTGCAGAATGATCACATGAGGAGGTTTGGGTTGCCATTATTCTTGTTCTTATTATGCACTCTCGTGTCCATGTTTTGTACAACAAAATGAGATCTTTTTGGTCCGTTGAGATTTTTTAATAAAATAATTATAATTTTTTTTTTAATATTTTCTCAAAAACCTGAATTATTATTTTTTTCATTTTGTGATAGTTGGTTCAATATATAAATGAAATAAGGGAAATAAAGAGTTTTAAAAGGAATACTACATTCTGTCCGAATTATTTATCTTTGAAGGATTTTGTGCATTATTAAAAATATTATTTGTCTGAAAAATGATGAATTTGAAGAAAGAAAAAGTATTGTCTTCTTTGTTTTCTAAAATCATACTTCTCTTTCCTAGTTTACCAGACATAATTTAAAATTGAGGATTAAACAAAAAGCATATTATATTTTAAAAATAGATTTTTAATTATTAATTATGTAACATATAGTATATTTTATTATAACTTAAAATATATAACTTTGTTAAAAAAAAACCTGAAGTTTCTATATTTGAGTTTGTAATTAAATTTTAATTGTGACGCAGAAATTAGGAAAGAAAAAGTAGTACTTAATTTAGTTCAGATCAAAAAGGCTAAAAATATTTGAAATACTTAATTTATACATGAATCTACTTGATACAACTACATAAGAATTAAAAAGTAAGTTGTTAAAGCTTTTCAGCTTCAAAACTAAATTAGAAAATTGGTTATAAGCTGTTTTTCAAAATTTAAAAATATAAACTCAAAATGAATTTGATATTTTTGTGTCTAGATACATACTATTTAAATAAAATAAAATAAAAAGTTACCCGTAGAAAAAACAATAAATGTTATGGTAAAAGAATAGTCCCTTAATTGACCGGGGAGGCGGATTCTAAATATCATGGAAGTGTGTCGGAATGGCGATGGCTTAATAGAACGTATAAAAATAATATTGAATTAGTGTATTAATAATATTTATATATTGGCATATTAATATTAGTTATGTTTGTATAATATGTTGAAATTTTTTTTGTGTATGGTTTTGTTTGGTGTGTTAAAAGTGTATTTATAATTATTAATAATAGAAATTAATTGTTTATAGAATTAATTTCTTCCAATATATATAGTAAAAAAGATAGAGGAAATGATTTGAAGCACTATTGTTGTTAATCATATTAATGCATGAACAAAAAAAAAAATTTGTAAGGTTTTATTTGGTGTGTTAAAAGTGTATTTATAATTATTAATAATAAAAAATAATTATTTACAGAATAAATTTCTTCCAATAAATATAGTAAAAAAGATGAGGAAATGATTTGAAGCACTATTGTTGTTAACCATATTAATGCATGAATTAATATTTTTTTTACATTGTTAATACTTTAATATCATATTAACCAAGTGAAATAATTAAACTTACCACTTCATTCTCGTTACTTTCCAACACACACACAGAAGGAAAATATGTGATACTACTTAATTTATGTGCATAAAAAAATCACTTGCCTCAATTCAATTAAAAGTCTATTTAAGACTTGGGCCTTTCCTTTCCTAACAATGTCCAAAGTCACACAATCTTATTCAATTAAGTATCATGACGAGACTCTGAAAATAATAACACTTAAATCAAGCACTTTGAAAAATGAGTCAATTTAACTCAAAACTCAATTTCGTAAATGAAGTTTGAATCTGAAACTATTACTTCAAAAATCATAATAGCCAAGACATTTGAAATTCATTGGTGAAAACCATGTCAAAAAAGGACTTGAAATTAGTTTCACAATCGCCGTTTTATTTTAGAATTCAAGTTCTTGAAAAACCTTGTTATTTGTCAATCATAATCTCAAATTTTTGTGTTAAAATCCATAAATAATCAAAGAAAACTAAAGTTTCAAAGTTACAGATTTAGCATAAAAAATATCTCTAAAATCGTCTCCAAAAATTTTAAACTCTTAAAATTGCATGCGTAAAACCACTCTAATGTCACTTAAGCGAGCCCCAATTAAAACGAGGGCCTCGCTTTTGCAAACCTTGTCCAAACAGTCATTCTCGCTTTTGGGAACCAACCCTCACTAAAGCGAAAGTTGCAAAAGCGAAGGCCCATGCGAACTCGAGGCCTGCCAAATCTAAAACACCATTCAACACAAAAATTTCCGAAAATTCAATCAAGATCACATCTAGGTCTAAAACATCCCTCAAAATTTGATGATTAGAACTCCAAAAGACATTAAAAATCATTTTTTGACAACTTTAACCTTTCAACTTTCAAAATTTCCACAATTCATAACTTCCACTGAAAATTCGAAACCAAATTCAAATTTTATTTATAAATAACTCGAAAATTAATATCGTGAGAATATGATTTAACTAAATGAGATTATCCTACCATTCAATATGGCTTTAGAGAAAATAGAAGTCACGAGTTTATATTTTATTGCCTTTTGTTACTAGAGGAATTCAGATACTCTAATCTATTATTAAGTTACTCTATAAAATGATCACATGATTAAATAGTTAATTTTGCCATTAATTAACTTCCACCTTTGTTGACTTATGATCAACCTTTATTTTGCTGATCCACTGTACCCCATCTAACTAAACTACATATACAATAATAGGGGAAAAAGCAAAAGCACAAATAGTTAGCAACCACATTTTCTTCATTCAACATTAAGAGAAAAAAAGATTGAATTGACTTGTCCTATAGAGATAATTCATCTGAGTTGTATTCGATAATATTGAAAAAGTGGATTGCTTTAAGTACTTCCCTCGATAGAAAATATATTGTTTTTAGTTTAAAATTATATTTAGTATTAATACTGTAAAAAAATAAAGTATAGATTTGAGGTTCTTTATGTATCACTATTATTTATTTGTTTACTATACACAATAAAATATAACTAAATTCAATTTATAGATGATTTATCTTAAAAAGTTAAAATTTGTAATTAGAATCATTTCATCATAATTCACGTTGATTTACTAAGTAATTGAATAAAGGAACCATGTATAAAGGCTTCTATGTTAGTCTTCTCAATAAGATTTGTACAGTAACATAAATGTATATCTTGAGATATCAGACATACTTTCAGTTTTCTTCTGGAAAAAAGGCTCCATGTTATGTGATTTGACCAGTTGGTATAAAAGTAGACTTTTGTTACTAACTCTACTTTTTGCTTTTCACACTTTTAACATAATATTCCTTTCGTTTATTTTTATTTATTAATAGATCATAATTAAAAATAAAATAAAATAAAATAGCATTCCTCAATGGATCAAACAATTTTTTTATTTTTATTTTAGACTCGATACGCCTTATTTATTTTAAATAAATTTCCCTTTTTTTCAAGTTTTTATAATAATTAACGTGTTTCCTTTTGCCTACATAATGAGGTGAACATTTTGATATTATTATAAATACATTGTATAGTAGATATCGATTTGTTTAGCTTGCAACAAAATTGAACAGATAATTTGCAAAATAGGAGTGTTGATATTTTGGTGAAACACAAATCATGATGTGATAAAAACTATATATAGAAAAAAAGACTATCTAATATCGTAAATTAATGTTAGGACCACAAATTAATTAGATCAACATAACAATTTGATATTTTTAGAATTCTAATTTTATGAATCATTAGAAATAATAATTTTTCAGAGGAGAACTATCAAAGTTTTAATGATATAATTTTTACTAATTATAATTAATAGATACAGTTTGATGTAGGCATTGATAAGAGTAAAAAATAAGAAAAGAAATTACCTAGACAAGATACTTTTAATTTTATATTGTACCCCCAAGTTTAAAAAAATGAAAGAAAAAGAAAAAGAAAAAGATAAATTTATATTACTTAGATGAATGTAGACAATTTGAGGAATATTCACAAATTCTAGGTCAAGTAATTAATAAAAAATAGTAAATTCTCTGCAAATTCTACGAATAAAAATTTCAGTTAAAATCCCTGCCAAGTATGTCGTTAGCACACTGCTCCTTCCCAAAGATATAAAGTTTCAATTATTCCTACAACAATGAATTAATTAATAAAAAATAGGTCTTGTGTCTCCCTCATGAATTAAAAAATAAAAATGAGACAAGACTATTGGTCTCTATCAAAATATTTAGTCAAAATATGTTTAATTAAGAGATAAGATTAGTACAGAGATAAACATATGGTTTGTTGGCTATATTGAAATTAATACATCGAGATAATACATTGTCTTTTGAATGCTAGTCATGATTTGTTTTAGGCGTATTACATTTTTCCTAAAAATATAATTATTCGATATTTTATAATTCATGTTCAATTTTAATGAAAATAAAGGAGAATATATTATACCTACTAGATTAAAATTGAGTATATTAAGTACTTGATTTGTGTTTCTATTTTTTTTTTTTGTAATTAAAAGAAATTATTGAAGTTTGTTTTAGATATTTTGGGGTTGTTCTACAGTGAGAATTTCACTTGGTAAAAAAGTAGATTCAGTCTTTTCACCTGTAAATGACAGATATATAGTACCATATAATATTCAATTGTCATCTCCTATGTTTTGACTTTAATAAAAAATATAAAGAACTCATTATATGCTAAGGAGTTTGAAAGGAAAAATTGGTGAAATCTTTTTGTTTGTTTGATAATTTTGTAAGTTACTTTTTTACCTAGTAAAATCTTTTAAAAAATCACATTTTTTAGGACAGATTACATTCATGATTTGACAAGCAAAAGAAAAAGTTTATTGGATTTTGGTAATTGACACAAATGAGGTTGTACTGATCTTTGAATAAATAAAAAATCAAAAGTTTGCCCAAAAAAAAAAAAAGGATTGATTTTCTCCCCCCTAATAAACGGAAATATTTTTGAAACTACTGCCCACTTTATGGCATAAATTCATGGGAAAAAGTTACAAATATAATTTTGATTTAGACATAATATATCTCTTTCGTTAAAAAGGTAGCTAATTTTATATATTTTTTTTATATATATATAAATATCTAAAATATATCTTTTTTGATGGATAAAAATTAAATAAATGATCAATATGAATTGTGATGTAATGGTGAAATTATTTGAACTTTAATCAAAGATCTCGAGTTTAAATCTTAGAAATGAAATAAATCATATTGAAAGCGTCACCTTTAATGGACTCTATAATATGCAATCTAAATTTAATCAGAGCTCTATTGCGAATTGCGAACACATGGCAAATTAAAAAAAATATTTAAATTTTTTATTCTATTCCTAAAAATTAAAATCAATTTAATTTTTAACCATTAAGATTATGGCGCAAAACACTATGTAGATATAAAGGGGACACTTGGTAGGATGCAGATGCACTATGTATTAGAGAAAAAAAGAAGGTCATTACGTATAAAAGGCAGCTTTAATTTTATGCATGTACTATAGTTTTTGAAAGGATTAAATATATCTTTTATATAAAATAATAAGTAGATTTTTTAATAATTTATATATGAATTAGTTATATATGTTTTTCGATTGTGTAATTCTATATATAAATATTTTTTTCTATCTATCTATTAAAAATCATATAAATTATGTAGAAATTAATATATGCATAATTTATTTTATATCCATCAAGCAAACGACCCAGAGCAAGGGTGGAACCAACATACGTTC
The DNA here is from genome assembly GCA_032847665.1 of Solanum chilense. NCBI lineage: Eukaryota > Viridiplantae > Streptophyta > Magnoliopsida > Solanales > Solanaceae > Solanum > Solanum chilense. The sequence goes on from CM064963.1 coordinate 89,564,429, forward strand.
AGGGGTTCATCTAAACCCCCTTCAACGGAAATATTACTATTAATACATGACTAATTTTTTCTTATATATGTATATATAAAAAAATGTCCAACATTCATTTAATTAATTCTTCTATTTACTTCTTTAGATTTTAATTTCTTTATTGAAAATTCGAACTTTGCCACTGTTCGTGAGCTAACATAAAGTTCAAGAGGGTAGCTAGTGGGGATCATAAGCTAGAAGCCCATTCAAAATCAATGTGAAGGCATTACTATAATTTGAAGGAAAAAAAACATGCATGTTACACAAAAGAATATGTGTGAATGACATAAAACATACATAAGTTGTCTCTTGTTTCATTAGTCAAATGTGTGGGACAAAGCAAAATATAATGTTTTAGTTCAATGTTTCCCTAACATAAACACTTTAGGGTGCAGTAGTAGCTAGGTCACACCTTTTGCCCTAAAACCTCTCATTTTGGTGCAAACTAACTACACCTTTAACAACATTGGAATAGCAGAGGACACAGTACGCTATTTTTAATGAATACATTATGCTTTATTCATTTAATTAAATTAAAGTGAAAATAGAAGTCAAAAAAAGGGAGAGTTTAGAGGGGGGTGGGGAAATTATAAGTATAATTATAATTCCAATGGAAATTCTTAAGTTCAAAGCTCAATAATCGAGGAATTTTATATTATGTACTGAAAGATCACATGATATGATGGGATTTGGCTATGTTTGCCCACTGCCTTTGCACCCCACAATTCCTCATTATTCATGTCCATATTATTTGTTCATTTTTTTCTTTATGAATAAAATGGAAATTTATATTTACTTAACCTTTTATTTAAGTGTCTTATTAATAAATATCAAAACTATATAGAACAATTTAAAGAACTATCTCAACCTTCTATTTAGGTGTCTTATTAAAAAATATCAAAACTATATAGAGATTTCTAAAGAACTTAGAGTTGATTTTGCCCAACATTTGAATATGGACCTTGCTAATCCTTTAGTGATCCCAATTATCTAACATAGGAAGAGTATGTGTATATTTATTGATCATATGCATTGCCTTTTATTTCATCAACATCACATTTCATTTGGAGTATAGGTGTAGGAGTGGTGAAGTAAAATTCAAACTGTGGCTATTTTCCTCCCTATTTGGTTGATAAGTTAAAAGGTAGTTAGGATTGTTTGGTAGAGTGTATAATTAGCAAAGGAAATGCATATATTAACTCTATGTATTAGAAATATCTTGTTTGATATTTTTTTTTCATGCTATGTACGATTAAATTAGGAGATAATTATGTGAAAAACAAACATATACTAGTTAATTAGCTAATATAGCTATGATTTGAATCAAATATGGCTCACAATTTAATTTTAGTTTTAATTACACCACTTGTCCTCTTTTGTACATGTACAAGTACAAATTATACACATATATACACAATTATATGATATATATACGAATACAATTAGCCTACCTCTATTCTCTGGCATTTCTTGCTCGCCACTCTCTTCTCTCTCCTAATGTCGCTCGCCACTCTCATCCCTCTCTCGCCAGATATACTAATACATATGTATATCAATTATATATATATATATATATATATACACACAATTACGTAAATATATACCGCTCTCTCAACTCTATGCCCTCTCTCGTTCGCCTCTCTCCTTCCTTTCCCAATCTCACTTGCTGGATAGACAAATACATATGTATATTAGTTATATGTATACAATTATTTGTAGATATACATACACAATTAGAAAAATATACATATACAAGTTGCCTGTCTCCTCTCCCTGCCCTCTCTTTCTCACTTCTCTCCTGCCTCTCTCAATCTCGCTCGCCACTCTTATCCCTATAGCATGCAGCTACAAATCATAATCAGCAAGCTATAGCTATGAAACGTATTGAGCTATTTTGGAGTGGCTATATGAGAAAGTTTCCTTTAAATTAATTATACACTCTATTGTGTATTAAAATGCATATGTGTATTACTAGTACTGTGAATTTTTAGATATTAGTAATAGAAGAAATTTTTATTCAGAACTCATGAATATCCGCCATGGAAATGCGTAGAAAATCGAAGGAAATAAAAAATTAGAGAGGAGAGAACTTGTGATTGTTATACAACATATTTTCAATATTTAGATTTACAGCTGTATGTTGATCTATTTATACAAAATTATCGACTAACAAAAACACTATAATTAACCTATCCAACTAAGAACACTTTGCATAAACAATTATGTTATGTAACTAACCAACAAACAGTTACTAATCTATAAGGCAATGTAACAGTTGCATTGTGTGATGCAATTCTTCAAATCCTCAACCATTTTAGTGTATCCATGGTTAAAGATCTCATTGTCCTTCAAAAAAAATTTTATAACTTTTTCAATAATCGTTAATGACATATTTGTAAATAATTTCTTTTATGCAATCCATATTATTATATTTAATATGTTAAATCAAATAATGCATAAGAAATAAGTAATACAAATATTATTAAAATAAAAATTATTAATAAACTCTATTTAGCATTATTCGTATATACTCTATCAGAACTCTATTTAGCTTTATTGTGCAATTACATGATATTAGATGATTTCATATATATTTTCTACCTTGATCATTGTCTTGATGGATTTCAAGAATTGTTATGATAATATTGTGGATTTACCTTGACATTATACATTTATGACTGTTTGAACTACTTAATTGAACCCGTTTTATGCTTATATCGTTTTATGAAATAAGGAGAATAACAGTGTATTAGGGTCAACTATTTTATACTAGCGTAAAATTAAATAAAGATAAGCAAAATCAAAACTTAAATCACATGAATAAGAAAACTAACTCAAAAACCGAACTATTAATAACTAAAATTAAGTTGTCAATAAGAAAACTTGAATAACAGGAGACAAAAAAATATCTTATAGTTTACTTTTGAAAAATCAAAATACTAAACCAAATTTTGTTTCAATAGAAATAACATAGTAATAAGTTTTGTAGTTAGAACTTTGGGTGTTATTAATTTTTTGACTTATAGTCATTTCCAGACCCGCCAGAAAAGTTGTATGTTTCATTTTTTTTTAAAAAAAAATATTTTTTTTATATATAAATTTATTCGATACTTTTTGATATATATATTTTAATACATGTTAATTAATTAAGATTGAGTAAAATAAACTATAAATTTAAACACGTAACATGTATTAAATCGACGTAAATACCCGGTGCAGGTAAATTTTACCTGTCTTAATTGCCACCTTATATTCTTTTAAAAAAAAATTTAAACTTAGCTAGGAATAGGGAAAAGAAAAGTTAGAAAGAAATCTACAATGTGAAAATCAAATCTCACCAACAAATTAAAAATTGAGCTAATCAATCAAAAAGCTACTAAAATTTTCTTTACCTAAGTTTTTGTAGTTGATGCATATAACTTCTATATTTTTAAAATTAAAATTTCACCAAGTATAAAACTTAATTCATACCCCAAAGGTACATGCCCCATTAAATGTCTTTAAAAAATCAGTCAAACATTATATACCCTACAACTAACTCTCAATTCACCTCTTGTCATATGAAAATCCCAACTTGCATTCTTCTTTCCTTATCTCATTTACTCCAATTTTCCTTACAATTTCCAATGAATAAATTAAAACCTCATTTACTACATTTTCCCTTCAAATGCAATTATAAAAAACTATTGGGGTCAAAATGTAAACACACACACACACAAAAAAAGGAGAGAAAAGAGCTCAATGGCTTATTGAGTCGAGCCAAGCCGAACAAAACGGCGTTGGTTGAACAAATTGAAACGGTAAAGTGGCAAGAAAGAGCAATTAAATGATTTTACGAAGGGTAAATGAGGAAATCAACAGAAATTTAAACGATGACGGAAGCATCATTAACGGCGATAATTGGCGTTTAGCCTGCTATACACCTTTTGTGCGGATAGTAAACGGAATCTTTTTTGGAAGTACGGTGGGTCCCAATTTAGAAACCAAACACAATTTCTCGCCGCTTCCTCTTTTTTTTTTTAATTTTTAAATAATAGAAAAGTATTTTTTTTCTAAATTACTAATATTGACGTAATAATATATTTTTGATACGATATTTTTTCTTTAATATAAATATCGAATATATGTCAAAAATTGTATCAAATATCGTAATAGTAATAAAAGAACTATTTAAAAATTTTAATTTTTATTATGATAATTTAATATTTGTAATATCATTTTTACACGAACCACGACTATTATAAAATAAATAAGTAGAGGAAAAAAAAGGAATTACTCCTATAACGTAGGAGGAAAAAAAGAATGTTATATCACAAAGGAATTAGCGTGGAAATCTGAATGATTAAAGAATCGTTTAGCTCACTAATAAAAGTTAAATCGATTAACATTACATTTTTAGTGACTATAGTCCTCACTCCCTGTTAAATTACACTCTTAATTAATTCTATTTTATAATTTTGAATTTGACTGTTAATATTAAAAATAAAATTTTAATTTTATGTCCAATATATTATAAATAAATTTTAATTTATTTATATTTACTATTATTTACTTATTCTCTCAATTATTTATCAAACACATTGACTAATTAATATAAGTAGTATACTCCCTTCGGATAATTCTAATAATCATACTTAGTAATAATTAAAATTAATTATTCATTTTTATTTTTATCGGTAATCAATAAAGGTGTAAAGAGATTAGTATGATGAAAAAGATTGTAAAATTAAATTGAGATCGAACAAGATAAAAATAATTCTGTCAAATCACTCTTTTAATTTATATTTTCTTAAAAATATGAAAAAATAAAATACAATATTGATTAACGAATTTAGAATGTTGTAAAGGAAAATTAACGACTTTCATCTAATAAGTGATTTTGATGCAAAATATTTTTCTTAAAATAGAGTTTTAGGAAATCAAACATAAAAGTAACTTTTCCTAAAATAAAATATTTTGCATGAAAATAAATATCTTCTAGCATGTCAAACATTTTTTTTTTTTTAATCTCTGACTGATAATTCATGTGCACCTCCCTCTTCTCTAGATATTTTTACAAAGTCTCCTATCATCTTTTTATTTTATTTTTTTACTTTTAGTTTGCCAATTAAAAGGAGGATATTTTCACGCGGATTGTTTGATTGAAAATAAGTTATATCAAGATTAATTTATTTTGAGATAAATTATTTTAAAATAAGTTATTTTACTATGTATATATATGAAATAATTTATTCCCTCAATGAATAAATGGTTGAATAATTATTTAATGACTATCTAATACCTCCAATCAAATACAAGATAAAATGCTGTATTTTATGTCAAAATTATTAGATTTTATATTTCATATCAAACGTCTTCTAAGTCTTAACGTGAAAAATGACGTAATGGGCATGTCATAATTATTTGTACTTGAAAAAGCTTGTTGAAAACTATAGTATTTATATTTTATGTATTATTTCGTCATGGTGTATCTCAGTAAATATACATGATCATTATATTCCTAGCTACTTCCACAAGATTAAGGGAGATACTATTGATACGTGTATCACATCACAATTAATTTACGTGTACATTTGAAGTAATATGATAATAATGAAGTCACCAAAATAATTCATATAGATGTTGTCACTAATTCCATCTTTTGGAAACCCAAAATGGTTAAAGTTTATTTCTATAATAATTTTTTTTTATTACCATCAAGTTCTTTATAAATTATGATCATTTTATGAAGAAATTTTCATTGGTATGAACAAAGTTCATGAAAAATTAACTCCTTTTTCTTTTGTTGAAAAATTTGTGTGACTCTCGTGATAGATTCTTTCTTCAAAATTTTTGATTTTTCTAATACTAATATATGTACGAAGGCCCGGTAGATGATTCAAACATGTGGTTCTACGATTTGAATTATGACTTCTTCGTGGCGCACTAACATATCCTTTTGAAGGGAACTATTTAAATACTCTAGATGACACGATTTTAGCTTCTTGACCAAACAGTGCGAAAAAATGACTTTCCTTACATAAAAACTAAACTCAAATTGGATTTTAAACTATTGGGCCACGAGACATGATAGGGAAAATTGTATAAAATAGCAAACTAATAACCTAAATTAAATGGAATAGCTAGGGTTTGATTTAATTGTGCTCCATAGCAAACATTGACAAAAATTTGCCAGGCGTCTCTCTCCCAGAAGTCTCGCTCGCCACTCTCCCATTCTCGCTTTATACACAGAAGTGTATAATTTCTGTTTCTGTTTTGTATAAAGCGAGAGAAATGTATATACACATGCAAAAATGTATATCTTTGTGTTATACACTTAATTATATAATTTACAAACATTTTACTTCAAATATTGCAGAGAAAAAGGCCAAAGAATTATACAATTGTGAATTATACAATTGCAGTGAAATACAATTTTTTCTAGCTTTATACAACAGAAGTGTATATATTGTGTTTCTGTTTTTGTATAAAGCGAGAAAAACATATATCTTCTTGCTATACACTTATAATTATGCAATATACATACATTTTAATTCGATTCAACTGTATGCAAAATTAATTATACAATTGCAGCGAAATAGGCCAGCGAATTATACAATTTAGGCCAGTGAATTATACAATTTAGGCCAGCGAATTATACACTTTTATATGTATAGCGAATTATACAGTTTTTATGTTTGCTATGGAGCGCAATTATGCAAAGTTTGCTATATTATACAAATATGATTTTTTTGTTTGCTATATGTGAAAGTTGTCTATGTGGACATTTGGTATGTGATGATGGGTTTTTTCTGTTTGGACCATTATATTTATTGAGGTTATAAGTTCAAACAAAATGGTAACACTTTTAGGTATAGTAAGGTGTAGGGACCATGAATTTTGGAGTTTTATAAAATGATTTGACTCATTTGAATTTGTAGTACATTTGATAATTGTGGACATTTCCCCTAAACTATATAGTATGCTTGTGTTTGTGCTACTTTTGAGTAATAACACACCACTTCTATATAAACAATTCCTTATTATTATTATTTTAGCCTCTCATTTACCATCACTTTATTATATATAACAAAAAAAGTACATATATATGTATATAAGTATATGTGACTAAACTAGAACTAGGTCTAGGTGAACATGTTATTGAGATTTGAGCATGTATTTAGGGTGTTAATGGTCATTTTATCGGTCAAAGTTAAAGTCTTTGATGTCATAATTAAAAGTTAGATTACTGACACTTGAAACAAAACTCCCTCTTTGGAAAACAACATTTGTCTAAGTAAACAACAAGACAGACAACAACTCTGAATAAAAAGACAATTAAGAAAAGAACCCTAAAAAAGGGGGGGAATGCAATATTCATGTGAGAGAAGTAGAGTCTTGACTCTTGAGTAAGGGATGAACACAAAAAAGCAAAGAAATTTAAAAAAATAAAAAATGAAAAAGTTAAAAAAGAAGGAATAATGATGATTACCAACATGAATATACACAATGCATGTGAGAGAGGATATGTCTATTTGACTAAACAAACAATTAGATAGTACTTAGTTTCATGTGGCAAAGCAATCATGAAGAAGATTAACCAAAGTTTCTTTTTTTGTTTTTTTGGATATACATTCACATTTCTTAAATAGTATTTACTATTTCTCTAAACTTAATACAATTTATTTTTATATATTCAAATAGTGATATGATAAAATTATTATTTTGTTTGTTGCTTCTTAAGAAGTGAGTCAAGTCGATACTGGATAAGTAAAACTAGAAGGATAAATTATAGTATTTAGGGACCCCACGTCTTAATTATTGCATATTGATATTTGTAAAAGTACTTGATGAGCGTGATAGGTAACCAACATTTGAAGAAATAATAGAGTAGTTAACACATACTTATGATTTATGACTTTGGAGGAGGATTATAATATGAGTTTAATTAAAAGGCATGATCCTTTTAATATAATTTTGCATGATGATTAATTTTAGAAATTGAATTTTTGGGGATTTTTATATTATTTCACCCGGTGCTGGTAAGTTTTTTCTTCCATTATTATTAATATGTGTCATCAATGTCTACATTTAAATTGTTTTATGTTGTTTGATTTTCAGAAAACATAATAAAAGCTTCACTTTTTTTTTTTAAACATTTCAAACCCAAATGGGCCGTTAGTAATCAATGAGAAACAAAACAACAAAGAGAGAAAATAAAAGAAATTTATTTTGGGCCCAATTGTAAAGGTTAGAATGTGGTGATGTTTAAATTGTTGGGCCAAGGCCGATTAAAGGTTACAAAATGGTCAATGTCACAAAAACATTTTTGAAATATCCTGAATGGGAACAAGTTATCTCAAAATTAATTATTTCGGAATAAGTTATCTTGAAATAAGGTATTCCATCACGTGTATGTAATAATTTATTCCATAACTAAAGTATAAATGATAGGGCAATTAATCTACCTTATACCTCACACAAATGACTCCCAACTGAATCCTAACTATAAAATACAAAAGGTATTAATTAGTGTCATTTTTATAATAATTTCTTTTTCCTTTTCCCAAAAGCTTTTAATTATTCTATAGTTCAAACACTGAAAAATTCTCTCTCTATATATTATAGACATAGGTAGTCAAAGAGATTTTCCTTCATTCAGTTTTAGTAGGCTAGGTATTCTAATTTCTAATGTTAATGATATAACTAACCTCATAATAATCGATTAAAATAAATAACGAAACAATATTAATTAATATCAGTTACTATACCTTAGACTTTAAACTACTATATTATAAAATTCATTAAAATTCAGAATTCTTGTTAGTTATTTGGCATCAAGACAAATGAGATGACAATGAGTGAGATTACCAACATGTGTTAGGCGGGGATGAAATTGCTTCATTTTTAATTCACGATTTTAGGTTCGAACCCTAGATGTCTGGAGGAAATTCTGCTGGGAGCACCATTTCGAATTAGCCTTATAGTGGGTGATTTCAATAGAATTGAGGTTCTAGTGCGGACTCCAGACGGTAGGGAAAAAGAAGAACAATGAGTGAGATTATTGGCTTCATGAGCTTAATTTGATCACTTTCAGAGTAAAAGATTGGGTGTAATCCATACTTGTGTAATTAACGTCCAAATAAGACACAATATAATTAATAACGTTGTAAAGCATCCATTGCAGCATGAAAAAATAAAATAAAATATATATATATACATATATATATAAAACCCAAATACTGCATGCAACTACTTTCTTCTCTTATAATAACATACAAAATAAAAAAAATTAACAAAGATAAAGTCGATCTTTCTCCATATAAATAATAGTACGTATTAATATATATCCTCAAATTTTTCTAATTCAGAAGTATATCTAGTCATATAATAGTGCAATATTTCACTTACTAAATCCAACCTTAAAATGTTGGAAATTATTGTTACATTCCAAAATTATCTTCTTACACTTTGTATACATATATCCAAAAGATATATAGCAATAAAGCATAAGAAGATAAATATTAGATGGGGAGTACATAATTAGCTAGATATTACTATAGTATTATTTAATTTTGTAAATTGATCTATATCTTGTTGATACATAAAACATCAGAAGAGGTGAAGCTTTTTTGAACTTCCAGTGCTAGCTCTTCCACACTAAGTTGGCACTCAAGTCCTATCTGCATTACAAGAATAATCAAAATATTAGACTTTAAAGAAGTGTGTGTAGGGTGAAGAAAATGTAATAAAGTATATGAAAGTGTACCGTCTTTTAACGATTTAAGTTTTTAGATGATATAATTACACACTATAATTAAAGATTTTGTGTAAAATTGAATCAAGCTTACACAAAGGCATGTGCTAATGATCTTAAACTTCTAGATGAGATGATTAAAGACTTCAACACCAAATTAATGATCACGATCACATATGGAATATATTTATATACGAATCATTATCTCTTTCCTCACTTTCATATTAGTCAATTAACACACATGAAAATGTAAGGTTACGGTTATAGTCAACTTGATCACATTAGTTTTAAGAAAATGTATATATATCTCTATTCAAAAGAATTGACACTACCAACAAGTATATTAGTATTATTGTGTGAAGAAAAAGTCTGAGACTAAGACGTAGTTATTGTTAATTTCCAAATTAGAAACAATTAAAGGGAAATATGATGATCACCTTGATGACAAAGGAGTATAGGACAGTATCCTGCATGGTACTGATGTTGAGATGAAGAATCTCAAAAGAAAGTTTCTCTAACACATTGATTATCTTCACAATTTGACCTGGAATCCTCTTTGAAATTGTTCTCAACATAACATTTGATCCACATATTCTTGCTTCAACATCAGCCACCGGAGAATTACAACATGCTCCAAGTTCCTTGAAGTTATTATTTTGAGTAATAAATGGACTAATTTCAGGTGTAGGACTTAGTTGCAATGGCCTTGGAGTAGTTGGACTAGGGCTAGGGCTTAGACTCTTTCGTCGCTTTTTCGCCTCAAGAGATTGAAGAACAAGGTGTAATTCCTTGATGAATTCAATCACTCCAGCTATTATTGATGCTTGATCACCCTTCAAGTTCAATTACAAATAAGATTAGAACAAGAAAAAGAAGAATTAAATCAAAAAATCATACCCTAAATTCAATTTGAATACTTATTCAACACTTCAAACCAACACACCTTTTGGTATTTCTAATTCCTCCAATATATATTTGCATCGCCAAGTCATATATGCTGACAGTATAAAGAATTTTATATTGTTTCAACGCAATTTAACCGGTTATAATATAGCCCTATTTATAACCAAATTATTGTGCTTGACATACAATGATAAAGAATTACAAGTAGTCATAGGTAAACATACACTCGAATCGATCGATATTATGATCACTCCGATATGTACGTATATTGATAATTTCACAGTCTAAATACTACCAAAACTCAAAATATAATCATCACAAACAGTAATAACTAACGAATTGTTTCAACCCCCCAAAAAAAATCCAAAAGGAAAAGGTGACGAAATCCAGGGGTGGAGTCAGGTAGGGTTAAGGGGATTCATTCAAACCGTCTTTAATGAAAAATTATAATTGTTTATACATGATTAAATTATTTTTACGTATATATAGTGGATACTGAATCCCTTTTGAATTCTAATTCCTTACTGAAAATTCTGGCTTGGACACCGGCTAGATGACTATACCGACTCAAAAAATGAGAAAATTCAGAAGAAGAAGTACCCTTTTGATGTAGAAACAAGGAGTTAAGGAACGCAAAACCTTGAGATTTTCATTCATTTGTCTTCTCCTGTTTCTCTCCACTGCTATGTGAGACATGATACTTTTTTTTTTCTTCTTAAAAAAAAAAAAACAAACCTAAATTGCAAGTTTTTATGTTTTTACAATTTTGTTTTTGTCTCTCAAAGAGCTTTATATATATAGTGACATAAGAAAAAATGTAAAAGAATAACTAGTTGTATAGTGTTGGGATATACCTAACTATCAGTCTATATTTTTTTCTTATTAAATGCTATGTGTTGTTCTCCCGTGACTGTTAATTTATTTTCACACGCAGTCTTTTATATATGAGATACAACAAATATAATTACATAAATAAACACGTAACATATATTATGTGTGTATATATATATATGTTTGTGGACAATATACAATATATATTATAGGTCTCACGTTTATTACCATATGGACATTTACGTTCCCAGCGTGAGATAAAAGAAAATAACAAGTAGTAATTTCTTATTTATTTATTTATTGTCATGTAGAAGAGCTGCTCTTAATTCTTTTGCTTCTTACTTCATGTATGGTTCGTGCATGCACTCTAAATTCTGCATACATTTCACCACCTTCTTATTATGATAATTTATTTATTTTATTTTTATATTTTTTATTTTCTCATTTTAAAGTCAACTTGATTTTATCAGTTTTTGCCCACAGATATATATATGTTTCTACTAATAGGTTATATTAATTTTCTTTTCTTTGATGTCAAATAGAGGATGACCGGCCACCTTATCTTTTGTGTGTTAGTAGATATATAGGTGATGGGTGTAGCACAAGACGTGTGTAATCAATTAGTCATCAAATAAAGATCAATGAAGTAATTGTACATAGTAAGTGGAACTGGTTGCGTTATTGGCAAATTACTATATAATATTTGTTAGCTAACAACAATAATATACTCTGAAATTTTACAAGTGAAGTTTGAGAAGCATCGAATCTGTACGTAGATATTATCATTACCCCTTAGAGGTAGTGTTAGGTTATTAGCATTTTAATATTAATATTTAACATATTAAATTGCTTTATTTTGGAGTTATAAGAATGAACATTGGAATGGATGACTTCTACATCATCCATTAGCATTGGTTATCCATCAATGTATTTCATTCTTAATTCCTCCATTACTCTTTGTAACCTATGTAACCTATGTAACTCCCATTGTAACTTATGTAACTCCCATTGTAACTTATGTAACCTATGTAACTCCCATTGTAACCTATGTAACTCCTAAGGTCATTATCTTCACTATTTACTACCTCCATTATCTTCCTATTCATTGCTAGGAAGACTTCTTGTAGTATAAATAGTGGTAGTCTTCATTTGGTTTGAGATACACACAATTTATAAGAGAAAACAAAGAGTGAAAGAGTTAGTCTAAAAGAGAGTTCTTATTAGTTAAAGGAAGGCGTTCTTTTTTGTGGAGCTTTGAACTCAACTCTTGTCCAGAGTTGTTGAGTTATACTTTGTGAAGGCTGTTGTATCCTGGAGGGGACAAGTCAAAGAGGACTACTGCTGGACCGGTGAAAACATTTGCTGCAGTGGGCTTGAATCTCCTTAAAGAGAGCGAGATATCCGCGCCTCAGCCTGAAGAGATTAATTTCTTCATTTTATTTTCAATTGTAATCTTGCAATTTTATTATCTTGTAAGTTTTTTCACTAACAATTTTAAGGAGATTCAAAGATGGCTACAATTGAAAAAACCGCGGATGTCAAGATGTGAGATCTTAACAAGCCATTTCGGTTCAATGGTAATCATTTCAAAAGATGGAAGGGTAAAGTACTTTTCTACTTAAGTCTTCTCAATGTTTCTTATGTATTAACGGAGAAGAATCCAAATAAAGAAGACATCACCACTATGAATGATGATGAAACTATTTCTCATCTAGAGAAAGTGAAAAAGTACGATGGTGATTCCTATAAGTGTCGGTATTATCTTCTTAATTGTCTATCTGATAATTTTTATGATTATTATGATAGAACTTACTCTAGTGCAAAGAAAATTTGGAAGGCATTGCAGAGTAAGTATGATACCGAAGAGGCTGGAGCGAAAAAAAATGCAGCTAGTAGATTTTTTCGTTTCCAAATGGTGGACAGCAAATCAGTGGTAGATCAAGCTCAAGACTTCATCATGATTGTTGAAGAGCTTAGGTCCGAAGAGGTTAAAATTGGAGATAACCTTATTGTTTGTGGCATAGTGGATAAACTTCCACCTTCTTGGAAGGAATTTCAAAAAACTATGCGCCACAAACAAAAGGAAACCTCTCTTGAAACCTTGATAATGAAAATCCGCATGGAAGAAGAAGCTAGAGGCCAAGATGCACTTTTACAAACAGAAGAGAACAACATCACATCGAAGGTAAATTTAATTTCTTCGAATAATGCTAATCCTGAAACTCACAAAAATACTTCTTTAAAGCCTAAGAAGAAAAAATTCAAGAAAAATAATGGTGAAAATCACCAAGCACAAAATCAACAAGTTCAAGAAAAGGGACCATGCTTTGCTTGTGGCAAGAGTGGGCATATTGCTCGATTTTGCAAATTCCGAAAATGTGGTCCTAACCCTCAGGCAAACGTTACCGAAGAACGTTTTGTGGCGGTGATTACCGACATAAACATGGTTGAGAATGTTGATGGATGATGGGCTGATTCTGGTGCAAACCGTCATGTCTGTTATGACAAAGACTGGTTTAAAAAATATACTCATTTTGAGGAGCCCAAAACCATCATGCTTGGTGATGCTCACACTACTCAAGTGCTTGGAAAGGGAGATGTTGAATTGTGTTTTACTTCTGGAAGGATATTAACATTGAAAGATGTACTTTATACTCCTACTATGAGAAAAAATTTGATGTCTAGTTTTCTTCTTAATAAAGCAGGCTTTAAACAGATTATTGAATCTGATCAATATGTAATAGTGAAGAAAGGTATTTTTATGGGGAAGGGGTATGCATGTGATGTGATGTTTAAGTTGAATGTTGAAATGAATAAAACTTTTACTTCTGTTTATATGCTTTCTTCTACTAATTTTTGGCATGCTCGTTTGTGTCATATTTATGATCGTTATGTTGGAATCATGAGTAGTTTAGGATTAATCCCAATGATTAAAAAGAATTTTGAAAAGTGTGAGGCTTGTAGTAAAGCTAAGATCACTAAAAGGCCTCATTTTCAAGTTGAAAGAAAAACTGATTTGTTAGAATTAGTTCATACTGATATTTGTGAACTTGGTGGAATTCTAACTCGTGGAGGTAATAGATATTTTATCACTTTCATTGATGATTTTTCTAAGTTTACATATGTTTACTTGATGAAAAATAAAAGTGATGCTTTTGAAAATTTCAAAACTTATCTCAATGAGGTTGAAAATCAGTTTGGAAGAAAAATAAAAAGAATTAGAAGTGATAGAGGCCGTGAATATGAATCAAATGAGTTTAATTCTTTTGTTAGATAATTGGGAATAATTCATGAAACTACTCCTCCTTACTCTCCTTCGTTTAATGGAGTAGCAGAAAGGAAAAACAGAACTTTGGTTGAATTGACTAATGACATGCTAATTGAGTCACATGCACCTTTAAATTTTTGGGGTGAAGCTATCTTAACTGCTTGTTATGTGTTGAATCGTGTGCCTCATAAAAAGTCTAAAATGACACCTTTTGAATTGTGGAAAGGTTACAAGCCAAGTTTGGGTTATCTAAGAGTTTGGGGTTGTCTAGCCTTTGTGAGGCTAATGGATCCCAAGATTACAAAGTTGGGTAAGAAAGTTAATACTTGTGCTTTTCTTGGTTATGCTTCAAATAGTACAGCTTATAGATTTTTTAATCTTGAAGATAATATTGTAATAGAATCTGGTGATGCTATTTTTCATGAAAATAAATTTCCTTTTGATACTAAAAATAGTGGGGGTCAAAGGATTGAACAAAATATTTTGTCACTACCTAGTTCTTCTACTTCAACTTTAAAAAATAAAGAAGTTGTTGATTTTGAGTTAAGAAGAAGTAAAATATCTAGAGTAGAAAAAGATTTTGGTCTTGATTTTTATGTGTTTAATGTTGAAAATGACCCTCTAACTTTGAAAGAAGCATTATCTTCACATGATTCTATTTTTTTGAAAGAGGCTGTAAATGATGAAATAGAATCTCTAATTTCTAATAGAACTTGGAAGTTGATTTACCACCGGGTTGTAAAACAATTGGTTGCAAATGGGTCTTAAGGAAAAAGTTGAAATCGGATGGTTCTATTGATAAATACAAGGCTACGCTAGTTGCAAAAGGTTTTAAATAACTAGAAGGCCTAGAATTTTTTGATACTTTTTCTCCGGTAACAAGAATTACATCCATTAGACTTTTAGTTGCTATGACTGCAATTTTTGATTTGCAAATTCATCAAATGGATGTAAAAACTGCTTTTCTAAATAGAGACCTAAATGAAGAAATTTATATGGACCAACCCGAGTGTTTTGTTGAAGTAGGCCAAGAAAGCAAAGTATGTAAACTTACTAAATCCCTATATGGCTTGAAACAGGCACCAAAGCAATGGCATGAAAAGTTTGATTCCTGCATGATTGAAAATGGTTTTAAAACAAATGAGTGTGATAAGTGCATATATCATAAGTCTTGGAATAATTCACATGTGATCATTTGCCTATATGTTGATGATTTGTTGATCTTTGGCTCTAACATGAATGTTATTGATGAAGCTAAAAATGTTCTTAGAAGCCATTTTGATATGAAAGATCTTGGTGAGGCAAATTTTATTCTTGGAATAAAAATAACAAGAACATGTGAGGGGATTTTCCTTGACCAGTCACATTATGTTGAGAAAATTTTGAAAAAATATAACTTTCATGATTGCAAGCATATTGCTACTCCTTTTGATTCAAGTGTTCACTTATTTCCTGTTGAAAGTGAAAATGATGTAATAAATCAAAAGGAATATGCTAGTATAATCGGAAGTTTGAGATATGTGACTGATTGTACTAGGCCTGATATTGCATATGCAGTAGGCGTACTTGGCAGGTTTACAAGCAAGCCAGGTAATGAACATTGACATGCTATAACAAGAGTTATGAGATATTTAATTGGAACGAAAAATTGTGGTTTGTTCTATAAAAAATATCCTGCTGTACTTGAAGGCTTTTGTGATGCGGATTGGAACACTTTGTCAAGTGATTCCTGTTCTACCACTGGTTATGTATTTACTTTAGTGGTGGTGTTGTTTGTTGGAGATAAAAAAAAAAAGCAAACAATAATCGCTAACTCTACCATGGAGGCTGAACTAATTGTTTTAGCTTCAGCTAGTGAGGAAGCGAATTGGTTAAGAGATTTATTGTTTCAAATTCCTTATTTTGAAAAAACCAATTCCTCCTATCTTAATTCATTGTGATAGCACCGCTGCAATTGGTAGAGTTTAAAACCGTTATTACAACGGTAAATCCAGACCTATAAGGAGGAAACACAGTAATGTAAGATCGTATTTGACAAATGGTACCATTAATGTTGATTATGTCAAATCTTGTGATAATCTTGCAGATCCTCTTACGAAGGCCTTAACAAGAGAAAAGGTCTAGAGCACATCGAGGGGGATGGGATTGAAGCCTACAAATCCTTGAGTCATATATGAGGAAACCCAACCTGGGAACTAGAGATCCTATAACCAGGTTCAAAAGGAAAAACTAATCATATGATGACTTGTTGTGAAAAATGCACTATTTTTCCCCCTTCCTATGATGTGAGTGCATTATTTCCTGTAGTTTGTGAAGGTTGAGTTGATAAAACTCTTAATGAATATCTGTAGCCCGTATGGGTGGAGTGTTAATCTTACAGGAGCATTCTCGACAGATTTCACCTAATGTGATGTGTGGAAGTAGGTCGCTTCCTATGAGAATGGGGCTTATTCTCAAATGCACTCATGAAACCGGGATAGCACATGGCCATAACGTGCTGGCTGTTAAAGCTCATGTCAACACCTTGATTATTATGTGTGAGCAGTGATATTTTATTTCCCTTAAGCAGTCATAGTTCAAGTCTGAGACCACTACGACTCTGGAGTAAAAGTTACTGTTTCACTAAGTGGAGGTTCAATGCAGAGCACACCTTCATTATGCATAGTAGTCTTCCTTCAACTGATATACTCTCTTATCTAAATATTAAAATGAGTGGGAGATTGTTAGATTATTAGCATTTTAATATTAATATTTAACATATTAAATTGCTTTATTTTGGAGTTATAAGAATGAACATTTGGAATGGATGACTTCTACATCATCCATTAGCATTGGTTATCCATCAATGTATTTCATTCTTAATTCCTCCATTACTCTTTGTAACCTATGTAACCTATGTAACTCAGACTGTAACTTATGTAACTCCCATTGTAACT
The DNA here is from genome assembly GCA_032847665.1 of Solanum chilense. Taxonomy (NCBI): domain Eukaryota; kingdom Viridiplantae; phylum Streptophyta; class Magnoliopsida; order Solanales; family Solanaceae; genus Solanum; species Solanum chilense. The sequence goes on from CM064963.1 coordinate 89,582,124, forward strand.
TATGTAACCTATGTAACTCCCATTGTAACCTATGTAACTCCTAAGACCATTATCTTCACTATTTACTACCTCCATTATCTTCCTATTCATTGCTAGGAAGACTTCTTGTAGTATAAATAGTGGTAGTCTTCATTTGGTTTGAGATACACACAATTCATAAGAGAAAACAAAGAGTGAAAGAGTTAGTCTAAAAGAGAGTTCTTATTAGTTAAAAGAAGGTGTTCTTTTTTGTAGAGTTTTGAACTTAACTCTTGTCCAGAGTTGTTGAGTTATTCTTTGTGAAGGCTGTTGTATCCTGGAGGGGACAAGTCAAAGAGGACTACTGCTGGACCGGTGAAAACATTTGCTGCAGTGGGCTTGAATCTCCTTAAAGAGAGCGAGATATCCGCGCCTCAGCCTGAAGAGATTAATTTCTTCATTTTATTTTCAATTGTAATCTTGCAATTTTATTATCTTGTAAGTTTTTTCACTAACAGGTAGAAAAATTATTTCTAAAGGATATCCGTGTAACATCTCAATTAGGAAGAACTAGAAAACAGTATAAAATAGAGATAAGTTTCAAAAATACACCTAAATTATTCACTTTTTTTTAGTTTCATATATAAACTATTGAAAGTGTGAGTTTCATACCTAAACTATTACTTTTTAGTTTGAGAAACACACCTCAGTGGTGTTTGTAGTTCACTCTCTCTTTTATATGAAAAAACTGACACATGACATTCCACGTACCCCCTCTCCCGCGACAATCCCATCTTTTTTTTAAAAAAAAATCATTTATAAAATATTTTTAAAAAATTTCAAATTTCATATTTCATCCCCCCCCCCCCCCCCGATATAGAAATTGATATTATTTTATTTTAAAAAATCTACCTAATCCTATTTAATTTTTCGCTCTTAATTTTTTTTAACGTTTTTCTTATTTTGTGTTAGATATGCACGTACATATATTTTTTTAAAAAAAATTCTATTAGTGTACCAAATATAACATAAACGCAACTAAAAAATATAAAAAGTCTTGTGGCGGCAAGTAAAAAATATTTCGATATGTATATCTAAAAATTGGGAAAAAAATTTAAAAGCGGAGGGTTAAGTGGAATGGGTAGAATTATATTTTTAAGAAAATAAAATAATATTTAAATTAATATTTGATGATGGGGAGGAGATGAAGTAAAAAATGAAATACTTTTATAAAAGAAATTTAAACAAAATAAAAAACTTTAAAAAATGGTGCGGGTAAGAAAAATATTTTAAATTTTATTTCATAAAAAAATATTAATTTTTATAATAGTTTTTTAATTTTTAATTTTAATTAATACTAATAATTTATTTGTTTTTTTTGTCAAGGTTGAACATTTTGTCCATATAGAGTGTGATGTGGAAATTCTTTAAAATAAAAGAGAGAGTGTATTACACATACCATGATGAGAGTGGTATAAAAGAGAGAGGTGTGTTTCTCAAACTAAAAAGTAAAAAGTGATAGTTTAGGTATGAAATTCAAACTTTCAATAGTTTAGGTATGAAACTCAAAAAATAAATAAATAGTTTAAGTGTGTTTTTGACACTTATATCTATAAAATATGAAAATAGTTACTTTTAGGAAGTATAAGGAAATCTGGAAATCTTTGAGTAAGTTAAAAGTGAGTTTTTGGCCAACTTCAAACGACCACAACTCCTATCCGAGGATGGGTTAGGTGTAGTTCCAGATATGGTTGAAAATCCGTTGGAATGATCTTTCCCAACACCGCCAAGTTTACGCGATTCCGAATTTTATGAGTGAGTTATGTCTTTTGAAAGTTGAGCTGTTGGATTAAGGAAAGTCCAATTCGGATTTGGGAAGGGCAAATTTGTCTTTTCCTTACCTAATTATATTAATTCATTTTTAGGGATTAATTGGGGTAAAACAAGACTCCTTTTAGTTTAGAAAAATTAGAACTCACACTACAACTTGGAGAAAAGAGAAGAGAAATCAAGAAGTCGCCAAGAACGTTCAAGATTCGCGTGTGAAATTCGTCGAGGGTGGTCTCTATAAAGTATGTGAGATCACATAGTGTTGGGTTAGTCCACCCACACATCAATCTTGTTTTGATTTAGTGAATTTAAGTTGTTTGAATGTTAAGAAAGTGAGTTCTCGAAGAACATTGTTGAAAATTCGTTGAGTTCTTGATGGTTGTGTTGTTGAAGTTTCTTGATGGTTTGATTCATGTTTCCGGGTGTAATTTTGGGTTGAACATATTGCATATTGATAGAAATAATGATCCTAAGTGTTTGAGGAAAGAACCATGGAAGTTTAGAGGGTTTACTAAAAAAACGAAGGAGAAAAGTCGAGAACACCTAGATAAAGGGGTTGGGGCGTCACGCCTCTCAAAGCCCCACAGACCAATATCTGTTCGTAGGGCCTTGGGGCGCCGCGCCAGCCAGAGCTCCCCACCCAGCTCTCTGTAATTTGAGGGCTGACGCCCCACGCCTCTTAGAGCGACAGGGACGCCACTTCTCTCAATTCTTCCTTCATTTTTTCGTACTAGTTCCTTTGTGATATACCTATGTTATTCATTGATTTCAAACACTCTAAGGTACATCTAAATATCATGAAATCATCCATAAACATGAGATCATGAACCTTGAGTCCATAATCCAATTCAAGGAAAGTTAAGATAAAAGTCAAAGAAGTTAAGAGTCAAGTCTAGAAGTTAAGAAACAATTCAAAACAAAGTTCTTAATAGTTTTTAATAGTATTTAACAATGTTTGAACTTTGTTTTTAAGACTCAAGTTTCAAGTCAAGTAAAGAGTAAAAAGTTGAGTTCATTTCTCAAAAAGTTATAAGGGAACTAAGTATTCCCTAAGAGATGTTTTTAAGACTCAAGTTTCAAGTTAAGTAAAAAGTAAAGCGTTTGAGTTCATTTTTCAAAAGTTATAAGGGAACTAAATATTTCCTAAGAGTTAATAAATGTTTTCACATTTCAACAAGAAAAGGAACATCGATTCCAAGAGAGCTTTTAAGCTAAGTGTTGAGTAATTATCTTAATCCAAAGAAAGAAGTTGTTTTAAAAACATATGAGCTAAGTATATTATTGAGTAGTATTGAGCATCGATATAGGAATGCGAGTTTATAATAACTCAAGTATCCATAAGCCATGTAACTATCATGAGTATTAATGTGTCATACTTTTTAGACGATCACATAAGTTAAGCTAGTGGATCCACTAAGTTAAGTAGTTTTATGCAACGGCAAAGTATATGACAGTTCTGACAGCGCGGGCAAGACGTTGTATCACCACTCAGGCTCAGGCTCATAGTGGTGGTTGTCAGTTAGAAAATTTCTCACATAAACTATATTGCTTTATCTTGGAAGTAAAGTTGAGTTTGTGCATCTCTTTAATGAACTAAGTTGGTTAGACTGTTTTACAAGCTCTTTATATATATATATATATATATATATATATATATATATATATGTATATATATATATAATGTAGTTATATATAATATGTATGATATATATATGTATATATATATATATAGTGTATATACCATAGTATACTATATGTAATTATACATATATGATATATGATTATAATATACATATATATATATACATATATATATATATATATATACATATAGAAACCTTGATTTCAGACAATCGCTTATGGGTTCTATTGAATCTACTGTTGCTTATGGGCCAGTATATTTCAATACTCAACCTAATTTGCAATTGTCTTTATCAGACAGGAATATTCTTGATGCTCTTACGTTAAACGTTAAAACGCATGGATATAACTATGCAATAGGATCTGAGCTTATATGTCTTTCTTATAGAATTTATTATAAGCTTTTAACTACTCTGAATCCTAGATGTAAGTTATACGATTCATCTAGTGAAACTATCCTTGTCGAAACTAATTTTGTTAAATCAAAAATTACGACAAGAAGGCCTATTAAATGGGATGAAATTAATTTTCCTGATAAATGGATTTTAAATAATGCTGTGTCTCAAAGACAGGTTGCTGAAGAAGTCACTAATAGTGACTATTCTCATATTTCTCAAAATCTTGATGGAAAAGTCTGTATAGAGTTTTCTGATAACTCTTCTATTTATAACTCTCCGATTTATAATAGGAGATCCTTTTCTGGTTATAGAAGGTTACCAGAAATTCAACATATTTCTCCTATAAGTCATGAAGGTCCTAGCTATGGAACAGCTAGAAGAAAACCTTTATCTCTTCACACTTTAAGTGATACTGCAAGTGAGGGATTAGTTGAAAGGGTAAGGATAGACCCTAGAACAAATATTGTTCAAGCAACTGACAAATTGTCAGATATGGATCCAACCCAGTCTGAAATGGACTTCAGTGTTGATAAATCAACTGACCTTAATGAAATTTGATTATGTTTAAGCAACTTATTGATTTTAGTCCAGGTTCCCTGGCAAGAAAACATATTCAAAAAGAATTTTATAAGAAAAAATGGAACCAATTTAGAATTTGGTTTTTTGAAACTTATAGTGAAAACGATTTAAAAAATATTTCTGAAGATTTTTATGATATTTGTAGATTACATAACAAAATTATTTATTTTGTTCCTTGGTTTATAACTACTTATTTACCTTTATATGTGAATGTAATTGAAAGGACTTATAAAGAGAGTGGTGGTGCTATTACTAGGGCCATTTACCCTCCTCAAGCTCCTTTTATTTTACCAAATAATACTGGGATAACTTTTTCAGCTTTTCAAAAGTTTATTGAAACAGATGTTGCCCAGATTACTGTTCAAGAGGTTAATAACCTTATTTCTCAAAATAATTATTTGAGTTTGTATGTTAAAGTCCTTGGTGAACATATAAGTTCTTTAGACAAAAAATTAGATGATTTAATTAGATTGGTAAAAGATTTTCAAAAAACTCCTAAAGAAGATATAGCTTCTACTTCAAAAACTGTGTTAAATATTCCTACTCATCTTCAAAGACCTGTTGATACAACTGGTTTTAAAGTTAAATCTTTTTACAAAGAAGTTGAAGATCTTCTTGATAAAAAATTGTCTGGCTTAGGTTCAAAACCTATTTCTAATGATTTTCCTAAAATTAATTATTTTGATCAACTTTCTGGTATTCAATATCCGAATCAGGATGTTTCGGAAGTACAATCCAGGAGATTTAAATCTGGTTATAACCATAACCAAAATCAAAGGGTAAAAAAGGTCTTAAGAGGGGATAATCTAGAAATCCCTTATGATACATTAACTTATGGAAAGTTAATAGGAACTTGTACCCAAGAAGGATTAAATCTTTGCAATGAGCTTAAACTTGCTCAACAAATTAAAAATACTCAAAGGTCTGAGAAATCTCAATTAGGAGATTTTTGTTCTCAGTTTGGAATTGAAGGACCGTCCAGTTCAAAACAAAGGACAAACAGATATGATGAAAGACATCATAAAAAACGTCATAGTTCAAAACAATACAAAGAGAAAAAAGAAGAAAAGAAATCCCATAGGAAAGCAACAAGGTTTGCTAAAAACTTTTCTACAAGGGATTTAAAGAACATTAAATGTTACAAATGTGGGAGATTTGGTCATCTTGCAAATAATTGCAAAGCTGATAAGTTCAAAGCTTTACAGTTGGATGAACCAACCCAGGATAAACTCTATGAGTTACTTTATGAATCAGATTCAGATTCTAATTCTTCTGATAAATCAGAAAAATCTTCAGGTTATACCTCAGGAGATGATATTGAGATTATTAACAATTGTTCCAATTGTCCAAATGGTAACTGTACTTGTGGACATGATGAATTTTATAAATTACAGTCTCAAATAGGAGATTCTTATATTGATAAATTGCATCAAAGTTTTGAAGATTTATCTTTTAAAATGATTTCTTCAGAAAATATTATTGAACTTTTAAAAGATGTTTCAGATGAAAATCTTAGAAACAAGATTTTAGATATGGCTTCTTCAAAACCATCTTCTTTAAAGATTTTTGAAAAACCAAAAGAAAAATCTTTTGAAAACCTTAATACTAGTCCATATTCTATTCAAGAAGTTTTTACTAGACTTGAAAAGAAAAAACCTAGTATTATAAGAGATACTTCTTTGGATGATTTAAAACAAGAGGTTGAAAACCTTAAAAAAGAGATTAAATCTTTAAAACAAAATCAATTGATTACTGATCATCGTCTTTCTCAATTAGAAAATAATATTTCTAATGAAAAAGATTCTATTTCTGAAAAAGAGGAAGATGATATTCCTGAGCCAAGTGTTAAATTTCTTGGAATGCTTCAAATAGTTACTGCTCATCGTTGGTATATTAATTGTACCATTCTTATTGATAATAATTTTAAAATTTCCAGTATTGCTATGATTGATAGTGGTGCTGATGTTAGCTGCATTCAAGAAGGATTAATTCCTTCAAGATATTTTGAAAAAACTACGCATGTTGTTAAATCTGCATCAAATCATGCTTTAGACATTAAGTATAAATTATCTAATACTTGTATTTGTCAAAGTAAGGTGTGTATTCCTCACTTTTTCTTCTTGGTTAAAAACCAGTTAAATCCGCCAATTATACTTGGCACTCCTTTTATAAATGCTATTTATCCTTTTTCAAAATTAAATGCAAAAGGTTTTACAGCAAATTATAATGGTAATACCATTAATTTTGATTTCATAACTGAACCTATTACTAGAGATATTAACTCTTTGATTCATTTAAAACAAAAACATATTGAATCTTTACAAATGGAGATTTATAGTCTGAATATTTCAGAATCTTTACAAGCTCCTAAAGTCCAGGAAAAAATTAAATTAATTTCTGGTAAAATAACTTCTGATATTTGTGCAGATCATCCAAATGCTTTTTGGAATAGAAAAAAGCATATTGTAACTCTGCCATATGAAGATTCTTTTAAAGAGGAAGATATTCCTACAAAATCTCGCCCATGCCAAATGAATTCTGAACTTGTTGATTTCTGCAAAAAAGAAATTGATAGTTTATTATCAAAGGGACTTATAAAACCCTCTAAATCACCATGGTCTTGTACTGCTTTTTATGTTAATAAAGCTGCAGAACAAGAAAGAGGTGTTCCCAGGTTGGTAATAAATTATAAACCTTTAAACAAAGTTTTAAGGTGGATTAGGTATCCTATCCCTAATAAAAAAAGATCTTTTATCAAGATTATATGATGCCAACATATTTTCAAAATTTGATTTAAAATCAGGTTATTGGCAAATTCAGATTTTTAAAGAACATACTTATAAAACTGCGTTTAATGTTCCTTTTGGTCAATACGAATGGAATGTTATGCCTTTTGGTTTAAAAAATGCTCCTTCTGAATTTCAAAAAATCATGAATGATATATTTAATCCTTATATGGATTTTATTATTGTTTATATTGATGATATTCTTGTTTATTCTAAAACACTAGAATCTCATATAAAACATCTTGATATTTTCAAAAATATCGTTATTCAAAATGGTCTAGTTATATCTAAGACAAAAATGAGTCTTTTTCAAACAGATGTAAGATTTTTGGGTCATCAAATTTGTCAAGGGAGAATTACTCCAATACAGAGATCCATAGATTTTGCATCAAAATTTCCTGATGAAATTACTGATAAAACAATGCTTCAAAGATTTTTGGGCAGTCTAAATTATATTTCTCCTTTTTATAAAAATCTTTCTAAAGATCTTGCTCCTTTAACTGACAGGTTAAAGAAAGGTAAAATGCTACCTTGGAATGACGATCTTACTAATTTAGTTAAATCTATTAAGAAAAGGGTTCAATATTTGCCTTGCCTTTCTCTTGCTAATCCAAATTGGATTAAAATTATTGAAACTGATGCTTCTAACATTGGTTATGGAGGGATACTTAAACAAGTAAATCCCTACGATAAAACTGAATATCTTATTAGATTTCATTCAGGCAAATGGTCTGAATCACAACGCAAATATGCAACTGTGGCGCATGAAATGCTTTGTATTGTTAAATGTGTTTTGAAATTTCAGGATGATTTATATAATCAGAAATTTATAATTAAAACTGACGCTCAATCAGTTAAATTTATGTTTGATAAAGATTTCAAACATGATATTTCAAAATTAATGTTTGCTAGGTGGCAAGCCCAATTAGCACCGTTTGATTTTGAAATCCATTATAAAAAGGGAAGTGATAACTCTCTCCCTGATTTCTTATCAAGAGAATTCATTAGTTCCTAAAAAATGTCTCGTCATTTGTCTCCTTATTGTTATTTGATTGGTGATAAAACACTTATTTCTATTTTAAAAATTTTAGAACCTTTAAATTATGATTTAAAGGAAATTATTATTGATCAAATCTTCTATAATCTTATCATGGAAGATTTTATTTCTAATAATGATACTATTTCCCTAAATGATAATAATTGGGAATATGATATAGAAGGACATTTTGATAATTACTAATCAATTTGTTTAATTGTCCAGTATGGCAGGAGGAGATGAACCTCCATGGTCACACATACGTGGTCGAGGAGGAAGAAGTAGTCGAGGAAGAGGAAGATCATCCTCTTCACAGTCCAGAAGATCATCATATGATTCTTCCTTTCCTGTGATACAATTAGGAGGAAGAACTTTAGTAAATTCAAAGATAGGAGAAGCTTCTTCATCAGCTTCATCCTCTTTAAATTTAAAGGATATACCCAAGGATAGTTCATTATATGAACAAGTACAAGCTTATTTGCAGAAAAGAGAGCAAAGTAATACATATGCCTCTTTAGCCAAAGAACCAGATATGGAAAAAGTTTCAGATGAAACACCTAAAAAAGAGATTATATTTCTTTTAGAAAACTCTGATATTCAAAGGAGTAATGAACCCTGGAAAATACTTCAGAGGTACCTAACAAAGGGATTATACTTCCCTGGAGAATCATATAAGACTCGGTCATACTATGAGTCCCTTTTGAGTAATACAGGAAGTGCAGAATTTCAGCACTTTACCTCAGATTATAATGAGAATGTTTATAACTTCTCAAAAATGACTATTAAACAGATTATATCTATGGAAGACTGGGGAATATCCACAATGCAGGAAAAAATAGTTTCCGTCAATAAAATAAACATGAATTTTACTTATTGGGATTATATCCAAGCATTTCATAAAGTTTTTTATTATAATAATGAAAAACTTAAGCACACTTGGTTTTTAAAAATCTGTGCAAAAGTTTTTTCTCAAAACTTGCCAAATTGGTTTATAAATTGGTGGACTATTCATGGCCCTACCAAAAAGATTTTACCTTATAATTTCTTAAAATTATACAACCAATGGGTAAAGATTTCCCCCTTCTTAATGAATTTATATGTTCAAGATCATATTCCAAATATTGGACATATAGATCAAATGTATTTCTTTATTGAATTCTCTGTACCTTGGATCCATAAATGGATTCCAGAAGTAGGTTATACTCCAGAAGAAAACATTCCTTGCTTATACCGAAAATATCTCAATAATTTTTGGGAAAAATTAAATAGAACTGATCCTACAACGGGTGAATTATATGGCCAAGAATTAATTGATCAAATCAAGAATACTATCAAAGCATATGAAGATGCTCCAAAGAAAGAATTGAATGTGGAAAAATCATCCATCAAGCACATTGCAAGAAGAATTTCCATTCAGGATGGAAATAAACAAGAAATGATTAATAATTATTTAGAAGAAGTTAAACGAAATCTTATGGAAAATATATCAGACTTTGAAAAATCAGATACTTCAATGAAGAGTGGACACAGTGGTCATACCAATGATGCACAATCAGTAAACCAAGATGATATGGAACTAACTGAGAATCAGTTGAACAAAGTGGAAGATTTCCTAGCCTCTATCAAAGAACAAGAAAATACAATAGTTAAAAAGTTAAAAGGAAAAGATAAGATATAGTTTGATCTTATCTGTAATAGTTTAAAACATTGTAGGACCCATTTGGTCCATTATTATTATAGGACCCACTATTTGGTCCATTATTACTGTAGGACCCACTTTTGGGGTCCATTTTACTTTTTCTTGTCTATATAAGAAAGCCTAAACTCTCATTTGAGAGTAAGCTTTCTTAAGCTAAGCCTTCTTAAGTTTGTTTCTCTCTCTTCTCTCTCTTGTAAATCTCTCTAGTTTGATTTAATAAAGTTTGATTTGGATTGAAGAACTTCTTCAAGGTATAATTTTATTTTCTTTAATTGTTATCATCTTCGGTAGTTGCCGCCTATATGGCCGGCTAAGTTACTTCATATCTATGCTAGTTTCATAGTTCTTGTATGATGTTCTTACCTAATATCTGGATCTAACTAAGTTATGTTGAAATCATATTATAATTCTTAAATCTTTTATCTTAAAGTTTTTGACTTGGTTTTGAGATGGTGGTAAGTCTTGAATATGGATACATAGCGAGCAGTGGTATTGTAAGTCCCCGTTGAGTTGAAGTTAGGGGCAGCCTGAAACCCTGTCGAGAACTGCTATCTATTCGTATTTAGAGATGAATCCCATGCTCAAGTAAAGATACCATACAGTTGAAATTTAAGATAAAACCTTTAACATAATTATAATACGTTTCAATTCATGACCTGGGTTCATGATAAATCCAGATCTGGATGGCCGCGCGGACTACCGCCAGCCTATATATATGTATATATATATATATGTATATATATATATATGTATATATATATACATATATATATATATATATACATATATATATATACATATATATATATATATATATATATATATATATATATATATATATATATATATATATATATATATATATATATATATATATATATATATATATATATATATATATATATATATATGTATATATATAGCATGTGTCTTATTGCTTTATGTTGAGTTAAGTTATTCATGAGTTGAGCAGAGCCAATGTAAGTGTTCCTTCTTACTCTTTTCAAGCTTAAGTTGTTTGTAGAATTCCAACTCGCATACTCGCACCATTTCCATTTACCCCTGTTGATCCTACTTAATTTTAAGTATAACTTACATAAATATCATAGTGTAAAACCTAAATTACCTTCTATCCCTATTATTTTTATAATTACATAAATCTCATATTTTTTAGACATTTCAGATATATAATCAAGGATTCGGATACATTATTATTGATACATTATGTATCAATATGTTGCACTTATTAAGGGAAAAAAGGTTGTAAAATCAATTTAAAATCTCATAGTATCCATTTGTTCCACTAATTAATGGGAATAACTGAAAATTAAATTAAAATACCACAAATTACGTTATTCCATTCAAAATTATTATCAAGAATTCAAAATCATATAGTGTAACAATCCAAAAAAATCAAAAAATTAAATTTCTTCTTGTTGTTCATTGTTCTCTCTGTTTCATAAGAAAATTTGTCGAAATTTTGAAAAGCGGGATGAGTTATGAAGGATTGTATGAATTGTTGTTGGACAAACGATTTCTTTTGTAAATCTTCAAGTTCATCGAATATCTTTTTCAAGATTATCGAAAATTTTGAGATTCTAAATTTTTCTCCAGTCATTGAAGATCCTTTCCATTTTGATTCAAAATTGACAAAAAATTTGAATTTCAAAATTATTCTCCTAGTTCATTGAAGATTCTTTCAATTTCGATTAAAAATTATTAAAATTTTCGAGAAGATACATCATGAAGATCCTTTCAATTTAAATTGATAAGTGTTGTATTTTACTTGGTACACTAAATAAGAAAGTGTTGCCCATAAAATTTTAGGTTTGAGATCAATACATTATTATTTGGCAATTGTTATGTTATAAATACATTTAATATAAATCCAAATTTACGTATCATAACTAAAAAATTAGTGCATGATATATTATTATTTATGTATGTTCTTTTGTTTGAGATCATGAAGATCCTTTCGATTAAATTGATAGATATTATATTTTTACTAGATACATTAAATAAGTAAGTGTTGCCCATAAGACTTTAAATTTGAGATCGATAGATTATTGTTTGGTAATTGTTATGTATAAGATACATCTAGTATAAATTTGAATTTACGTATCATAACTAAAAAAATAGTGTTTGATACATTGTTATTTATGTCTGTTATTTTATTTAAGAAATACAACACTTTAAATTTTTTTAAAAATACATTATAATAATTGTTTGAGATCGATACATTGTTTGGTAATTGTTATGTATCAGATACATTTAGTATAAATTTGAATTTACGTATCATAACTAAAATAAGCGCTGATACATTAATCGTTAAGTAAGATACATAACATTTTATACAAGATACATCAATCTGATGCGTGAGATACATTAATCTGATGCGCTGATACATTAATTTAATGCGCAAAAATGAGGGATTTTAAAAATTTGTAAAACAATAGATTTAAAGCTCGAGCATGTGTCCTTCCTCGATTTCTTCGCTCACAAATGTATCACGAATATAATTTGATATTGTATACGAAAATATATTCTTCTAAATTTGAATTATCGTAGACGATACATAGCAACACTTGATACATGATAAAATGATACATTTTGTAGAGACTACTTCTTTTCATTTCATAATGTAGTTTCACCAGTAAAAGAGGTTCTCCTAAAACTGATTTTTTTGCAGGAAACAATATGAATACATCATATCTTTTACCTTTCCCTTATGCATATTGTGAAGGTGAAAATGGAGGAGAATCCGGTAATTCTTTGAAAAAAATTGTAAAGCAAAAACTGGAGTTGTTTTGAAAAAAATTGTGGAGAGATATTACTGAAAATAGAGAGAATTAAATGAAGGAAGTAAAGATTGAGGGAGTGAAAATAGGAAGAGATAGAGTGAGTAAAAATAGGATAGAGAAAAGTGAGTTAACTTTTTTGAAGGGAATTTAGTAAACATTTCAAAGTCTTCTTTATTTTTTAAACTCCGTGTCTGATCAAATGTTGCCACATAAAATGGGAAGGAGGGAGTATTACTCTTTTTGTGTTGATTTATGTTCTACAAATGAAATTTTACAATTCACAATTTTTTTATAAATTCTTTTTGATATTTAAGTTATTAATTATTGTGATTTATAATATATTTTATGTATTTTATATAATATATTTCCTCTCTTTATCCCAGTTTATGTGGTACAGATGAAATTTTGAGATTTAACGAAAACTTTTTATATATTTTTAATTAGTTTAAGCTATCAATTATTATGATTTATAATACTATTTACATAATTTTTAAGATAAAATTTTAAAAAAGAAAACAACAAAATTACTAAACTACCCCTAACTACAAGCAAACATGGCTCTCTTCTACTCCCTCTGTCCCATTTTATGTGATACTTTTCGTTTTTCGATAGTAAACAGTTTAACTTTGATCGGACGTTTGCTTATGAAATTTTTAATTTTTTTGAAAAGAAATTTATATATTTGTAAACTACGTTGAGAGTACTATAAGTCACAATAATTAATAATTCAAAATATTAAAATGATCTATGAAAAAATTACTGTCAAAGATAAACTTGTTTAAATCTCAAAATACGAAAAGTGCTACTCCCTCCGTTTCAGAAAGAATGTCCGTATTTCCCTTTTAGTTTGTTTAAAAAAGAATGACCCCTTTTCTTTTTTGACAACAATTTAACTTCAACTTTTCACGTGACATGTTTAAGACCACAAGATTAAATGACATTTTGATACATTTGACATAATTTTAGTTTAGAACCATAAAATTAAAAAAAATTCTTTCTCTTCTTAAATTCCATTTTAAGTCAAACTAGGTCATCCTTTTTAAAACAAATGGAATATATAAATAGAGACGAATGGAGCACCAAATTAGTAAAAAGTAATAATATGTAGCATGTTCATCTTTTTATTGTCCTTTTATTCTATCAACGGAAAACAAGTGCTAAGCTGACTTTGAGCCACAAGTTTCCACATTTTTTTCTGATAAAGATCATCTTTATGACATGTATAATCTTTGTCAATTGTCATTAATGCTGAGACCTATCCAAATCTCAAAGAATCGAGACACTAGTATTCGACTTATATTTTGTTCGATTAAGTTTTCTAAGGTTAAATAAAAAAAAGTGTATGTTTAATTTTAAAAAAAAAAATTTGATGTATCTAATTAAGCTTATAAGAGAAGAAAAAGTATTTTAAAATAAAATTAGAAGTACTAATTTATTAAATTCTTTAAAGAAAATACACTAGGATATATTTTTTAAAAGTTTGACACAGTACTAATTGCTACTCTGGTTATTACTTATTTCTTGAATAAATAAATAAAATAACTAAAAATCAAAGAAAGATTTCGCTTTCCTCGAAAATATAAATAGGGGTTGTAATTTTTTTTAATTAAATTTCTTTTTCTTATATTCACTTTTGTATTAGATAAGAAAGAAATTTTGTGCGTATACACATTTTGATAAGACATTATACATAAATATGTCTTTTAACTTGATTTTGGATCATATTTATGTCCTTTAACTTTGAGTGTGCACAAGTAGACACTTAAATTTGTATAAAGTTGAATAAAAGACACACATGACCTGCATGTCATCCTACATATCATTTTTCGTCCTACGGATATCCTACGTGTATTTTGCCATATAGGACTCATATGTTTATTTATTTAAAAATTGGATAGTTAAAGTGTTTGTTTATGCATTATGAAAGTTAGAAGTCAAAATTAAAATTTGAAATTTAGAATCCAATATATATATTATGTCTTTCGATAAGGTCAAATACAAATTACTTCTATAAAATAAATGAAAAAATTCAACCAAAGTTATTGATTTTTAGTTGAGAGTGATTCTCCCTAATGAACCCTATATGATACGAATTTCAAATAGTCAAAAAAAAATCGTGTGATAGGCGACCATTTCAGTTCGGGGGCACTCGAGTCGGGCGCCACCCCCATTCCATTTTTGGGCCAATTCCCACTTTACCAAAATAATAGGGAAAATGCACAAGTACCCCTCAACCTATACCCGAAATTCCAGTGACACACTTATATTATACTAAGGTCCTATTACCCCCTGAACTTATTATATAAGTAATTTTCTACCCCTTTTCAGCCTACGTGGCACTATCTTGAAAAAAAAATCAACCAGCGTTGGACCCACAAGATAGTGTCATGTAGACCGAAAAGGGTAGAAAATTATTAATAATATAAGTTCAGGGGGTAATGGGACTTTAGAACAGTATAAGTGTGTGTCTGAGATTTCGGGTAGGTTGAGGGGGTACTTGTGCATTATCCCAAAATAATATATCAAGACTTTTAAACGATCAAACTGGTGAAATCCTTTGGTGGTCAAAGAATTGTTAAAAAGAAAAATGGGGCAACAAAAGTTTGTGATACTATTGTTTAGAATGATTAGTTAATGTTAAAGAGTTTGACGTCAAAACAAATACTTTTTTGACACTAACATATATAACTGATCCTATCTAAAAACATGCATCAAAACAAGACACTTCACCCAAAATTGGTGAACAGTCTCACGTCCGTCTTCTCCAAACATAAAACTAAATGAATAATTATTTCAGGTCACCCATTTTTGGATGAACAATGCTTACTGTTTGAAACAATCAACAAGATGGCGCTGCGTGCTCTTTTATCACAGCATAACATTTGGTGTATTCAGATCTGCATTTTTGAAAAGATGGTTAGAAATATAATGAGCTGAAAACATAGTAAAATGATGAAATTCACCTAAAGAATGCAAGAAAAGATTGAACAGTATAATACAAGATAAACAGATTGAAGTTAGCCGCACAAAAACTGTTTACCTAATCAAATGACATTCAAGACCAGAAGTTTAGATTTTCCCCTTCACTCCACTGGGCAAAACAATTACTGCGTTCGTCCTACTTATAACTAGAAGACGAATATAAGCTACTTCATTGGGAAAGAAACTCGTGTAGCATGAAGAATGTCCATACTTCATCTTTAAGAATAAGAAAGTAGAACGTCTAAATCTTGTAAACTCAAACATATTTCACTCTTGTGTTGTCAAGGAATTACCCAAACCAAATGGATATGCAAAAAGTGTTATTCTAGTCCAGGCAAAAGATCTATCATAACCAATATTTACAACTCTAGAAACTAGCTCACAGCAGCATTAACCAGAAAACCACATGTAGAAGTTGTAGCATATGGAAGAATGTCCCTCTAAGTATCTCATTGATGTGGAGGAACATAAGCAGCTAAAGACCAACCATTCATATGTCTATGAAAACAGATAGAAAGATTGTCAAATATGGAGATTGAATTCAATGATATATTTCAAGAGACTAATAATTTATGGTGATGAAAGAATCCCCTAGTAAAGATCTACATGCCTGCTACGGCAACATGAATTTTCACAAATCTAGACATCGTAACAGTAATACACCAGCAAGAAATAAGATCTTTACAGCTCACATGATTCATTAAGGTACTGACAAGTTTGACCTGAGGGTAATCACAATACTCATAAACTATTAATTCTGGAGACCGACTTTTGGAGAAACAAACTGTTTTGAGTGAGATAATTTGCAGCTTGTTGGGCCGGCCAGATTTCATGAAGTTTCACCTCCTCCGGTAGATGATTCAGCTCCCTTTTGGCCATAGGTTTTGAAGCTGAAACTTGAAAATGTGAGTTTTTGAAGTTGTGATTTTGGAATTCGAAGTTGTGTTTGGATAAGCATTTTTACTTGGAATTTTTTTTTGAAGTTTTACGAGTGGAACCCAAAACTGGTCGAAGTAAGTTTTTGGGAACCTGAAAATATTTGAAGATCAGATTTTGAAAATCTAATCAAATTTCATGGTCAAACAAATACTTGAAGACAAATTTTCAAAATCTGCTCCCAATATCTATTGCCAAACTCTAGCTCAATGTTTATTTGGTCAAACCCCACATATGGAAAGATGTTCTCCAAATAGAAAAGCTGATTTAGCTATGTACAACTATGGTCCTTACCTGATGTTAGATGAACTCAACTATGGTCCTTATCCGATGAGGAAATGAGAAAGTACCTTGTTCATGTGCAGTTATTTGATGCTCAAAGTATTTCTGAAGAATACATAGGAAATACCCCACCCTTGTCACATTGTTTTGGCTTAGTTATCTCAAGGCAAAAGTAAGGTCCATGTAACACAGATTCCAACTATAGGGACTTTTGATAAGTTTCTGCAAGGTTGACAATTTTATAGCTAGTTTCAGCTACTCTATTTCTTGGTCGTTGATCTTTACTCTATGGAGAATTATGTGCTTAGCTTAAGCTTCTACAATGCTTTGTACCGGCTGCAGCAACTATCCATCTCAGTGAACCCTTTGTAGGGTTGCGCAATGAAGCAAGATATTTGCATACAAGCTACTCAGAAAGATCAACTTACTGGGCATGGTAGTTTAGAAGAGATGGGTCGTTTTCAGTAAAGTCAAATCATCCAAAGCTCTTGTCGAGGGATGGATATGATTCCATCCTTACTGGTTTGATTTCCTTGGATACCAAGAAAGGTGTGGACTTGACGGCAGAGAGGGAGCAATATTGACAGCTGAGGCCTTGAAAAAAAAGGAAAGCGGACTACATATGTACAGTGGTGCTTCATGTGCAAATGTTCAAGTGAAGATGTAGACCTCCTCCTCTTACTTTATTTAGTGGTGACTTGCTTGTGGTGTGAGATTTTGAGATGGTTAGGACTGCATTGGGCGATGCCAGGCACAATGATGGAGCAAGTTCCACTGAAAAAAAATTAGAAGGAAGAGAAGTCAAAGGCCTGGGATGTCGTCCCACAAGCAATTCTGTGGATCTAGTCGAAGAAAAAAAGTAGAAACTTTTGATGGAATGGAGAATGATCACGTACATTTGAGGAAAAACATATCATTTCTTGTTTCTTTTTGGTGCACCCTTGAGATTTCAATTTGGATAAATGATTGGGCGTTGTTCATGGAGAATCGTATTATGTAGATTTTCTACTTTTTTGATATACAGTTTGTATACCAAAAAGTTTCTCATTATTAATAAAAGGTTGCATATACATGTGACTCATGACACATACCTTAGATTTGGGAGATTTGTTGTTACTGGATCGAGTTAATGATTTCACAGAACAAAAGTAACAAGCATCAGTTGTTTCACTGGGGATTTTATTTGATTGTCTGGAAAGTTCGTGCTTGTTGAAGTGGAAACAAGCCCAGCATTGTTTTGCTAGATAAAACTCAGAAAACTGCCGCTGCACTTCATTTTTTCCCCTTTCAGTGGTTTTGGTAAGTCTGACGGCTGTATTTTGATTTCAGTTCACAACAGTAATTTAATAAGAAATTCAACATAAGTCAGAAGTTAACATAGGTGTAATTCTCATTTTTCATCACCAATCATCATAGATGCAACATGATAACATCACAGTAATGAGACAACTAAAACTCGACAACCTTAGATCATGCGAGTAAAACCATTAAATGAACAATAAGCCTTACCTTTAAGGGTTTTATCATAGTTCTCCAGCTGTGTCATAAAACCAGCATTGGGAGAAACGACTGGTCTCTTACTCTTGACAAGCTCAAAAGCTTCAGAGTGACTCATACCATGCTTTTTCATCAGATAAGCGATGATTATGGTTGCACTGCAAAAGCATAGAACAAAAAAAACAGTGATTATTTTGATAATGACAACTGAGAAGCAGTAAACTGGTTGCTGTCAATTGTTAGTACTTTATTGAATATTGGACAGTTAAGTACATCTACTGAAGAAAACAGTGGTCTCACTATACAAAAGGAACACCAGGAAAAGTAAACAAGATAAAATTTTAAGTTCTAGAAAGTTCTTTCTCAATTTCCTGTTTCACAATTGTTCTTGAAGTGTCGAAGATTTAGAGAAAATGACATCAGCCATGGTATAAGAAGGAAACAGGTAAGTTTTATTTGACCTAAATGTTATACTTAAAAGAGCTAGCTGATTCAATATATATAAAGACAAACAATTTACTAAAGCGAACCTATGTCCAGACCACATAAGATCAAACTAAAAAAGGGCAAGAAGCAGATTGCTGAGTATGAATAGGATTCCATATGGATAAAAAAGCTCCATATTAGAATTTAACCCGATAACCAAATTCATCCCACCCCCCCCCCACACACACATAATCCTTTTTATCCTGCACTTGTAATAATGAAGTCAAGCTGAAGGTATTGCATGCCATGATGATATAGCTACTATTGCTAGAAGGGGTTTGAAAGAGATCAGATGAGCAAGTAACAGGAGACTCTTGCTACAACAAAAAACAAGGCTACAAAGATACCCTTCAACGATCCATAAATACATGAAACTTGTGCAGTTAGCTTTAAAGAAGGCTAAAAATATTATGAGAAATGGTCAACTTCAGCACTTTAATGGTGACTCACTAAATCTTGCACTTCACCAGGTCTATGTTGAAATATCCATCACAGTTAAGTAATGCCATAGACACAGAAGGTGGCATCAAAAAAACATAAATGAGCGTAATCAGTAAAATATTGACGATAACAATTCATTCTTTCAAGGTTTTAACTTTGGATGCATTACTTTACACCTCTATACTAGATTTCCAACGAAGAGCACAAAAGATGCAAGGAACTTGGAGAAACTTGCATATCTAGATTAAAGATTCTGATCTTCAGCCATGACTGCAAATGTCAAAAAAGAATATCATAGGAACTTTGCTGATCCAGGACAAATGTTGTCCTGCTCGCCCCAACAGCAAAGATGAAGCTAGCTCCATGATAGTGCTTTAGTCCACAGTATCCAGCTGAAGATGGAATATGAAGGTTACTATTATTGAGTTAGGTTTAGTCATAATATTTTTCTTTTGATTATATATAGCAAAACAAGATGGAGAGAAGCTATTTTGGCTTAATTATTGTACAAAACCAGTACAGTTTTAAGCACCACTGTTTTGTGTTGTTTCCCCACATATAAAACCATGATTTCAAGATTCAGGCAAAGATGCTTGAAATCACCTTCTGGATTTTCCAGCAAAGCAATGGACCAGCACACCACCACCCTGTCCTTTTGCTTCTTCAATGAAGTCGAAGCATTCCTCAAAGTAATGTGAAATATTTACATCAACTCTGTCATGAACTGCCCAAAATTTGCAAGAAGTTGAAAAAATAACCAACCATTCATCAATCTCATTAAAAGTGAAAAAAATTCTAGACATGAAGGCAAAAGGCCTCAGTTTATCTTCACTGTATTGGAAAGTTAACATTCTTTATTTTTACTTTTTCTGATAAGGAAAATGGGATAGTTCTACTAGGTAGATGAAAATGAAGGTGAAGGAAAGTTATAATTAGGCATTATCATAAGGAAGAATCTGATAAAGAAGTTGGTACAGGTAAAAGAGTCCCAAGAAGGCTCTGGTATGAAAAGTTGTACTTTACATTGCTATAGTAGAGTTCTTTGCTTCTCCAAATTAGATAGTTAACCAGAAAATTTTATATAATCTCATGAAGGACCACTACAAACAAAGCTAAGCGGGTTTTGTCAATAAGAGAAACGAAGACAAAAGACGGGAAACAGGAAGAAAATCACAGTACAGCAGCAGCACCACTTCGGACAACTTAGAGTGTGGTGAGGTATTTCCTGTTCTCTTAGTTCTATTTAAGTATAGTTGCTGTTGACTATACTTACATAAAGCAAGGAATGGATCATACATCAGTTATTGACTTATATAATATGGAGATGCAAATTTTCTCACCACGTGCAAATATTCAAGACACATTCAAAGAAATTCAGTTCTATTAAACAAAGTAAGAAACTTCCTACCAGAAAGGACTTTGTAGACAAACTCATTTGGATAAGGAGGATTTATATCTCTAGCAATCGTCAAAATATGAGTTAGATTCAAGCTTTTGAGTGCAACTTTATTGTTGGCAGCTCCAAGGGACCCTAAATAGAGACCCTAAGAAATTTAAGGAAACAAATAAGTATAGGTGAAAAACAAAGCTAGAATGGCTAGGAATCGTGGTTTAGTACCTCTTCAATCATACAAGGATTCTTATCTTCTCGAATGATTTTTGCTACAGACATTGCACGCATTAGAGCTTCAATTTGCCCATTGTAATACTCCAGAGCTTGAGCCATTTCTTGGTTTCTTCCTTGAAATAGCTTGAACTTTCTGAAAAATTTAGAAGTGTTGAGTATTAGTAATAAATTAGTAAGAACTTATGCATACAGACAATCGAGATTCAGGACACACTTAAAAATAAAGTAGGCTGAAGTCTCAAGTGTTGCATACCCCAATACCTTCTCCCAAGGACAGCTCAAGCACTTGAAGGAAAGAATAACTACTACTTGAGTACCACAAATTTTAACACTTCTCTCCCAAGGGGAACTTAAGCATTGCATATAAGGAATTCCAACATGAAGTAACTTATTGGTCTTTCTTCTTACAACAGCTCCATTGGGAATTTTTACAGGAAAAATAGGCTCCTTTTCGATTCTTGAATTTGCAGTTGGTGGTTAGAGTTGCCTTATTTTGTAGTATGGCTTTTAGTTATTGTTCAAATCTTACCCAAATTCCCAAAAAAAATGATAAGGTAGGGTAAGACCCAAATACATGAAGATTTAGAAAGCCAGTTTGGGGATTTTTCCTGATACCATTTTCATTGGATATTCTTCCAGAATGGATCTATGAAGTATGAAATTAATGAACTGAAATTATGTTCACACTGCACATCTCACCAAGACATTGGTGAAAGCTATGAACTCATTCTCTTGTATTCAATTACACCTCAATCCCAAACTTATTGGCTGTATGAATCATGAACATCCTCTCTGCTCTATTCTGGCCTATTCGTTCCAATTCCATTTAATTTATTTCAATGTTAGAGGATTCATCATACTATGATTATTTGTTAAGTTGGTCATCAGCCTACTGCAAACCACTTTCATTATCCTGGATTGGGACTGGCTATTTGAAACTACCAAGAGGTCAAACTCTTGTAAAATTTGTAAATCCATAACACAAAATTTGGCACAATAAAGTGAAGTTGAAACAATTATCCAAGCATTTGATTCTAGAGAGCAGCAGAATTGCAGAAATTCAGACAGATGAGTTCTTGAGGAAAAAAAAGGCATAATACATAAACAAATACTCAAACTTCACTTCAGCTGGCAAGTAAGCCTTCTAACTTTGAGAGTGCACATCTAGACACCTCAACTTAGTCTCAAACTGACAACTAAACACTCCCAATTTGTCCTCATTGTGTCTTGTGGACATCCAACAGTAACGTAACACATAAATTGTGTAGATAATCATTTTGTAAGTTTGGAGTGTTCGTGTCTAGATATGCATACCGAAAATTATAATGCTTACTTGTCCGATGAGACAAGTTTGTGCATCTATTTCAGTATTAAAATGTGTTGAACAAATCATAATTGTTCATAATTCCACTAAACTAAAATTCTTTTGGGACTTCGATCAAACAACTCCAGGGCAACAAAATTCAACCCCCACATTCCACAGAATTTTAGTATCAGATTTCAAAAATTCTGCCTCCATGAAGCTGCTAATTGATTGAAATTTCCCATATTAATTTATTTTTTTCCAGATTCCATTTGTGCAAAAGTCAGAAAGTTTGGAAATCCATATTGAAGAGGTGAAAATCAATTGGGTATTCTCAGAAAATGGAACAATCATCCATTGATACAGAACAAAAATAGATAAATACAGCTAAAATAAGAGAGAAACGAGGAGGAAAATGAATGAAGATCTTACCGCGCTGCGAATTTGCAGAGAAATAATATTACATTACAGTAAAGACAAAACAGACTTCTGTTATTTCACAATTGGAGCAGAACCGAAAATTCTAAGATAATATTAGGATGATAATGATCTTTTTACCTACCAATCAAAGTTTACCCACTATTCTAATTGAAAATTAATTACTACCTCTTAAACCAAATACTCTACATATTTGAAGAACAATATTTTAATACTACCATGGCATCATTCACTTTTACTTCTTACAATTTTATCCATTTTTTTTTATAAATGAAGTTTTATTTTTAATATGTTAAATTATTTTCTTTTTCATAATTTAACCTTAACATTTCTTATTATTTATTTCCAAATCATTTTACCAAATCTAATAATCTCTCGCTGTCATATTTTATATGTCACCTTTTTACTTGTAATTGCATTAAAAAATAATGTTACTTTATCCTTATTTAATAAATGATAAATACGTTTTCAAGATTAATTAACTACTCTATCAAAGATATAACAGATAAAATATGATAATTTATACATAAATTTTATAAAATAACAAATGTTGTAATTCTACTGTTTATAGAAATGAATAACATAAAAATGAGATGGAGAGAGCGTTATAGATAAGATAAAATATACATATCAATTATTAATTTTTTTTAAAAGATGTGTATTAAAGTGAATAAGTAAAACAACAATAATATGTTCGATTTAGAATTTATTCTCTATGAATATTGAAATTTATTCGCTTTGACACTCTTTTGGGCAAGGTGGGTCCATCCCCGCCTTCTATGGTATCGAAACTCATGAATCTTTTTTTAGTGATCAAAGTCTCATGATATTATCATAACTCAACATCTATCTGCTCCAAAGCATAATTAAGGTCGTGTTATTTTATAGTCCATAAATTATAATCAACTTGTGCCATTTTTTTTTTATTTATCCAATTGGCACAAAGAAAATTCAGTTGATAATCCTACTACTATGTTTATCTTCATAATTATCTCTCGTTCTTTAGTGAAATAATCTTATTTTCCTTGTTTATCATCGTCATTCTTCACATTATTCTTAATTTTTTATAATCATTCATTATTTTTCTATCTATATATATCTTTATGTTTGTTTGAATGTAGAAAATTTATAACCATTCAATTATAAATTATTTTTTTCTATAATCTAGAGTCGTCTAAATATAAAAAAGTTAAAAAGCATACGTTAGAGTTCGATCAAATCCACTTGATCTTACTACTCATTTATAGATACTTTGGCCTTAGAAGAGATATATATATATATATGCACATTCTCATCAAGGAACGTCATGTTGATTTAATTCAATATGAAAAAAAAAAAAACATTAGAGGTCTAATCTAAAGGATATATAATTATCCACACCGCACCGCTTTGTTTGTCATTCTTATCGAAAACACTATCATACAACCGAACATGAGAATCAAAATTGAAACACAATTCTCTTCCAATAAATTGCTTACGCCATCAGTTATGTTTGTTCTTCCAGACCATTCTATATATATACATTATAAACAGATCATTCTAAAAGGCATACATTCACATTAAACATTAAGGAAGAATTAGCTGCAAATTAATTAAGTGAGAAAATGGGAGAAGAAGTGATAATTAGCAACAAACAAGTCATTTTAAAACACTATGTTAGTGGTTACCCTAAAGAATCAGACATGGAGTTGAAGAACAGCACTATGAAACTGAACGTTCCAGAAGGTTCTAATGTTGTGATTTTGAAGAATCTTTATTTGTCATGTGACCCTTACATGAGGGGACGCATGAAAAAACAAGAGGGTAGTTATATTGATTCGTTCACTCCTGGCTCTGTAAGTGTTTTTTAACTATAATATAGTTATAGTAACAATTATATCATTCTCTGTTTCGAATAATTTTTTTCATTTTTGTTATAATAGCCTATCACAGGATTTGGAGTGGCTAAAGTTTTGGAATCTGGTGATTCAAATTTCAAAAAAGGTGACTTAGTTTGGGGAATGACTGGATGGGAAGAGTATAGTATTGTAACAACTACTCATCAGAATTATCTGTTTAAAATTAATGACAAAGATGTCCCTCTTTCTTACTATACTGGAATCTTAGGTAAGTTAATTATGAATTCAATTTGTATTTTGAATTCAATTTTATATTGTGTATTAAAACTCATTAATTGTTTTGCAAGGGATGCCTGGGATGACAGCTTATGTTGGTTTTTATGAAATTTGCTCTCCTAAGAAGGGAGAAACTGTCTTTGTTTCAGCTGCTTCTGGAGCTGTGGGTCAACTTGTTGGCCAATTTGCAAAGATGTTGGGTTGTTATGTTGTTGGTAGTGCTGGAAGTAAAGAAAAGGTAAGTTTCATCGCGATATCAGATAGTTCTATCCACCAAGATTAGCACAGATGAGAAGAATCACACAATTATTACCAAAATTAGGATATCAGGCAGTTCTATCCACCAAAATTAGGACAGATGAGAAGAATCACATAATATTTAATTTATTGCATTCTCGATAATCTGAAACCTCATGACTCTCAACTATGCTTCGTTGATGACTAGGCTATAGTACCCTTGAATGTTGTATAATTAATTATATCTCCTTTGTTTGGATCTGATTAGTAGTGAATTAACCTATGTATCTTGCTTATGGTAATTTGTCTCTCTATCTTTGGGAGGGAGGAAGAGGATTAATTAAGTATAAAGAACCTTTGGTATTAATTATTAAATGATGTTAAGAGTCTCCACAAAATCAAAAAGATCATGATGTTTAACTTGTTATTTGTTGGGAAAGACAAGGCACTAACAAAAATGCCTGACAGGATAACAACGGAAGAATACCCAAGTCTATACTTTCCCTTTTCGATTTGAACCAAGAGAAGACAAACAACCACAAGCAATATGATAGTAAGGCAGCAAGTATTTCAACCAAACAAATATAACAAGGCAATAATAAACCAATGACACCAAGATTTACGTGGAAAACCCTTCGATGTGAAGAGTAAAAAACCACGGGACCAAAAGCTCCACTATAATCACCAAGAGTTACAATATTGTTCTCCAAAATTGGCCACAAAACAAGTGCCAAACAACGAGCAACAACAAAATAAGATTGCACCAAATCTAGAGAATTAAAGGAGCAAAATCACCAATTTCGCAGCTACTGTTCACGACAGCAAAACTGAAGCTGCAGGCCACCAAATCCAACTCTGTCAGTTCCTAATCAAAGATTGAGATGAAGATAATATTCTGTCCAAAAATCAGCTCAATCGGACAAAAAACGAAGCGGGAATCGCAATTTGAAGTTGGTTGTTAGGGCTGAATTTGGACTGCGAAAATCTCTCTTTCTCTCTTTTTGGCTGCTGAAAAAAACTCTCTTGTATGTCTGAAAATAAGACCTAAATAGGCTTATATTTGCCTCATAAGAATGGGCTTATGGGCAAAAATGGGTTGGTCCAAATTGGACTTTTATTTATCCACATAGGAAGGGAAAAAGACCCATAACCCAACAATTCTCCCCCTCACGACTATGTGGAGGAGACCGCCATCCCGGCGACCATGCAACAATCTTCAAACTTCCCTCTTGTCAAAGCTTTAGTCATCATATCGGAACCATTGTCATTTGTATGAATCTTTTCAAGCTCAAGCAACTTAGAATCCAACACATCTCGAATCCAATGGTATCTCACATCAATGTGTTTAGACCGACCATGAAACGTAGAATTCTTGCCAAGATGTATAGCACTTTGACTGTCACAATAAAGCACATACCTCTCTTGAGCACAACCAAGTTCCCCCAAGAATCTCTTCATCCAAAGCAATTCTTTACAAGCTTCAACGACAGCAATAAGCTCAGCTTCTGTAGTAGATAGAGCAACACATTTTTGCAACCTAGATTGCCAAGACACAGCTCCCCCTGCAAAAGTAACCAAGTACCCTGAAGTAGACTTGCGAGTATCAACATCACCAGCCATGTCTGAATCAGTATAACCACAAAGAATAGGCTTCCCTGTACCAAAACACAAACTCAGACTAGAAGTGCCACAGAGATATCTCATAACCCACTTCACAGCATTCCAATGTTCTCTTCCCGGATTAGAAAGAAAACGGCTAACAACTCCAACAGCGTGAGCAATATCCGGTCTTGTACAAACCATCGCATACATCAAACTACCAACAGCTGAAGCATAAGGAACTTTCTTCATATCTTCCTTCTCATCATCACTAGAAGGACACTGTTTCGTGCTCAATTTGAAGTGCATAGCTAAAGGTGTACTGACAACCTTAGCTTTGTCCATGCTGAATCTGCGAAGTACTTTCTGAATGTACTTCTCTTGTGATAATACCAATTTCTTGGCCTTTCTATCACGGACAATTTGCATGCCAAGAATCTGCCTTGCTGGTCCTAAGTCTTTCATAGCAAAAGACTTACTCAACTCTTGCTTCAACTTCTGAATCCTGCAAGTATTATGACCAACAACAAGCATGTCATCAACATAAAGCAACACAATAATAAAGTCACCATCAGAGAACTTTTGCACAAAAACACAATGGTCTGAAGAAGTCTTCTTGAAGCCCTGCTGACTCATAAAAGAACCAAACTTCCTGTACCACTGCCTGGGAGCTTGTTTCAAACCATACAAGCTCTTCTTCAATTTGCAAACATAATTCTCTTTACCCTTGACTTCAAAACCTTCCGGTTGCTCCATATAAATTTCTTCATCTAAGTCACCATGGAGGAAAGCAGTTTTAACATCCATTTGCTCAACCTCTAAATCTAGACTTGCAGCCAAGCCTAGAACCACACGAATGGATGACATCTTCACAACTGGAGAGAATATCTCATCAAAATCAACTCCCCTTTTCTGATTAAATCCCTTGACAACTAATCTAGCTTTGTACCGTGGAACTGGATTACCATCTTCATGTTTCACCCGAAAAACCCACCTGTTTTTCAAAGCTTTTCTGTCTTTAGGTAACTTAACCAAATCAAAGGTATGATTATCATGCAAGGATTTAATCTCATCTTCCATAGCATCAAACCACCTTTCTTTTTCTTCACTTTCCATGGCCTCATCAAGACTCTCAGGTTCTCCCCCGTCAGTCAAGAGTACATACTCATTGGGAGAATAACGAGATGAAGGAATTCTCTCTCTACTAGATCGTCTGAGAGAACTCTCTGGAGCATCTATAATTGGTTGTTGGACAACCACATCATCTTGCACTGGAGCATCAACAACATCATGCCGGTCATTCTGAACATGATCACCATCTTCATTATCAACTTGATTTTCATCATTATGAAGATTTTCTTCCGGTGCAATAGTCAAAGGAACTGGATCAACATCAACTAAGCTCTCACTACTCTGAAAATCAGCCTTGTCAGCTTTGTCAAAATCTTCAATTGTTTGGTCTTCAAAGAACACAACATCACGGCTTCTAACAAGTTTCTTCTCAACAGGATCATAGAAACGATAGCCAAATTCATCTTGACCATAACCAATGAAGATACACTGCCTAGTTTTAACATCCAACTTTGACCTTTCATCCTTAGGAACATGTACAAAGGCTTTACACCCAAAGACTCTAAGATGATCATAAGAAACATTCTTACCAGTCCAAACTCTGTCAGGGACATCACCATCTAAAGCAACAGCAGGAGATAAATTGATAACATAAGCAGCAGTATTAAGTGCTTCTGCCCAAAAGGAATCTGACAGCTTAGCATCTGAAAGCATACATCTAACCCTCTCAACTAGAGTTCTGTTCATCCTCTCTGCTAAACCATTTAACTGAGGAGTCTTTGGAGGAGTTTTCTGATGCCTAATACCCTGCTCTCTGCAGTATCTATCAAAAGGACCAATATACTCACCACCATTATCTGAGCGGATGCATTTCAATGTCTTCCCTGTTTGTCTTTCAACCAAGGCCTGAAAACTCTTGAACACATCAAGTACTTGATCCTTGGACTTCAAAGGAAATACCCAGAGTTTGCGAGAATGATCATCAATAAAAGTCACAAAGTAAAGTGCACCACCATGAGATTTTACCTTAAAAGGACCACACAAATCAGAATGTACCAACTCCAGCAAATCAAGCTTTCTTAAAGGCGGATGACTCTGAAAAGAAACTCTTTTCTGTTTACCGGCTAAGCAATGAACACATTTCTTCAACTTTGCTTGTTTCACTCCAGAAAGCAAATTTTTCTTAGCCAAACTATCAATCCCCTTCTCACTCATATGACTCAGCCTTCTATGCCATAACTCTAATGAAGTATCATTCTCCACCAAATTTACTGAGTCTCTGGATATGGAGCCCTGAAATACATACAAGTTAGACAACTTGTCACCACGGTCCACAACCATCAAACCTCTAGTAAGCTTCCACTGGCCAACACCAAATGTATTAACATAACCCTCATCATCAATATATCCCACAGAAATCAAATTCAAACGAACATCTGGAGCATGCTTGACATTATTGAGAACTAGTTTGGAACCATTGTTACTTTCCAAACAAACTGTCCCAATGCCAATAACTTCAACTTCATGATTATTGCCCATTTTCAACGTTCCAAAATTACCTGGAGTATAAGAAGAAAATAATTCCTTCTTTGGCGTGACATGAGAAGTAGCACCAGAATCCACAAACCAGCTAGACTCATCACGAACAAGATTAATGGCATTTGCATCACAAGAAACAAGAAGATCATCATTAGCAACAACAGCAACACGATTTTCATTATCGCCTTCTCTCTTTTGTTGTCTCATATCTCTCTTGTGCTTGTAACAATATTTCATGATATGCCCATTCTTGTGGCAATAGTCACATGTAATATTCTTGTATTTAGACTTTGACTTGCTTCTACTTTTACCTCTATCATTCTGACCTCTGGACTTGTTTCTCCCTCTATCTTCAGTAACCAAAACATCGGAGTGTGAAGCTGAAGAAGATGAGGCTTGAGATCTTCTTCTCATTTCATCATTTAAGACACCACTCTTAGTATATTCCATGGTTACAACACCACTGGGAGCAGAATTAGTCAAAGAAACTCAAAGAGTTTCCCAAGAGTCTGGCAGAGTATTAAGAAGCCAAAGTCCCTGTATCTCATCATCAAACTTTACACCCATTCCGGACAGCTGGTCAAGAACACCCTGAAAATCATTAATATGATCAGAAATAGGAGTGCCCTCTTTATACCTGATATTCATTAATTGTTTCAATAGGAACAACTTGTTGTTGCCAGTCTTCGAAGCATAAAGTGTCTCGAGCTTGTCCCACAAACTTTTGGCATGTGTCTCATTCACAATATGATTTCTAACATTATCTTCAACCCATTGTCTAATATAGCCACAAACCTGCAGATGCTCAAATTCCCATTCTTCATCATTCAAAGACTGAGGCTTTTTAGAAGCAAACACAGGTAAATGCATCTTCTTGACAAATAGAAGATCTTTCATCTTGCCTTTCCAAATATGATAGTTACTACCATTTAAACACACCATTTTGCTCATATTTGCCTCCATCATTCAAAACGACAATCAACAATAACCAATGCTCTGATACCACTTTGTTGGGAAAGACAAGACACTAACAAAAATGCCTGACAGGATAACAACGGAAGAATACCCAAGTCAATACTTTCCCTTTTCAATTTGAACCAAGAGAAGACAAACAACCACAAGCAATATGATAGTAAGGCAGCAAGTATTTCAACCAAACAAATATAACAAGGCAATAATAAACCAATCACACAAGACACCAAGATTTACGTGGAAAACCCTTCGATGTGAAGAGTAAAAAACCACGGGACCAAAAGCTCCACTATAATCACCAAGAGTTACAATATTGTTCTTCAAAATTGGCCACAAAACAAGTGCCAAACAACGAGCAACAACAAAATAAGATTGCACCAAATCTAGAGAATTAAAGGAGCAAAATCACCAATTTCGCAGCTACTGTTCACGACAGCAAAACTGAAGCTGCAGGCCACCAAATCCAACTCTGTCAGTTCCCAATCAAAGATTGAGATGAAGATAATATGCTGTCCAAAAATCAGCTCAATCGGACAAGAAACGAAGCGGGAATCGCAATTTGAAGTTGGTTGTTAGGGCTGAATTTGGACTGCGAAAATCTCTCTTTCTCTCTTTTTGGCTGCTGAAAAAAACTCTCTTGTATGTCTGGAAATAAGACCTTAATAGGCTTATATTTGCCTCATAAGAATGGGCTTATGGGCAAAAATGGGTTGGTCCAAATTGGACTTTTATTTATCCACATAGGAAGGGAAAAAGACCCATAACCCAACATTATTGAGCTTATTTTGTCTCTTTTTTTCTCAATATTATTAAAGGTTGATTTATTGAAGAGCAAGTTTGGATTTGATGAAGCTTTTAACTACAAAGAGGAGCACGATTTGGATAGAGCTTTGAAGAGGTTAGTAATCGTATATAGACAATTTGGATTAGTTGATAAAGCTTAAAACGCTAAAAACATTTTTAGTTGCTTAATAAGGCAATTTATGTGTTTGGTCCGTAATTGTTTTGCAAAAAATTATAAGTTCAAATATTTTCATGCAATTAAAAAGAGGAACGACAAATATGGAGTGAAGAGGAAGTTAGAAGTTTAGTTTGTTTTGGGAAAACTATTTGAGAAATAAATTGAAAAACATATTGAGGGTAAAATAGTAAAATAATTGATCAAATCAAAAGTGCTTATAAGCTGAAAAACGATAAGTTGCAGGTGCCTAACTTTTGTCTGATTTTGACTTATAACCACTTTGTTGTTAATTCTAAACTAGTAGAAAAGCTAAAATGTCACTCAAATTATATTGATTTGTATTAGGTACTTCCCCGATGGAATCGACATTTACTTTGAGAACGTTGGAGGGAAAATGCTTGATGCAGTTCTTCTGAATATGAAACTCCATGGTCGTATCGCTGCGTGTGGGATGATCTCACAGTACAACCTTGAGCAGACTGAAGGAGTGCACAACTTATTTTACATCATCTCAAAACGAATCCGCATGGAAGGATTCATCATTTTGGACCACTTTCATCTTTATTCAAAATATTTAGAAATGATCATTCCAAAAATTAAGGCTGGTGATGTTGTGTACGTAGAAGACGTAGTTGAAGGTCTCGAAAATGCACCTACTGCTCTAGTTGGTCTCTTTTCTGGTCGCAATATTGGAAAACAAGTTGTGATGGTTTCGTGGGAATGAATTTACACAAAAATGTCAGTAAATCTCTTTATCTTTGACTACCTGAAGAATTAGGCTCCACACAATCAGAAAATTTAGAAAAATAACTTTGATAACATGGAGTTACATTGTCTTAGAATAGATTATTGATCAGGGGATGTCTAGTGCTGCTTTGTTTATGACTAGTAGCAGCAGCACCATAACCTTAGGTTGTTGAATGATCATTGTGATTCTTCTGACAGAAGGATCTATGAAAGGCAACACCACATGACTAACTTTCATATGAGGTTATGTGACTTCAAGGCGGTACTAAACTTTCTTGAGGCTCCTTATATATTAGGTGAATGAGGTAACATTGCATCCTCAGGAACAAGTTCATTACGAACTTCATCAGCTAGTTCACCACTTTACCTCAGATGATCAATGTGTTCCAAAGGAGATCTAAAGGGAGTTGAGGAAGCACGTGTGTTTCGCATCAATTAAGCAAATGGAAAACACTCTTGGTTATGCCGATGCATAACAAAGACAACCTATGAATCTCAAATGAGACAAAGGTTGGTTGTTTGCCTTACAACATCTCATAAGGGCTTTTGTTAGCAATGGATAATGAAGATAATCAATTTATCAAGTAAAATTGTTGCCTTGATGTAATATCTAGTATTTAATAGGCATTTGGGATTAGAATATGATGGCTCTGGCTACATTCAAAATGAGTTTATAGTTCCTCTCCACCACACTATTTTGTTGTGGTGTGTGAGGACAACTACTTTGATGCAATATTCCTAACTTATGAAATAACTCTTCATATTGAGTGTTAAAGAATTTAGTGTCATTATCAGATTTTACTATCCTTAACCTGAGAACAAGGTTGAGTTTTCATCACTAATAGGAAATTTCTAATAGCAACAATAGTTTCTAATTCAGTCAATAATATATCTAGTCAGTAATCTCAGATAACTGCAACCAGTCATGAGGTTAGTAATGCTTTTTTGATAAAAGGACAAGCATTCACCGATACAAATTACAAGCAAATACAAAACATGTTAAACAGAGTGTGCATGAATGCACAGTGTCTTTTTAAGGAAATTTATGACTGGTTGCAGTTGTTTGAGATTGATCACTAGATATTGAATACTATTTTCTTATATTTGCTTAATATTTAATTACAAATTTTATCCTTTGGAATTTTTGAGATGTTAGGATAACTAATTCACTTGTGATGATCTTGAAATGAATTTTAATAAGTTTAGGAATAACATTTTCGGTTTGCTTATTATAAATTCGTTATTTGGGGGACAGAAAATTATTATGACATAATTTTGTTGAATAAAGATCATGATGTGAATTTTGTTTTCAAGTTATTAGATGATGTATACCTTTATTTTGATGGAAAATATTTATATTTAAAAGTTATTAGAATAATTTGAAATAATTTAGAGTAATGATAAATCTTTATTAGATCATATTGCGTTCGTTAAAGGTTGAAGACTTTGTCTTCTTATTAAATAATACTCACGAGTCATTATTGAAACACAATAAATTTGACTAACAACATAATCTACGGATGATAATTAGATGTCCACACAAGTTACAAAAATTAAATTTGAAACATTTAAAGTGTGGAGTGTTTTGAATTATAATTGATAGTCAATAATATTTGAAGAAGTTTAAGATATAAATTATTACTTCAACAGCCACAAGATATATCTTTGATGTATTTGATATGATAGTTATATTTACAATTTGATAATTTTAACGATAACTAATTAATTAAACTATTTGTGTGATGATATTAGGCTATAAGACTTCATAGAAATATTATGTTATTTTATGAAGTAGTGTCTGAATTGGTGCGTTTGTCCATAAATAGTAAATCTTCTAATAATAATGATTAAATTCATATAAGTTGATTTTTGTAACATGTATGAAGGTGCCATAAGTTTTCCATCAAAGTAGACTTGAATTCCATAGTGAAATAAGAATAGATTTAGCATATAAATGCTTGAAAAGAAATGGAATGGTTGAAAAAAATATGATTTTGAAATGTTGTGGCAACAACTGATGCAACCATTCTAAGCTATTGAGATAATGATGATATTTAATTTCGCTAAAAGTTATTTTTGTTGTAGTGATACTTACGGAGGTTGTATTAATTCTTTATAAAATTAGTAAATGTCTACTACAACGACATAGTAGCTAATTTCACATATATGTATATTGAAGTGGTGCCGCTTCAAGCAAATATCTAAAAGGATTGGTCTTGTAAATATTCATGAAATTAGGATGAAGACAATGACGATAAACGTGCTAAGGCAAATACTGAGTTTTCTAAGCTATAAATAATATTATGTGTGTGATATTTTTTATTTTGACACATGGAGTTGCGGTTTAATCTTTTAAAATATCAATTACTTAGTTAGAATTTTAAAGACGTACTTACACTAACGAAAAGTTCAAATATATTATAAGATACTCTCTAGTAGCATGATATCATGAGAAATATTACAATCAATTGGGGATTGTTGGATATTTTGTAATATATAGAAGTCTTTAATTGAACAGACACATATATTCATGAAAGAACGAAACTGTTATGAAAATTCATTTGTTCATTAAAGAACATGACTCTTATGAACATTCATTTGATCATGAAAAAACGTGACTTCTTATAAAAAGTCATATATTTCATTAAAGATTATGACTCTTGTGAAAAGTCATCTCCTAAGTTTTATAAATATAAAGACTTTCTATAAATAGCCTAAGAAAAATCTACTTTATTGTCTTCCGAGGGGATTTGTTTGTATTTTCTCCAATATATATATGGATAATATATGTTTTATAGAAAGTGATTTTATACGCCTCAGAGCCATCTTCTTCTTCAATTATATTTTCTACTCCCTATAACCCAATTTACTTGTCCATTTTTGCTTCTTATGGTTATCCGTAATTCTTATCCATTTTGACAAATTAAGAAATGACAAAAAAAAATTCAATCATTACCCTCAGTTAATTTGAGAAACGAATGTTTTTTTGAAAATATTAAATTTTTAATTCATCTATTTCATAATTAATAGGGGTAAATAGTGCCAATAATTATTTTCTTAATAGGTGTGTCAATTTAAAAGTGAACAAGTAATTGGATATAGAAAGTATAATTTTCCTAACACATTCAACCCTAAAAGAGAATGCGATGCTATTTATAGCACCGATCTACAAAATATCTTGTAACTGAATTCTAACAAACTATATCAGCTCATCACAAAAGTAATTAACTAATGATATGAATCATAAACAACTAAAGAACCAGGTTCATTCTGTATCATAAGCAATTAATGGACCAGATTCATCGTGTTATTTGAACGCCAATTACTTTATTTTATTTTTAATTTTTCCTCCTTTTTGTTCTGTGAGAATTTCATGTTATCTTTGCCAGGCAAGATCAGTTCTATTTTTAAAAATTAATAATAACATTACATATTTAAAATTGAATTTTTTAGCTCTATTTTTGTTCAAATACATAAACAAACATAAATTTTAAAGGGAAATTTTTCAAAACAACAATGTTTTAACATTTAATAGAATCCTTTAACAATATTTTTAATATTTATTAAATATAACAATATTTTAGTTTGTTATGGTTTGATTTATGTATTTTGTTTTCTTTATTTAATTAAACACAATATAATTAAGAAATAACAAAGTTATAGAAAATCAAGGGAGGGAAAATATTTCAAATTAAATTAAATTGCTGAAAATCTTTATTACTTTCCTTACAAAAGATTATGAGACCTAATAGGTGGTCTCTTTTGTCTTCCTAAAAGTCATTTGTCATTGTTTTTCAAAACTAGTTATTGTATGAAATTTTATAATAATACCTTGGATTTTTATCTATTAATAATTTGATTTTTTAATATTAACATATTTAAACACATATAGTTTTATATGTTATTTGGTATATTTTTCTCACAATATATTTATTTTATTTACTAGAATTTTGTATCCTTTCTTAAATCGTATTCATTCCATGTATGACATTTGTATTTGTTTTTTATATGTCATTTGACATACTTTTCTTACAATGTATTTATTTATTTACCAGAATTTTGTATCCTTTCTTAAACCGTATTTTAATATGTATGTCATTTGTACTTGTATTTATTCTACTTTTTATGTTGTATTTTGTATAATCAAACTTGTATTTTTTATTAGTTTGTATTCATTCCAATATGTATGTCAAATGAATATATAGTTATTTAAAAAACATATTTATATTCATTTTATTTTTTATTGTGTATTTTATTTTTCTCTTCAAAAAATTAGGTTTCATTTCATAAGTCATATTCATTCTAATAGATATATTATTTGTATTCATTCTAGTTTTTATATTATATTTTGTATAATGATATAAAAGTATTCAACATCATATTAAAATATGTACTTAAAGATTAGAATGTATTCAACATCAAACAAAATATACATATATATGAGTTTTTAGAATCTACAAAATCTGAAAAATTAAAAGAAAATCACAAAAAAAATTGAAAATTATAAATATATGGCGAATACTTAAACAAAATCACATTAAAATTTAAAAATTCGACTGAAAATCCGTAATTTGTATAATCGGTGCTTTAAACATCAAATTAAAAAAATTATTTCGAATGATGGAAATTACCTTGCCAATTGAGAAATTTGCTTGAATTAATAAATCGTTTTAGTTTAACAATAAAGAATTTCTTCATGAGCAAAATTTAGCACCTTGAAGGAATCTAAATTTCAAAGGTGAGATATGGTGAAGAAACATGAAATGTGGGGAAGAAAGGTAAATGGTAATAAAAAAAGGTAAATTGTATTAGTTTATGTTTTTAGTTTAAAACGGTTATTTGTGTGTATGTTAGACCAATAAATGACTCTTTCCATAAATAAAATTAATTTAAAATACTAAAATGTGAATACATATTATTTTATAAAAGTATTGTTATTCTGTCATGTTAAATAAATATTTTAAATTGTTGTTATTTTGACTAATTATATTTGTAATTTAGACTTAATTGCTAATTTATCCAATTTTAAATTTGAATTCCAAATTCACATGACCAGCCGTTTAAACTCTGATAGAGCTAGTATACTTTATTGACCTTTGCGTAAATTTCGGGAAAAAAAAACGTGTTACAATTTAAACATAAAACTGTTCTCTGTTCTCCACTTTAAAATAAAAATACAAATGAGAAATTCAAAAATAATGAATACTAGTAAATCGAATTAAATGAGGCGGAGATAAGTGATAAGACCAAAATATCTTATTAGATTTTTTTAGTTTTTGATATAATAAATATGGTCTTCAATAATATATATTAGATGATCAAATTGTGTGGATAGCAAGAAGATTAGAGAAAA
Organism: Solanum chilense; assembly: GCA_032847665.1. Lineage (NCBI taxonomy): Eukaryota > Viridiplantae > Streptophyta > Magnoliopsida > Solanales > Solanaceae > Solanum > Solanum chilense. Next base: position 89,619,437 of record CM064963.1, read on the forward strand.
GAGTAGGACAATTTATGACGTGGAAGAAGATAAGTCACCTACCCTGATTTGTTCGATCGTAAATTTTTTTTCGTAATCGAATTCTTAAAAATAAATTTAAATATAAATAAAAAAATTATTTTAAAAATTATTTATATACTTTATTTAAGCACTCTTAAGGGTAGAGTGATAAGAAGTGGAAGATTATTAATGTGTAGAGCCGTTAATATGAGTTAGGTTTGTTGGGCCGGCCTGATCTAATCTTGGATTTGATATAGCTGGACTATGATTTTTAGAGCCCATTTGAGAAAGTGTAAATTAGGTATATAGCATATTATGTAGTCATATTCTCAAGTTATGGCACAGGATTTTAATTTTCATTCTATAACATATAATATATCAACTTATAGCATTTCTTTAAATAAAAATATTGTAAATATTTATTCATTAAAATTAGGAAGAAAAAAAATTAAAAAATAATTAATTAAATTTGGATAATTTCCGTGAATTTAGTTACTGATTTTAAATGATAACAAAATGTGCACCTTTTAAGGGATTTTAAATTATATTAATTATAGATATTCACCTTAATTATCTCAATCCGTTTTTAATGGTAATTATTTTTGATTTTTTACCTTAAAAAATTGTATTGTGTTATATTTCTTTCCATAAACGTGTTTCATTAATTTTTTTTCCAGAATTTGAACTATATTCAAATATTCGAAATCTGTAATATTTTTTTATTTTTTTTTTGAAAAATAATTAAAATTGAAGGTTGAAAAAGTTTAGATTTGATTTGATGGAGAAAAAATTGTGTCAATTTTAATTAAACATGGTGGAAAATGAAATTCATCAGGTAATTTTTTATTTTTTTTTAGTAATGTGTCGTTTTTTTTTCCCATTTTATATTGCATATGTTAAATTGATATTTTTTTTTTGTGAAATATTAATTCAGTGTTTCTACTAATAAAAATTTCGTAATATTAAATGTATTTTCATGTGTAATTAAAACGAAGAATGATGGTAAATGTGATTACTGGTTAAAATTTAAAAGTTTACAGTTTTTGATTAATAGTGTATACATTTTGTATTTTAATATCTGACATTTTGTATTAATAATGTATACATTTTGTATTTTAATGTATATAAATAGTGTATGAACAATAAATACGAAAATCAATGTTTATAGTTGTACGTAGCTATTATTGATTTGTAATATATATATGAATTCTGTATAAAAATTGAATAAAGTGTATATTATTTTTTTATTAAATTGGATAAATTGAGTATGAAATTGTATTTTTGATTGTATGTAATAGTTAGTTGTGTAGTATGCAGTATGTATAAAAATTGATTTAATTTTGTATTAATTTAAAATTTTGGTATTGCATATATAAGTGACTTGTATATAAGTTGTGTATGATTTGTGTATTAATTTTGTAGAAAACAATGTATTAAGTGAGTATTAAATTACAACAGTGTATAAACAGTGTAGTAATTGTGTATTAAATTATGTATGAAGTGTGTATTATTTTTGTACGAAGTGTATGAAGTGTGTGTTAAACAGTGTATGATTTGTGTATTAATTTTGTATAAAAAGTTATTAACTGATAACAAAATGCACCTTTTAAGGGATTTTAAAATATATTAATTATAGATATGCACCTTAATTATCTCAATCTGTTTTTAATGGTAATTATTTTTTATCCTTAAAAAATTGTATTATGTTATCTTTCTTTCCATAAACGTGTATCATTTTTTTTTTCAAAAATTGAACTATATTTATATATTCGGATTCTGTCATATTTTATCGTTTTTTTTTTTTTTGGAAAAACAATTAAAATTGAAGGTTGAAAAAGTTTAGATTTGATTTGATGGAGAAAATTATGTCAATTTTAATTAAACATGGTGGCAAATAGAATTGATCAGGTTAGTTTTTTTAATATTTTATTAATTTGTCATATTTTTTTCCCATGTTATATTGCATATGTTAAATTCCCATGTTATATTGCATATGTTCTGCTTTTTATAGCCTCAAGAATTTCAAAGATGCTTATGCCATTCCTGTCGAGCCTATCCCGTGCGAGAGTACATGGGATATATCAAGTTATATTTCAGATCCTAAATTGATGTCGCCTGGTCCAAAAAGAGCAGCAGGATGACCCAAACTTGAACGGTGGAAGGGGTTTGCAGATGTGAAATTCAAGAAGACAAAAAACACATGCAGTAGATGCCATCAGGTTGGACATAATAGGAAGACTTGTTTAAATTATCCTGTACAAAAACAATGATGTCGTAATGTTAAATCTGTGTTTTTGAGGCATTACATTGTTATAAAATATTTTTTTATTGAATAATATTACTTTTCATACAAATGTCATACATTGTATATACAACTGTTCATATATTGACATATGTTAACAATAATAATTCATATAATCATATAACATTTATTCAGTTATTGCATTCATAATGGGGACTACATACAAAATTTATACATTTATACAAATTCAATACTTGCATATAAAAAATAATGTATGTTTATGTTATACATATTAAATTATAATATGTTATAATTCATACAGTTTTTATACATTATTCATACCAATAATATACATACAATTTGTTTCTATTTGTATTGTGAAAAAATATTTTATAATTTGTCATAATTCATACATTTTTCATACAGTATTCATACCAGTAATATAATTAATATTTGTTTCTGTTTATATTTGAAAGTGTATAGTATTCATGCAAAACAAATTTATGGAATAATTTAACATTATTATGTACTATATATCAAATTTTAATATGACATTCATAATTCATATGATTTTCATACATGATTCATACAATGTTCATATATGTTAAAGTGAGACACATTTAGTAATAACCAGTAATAATTTATATAAAACCATCAGTAGTCATAATAAAAATACAAACAGAAACAAATTGTATGTATATTACTGGTATGAATAATGTATGCAAGATGGTGATACACATTTATTAATGTAAAATTGTATGATATAATTCATACATTTTTCATACAGTATTCATACCAGTAATATAATTAATATCCCTTTCTGTTTGTATTTGAAAGTGTATTGTATTCATGCAAAACAAATTTATGGAATAATTTAACATTACTATGTACTATATATCAAATTTTAATATGACATTAATAATTCATATGATTTTCATAAATGATTCATACAGTGTTCATATATGTTAAAGTGAGACACATTTAGTAATAATCAGTAGTAATTTATATAAAACCATCAGAGTAGTCATAATAAAAAAACTGGGAAAATACATAAATTGTTCATAAGTTAAAAAAAAAACAAGTCATTCAAATAAATGTACATTGTGCCATGAAGATTTCTACTTCCTGATACGGAATTTTGGAGTAGGATAATTGGTGGTGTCCATAACTTGTTCTTTATGAGTTCGAGGTCCACCCTTCTTGCTAGCAACTGTTCCTGTAACTTCACTTTCACTGATTGCGCCTTCATCATTCTTTGATTTTCCATAATGTCAAAGTCATCCCTAACATTTTCATTCCCCATAATAAATAAGTGTCTCAACAATTGACATTGGATTTTAATGTGATGCAAATTATTTAAAAAATCCAAAAGGTGTTTCATCTAGGAATTGTTGAAACTTCTCTTGACCTAAAAAGGTCAACAAATCCGCAAACACATTCATGTTAATACATGAAGACAAATGTGTTTGTGTCTTCTTCTGCTAAAAAATTGTAAAAATTAAATACATTAATCATACACATGTAATACAAAACTAATACAGTGAATCATACACAATTCAAACAAACTTACAACATCATATTGAAAAATACATAATTCATACACGTAGTATACAAAACATAATGCAGTAAATCATACACAATTCAAACAAACTTACAACATAATATTGAAAAATACATAATTCATACACATAGTATACAAAACATAATACAATATAATCATAAACATTTCAAACAAACTTACAACATTCTTTCATACACAATATATTCAACACCAAAATATACAAATCAAAACATAAAGTATAACTAATTATGGATATTATTTTCAACAGTTTCAAAAAACTTGATACAAAAAAATTTATACACAATTCATACACATTTCATACACATTTTATATATACCGTAAATCATACAAAATTCTTACAGTGAATCATACACAATTCATACAGTTAATCATACACAATTCATACAGTGAATCATACATAAAAAAAAATGTTTCAGCAATTGATATTGTAATATGAAGAGATCTGTAATTTCATATAATGAATCATGCACAATTCATACATTATTTATTTACATAAAATTTATATTTTAACTATTTTATACCCAAAAAACAGAAAATAAAAATAACAGAACAACCCAAAAAACAGAAAATAAAAATAACAGAACATAAAATTTTTTTTTAAAATTAACTTTTACTAACCTTTGAACTTTTTTTGGGTTTAACTGTTTCTTCTTCTTCTTGTAAATGTGAAGTATCGATTTTAGATGCTCTTGGTTTTTTGGATTTTGATTTTATCAATTCTTCCACAAAATCAGATTCAGAATCTGATGATTCCTTGATTTCTTTTCCTTTCCTCTTCTTTCCTCTTTCTTTCGTCCTTTTCTCAGATTCATCTACATTTTTCTTTTCTTTCCCTTTTCTCTTCTTCTCGTTTTCCTTTGGATGTTTTTTTTTTCTATTGTTGATTTCCCTGATCTAGATTTAACTTTAACAGATGAAGGTTGAGATTGTGTTTGTGATAAAATTTTGAAAGATGGAGCATGAAAATCGTCTGAGCTTGCTTCTTCATTCAATCTTCTACTTTTTCTCGGGGTTTCGTTGCCTCTTTTCGACATTGTACGATTTGTTTATCGCAAGAGTTGAAGATTTGAGTGCTAAAAATGAAGATTTGAATGCAAATATTTGAGAATTCTTGAAGAAGACTGTTAAGAGAGAAGTGATTTTGAGAGAAAATTTGGTGAAAATAAATTAGGCGTGCGAATTTTGGTGAAAAGTTTTGATAGGCGTGCAGAGGTAATGATTTTGAAAAAGAGTTGGGGAAGAACAAAAATTTGGGGAATATAATTTTTTTTTTTTAAATAACGTTTTACAATTTTAAAAATAAAACTGTAATTGTTTTAGAGATAAAATCCCTATTATTTTGTAGTTATCTTAAAAAAGGTAACTATATAATATTTAATTTAAATTACATTAATTAAGAGTTTGTTTTAAAAAGGTAACTTAAAATAAAATTGTAATTGTTGTAGAGATAAAATCCTATTATTTTGTAGTTATCTTAAAAAAGGTAACTATATTATATTTAATTTAAATTACATTAATTAAGAGTTTGTTTGAAAAAGGTAACTTAAAATAATAAATTTAATTAACTACATTGGTTAAATAAGGTAATTGAATTATTTAAATAAGTTAATTATTATTTTAAAAAATTAATGAGAATAATATATTATTTTTTGATATGCTATAACTTGATAATAATATGCTATAAGTAGTTTATTATTAAAAAGTTTGTTTATAACTTGATATTTAACACCTTAAATGTGTGTGTAGTGTTATTTTTATTTTGAGAAAATGACTTTTTATCCCGGCCTGAATAAACTTGTTGATTTGTGGGGTTTGAGAAATATCGGGAGGACAGGCCTGTGGACCAATAAAAATTAACTAAAAAATATAATACATAAAATTTAAAATTAAAGAGAGTCCAAACTCAAAACAATTAGGTTATTATTTCTATTTAGATATTTATACTTTTACTTGAAAAAAAACTTAATAAATATTATAACGATAATTTTATTTGTGATTTGATTAAAAAGTAGTAACATTAACATATAATATTATTTTGTCAATATTTATGATAATATTTTTAAATTTTAATATATAATTTAATTTTAATAATTCTAAAAATATATAATTTTTATAAAAGTGGACTGGCCCAGCAAACTTGTAGCCCATGTACTTGTGAGTTGGACAAATTGTTTTCTGGCCCATATAAAAAATGAGTTAGGTCGACTTGACCCGTAAAATATTGATGCATGTCATGTTGACAGGTCTACTAATGTGGAGTTGTGAACCACCTAAAGTGTATTTTATTTTACTTTCATTTTAAATAATTTTTTTTTTTTAAAAAAAAAGATATTTCCAAAACTATTGACCCTTTTTGGTAATAAGAAAGAGTATCAAATTCTTTAAAATAGCTTACTCTGCCACACTAAACAGTAACCAGTAACCACCCTTTAAATTGGCCTTATTTTTTTTTCCTTATTATTCTTTTCTTAGTAAGGTATATTTATAATTTAATATATAGTAAAATAAAAGTAAGAAGCATTGAAAATATTTTATCTCTTTTTTTGACCAAAAACAGAATAAAATAAAATAAACTTGTCATAGCTGACTAGACACCTCGTTGTCCTTATCCATATTTTATCTTTTAATTTTAATTAAGTTCCACCAGCTGTGGCGCCTCTCCGCAGTCACCAAAAATGCTCTGTTTTTTTTATTTAATTTATTTGATTATTAATAATAATATATACAGCCATTTTATTCACATGGCAGATATTTAACAAAAGTTTTTAATTACTTCTGTGGCATTATTATTACTATTATTTCTTAATAATTATTGACAAACTTGAGTATTAAATAATATGAAAATGAGGTGTACATAAGTGATAAGAACAAAAATTACCATCTTCCTAGCAATTGGATATGCTTTTGGAATTTGGATATATTCCCTTCACACGTATGCATCTCCAATAACCTTTTTTTTTTTAAAAAAAAAAGTCTCTCTTTCACATGCCAAAATACTTTGCTTTTAATTGGCCACACAATAAACAAATACTTATAAAAAACTTTTTAAAAATTGACCATAGTTGGACATAAAAAAATAACATTTTTGTCCTTTTTTTCATAGGTGGGGCATTGAAAAAAAATATCTTAACTGTTTGGTCTGTTGATTAATCAAGTGAATGAAATCAGTTAAGAATAGAATTTAAACTTCAAATAACATTCATAAGTTGTTTTTGATTAGTTATATTATAATCTAATTAGGAATTATTTGGGCTAGTTTATACAGAAATTGATTTTTAGTCTTAGTTAATTTTGATTTTTAAATTTTATAAATAAAATGTTGGTAATTCTTTCAAACTTTAGAAAATAATAAAAAATAAAGAGACTTTGAAGTACGATTTTAGAATATTTTAGTTTGTAAATAAAATATTTTTCTTCCTGGTTCAAATTTTGATATAGACAAAAGAGTTTTTTTCACATCTATCATCATAGTGTTACTTATTTTAGAGATAATAAATATCCCGTAAAATTAATCAAATTACACATGAGTTATTTGGGACGGTTATTAAAGACATAAATCATATATTGGACCTTAAACTTGACTTCAAATTTTGACTTTGACCTTCAACTTGCATAATGTACAAACAAACACTTAAACTATCCAACTTTTAAATAAATAAACAATGAGTCCTACATGACACAATACACGTAGGACATCACGTAGGACAAAAAATGACATGTAGGACATGTGTGTTTATTTGTTCAACTATATACAAGTTTAAATGTCAATTTGTGCACATCCAAAGTTGAAGGGAATAAATATAATTTGAACGAAAGTTAAAGGGAAAATTTATATATTATGCCAATATTAAACCATGTAAACCTAGTCAGCAAAGATGATGACATTTAACATTTTTGCTTGGGCCTTATCCACACTTTTTTTTTAACAGCCATTATTTACCTTCCACACCAACTGTGGCGCCTCTCCGCAGCATCTCACAGTCAAAACTGCACATGTTTTTATAGGGTTTTTCTCTTTAACACTCTGTGTTGAATCTTGAAACTCAAAAAATGGCTTCACCACTTCAATTCCTTCCTCTCTTCCCTTTCTTTTTCTTGGTTTCATTCTGTGTTTCTCATGGACCCTTTTTACCAAAAGCCATTATTCTCCCTGTAAACAAAGATCCATCTACTTTTCAATATGTTACTCAACTCTACATGGGTGTTACTCATCTTGCTCCTATCAAATTAGTTGTAGATCTTGAAGGTTCATTTCTATGGGCTGATTGTGGGTTGACTTCTGATTCTTCAAGTCAAAAACTTGTACCTTGTAATTCACTCAAATGTTCCATGGCTAAGCCTAATGGTTGTACGAATGACAACAAGATCTGTGGTTTGAAATCAGAAAACCCCTTTACAAGATTAGCTGCAACAGGGGAATTAGCAGAGGATATGTTTGCTGTGGAGTTTATTGATGAGTTGAAAACAGGTTCAGTTGCTTCAATTCATCAGTTCTTGTTTTCTTGTACATCATCCACTCTGTTACAAGGACTTGCTAGAGGTGCTAAAGGTATGTTGGGGCTTGGTAATTCAAGAATTGCATTGCCATCTCAGTTGTCTGATACATTTGGTTTTCAAAGGAAATTTGCTATTTGTTTGTCTTCTTCAAATGGTGCTATAATTTCTGGTGAAAGTCCTTATTTGTCACTTTTGAGTCATGATGTTTCAAGATCCATGCTTTATACACCTTTGATTTCATCTAGAGATGGGGTTTCAGAAGAGTATTACATAAATGTCAAATCCCTCAAAATTAATGGAAAGAAACTATCTTTGAACACATCTTTGCTTACCATGGATGGGGAAGGTCATGGAGGGACAAGAATTAGTACCATTTCCCCTTTTACAACTATGAAGACCTCTATTTACAAGACATTTGTTGAAGCTTATGAAAGATTTGGTTTTTCCATGGGATTGACTAAAGTAGAACCTATAGCACCATTTGGGCTTTGCTTTAGCACAAAAGTAGAGGAGGGACTAAATGTGCCAAGTATTGATCTTGTGTTGCAAAGTGAGATGGTTAAGTGGAGGATTTATGAGAGTAATTCAATGGTGAAAGTAAGTGATGAAGTGATGTGTTTGGGATTCTTGGATGGAGGGGCTAACCAAAAGGCATCAATTGTTATAGGGGGTCACCAATTGGAGGATAATCTTTTGGAGTTTAATTTGGGAACTTCTATGCTTGGATTTACTTCTTCATTGTCAATGGTGGAAACTAGCTGTTCTGACTTCATGTTCTCAAAGGATTCTTCACCTTTTGATTCTTGACATGAATCCTTAACCAAAGATTGACAATTCCCCTTTGTATAGTTGTGTTAAGAACATGTATTGGCTCTTAATTATAGATAATCATAACTTAGGCCAATCTTAGTATATTAGAGGAGTACTAGTTTATTGTGAGATAGTGTTTCTTGACTCACTTTTTTGAGTTGTGAGAAAGTTTTGATATGTAAGAAACATTTTTACTATGTCCACTATGTTATAAATCTAATTTTCACTATGTTCCTTTGCTATTGAGTTGATGTATTGTTTCGTACTTTATACTGTTATATTGGGAGTTACTCCACGTATTGATTGACACAAAACAAATAGTGAATTTGCTTATATCTCTTGATGATTTTTTTTAGGGTTTAACAGATAATTTGATTAGACAATAATTTGTTTGTGTTTCAGAATACAGTTAATCAACATGTTAACTAATTGGTTACGATTAATTAGATCAAATTGTGCTGTAAATTTCAGAAATATCAAAGTTAATAGACATAATAAGGTTCTATACCTATACTTTCGATAATCACGTTCGATAACTATAGTTCAATTTGCTTTAGAGGTTGCGTTTTGTATATTTCACTTGCAAATATATAACTAAGGCAATTTGTATGTTTTGCTTGTCTGTTTTTATACTTCGCTTTTCAGAGACAAATAGAAAATTTGTATTATACACTAGGAATTTTATAGAACCCAGTCTGTATATTAGTTTGCCAATATACAAATAGAGTAATAACTGATTTCATTTAAAAAAGAGTGACCCAATTTGACTTGACACGGAGTTAAAGAAATAAAGAAGATTATTGGATTTTGTGGTCCTAAATGAAAGTTATGTCAAATGTGCAAAATTGTCATTTAATCTTGTAGTCTTAATGTATACAAATAATTAGGGTAAGCATATACAAATTCGACACATTATACAATTAAAAACCAAATTATATAAATTCTTAATTTATATAATCAATTACTGAATTATACAAATTTTAAATTTAAATCAGTAATAAACCGAATAGCAAATTTTTGCAAAAATGTAGCTACAAATAATAATTGAAAATTTATTTATATTACATAATATACTCTAAATATTTGTCATTTCACATAATTTACCTTTTTTATGCAATACCTTGATGTGTCAGTAGCGTGAAAGAAGTTATAATCATGTACTCATATTCTAGTTTAAAGTGAAATATATATCATTTTTTAAAGAAAAAAATAAAGTCGTCATTAAAATTATTCTGAATTTTAAAAAAGACATCCTAACTTTATGAGTCTCGTATTATCCCACGTAATCATATTCTGAGGATTATAAACACTGTTGTATCTCATTCTTACAGCAAGTGTAATATCACGTATTGGGAGTGCGTGAATTAAAAAATATATTCCAATAAAAATGCCACGTCGCAAGATCGTAAGCCTCCATTTTCTAAAAAAGTTCAAGAAATAGAAGATTTCTTGGGCAATGCCTTTCATGGTGGATGTTGAAGAACAACTTCATATTTAGGCTTAACCCATCGGCAAGCAATCTAAAGTTGGCATCAATTTTCATATAGACATCTCAAGTAGGCCTTATTCATTTTAAACAATTTAAATAGAGCGATGTTGTGTCATATTGACACGTTTTTGTCAACCAACCAAATATATAGAATGTGTGTATTAGACTTGTCGATAACGTGTCAAAGTAACGAAAAATTATATGTGGCATATATATTAAAAAATATATATTCTGAATAAAAATCTATTTTTAAAACTATTTAATTAATTAATTTAAAACCCATTTCAATAAAGAAGAAAAAGGAAAATAAAATAAAATCTACAATATCTTTATTTTCTCCTCCGCCATTTCCACATCTCCTCCTCCTCTAACCATTATTATTTTGATGCCTTCTTCTTCAAGTTTGAAGATTATCATTACTATCATTTTTTTCTTCAAATCTATATAACCAATTTGGGTTATAAGCAAATATTCATAACCTAACTATCATACTATTACCATCTCTTCAATCTTTTAAATTCATCTTCTTTTTTTTCTTCAATCACCTTCAACATTGGAACTGTTTGTTTTGAAAGTTTCAAAGTACGCCAAAAATTTTAATCCATGATTAAATCAGATCTATTTATGAATTTACATGAAATGGGTTCATCAAAATAGAAAAAGTTGAAAGCTTTGAGAAGTAGAAAATTAGTATTTCAAAAATAGAATCCTAAAAGAATTAACTCAAATAAAGAGAGGTGAAAATAGACCAACAAACATTTGAAGGATTTGGTAAACTTTTCGACAATGAAACTATATATGAAAAAAATTAGGTGGTAAAATTTGATATCACGAAGAAGATATATGCTCTAGACACATTTTTGATCCTTTCTTAAATTATTTTTGTTAATATATATAATTAATTTAATTTTTCATATCAAAATGACAAAGAAGTGAGAAAGTTGAATATATAATGGTGGCAAGGTAGTGGTATATGGTGGAGGAAGTGTGGGAAGGAGAGAGAAAGAAAAAATGAAATAATTTTTTTTAAAAATTCTTAAAATTATGTCTTTCACGCTCTCAAATAAAGTGTAATACACATAATATGCCAACTCAGCAAAAAGTGTCAAAATGATATAATAGGATCCTTGTTAAAACGTCTAAAATGAACATCGTCTAGTTGAAATGTCTATATGAAACTTGGTGTCAATTTTAGGAGGCCACCAATGGATTTAACCTCATATTTACATAAGAATATAAAAAGATTTTATACAATTTCTACGAGAAAATTATCACGGTATTATAGTCATAAAATAAACATAAGTAATATTCCTGGATAATTTCTAAACATGAATGATTATAAAGGAAAATTAATGAATGATGAATATATGGATAATTCCTCAAACAATTTATAAAAAAAATTTAATTAATACTTTCTTAAACAATTTATTAAAAAGTAGATATAATAAATAATTTGAAACGATAAGAGTAATAATTAAAAATCCACAAACCACAACTACTTGAGGAATTATTTCTCTGTTTTAAAAAGAGTGACCTAGTTTGACTTAATACGGAGTTTAAAAAAAATAAAGAAGACTTTTGATTCTTGTTGTCCTAAATTAAAGTTATATCAAATATATAAAATTATTCTTTAATCATATGACCTTAAATATGTCACATGAAAAGTTAAAAATAGATTATTAAAATTTTTTTTTATCCATTTTGAAACAAACTAAAAAGAAAAGTAATACAAACGAAACAAGTATTAATGTTGAGAAAGTGTACTCTAGAAGCTAGAAGAAGGGGTATTCATCTTCGGTTTGTATTCCTTTCTCGTTGAAATTAAAATAATTTAATGAATTTTTAATTATTAAATTTAAATATAATTCATATTTATTGGCTTGATTATTGTTAATTTGGTTAGTTTTTTTCTCTTCTAATTTTTAAAGAACTTACTGTGTGTATATATATATATGCCTATAGTATAATTCGTTATTTAACCTTTTAGTGTGGTCACTATAATTTTTTTTGAATTTTGAAAAAAAATATATTAAGCTCTAAAAACTTTATAGCAAACAAAGTTGTTAAGAACAATTTTTAAAGGTAAATCTTATAGTTATATTTTAAACAAATGAGTTTGGATTCATAAATTTTGTTTTTAAGAAATGTGACTTAAAAGTTCATTAACCTATTAGAGGTATATAAATATTTTATAACAAAGTATACAAAAGATATATATATATATATATATATATATATATATATATATATATATATATGATGATTTAGTTTGATTTTTTTGTTTGATTTATTTTTAATACTATTAAATCAGAATATGAACTTTTTAAGTTTAAAATCAAACTAACACAAACTCAAAACTAAATAACTAAATATTTAAACGATTTAATTCAATTTAACTAAATCATGAATATCTTAACAATAGAGATGTAAAAGTTCACCTAGAAATTCATTTTTTTTTTCCTGTCGGTCATTTAATGAACTATTTTTAGAGTTAGGGTAATAATTTAACCGTATAATAATATTGGTGCCGCCAATTAAAATAATATTTTCCTATAATATCGATGCCTTTATTTATATCCACAGCACATTGGGAAGTTAATAATTTTACTGAAAAATAGCAATAGAATGGGGGAGGAATTCAAAGGCTAAAAACAAGGGATTTGCTTCATCACAACACATTGTATAAGCGTCACCAATTACGTTTTGAGAATAAATAAATAAAATATGAAAAGTAATACATATATTTCTGTTTTTAATAAAGAATTAGTGCATTAATTATACTATTGACAGAGTCAAAATTTCAACTAAGAAGTATTAATATGTAATATATATAAATTAAAATTCTTGTTATCGATCTCGATCCTTTCAAAAGTTACTAGGACTGAAATGAGTTTGGATAAAAATCATCTAAAATGTTGATCACAACTTAACTCACTCAAATTTTACTAAAATTTAATTATTTTAATTTATTCTTTGATAAAATATATTTGACAAAAATTCTCATGAATCACTTCAGACTAATTGAAATGAACTGTATCAACAAATTAAGGATGAATAATCTGTTCAAACTTGATTAAATTGAATGAGGAATAATTTCACAAGCTAACTTTATCACCTTTTCGAGCAAGTGAGCAGTAGTTTTGTTTTTATATATTTTTAATATATATTTTAAAACATATCTTTGTCATTTTAGACCATTATTTAAATTTGCTTTTAGAATTTCAAACTTTGAACTACACACGTCTTTGATAATATATAGTCAAAAGATTTGTCTTTTTAATTACAATAAATTGATAGTTCAAATTTCAAAGTGAGCATATCTTTCAAATTATAACCATTTAGCATCTTCCTTATCTTAAAGGATTTTTTTTTTCAAAGTACAAACATTTATAATATTATCAAATATTTTGAAGTTTGAACCTATGACTTAAATATATTTTTAGCCCCTGGTTAGTTGATGCCTACAACATAATAATAAAAAATATAAAAAAAATAAAAAAAATTACGATATATCTTAATATAATATAAACGGCAAGAATCAATTATATGAATCTTCACTATTTATTAGCTCCGTCTCACCATAATAATTCACTTTAATATTATACATAATCTTTGACACGCACAATAGATCCAGGCAATTACTGTTCAAGATAATGTCGGTATGAATTTTGTAAGGCATATCTAGATTTCAATTTCAATGAAAAATAAAATCAATAAAATGATAAATTAAAGTCAAATCAAGCAAATAAAGTCAAAAATCAAAGCCTCTACGCTTCTAGAATTTTTATTGAGTTGGCAAATAAAACTCATTATCATAGACGCTCTAAGCTTGCACGTATTCATCATCATTATAATTATTTATTTTATGTATTTTTCAAAACTATATAAACTCCATTATTTTCCTCTAATATTACAACACCATCACACAACAAATAAATTAAATCATGGCTTCTTCTAATTGTTTACATGCCATTCTTTTGTGTTCTCTTCTTTTCATTACTTCAACTATAGCTCAAAATCAAACTTCATTCCGTCCCAAAGGCCTAATTATCCCAGTCACAAAAGATGCTTCAACTCTCCAATACCTTACACAAATCCAACAAAGAACACCTCTTGTCCCTATGAGTTTAACTCTTGATCTTGGTGGCCAATTTTTATGGGTAGATTGTGATCAAGGTTATGTTTCTTCCTCTTATAAACCGGCCCGGTGTGGCTCCGCCCAGTGTTCACTGGGCGGAGCGTCTGGTTGTGGAGAATGCGCTTCTCCACCTAGACCGGGTTGTAATAATAACACGTGTGGTCTACTTCCTGACAACACGGTTACTGGGACCGCTACTAGTGGAGAGTTAGCTTCTGATGTTGTGTCAGTACAATCATCTAATGGAAAAAATCCTGGTAGGAACGTAAGTGATAAAAATTTCCTTTTTGTTTGTGGTGCTACATTTCTTTTACAAGGCCTTGCTAGTGGTGTTAAGGGTATGGCTGGTCTTGGAAGAACAAAAATATCTCTTCCTTCTCAATTCTCAGCTGAATTTAGTTTTCCTAGAAAATTTGCTCTTTGTTTGACTTCTAGTAACTCTAAAGGTGTGGTACTTTTTGGAGATGGTCCTTATTTTTTCTTACCTAATAGAGAGTTCTCAAATAATGACTTTCAATACACTCCACTTTTTATAAATCCAGTAAGTACAGCCTCAGCCTTTTCATCAGGTCAACCATCATCTGAATACTTTATTGGGGTAAAATCCATTAAGATTAACCAAAAAGTTGTACCAATAAACACAACTTTGTTGTCAATTGACAATCAAGGTGTTGGTGGAACAAAAATCAGCACAGTAAATCCTTACACAATCTTGGAGACTTCACTATACAATGCTATTACTAATTTCTTTGTGAAGGAACTAGCTAATGTGACTAGGGTCGCGGCCGTGGCGCCATTTAGGGTTTGTTTTGATTCAAGAGACATTGGAAGTACAAGAGTTGGACCAGCAGTGCCATCAATTGATCTTGTTTTACAAAATGCAAATGTTGTTTGGACTATTTTTGGAGCAAATTCAATGGTACAAGTTAGTGAAAATGTCTTGTGTCTTGGAGTTTTGGACGGTGGTGTTAATGCAAGGACTTCAATTGTGATTGGAGGACATACAATTGAAGACAATCTTTTGCAATTTGATCATGCAGCATCAAGATTGGGATTCACATCTTCAATCCTTTTTAGACAAACTACATGTGCCAATTTTAATTTCACTTCAATTGCTTAGGTAGTGTGGACCTAAGTTGTTTTAATTAATGTATTGAATTATAATAATGTTCAAACGTTGTGTTTGGACACTTTGTAATAATTGGATGTATAAGATTTCTTGTGATTCGTTCTTTTAAACTTATATGTGTTTGACAATATAGTTTTCTTATAGTGTCTCGTATAATGGTAATCACTTATACAAAATAAACTACACAATAGGATTAATTAATTATTATTAAAGTTATTTGACTAAAGTTATTCTTTGTATTTTTTTTCAGTCAATTGAATTTATTTGACTCTATCAAAAAAATTGTTTACCTAAAAAGTATGACACTATTTAATTTTATAAGACACATAATTTTTATTAGGAGTTTATTTTATCAACAAACTTTACTAATAATATTTTAAAATTTTAGATTTGATTACTATTGTCACCGTCTCATTTTATGTGATGTATTTTAACACGGAATTTGAAAATGGAAGAGCGATTTTTAAAACTTTTTGATCCAAAATAAATTATAGAAATTTGAGTGGTTATAAATCATTTCATTAAGGATAAAATGAATATTTTAAAGTTAAATTGTTACTTAATAAAGAAATGTATTTTTTGGGACTAACTAAAAAGGAGAGTAAATCAATCATAAATAGAGTCGTCAATATGGCTTAGGCCTGTTGGGTTGGCCTGACCTGGCCTAATCCGGAATTTAATAGGGTTGGACTAAGATTTTTGAAGTCCATTTAAGAAAAGGATTTTTCAGATCGGCCTGAATAAGCCTGTTGATTTGTGTGGATTGAGAAGGGTCGGCGTGTAGGCCAATAAAAATTAATTAAAAAATACAATATAACATTAAAATTTAAAATTAAAGAGAGTTCAAACTTAAAACAATTAGATTAATATTTCTATTTAGATATTTATACTTTTACTTGAAATAAAAAACTTAATAAATATTATAAAAATAATTTTATTTGTGAATTTCATTAGCAAGTAGTAACATTAACATCATGTAATATTATTTTGTCTATATTTATGATAATATTTTTAAATTATAATTTATAATTTAATTTAATAATTATAAAAATGTATAATTTTTTAAAAAGTGGACTGACCCGACAATGTACTTATAGGTTGGACCGACCGTTTTCTGCCCCACACAAAAAATGAGCTAGTCCGGACGGGGTGGGCTAGCTGATATTGATAGTTCTGATAAAAAAATGAGTTGTTAATGATAAAAATAGTATTGAACGAAATAATAACTTTATAAATTCATTGTATTATACATGTGGATTATCCATTAGATTTATTTAAACAAATTGAATTCATGTATTGTTGCCGTCAATATGATAAGAATCTCCAAGATAATTATGAGCTTGATTTTATAACACGTTATCAGCACGAATATGCTCTAAAAATTATAATACTTCGCAAAGGAGTTATAGTTGAAACTTTTGTGAGCAAGAACATGTTCTATTTTTTTTTTTGTTACACATTTATATTTTCAAAAATTCCTCTTATGCTTATAATTTATTTTAGTACATATGTGTTATATGAAAAGGTAGAACATATTGGTTTGTTTTACTTTAACAATTTTATACGTTGGTTTATGAGTATACTAACAATTCTTCGTTTCAGAAAAGAATTGAAGGATAAAGAAGTAAATTTTCATGTTGATTTTCTTAGTGTTAATTATGAGGAACTTACTAATATTTATAATTACTAGAGGGTAAGAAGATGGATTCAAGTCTCATCGCACCAAAAGGGTAAGCCATCATGTTAAAGTCCGGATGCACCATAATGAAAAATGTTTGAGGGTAAGACGGTATATTTATGTTCTATCGCATCAAGAGGGTAAGACATCAATTTGAGTTTTGATGCATCATGATTGGGTTCAAGTCCAATAAAATGATGGCATAACACGCCTTATATGGGTAAGACATTGAGTTTGAGTCAATGCACCATAGTGATGATAAAATGATGACTGAGGAAAAATAGTATATTTTTGATGAAAAGTCTTGAAATTCATCATATTGAATTTGATCAATTCCTTGAAAAGAATGTGATAGCAACATACGATAACTTTGAAATCCGCATGTTGATTTGCTCCATTCTATCGTATGAATATGGTAGCAGTAAAGAATTAGTCTGAAAGATGACAAATGATTAACGATATTAAAAAGGACGTGAAGGGACATAATTATAATACTCATCATTGTGGTAATTATAAAAGAAAGAAAAATATGGGTTCTCCAAGTGGTCCTTCAAAATGTGAATGTAATTATATCATCAAAATGGTATGAAAGATTATTGAACTTGTGGTTGTTGTCGACCTAATAATTTGATAAGTTTATAAAGCTACCGTCAAAATAAAAGAATATAAAGTGGTGATACACTTGACTTTTCAAAAATGAGAACAAGGCGTGTCAAGCGAAAATGATAAATTTTCAAAAGCATGAAAATGTGCTTATAATGCAAATTATGATACACATATAAATGATTAGTCCATTTCTTAAAGAGAATGTGACTTGTGATGAGTATCGTTAATGCTCGATCATTCTATAAGAGAATTAGTAAAGATGTGATGAAATCATTACGGGTTGGATATATGTCACAACTCACCTCTATGAGAGGTTTGAGAAAAATGATATATGCCAAAACTCACCTCTACAGGAGGTTTGAGAGGAAATAAATTTTATTCAGCAGAAATGATTAATGGTATTGTACGTTTATACATCATTATGGCATGTTTATTGTGAACTACCGAAAGGGCAAAAGAAAGAAATAGTTCTTGAATATAAGGGTTGTGGTCATTATTGTGTGGCAATACAAATTTGTCATTGCTTGTGTACCTATGGTACAACAAAAGTAAAGTAAGAAACATGTCTTGCTCGTAATAATTTTGACCATGACAATAATAATATAATTTCTTTTTGAGGAGATGTTCACCATATGGATGGTCATGGAATATGTAATAGTACACAAAATTAATTGCAAGCTCTAATGAGTTGTATTATTAACAGAGGAATAATATTGGGATTGTAGTAAGTCTCAAAAGAAACTTTTTAAGTTTCGGATGAATTGAAAAAATATATATATTGAAACTATAAATTATGAAAAGATTTATTATCTTCAGATTTTACTACAACCGAAACGGGTTATAAATATTTATATAAAAGGTTACCCATTGTTTCCTCTTGTTTGTTGCACACGAACATGAACATGCTTAAGAATTCACATGCAAAAGTAAATTATAATATCTGAAATAAAGATCAGTTTGCATGACCAGTTAACAATTGTGGTTTAAATGTGATACAAATGTAATTGAGAATTCATGTAGATTATATGATGAAGAAATAAAAGATTCTTCATGAATTCTCTTGTGTTGCTTGTTCTCCTCATAAAATGATCATTGTACCAACAAATGTTGGGATTGTAATTCCCTGAAATTTTTGAAACATGTAAAAAGGTGTATATGGATCATTTGCAACTATATGATAGATGCATCTATGCGATGATCACATGTGTTCTGATGTCAACTTATAAATTGGTGTTTGTAAGGTTGTTTGCTCGAATTGTTAAATTAAGAGCACAATTTCAAATTATGAAGTTATATTGATAATGCTGATTGATTTAACAGAAATTGTATGCCTTCAATTACAGCTCAATCATGGTTATGCGAATAAAACTCCCAAAATAAGATTTGGTATGAGATAATTTAACGTGTAGCAACACATATATGCATCAAGCCAACAAGGTTTCCCAATTAAAATTGGTTCAGGGTCACGAACCAAATAATTTTCATCTAAAATGTTGAATGAGCGGTTATGATTTTAATTGCTCCACCATGCAAAAACATGAATTCCCAAAAAAGGTTGGGATGAATGTAAGATTTTCTAACATTAGGGGTGAGATGATTGACAGTTGAAAATTACGTGTGAGGTTAATTATGAATTATCTAGATCCTCATTGTGAACGTAAAGTTCAAGCAACAATTCATTTGCATAATGTTGCAAAATAATTTCTAGATGAATGTACTGACTCTATGATATAATTCGACTGCAAATGCTCCAATGTGAAGTCTCTGAAAGACAAGATCTATGATACGCCGAAAGCGTAATAGACTAATCGATTTCAAATATAAAATTTCTTGAAGAAGGAGAGGAGCAAATGATCAATATGGTTATGATAATGAGGCAAGTGCTATAAGAGAGCACCACGACATAACACTTCATAAAACCTTGGAAAAGGTTCAGATACCTGGAAAAAAAATTAATAGATCTCGATAAGTTATGTCATGTTGAAATCAATATCAAATAACCATATAGTGTGGACAGATAAATGATATAAATTGTGACGAGGATCTTGAATTCAAATATATCATATAGTGTGGACAGATAAATGATTGGCTAAGTAAATGCATATTGCAAGTATATTTTGTTTCACTTAGAGAAATGACGTGGGGTACAAATAAATTATTATGCGATGGTATAATCGTAATATATCATGTACAACTTGTGCCTTGAGGTATAAAGGTTTATCGCAAAATTCCTGACATTATTGGAGATGTTTTCTCCCATTGTGAATGCAATGAGGTTTGTTTTGATCTAACAATATATGAAAAACTTGAATACATATAATGGATAATTATCATGTCTAGCTAGACAATAATGAAGGTTATATAAAAATCCTTGAAGTACAAGGTGTATGAAGCATATAAGATTTTGAAAGAAACTTTTTCAATAAAGCTTCACGAATCCTTATATGGATTGAAATAGTCAAGGAATAAAATGGTACAAAAGAATGACCCTAATTGTCCTTGCATTTTTATGAAAAGATCTTGGTAAGACAGAATTTTGTCTTAACCTACAAATTGATGATTTGACAAATGAAATATTTGTCTATCAGTTCAGATACATATAAAAGTGTTGATGCGATTTTAAATGGATTATTCACATTGATTGAGTACCCCAATGATTATGAGATCGGTTGACATAAATAAAGATTACTTTGATCTCAAAAAGAAGAATGAAAAGCTTCTTGGTGATGAAATTACATATCTTAGTGCAATCAGGCACTAATGCATTTTGCTAACGATACTCGACCAGATATTTGTTTTTGCAGTAAATTTACTGGCAAGATTTAATTCCTCCCCAATAAAAGAACATTGAAATGGTGCTAAACACATACTTGAATATCTCCGAAGGATTATAGACATGTGTTTATTCTATTCCGAGGAATTCAAGTCAAAGCTGATTGGTTACTCATGCAGAATATTTATCTGATCCGCATAAAGCTCGATCTCAAACACGTTAGTTGTTTGCATGTGGAGGCACAATGATATTTTGGCGATTAATGAAGCAAATGTTGGTGATCACTTCTTCAAACCATGTAGAATAAAAGTCCTCCATAAAACAAGTTAAGAGTGCGTATGGATGAGATCAATGACACACCATATTCAGAAAATATGTGATTTTTCTTTGAAAAAGAATATACCAATCACAATGTACGAAGATAATCAAGTGCAAATGAATGTGTCCACAAGATGATTGTTGTTGTAAACAAGTTGAATAAGCATTTACTTGCAATTACGAAGTCATGACGAATAGAATGATATTCAAGATGTATTTGGCTAAGCTCAAATCCTCATCATATCCACGAAATCAGAGAATGATATATCTAAATAGGTTCAACCATGGAACATCTTCGAGAATGCGATTTGATCACAAAGATACTGTGAATATCAACATCTGAAGAGTTGGTACATAAGAATAGATGACATCATCATAAGAAATTAAGTGATGTTTTGATCAGAGGGAGTGTGATACACGTTGCACTCTTTTTTTCATGACCGATGTTTTGTCCCACTGAATTTTCCTGCAAAGGTTTTTAATGAAGCAACAAATATTGCGTATCAAAAGATATGTGTACTCTTTTTCCTTCACTAGAATTTTTTTTCACAAGGTTTTTTTCTAGTAAGATTTTCACGAGACACATCATCTATGGATATCCAAGGGGGAGTGTTATAAATCGATTGTATTTTACATGTGGATTATCCATTAGATTTATCCAAATAAATTCGTTCATGTATTGTTGCTTCCAATATGATAAGAACCTCCAAGAATAATTATGTATCTATTAATTAGATGACTTTTGAAAGTGATATCTCAACACTATAAATAGAGATATCACTCACCATTTGGAACACACTTGAATAGAAGAAAAGTTCTTTTCATCATCTCTATGTCTTGTTTTCTTCTCTTTATACTTATATTGCTATGATCATGATTTATAACATATCTTAATTTATTAAAATATAAAATTAAAATAATATTATTAAATGACTAAACTATCCTTTAAATCAATACTAGTTATGGGGAAGCGAGCACGTTGACGGTAACGTGTGCTTAGTCGGCATAACAAATATTTTTATCGACTCATTTATCTTGATAAATGCCAAAGATATTTATGTCAAGTATTTGTAAAATGAAATTACCAAAAAGTCACAATGTCTATTTGTGAATTTTAAGCTTCTTAAAACCCTAATAATAGAGTATTAAATTTTTCACTTAAATTATAATCTTGGTCAAGTTATACAAAAAATAAAAATCTCTTCTAATTATGCTTATCTCTTTATTTATACAGCTTAAGCTGGTAGTGAATGTTATTATTGCTTCTTTTGACAAAATGATAAGATATTGGCTAGTGTGTATGTATATAAATAGCTAAGAAAAAAACAATTGTTCAAGGATAGAATATGAGCTCTCAGTGCCAGTGCTGGAAATGGAAAGCGGTTAGAATGTAAAATTGTTTGCTAGTAAAAATGTGTTTTATACAGGTACATAATCTATATAAGTAGATAATTATAGTTTGTTTGGTTAAAATTTTAAAATCGATTTATTTTTTAAAAATAATTTATTTAAAATTGTTTTTTTGAAAAAAATATTTTATTAAGAAATAATTTGTGTTTAAATAAATGTTTTTGAGCAACCATTAATGTTTTAGAAAGTATTTTTTGAGGAAAACCTACTTAGCTTCTAAAAGCTAGTTCTTTATAATTTATTTTTCTCTTCAAAATTTGATCATTCCATTTTATTTTATTTTTAAAAAGGGCATTTTTCACCGTCCAAAGAGGTTGCCAAACGATCAAAAGAATGCAAGAATCAGTCTTTTATATTTCAAAAACAATGATGTACTTTGCTTTTTAGAGATAATACATAAGTACTCCTTTAATTATGTTCAAAATTTCACAGACACACTTATAATATAATAAGATCCTATTACCCCGTAAACTTATATTTATTAATAATTTTCTACCTCTTTTCGGCCTACGTGGTACTATCTTGTGGGTCCAATATTGGTTGACTTTTTTTCAAGCTAGTGTTATGTAGGCCGAAAAGGAATAGAAAATTACTTATAAAATAAGTTCAGGAGGGTAATAGAGTCTTAGGATAATATAAGTGTGTCTCTGGAATTTCGGGCATAGGTTGAGAGAGTACTTGTGCATTTTCCCTTTTAATTTCT
Source organism: Solanum chilense (assembly GCA_032847665.1). Taxonomy (NCBI): domain Eukaryota; kingdom Viridiplantae; phylum Streptophyta; class Magnoliopsida; order Solanales; family Solanaceae; genus Solanum; species Solanum chilense. The sequence goes on from CM064963.1 coordinate 89,642,812, forward strand.
TTAAAATAGAATGAACATTTTTATTTTTTTGATAACACTCTAATTTTAATTTTTCAAATTGCATATTTAAAGTTATAAGATTAATTCAGAATCACAACATTATAAAATCTTTATTAATTTTTACACTTTGTCTCAAAATTAAATTAAATTGTTCTTTTTAAAACTGAGAAAGCACTGCTACTGCCTGACCCACCATTTCAGGTTCTTTATAAAATTGGACAGCTACCTTTTTTGCCTTTGCATGAAAATTGTTTATACGTCCAAATTTGCACCCCTCACTTTCACGTGCCCATTTTTAGGCGTTATTCCACAATTTTCCTTTAAAACATACTTCCATTCTATCAAAGAATCACACTTCTCTCCACCATGAAAATCCCTCAGCTTTTATTGTGTTTTCTTCTTTTTATTTGTTCATCAAATTACTCCATAGCCAAAAAAAAATCTCATAAGCATCACCCTCTTCTTTTCCTTCCAGTATTCAAAGATAAAATTACACAACAATATGTTGCTCAAATCTACCAAAAAGAACCCCTCTTGTCCCTGTCAATTTAACCGTCGACCTCGGCGGACGATTCCTATGGATGGATTGTGAAAATGATTACATTAGTTCATCTTACAAAAATGTTCCATGTGGTTCAAGACCATGCAAACTCTCAGGTTCACAAGGGTGTTATGGATCTAGTTGTCCTGTTCCTCCTAGGCCAGGGTGCAACAATTACACATGTTCACATATTCCATATAATCCAATTAAAAGATCTAGCACTGATGGTGAACTTGCTCAAGATATTGTTGCATTATGGTCCATTACTACTACTACTAGTAATAATGTGTCCAAAATGTTATTGTCATCAACTAATGGAGTGATGTTCAATTGTCCTGGAGATTTTTTGTTAGAAAAATTAGCCAATGGAGTTAAAGGTATGGCTGGACTTGGAAATGGTTACACTGGACTTCCTTTACAATTAGCTAGAGCTTTTCATTTACCTCGAAAATTCGCTATTTGTTTGAGTGGTAACACTAAATCAAATGGTGTTATTTTGTTTGGTGAACGACGATCCTATTATGCATCTAATGAGGTACTAACTTCTTACACTCCTCTGCTCAAAAATCCTGTTAGTACCGCGGGGGCTTATTTTCCGGGTGAACCATCGGTTGAATATTTCATTGGAGTTGAAAAAATCTTAGTAAATGGGAAAATTGTACCGATTGATAATAAGTTACTTGCTATTAACAAGACTAATGGAGTTGGAGGAACAAAGATTAGCACTGTTGTTCCTTATGGTACAATGGAATCTTCAATATACAAAGCGTTTAAGTATGAGTTTGTTAAAGCTATTGCTAAAGTTCCAATAGCTAAACCTATTGCTCCATTTGAGTTGTGCTTTAACTTGTCGAATTCGGATACTTTGAAAGGGCTTGTAATTCCTCAAGTTAGTCTTGTTTTGCTAGGTGAACATAATAATAGTACAACTTGGGATCTTCCTATGAACAATTTCATGGCATCTCCTACTATTAATGATAGTAGTGACTTGTTGTGTCTAGGATTTTTGGATGGTGGTGAAAATGCTGAAACATCGATTGTTCTTGGAGGGATGCAAATTGAAGAGAATTTGTTGGAATTTGATCTTGTGAAGAAAAGAATGGGATTTAAGTCTGTGTATATGTCATCTGATTTAGTCAGTTGTAGCAACAAATTCAGATAAAATTGTTGTGATGTTACATGATTTTGTACTAAGGCTAGAATGCTAAAAAGTATGTTCACTACTTTTTGTATGATAATGCTACTTTACTTTATGTAGACAAATACTTATTGCGTGTTACATACGCTCATCTTTTTGTTGATGATCACTTTATATAAAACACACACACACACACACATATATATATATATATATATATATATAAATATAATACAAGTTTTATTGATGAATAGTATATTTATCACATAGTTTAATATAACGCGTCAATTTATTACCAAATAAGTATAATGTATTTTAAAACAGTTATACTTATAAGTTATAATACATACATATTGCATACATAATTCATTTTTAATACATATTTTAGATTTAACATAATATTATTTATGTATTACTAATTTAATATAAATAAAAAGGTTCGCTAAAATGAATAACTATTTATTAAAAGATAACCATTCAAATAATCTTTCCTTTATTATTGGACTGTCTAATTCTTGGGCCTCTTGGTGGTTTAGCCCCAAACACAATAGCTTGGCCAGTCTGCTATCCGTGTTCACAATAGTATTGCTCTTTTTTGAAAAATTTCGCAGTTAAGTAAATTTATACTACTTAATTATTCATTATAGTTATAGTTTGTTATGATTATCAGTCACGACTAACATTATACATTAATTAAGTGTTTTGACTTCGAGTTTGTATAATTAGTCATATTTGTATATGTATAATTCGTCAGAGTACACAAATACATATGTATAATATATAATTATTTAATCAATATACATATACAATGCACCTCTCTCCTACTCTCCTACCTCTCTCAATCTCGCTCGTCTCTCTCTTCTCTCTCCCAATCTCGCCTGGTTGTTATACAAATGCATATGTATAATATACAATTATCTAACAAATATATATATACAATTCACCTCTCTCCCACTCGCTGTCCTCTCTCGCTCGCCTATCTCCCCAATCTCGCTTGCCTCTCTCCTCCCTCTCCCATTCTCGCTCACCTCTCTCCTCTCTCTCCCGATATCGCTTGCCATATAAACAAATACATATGTATAATATACAATTATCTAACCAATATACATATACAACTTACCTCTCTCTCCTCTCTCTCCCAGTCTCGCTCGCCTCTCTCCTCCCTATAACATGTAGCTACGAATTGTATTTATCAAACTGTAGTTATTGAGAGTAATTAGACTTTTTTTAGTGGCTATATGTGAAAGTTCTTTTTTTTGTGGGATAATTGGACAGGCCTATTTAATTGTTAACGTTCAGCTTATGTTTTCACAAGTGGTTCGTTCAAATTCTCTAACATTTCATCCTTCAAACAAATTTTGTTGTAGTGTCAAAAAAAAAATTTGCCATTATCTCTTGCTAAACATTATATTTTTCATCTAAGCGGACATTGCAAAATTGAGAGCATTCAAAATATTAATCTTTTCTGGATCAATTTGTGATCCAACTTCATAGCCTTTGACACAATCTGTTGGGATAACATATTTTGAAAGTTTTTTTAATTCTAACATCACAAGATTGAATCTCAAAATACTCTTTAAATTAATAAATACTAATTTATTAATTAAAAAATAATATTTCATAGTCTCAATTATATTAATTCAGTGAGGTTTTAGTATATCTTTTTCTTGTAATAACCAAAACTGTCGCTATTTTTTTGCAATTATGATTGTGACTATGGCAATATACAAAATTTTATCATTTAATGACTATACATCAATATGAACCGATTAAACATCATTATTTGGTCACATGCAAATCCTGTTCAAAGTAGGTAATAAAGTAGGGATAATGCATAACTATCCCTTGCCTGAAATTTCAGAGACACATTTATATTATATTAAGGTTTTATTGTCCTGAATTTATTTTATTAATATTTTTTTATCCTTTCCGGCCTATGTGACACTATCTTGTAGGCCCAACGCTGGTTGATTTTTTTTTCAAGCCAGGGTCACGTAGGCCGAAAAGGAATAGAAAATTACTTATAAAATAAATTCAGAATGGTAATAAAATTTTATTATAAAATAAGTGTTTCTTTGAAATTTTAAACATAAATTAAAGAAATACTTGTGAATTTCCCGAATAAAGTACGAAAAATTGTAAACAAATAGCGACTGCCGTCCTCAGTATAATTAAGTGGCAACTAGTTAAGATTTTAATTAGTTTCTTGCAAGGGGAATCATTAAAATTTATTAAAAGGGAGACACATTGCCAACATTTTGGTGTTTTTAATGTATTAGAAAAGCTATATAATTTATTGGCACATGCAATGAATTCATTAATTAATCAACCACCGTGAATTCATTGGGACAATATTATATGTAAGTGGCTGGAATAAATTATTAAATAAATTAATGATTAAGTGATAAATACTGCTCTTTGTTCTATTTCAAATTCAAGATTTGAAAGTAAAATTATTTTTAATCGCAAGTGTTTTACTTTCAATGAATTTTTTTTTAAATTATGAAATCAGATGAGTATATTATTATTGTTGCATTTGAATTCCAAAAAAAGTAAGGAATGGGAAATCCAATAATAGAGAATTTAAAAATTATTTAATTGTACTTTTGTATGGGAAACAAAGTTTCCTCTTTGTAAGTGAACGAAAGTTTTGAAATTTTTAAAAAAAACGTTAAATAATTTTAAGGATATTATGAACAATAGACCCGTGATTTAAGGCCTATGATAATTCATTTTTTTTTTCATTTTCCATAAATTTACTTCTTATTTTTATAATTCAGGGAATCTATGCTTAGATTTTTATGTCAGACTAACTATAGCAATTTTGTTGTTAATCATTTCCCTTTCTTTTTTTCTTACCTACTTTAGCAAAAAAATAATGGAATTTTTTTTTCTACCTACGACTTCTCTTAAAAACATGGACATAGACAGGTAGGTAGGCTTCCCACTTTCACGTGTCTTTTGGCAAGTTTTTAATTTCTTCAAAATTTATTTGTGTTTTTCGAAAGATAATTTAATTAATTTTTAATATTAAATTAGATTATATTAATTTGATGTTAAAATAAAAAATTTAGATATTCAAAAATTATATGAAAAGTATTGCAATATTTTGCATATCAATATGATTAAAAAATACATCTTAAAATGTTAGTCAAAATTTTTATAGTTTAACTTAAAAATAGAAATCATAACAAACAATAGTGATGGAGACAATATTTATTTATGCAAAGAGATAAAGATTAGGTTTTCCTATTTTAATAACAATTACAAAAAGACAGCTAGTTTTGTATCCTCATTTGACCCTTGACAAATACTCTTGTCATATGATGAATTCAGAGGGGAAAGATTTGCATAAAATGTCTGTAATATTTTAGGCCGCTGATCTCGTATGGATACATAATATTATATAAATACAATCTCTATTCTAACCAAAAAAAAAAAAAAAACTCGAAATAGTGTGAGTGAAATTAATATAAAACATATTTTTATCACAAGATTGCAAAAATGGCCATTGAGCTATCATTTTATTATATCAAAATCACTAAACTATTTTTTGGTTAAAAAAAAGACATCCAATTTACCTAGTGAAGTATCAGAAAAAGCCAATATATTATTTTTATAAATAATAATAAAGTCACTGTACTTTAAGCTCAGTATTACGTAGAAGGTAACATATACAGTAATTAGAAAAATGGAATGGCATTTTTGTCACAAAAAGTTATATTTTCCTGTGATACTATTTTATTGGTATTTAACAATTTTTGTTAATAAGAAAGGTATTTTTAATTCAATAGTTTTACGGAAAGGATAGTATTAAGCCGGAATATAGTTTAAGGGTAAATATGATCTATATATTTCGGATAGTGTATGGGTATTTTTGACTCCTTTTCATTTAGTCTTTGTGGCAGTGGAACCCTATTGGCGTGCAATGTTGCATCCATGTGTCATTCACATGGTATTTAACAACTTTCGTTAATAAGGACGCTTTTGATCAATAGTTTGACGGAAAGGATAGTTCTAAACCGAAATATAATTTAAAGATAAACATAATCTATTTCGGATAATTTAAAAATCTTTTTGACCTTTTTTCGATTAAGAAATAAGAGGTTTTTGGCCTAGCCTTGTGATCTTGTAATTGTTTTCTGTCAGTTTCTATCACGCCCTTGACATACGTTTTCTCTTTACACGACTTATTATTGAAAGTAGGTGGATTTGTTTTTTTTAATTCCAACTTGTGTTATCAAGTTGAAGTCCAATCCAACTTATTTATAAGTATAAAAATCTAAGAGACATGTTCATGTGGCCTTTGGGTATATACTAATTCATTACACTACTTACTTATTTTTTTAATTTATTCAAAAGAAATTATACCATCATTTTATATTTTAAAATAATTTTATCTTTATTAAAATTAATTAGCGTAGCCATGTTACTTGTATACTCAAAGATGATCAATTAAGATAAAAGATTAAACATTATCACATATATTGAGACGATCGATTATTATTATTTTTAACCATGCACTCAAGGAAACCTTTCTCCACTATAAATAAACATGTTTATGCTATCCACTTACTTCACACACACTACAATGGCTTCAACACATATTCATCCTTTGTCTCTCTTTTTAACTCTCCTCCTTCTCTTCATCAGCTCCTCCACAGCCCAGCCCGTTAAACGCCGAGCTCTTCTTCCAGTAACCAAAGACGCGGCCACTAAGCAATACGTGACGCTCATTAACCAAAGAACTCCTCTCGTCCCCGTTAAACTAACGGTAGACCTTGGTGGACGTTTCATATGGGTGGATTGTCAAAATGGCTATGTTAGTTCAACCCTAACACCTCTCCTTTGTGACACTACGTTTTGTAGACTTTCACATTCTGGAGCATGTGATGGTAATTGTACGGGCTCATCACCCGGACATCCTAAGAAAGATTGTACTTGCTCACATCTTTCATACAATCCTGTTTCTCGTACCACCACAGGTACCGGGCTTAACGAGGATGTTATTACCATCCAGGATACGGACGGGCTCAAGCCCGGCCCATATCTAAAGCCCGGTAAGATTGTGTTTGGTTGCGCGGACACTTCATTACTTAAAGGTTTAGCTAATGGGGTTAAGGGAATAGCTGGATTTGGGAATAGCTATGTAGCCATTCCAAATCAATTAACTTATCGTTTCTCTAGACCTAGAAAAATCGGACTTTGTTTAAGCTCTTCGACAAATTCTCCTGGAGTTATATTTATTGGTGAAGGTCCATATGTATTACTTCCTAACATTGATGTGTCTAAAAACCTCCTTTACACACCTCTTCTAAGAAACCCGATTAGTACTGCTGGATCATCGTTTGGGGGTGAGCCATCGATGGATTATTTTATTGGAGTAAAATCTATTAAAGTTAACGGTGATTTGGTCCCTATAAATGACTTATTATTAGAAATAAACGAAGAAAATGGAGAAGGGGGTACAAAGATTAGTACAATTGATCCATATACTAAGTTGGAGAGTTCAATTTACAAGGCATTAGTTAAGGCATTTGTACACTCACTAACTATACCTAGAGTTAAAAAAGTTGCACCATTTGAGATGTGTTACAAAAGTAGTAGTTTACCTAGTACTAGAGTTGGCCCTGGTGTTCCAAATATTGAATTTGTTTTACAAGGTAAAAATGGCGAGACGCCTTCGTTTATTATATCTGGAGCTAACTCAATGGTGGCCGTTACAGATGAAGTGCTTTGCTTAGGATTTGTAAATGGTGGAGAAAATCCAACCACATCGATAGTGATAGGAGGACATCAAATTGAAGATAATTTGGTACAAATTGACATTGATAACAAGAGGGTTGGTTTCAGTAATTCACTTTTGTACCAGCAAACTACGTGTGCCAATTTTAATTTTGGGTCGACTCAAGGACGGGAGATGGTGTAAAATGTTGTGTTATTAATTTGTTGTGTGGTGTGTTTGGACATTTTTTGTCCAAGTCAATGATGTTTTTTTAAGGTTTATGATCTACTATTATGATCAGAGTTGAGAACTAATAAAAAGTGGTATAAAATGGACATTAAAAACTTGTCATATAACATAACATAGGGGATCGAAGACTCTCACAGCTATGATCAAACACAATTTCTAAGTTAAAAGATAAGTTTTCTACGCAATGATCAAACACAATTTCTAAGTTAAAAGATAAGTTTTTTACGCTATGATCAAACACAATTTCTAAGTTAAAAGATAAGTTTTTTACGCTATGATCAAACACAATTTCTAAGTTAAAAGATAAGTTTTTTACGCTATGATCAAACACAATTTCTAAGTTAAAAGATAAGTTTTTTACGCTATGCTCAAACACAATTTTCAGCTTGACTTCCACACTGCAATACAATCATTAACAAAACCTTTTTTCGATCATGCAATTGAGTTAAAGACATAAAACCTGGATAACCCCAAGAAAACATAGCTTATTGCATCCACCATTTATTATTTACCTTCACTTTCTTATGTTGATCGAAATCCTTATTAAATTCATCCTTCTGCTACAATATTTACAAGTTCAAATAATTATAAAACTTCGAATTCATCCTTCTGCTACAATTTGTCAATAAATTAACAAATTCTACACAAAAACATGTATTGTCACTGCAATAAAATCAACTTTTAGCGGCATTAAATATTGATACTAATAAATAGTGCTAAAGTCTTTACCGACATTGGTTAACTGTCATTAGAACCAATATCGCTAAAGACTTTAGGGACATATACAAAGAGTGATAATTGCCACTAAAAATACATATTTAACGGCATTTAATAATTAAATACCGCTAATAGTCATTTTGTCTACTCTAGATCACAAAAAAAGGAGGAGAGAAAATGATAATTATTTGATAGTTTTTTTACACTCTTTTTCTAGCGATTTAAGAAGTAAAGTTGCTAATATATCTTATTCAATTGATAATAATCAACCAGATGAATCTTTCTTTGACGCATAGTACTTCAGTTGCTTACACTTCTCCTAGTACTTTTTTTAATTTTTTTTATATATTAAAATAGTATACAATAGTTTTTTCTAAAAAAAACTCTATAACCTATTTTAATGGGGAAAATGTGGTTGCAAATTTTGGGGCCTAACAACTTGGCTTTGTCCTAACTCATTAGAGCCGCTTCTGGTGGTAGCTAATATGGTGGACAACAGTGATTATAGTGAATGATAACGTTATATAATGGTGATTGATAGTGATAATTATCCGTGGTGATTGATGACTACATTAATGATACATTAATGATAATTGCTAATGATGATTATAAAGTGATAACTAACCATGGCGATAGTTTACTATAGAGAAAACTACAAACTTTCTAAGGATCCTTGAATATATATTATAAATTCATAAAATAAATACACTTCGATACTTAAGATTCAAATCTAAGATTTGTTAGCTAAAATTTAAATAAATAAAAAGTAAAATTTTTATTTATTACAAACAAATGAAATTTTAGATGACTTAATTTGGAATATAGAGAGTACTAGAGGTCACTCTTTAACAAAAATTAGGAATTCGGAGCCCAAAGGGTGAAAAATATTAACAAACTTTCTAAAATGGTATATGAATTTTTTTTTTTACCAAAACAGTAAAATCGCTAAGGAAGCAGCGTTTTCTTAGCCGGAGTTTTGGAAAATTGCTGCTATAGCAGCGATTCGTACATTTGCATTTTAAAAAAAAATAAAAATAAAACAAATCGCTGCACTTGCAGCGATTTACATAATATATATTTTTTAAAATTTTACAAGATATTGCTGCAAAAATAGTGATTTACCTAAAAAAAAATTAATTTTTAAGTAAATCACTACACTTGCAGCTATTTACGATAATCAACTTTTTTTTTTTAATTATTAAGTAAATTTTCTGCACTAACATAAAATATTGATGTGTCACTGCCAAACCCACAACAGCCAGTTAGAGGTGCTCTTGTTGACTTTAATTAGTCCAAGTTGGCTCCTATAATGCTATTATAACATAACATTTGATTTTTAAACTAATTAAAGAAAACAAATTATTTGATATATTGATTTTGTTTTTTGCATTTTAAGTGCTCAAATAAACAAATTTAGGTAAATCACTCCACTTGCAGCGATTTCTTTTAAAAAAAAATTAAAAATATTTTGTAAATCGCTGTTCGTGGATCGATTTGTTTTTAATTTTTTTTTTTTTTTAAAAAAAATGCAAACTCCGGCGGACAGAATCGCTGCTTCCTCAGCAATTCTATGTTTTTATAAAAGAATATTCTGATATATCATTTTGAAAATTTTATTAATATTTTTCACCCTTTAGGCTCCAGACTCTAATATCAAATATGTAAAAACAAAGTTATGAAACATTATGAGAAGATAAATTGAGCTAATAAAAATAAGCCAACTAGGAGACATGCATATTATAAAATATGACTTCATCATTGTAAATTATGCATTGGATGCTGTCTTATAAAGATTGTCCATTGTTTAGTGGTTGGTTGCTAAATACCTAAAAGATTTTCACCTACTACTGTTTTCCTTTCTAATTTAAGAACTTTGTATTATTACAAGTGGCTTATAATTTTAATGTATTTGCGATTAATATTGCACATAATCTATTTGTTTGTATCCTTTTATATACATCTCTTTCCACTCTGGTTGTCCTTTAATTTCTATTAAAATAGGAATCACAAGTCATCGTGAAGTCTGTAGTTGTCTAGATCTACTTTAATCAATACACACATGTACATTGGATTCATATGCGACAAGAGAATTGTTTATATATATATTTCTGAAAGGTCTGCTAGTTGCAATTTATATACTGATTAATTAGAATTCACATGTGATACACTAAAAAAAATTATGTATATACATTACTAACTAAAATTTGAATTCAAAATCTTTAATCAGTGATAAAAGAAATTGTTACAATACTAATTTAAGATTGTGGTAACATATATTCTAAATTTATCTTGATAGACGAGCTAACTCTCAAGCACATAAAATTTTTAAATAAAGTAGATGATAACGAATAAAACATGAATATCTCAAACAACACTTTCATAAATAAGAAAACATTAATGTATAAATGATACCAATTCAAGACATGTACAAGAGTGTCTAATACAAAGAAATAAATCTAATAAAATACGAGACATCATTGTCTCAACATAAACAAAATAGTACATTACTAAAAGTATAGTGTACTTTTAGTAATACACTATACTCACTCAATATTCATCATTCCTTCGATTCTCTACATGTCCACTTGTATAGACTTAAATAAATGAGTAATAAAACCATTTCTGCTTTCCTCTGCCCCTTTCCAAATAAAAATAATTCTTCGGTCAGAAACACTTAATCTTACAAAGTAGAATTTTTTATATGAATTCAGATTAATCCGATCAAAACAGTTACCTAACGGCTCCAAAAAAAAAATTAAAATTAAACAAGCTTCACATCACTAATTCACTATAAATCAAGATGCTACATCTCCAAATTCTACTCACTCTATCCAAACTTAACAATGATTTCCAAAGTAATTTCTCTATCCTTTTTTCTTCCTTTGCTCCTCCTCTTGTTCTCCCTCTCCTCAGCCAAAACACCTTCGAAACCTCGAGCTTTTCTTCTTCCTATAACCAAAGATGCATCCACTAAACAATTTATCACAACCATATACCAAAGAACACCCCTTGTCCCAGCAAAGCTTACTATCGATCTTGGTCAACGATTTTTATGGGTTGATTGTGATAAAGGTTATGTTAGTTCATCTTATAAACCCGTCCCATGTGGCTCTATCCCTTGTAAACGTTCTTTCTCCGGTGCATGTGTTGAATCATGTGTAGGTTCTCCTTCACCAGGATGCAACAATAACACTTGTGGACAAACTATTTATAACCCCTTTATTCGTACTAGCACTAGTGGTGAACTTGCTCAAGATGTTGTCTCACTTCAATCAACCGATGGCTCGAACCCTCGTAAATACTTATCAACAACAAATGGAGTAGTTTTTGGATGTGGTTCTACTTTTCTCCTTGAGAAACTAGCAAAAGGTGTTAATGGCATTCTTGGACTTGGAAATGGTTATGTAGGGTTTCCTACTCAATTAGCTAATGCTTTTACTATACCTCGAAAATTTGCTATATGTTTGAGTTCATCCACAACCTCTCGTGGTGTTATCTTTTTTGGTGATAGTCCTTATGTTTTTCTTCCTGGAATGGATGTTTCAAAGAGACTTGTTTACACTCCACTACTCAACAACCCTGTTAGTACATCAGGGTCATATTTTGTAGGGGAGCCCTCAGTGGAGTATTTCATTGGAGTAACATCTATTAAAATAAATGGTAACGTCGTGCCAATAAACACCACATTGTTGGACATAACTAAAGATGGCAAAGGTGGAACAAAAATTAGTACGGTTGATCCTTACACAAAATTAGAGACTTCGATTTACAATACTTTAACAAAGGCATTTGTTAAATCGTTATCTAAGGTTCCAAGGGTGAAACCATTGGCTCCATTTGAAGTGTGTTATAATAGGAGTAGTTTGGGTAGTACTCGAGTTGGCCCTGGGGTTCCACCTATTGAACTAGTGTTGGGAACTACATCTTGGAATATTTGGGGTTCGAATTCAATGGTCGCGGTGAATGATGACGTGATTTGTCTTGGATTTGTGGATGGAGGAGTGGAATTTGAACCAACAACTTCGATAGTCATTGGAGCACATCAAATTGAAAACAATTTTTTGCAATTTGACATTGCTAACAAAAGGTTGGGTTTTACTTCATCACTTTTGTTTAGTCAAACAACATGTGGCAACTTTAATTTTACATCCAAAGCTTGATGGTTTTTAATCTGAATATCGGATTCAGATGAAGGAACAGTTGTAGTAGTAATTAATTTCTTTTATTTTCCATGGAGTTGGGCCAAGAATAAATGTACTATCTATTTTCTTTTGGTAGTTCATTTTCTAATTGTCATAATGGCCTGGTCAATTATACAACGTCTCCCATCCTTTTGAAAGAGACATCATAAATGTAGTGGGCAATGAACGATTCAAATTTTTTATAAAAGGGGGTTTAAAATTTGAAAAGTAAATACATTAACTAGTCACTAGTGCTTCAACATCTATTATATATATATTGGAGATAATACAGGATTAAAGGAATAATTAATCTGTTGATTAGTTAGTTAATTAGGAGTTAGTTAATTTGTTAATGAGTTAGTTGGGTTAGTTAGAAGTTAGTCAATACATTCCACATGTATATATAGTACCATACTTCATCTTTGTAAGTCAGTTTTCATATATACAAATCAGAAAATTCCCAAACTGATTTTCTCTCTTCTACTCTGTTCATATTTGTTCATGGTATCAGAGCATTTGAATCTGAGATTCAGATTCACAATTATTCGATCTTGAGTCTTATTTTCAGAGTTTAAGCCATCATCACAGGTTGAAGAAGATGGTGGAAACAACATCAGAAGGAAGTGTAGCTGGGGTTTCAGCTGATACTATTGATGGAATTGAAAAAAATCAAAATCACCTCCTGTATCTTCATCCATCTGATACTCCAGGTAGTGTATTGACTTCTGTTCAACTCACAGGAACTGAGAACTACTCACTATGGAGCAGATCTTTGATGATTAATCTTAGGGCAAAAAGTAAGCTCGGCTTTGTTCTAGGAACATGTCGAAAAACAGATTATAATTCAGCATTAGAGGAGCAGTGGGAGAAGTGTAATGCATTTGTATTAGCATGGATCATGAACACAGTATCCAAGGAGCTATTGAGTGGAATTGTATATGCATCAGACGCAGCTATGGTCTGGGCAGATCTGAATGAAAGATTCAACAAAGTTGATGGATCTAGAAGCTATCAACTCCATCGCGAAATCTGCACACTTAATCAAGGTAATATGACAGTTTCAGGGTATTTCACAAAATTACGCCTCTTATGGGATGAATTTGATGCGTTGGTTCCTCCACCTACAGTTTCATCGAAAAATTATTATTTCGAAAAGAGTTTTGTTTTATTTTTGACTTTAAAGAGTCGCCACTTAATTTTTTAAGAAAAATCAAGAAAACTTGTTTTCAAATAATTAAACAGAAAATTGTTTGAAAACTTTTAAGGGTTCGGGATTCTTATTAGTGTCTTAGGAAGGTGTTAGGCACCTAAGATACTCCGTTAAATACGGTTTTCCACCGACTAACTTATTTGACTATTTTTGTTTTATCTTTGCAATTTTGAAGCTGAATTTATTTGGACACATTTACAAGTTTTGAAATAATTATTTTGTCAATTTTATTTTTTAAGGTTAAAGCACTTTAACTCAAACGAACTTAAAAATCAAATTTTTTGAACATATTATAATTTTAAACAAACTTACAGATTGAAATAATTATCGTTTTGAGATTCTTCTAAAGTTAAAACCCTTTAAACTTTAATTCTAAGCGACTTTTAAATTCGAACATCTTAAAAATATATATTTTTTTTATTTTATATATATATTTTTTTTTTTAATAAAGCGAAAGGCGTTTCAATGGGGGTTTGGAGTCTTCCAATCCTAAAGAAAACCATTCAAAACGAAAATATAGACAAGTAATAAAGCGAAATAGAGAGAGAGAGAGATTTGGGTCCAAACTCGGGTTCTGTTCGCCTTGACCGAGCTTTGAACCCACCTATTTTGGGTTTTTGACCCATTTCTCTTTCGTACCTGTCCTAGTCTAAACATACAAAATAATCACGAGAGTAATAAAAAGGACAAGGGCTTATGCCCGAAATGAATACAACATAATAACGAATAAATAATCTTCTAATCCGCCTTCTTCAAGTTCTTCAATCTTCAAGGCATTTGCTTGGCATGTCTATCTTGATGGCTTGACTCGAATAAAGAGAGTTTCGAGCCTTTATGGCTCTTCCGAATGCATAGAGAAAGAATGGAGTCCCGCAATGGACTCGAGAGAAGTTTTTACATGCCACAAAAACAAATGAAATGAGAATTGACATAAAAAATAATAACTAAAATAAACAGATTCACAAACACAACAAGGGCTTCTTAACATCAAATATTCACAAGATTAGCAAAACCAACCAAAACTATATTCCATTTCTTTTTCTTTTTTTTTTTTCTTTTTTTATTTCAAAATAACAACTCATTTCCAAGCTTTGTTAAAACCAGCAACTATAACAAAATGAATAAACCTAATGATAACAATAGTAATGAAATACAATGCACAATACGTAACAACAATAACCCTAAAAGCAAACAACTAATTGGACATCAGCTAGTGATGTTAACAAACCACGAAGACAGCTAAACCGACCATGTGTATTCACATTTTTCGAGCATTTCAAAGCTTTTGACCATAAGCGAAACAAAGACCAGCAAGGTGATGAGCAACACCACATTTATCGAGCTATGGTCTTCAAATACGAAACAGAATGAGACCAACACGATAAAATTAGCTGTAAGGACGCCTTGACGACACAAGAGAAACAAAGGATAGCATACATAAACGAATGTGACGAGACAATCTACGACATACGACACGGCTTGAGCTCAAACTAAACCCAACATTCACAACATCCTGCAGTTACAATAGACAAACCATGTACTTAACATTCACATGTTCAACAGGTTTGAACCCGAAAAGAGACGAAAGAACAGCAACATGAATAGCAGCAACGAGATTTTCTATTCTCTCCCTTTTTTTTTTTTATATAGCAGTAGAGGAACAAATCAACAACTAAAAAAGACCAACAACGAATATCATTTCTCACGTGATATCGAAACCAGATGCGACTTAAACAACAACAATAAACTACTAAACGTGAGGAAAAACAGAGATGGAACAAAGAGCAGCAATCGAAGCATAGCAACACATATAGACGAGCCAGACTATACTAGATGAAAATCAATAGACGCAGCCAAACCCATCGCATCACAGCAACAAAGACGAAATAAATTCGAAAGACAGATCGTACCTCTTTCCGGGCAGCGACAGGGACGGGAACGAGCAACAAACGACAGCAACTTACACACCAAACGGAAAAATGCGAACACGAGGTGATGAAATACGAATCGCGAAATCGAACCACTCGTCGACCCTTTCTAAATTTTCTCCAACCTTCCGTAATATTTTCAGTTCCTACAGAAAGGAAAACAGCAGAAAAGACGCAAGGATTTGTTCTTTCAATCCTCTTTCTTCCTGTTGAAAATTTTATTTCCGAAAATCCAACCAAAATTGCTAACTTCAGAAATTGCTAACCAAAAATCCCCTGAATCTCCAACTTCAAAAACTCTCTCTCAATCTGAAGAGGGAGGGGGTCTAAATAGAAAAACAATTCGCCTTTTCGAAGGAGGGGCGGGCAAAACCATTTTGAAATTCGAAAAAAAAATCCTTCATGATTGGGTCAAACCCCTTTTCTCAAGCTCGACCCCATTTCGACCGAAAGAGAAAAGGGAAATTTGGTTGTCGGGGGATTTTCGCGTGAGGTAGGGAGAGAAAGAACGTGGGAGAGCGTAGGAGAGAGAGACGCGACACGAGAGAGCCGCGTCTGGTGCGTGAAGCTTTCTGTTTTTTGACGTTTTTTGCTGGGAATTATTGTGGCTGGTGGGTTTCTGTTTTTGGGGTCTTCTGTCGCGTGAGTGGTGTGAGCGTGGGGTTCTGTTTTAGGTGATTTTGCTGGAAATCGGGGGTGGGGTGCGTGAGTGTTGGAAGGAGGAAGAAGAGGGAGAGAGAGCGTGGGGATGGAGGATGAGAGCGTGAGGGAGAGACGAGACGCATGAGGGAGATGCGGAGAGAGCACGGGAGAGATGAGGGGAGGGAGCGTGGCTGCGGCTGGCTTCTGCGTGCTCTGTTTTCTGGGTTTGTCGTGTGGGGCGTGAGGAGGAAGAAGGAAAATAGATGGGGCCGGGTCGGGTTATAAGATTAACGGGTTGGGGGTTTAAGTTGAGTGGATTTGGGCCTGGGTTTAATTGGGTGTTGGGTTGTTTGAAAGGGTGGGCTGCTGAAAAATGTGGGCCTAGGAGTTAGGAATAAACTTACGATATACATACATACCTATACCTATATGTATACATATATATATATATATATATATATATATATATATATATATATATATATTTTATTTTCGCAAGATTTATAAAACTAGATAACTTAAATAATTTGAATACTCACGAAGCTCGATAATTAAGTTATACCAACGTGGGTCAAAAATTGGGTGTCAACAGCTGTCCCTCATTTTACTTGGGTTGATGCAAGCAACTCGAGGAAAATGAAGTTGACCGAACCAATTTTGACCAACCCCAATCATTTTTCGAAGGAAGGATTTGACAAAGGGATTAGGAATTATGGCCGAACCCTTGAAACGGGTTTCCTACATATCTCAGGCTATATGAGAATTCAGGCCACTTGTAGTTCGATAAGCTTGATTTACCGCACGATTTGAAAGAATCAAAAGCCACCTCGACACCGAATTATGAAGGTATCGAAATGCTCGAGAATAGAATTCGAGAGCGAATGTTGGAATACAGCCGAGTTTTCAATATAGAAAACGCCTACATATCCTTAGACCTTCGGAATCAGGCTGTGTGTAGTTCGACTCGATCGGTTGAAAAGGAAATCTATTATGCTAGATAACCTTCGGTTTCGGACAAGTGACAAATTAAACGAGTATGAAAAGGAGGCTTGTTACCTCTTAGCCATGGATGTGGAGCTCTTCACATCCATAGATAAGAACTTACACGGACATAATTTCCAAAGCTCTCGGCGCATTGTCACTCAGATTGGAAACTTGCTTCCGATAAAACAAAATCCCGGATGCGAGACTGAAACTGACGGATCTAAGGAAAAACCCGCATGCCTTTGGGAGGGGTGGTTCGATTGTGGTGGAAGTCGCTCCTCTGTTCGCGTCCTAAAAGTTTGACATTCCTCTTTGGACTGTGTCCCAGTTCGCTGCTAAGAAAAAGTTCCACGTTGTGCTGCATCCTTGTTGATGTCGTCCGCACCTGTGGTTTGGTTTGAGAATTCATCCTCTTGGATGCTCTCGACAAAGATTGAGATAAAAACTTATCAGCTTAAAAAATGCAATCAGGATGGGAGATAGTGTCTTTTTACCATGTCGACACTTCATTGTTCTCCTCAATATTTGACGCTGACTCGATCGGTCTGACGTCATGCAAATAAAGCTTATGCCTTGTGTTTTGCAAATAAAATCTTCAATATACTCCTCATTTAAATATGAATGGCCCTCTTGGCAGTTTGAATATGAATGGCCCTCTTGGCGGTTTGAATATGAATGGCCCTCTTGGCGGTATGAATATGAATGGCCCTCTTGGCGGTATGAATATGAATGACCTTCTCGGCAATATGAATATGAATGGCCCTCTTGGCGGTATGAATATGAATGACCTTCTCGGCAATATGAATATGAATGGCCCTCTTGGCGGTATGAGTATGAATGGCCCTCTTGGCGGTATGAATATGAAATGCCCTCTTGGCGGTATGAGTATGATGACCCTCTTGGCGTATGAGTATGATGGCCCCGCTTGGCGGTATGAAATATGGATGGCCCTCTTGGCGGTATGAATATGAATGGCCCTCTTGGCGGTATGAATATGAATGGCCCTCTTGGCGGTATGAATATGAATGGCCCTCTTGGCGGTATGAGTATGAATGGCCCTCTTGGCGGTATGAGTATGAATGGCCCTCTTGGCGGTATGAATATGAATGGCCCTCTTGGCGGTATGAATATGAATGGCCCTCTTGGCGGTATGAATATGAATGGCCCTCTTGGCAATGTATACTTTTGACGAGGCATGAAATCTTCTCGTCGTGTATAAAAATTGACTCGCGATGCATGATTTCCGCTATGCATGATTTCTGCGATGCATGATTTCTGCGAGGCACAAAGTCTTCTCGCGATGCATAAATTTTGACGAGGCATGAAGTCATCTCGTCTCTTGTTGATGATAACGGCAGGACGACCTCCAGGTAATGTATCGTCTCGGTCCAAAATAGCTATCTCCTTTGGGGTAATGCATTGTCCTGATTGACAATGACCATCTTGCTTGATCTTGTGAAGCGAACAACACTCTTTATGAAAATCGTAAACTCTTTCTTAAGATTCTGTTTGATTTGCCTTTGATTTCTCCTTGGAGTTCTCCTTGTTCATTCGTCGGAAGAATTTTGCCAATTTCAAAGCAAAGCTATAAACCTGCATTCACAGGAAAATTGTCAGTTTTAAAGATGTACTGATCTGTGTTGATTTCTTCAGTTGTCTTCTCTTTGTATTGCTATCTCCGGTTGATTTCCTGACTTCCCGACTCTTGATAGATAAGATAAAATTTTATGCCAAACAAATGAAATGAAAAAGGGAAAAATTTAAGAGAAATAAAATTTAGAGAAATAGTATCTTAAGAAGGTCCCTGCCAAGTCATGTCGTATCAGGCTTAACGAACTTCTTTGGGCTTGACATTGGTCATTTACCGGTGAGTCTTCGGAATTACTCCGGACTTATAGGTAAGGCCTGTAATGAAATTTTGAGGCCATTCTCAAAATTTCTGTCCCAGTTTACTGTCTTACTTATCCTTTCATCGTAACTGAGCAGATTGCGGAATTTTTGAGATCTTCTCAAAATTTCTGTCGCAGTCGCAGATCTCGAAATATCTTTATGTTGACTTGCTAAAATGGAACTTCTTTTGGAGAATTTTGAGTTCCTCTCAAAATTTTGTTCCAGTTTCTGTTGTAAAGAGGAATAGAAATCTTACGAGAGATACGACCGTACCCTTGTGGTGCCTACGTATCCCGTTGAGGCAGGAATTCAGGTCAAACGTAGTCCAGACCGTAAAATTTGGTCTTTTGTTTTGACTCGTTAAAGAAGTCCAACTTCAAATGAATTTTTGAGACCCTCTCAAAAATTCTGTCCCAGTTTCCATTATGAAGAGAAATGGAAATCCTACTGGGTATATGACCGAGCCGCTGTGGCGCCTACGTATCCCGTTGAGCAGGAATCAGGTCAAACGTAGTTCCGAACGTAAAATTTTTAAAAGGGGTAAATGGGGTGACCGAAGCCGACATAGGCCTCCTACGTATCTCATTCTTGAGAATTCAGGTCATACGTAGTTCGTTACAAGAGGGATAAGAATTCAATTTGAACAAATACAAGTAAACAGAATGATTACAAGAAAATGATAGAAAATGCAAGACTGAACTTCACGCGTAGTATCTCTTGACAGCATCTGAGTTGATAGGCTTGGGCCATACGATGCCATCCATCTCGGATAGGACTAAAGCACCTCCAGATAGTACTTTGAGAACCATGTAAGGACCTTGCCAATTTGGTGTGAATTTTCCTTTGTACTCGTCTTGATGAGGAAAAATACGCTTAAGGACCAACTGACCCACTTCAAAATTTCTGGCTCTTACCCTTTTGTGAAAAGCGCGAGTCATTCTGTGTCTATACAACTGGCCATGGCAGACGGCGACCATCCTCTTCTCATCAATCAAAGCTAACTGATCAATCCGTTTGCTAACCCACTCAGCATTACTTAGCTCAGCTTCCTGGATGATCCTTAGTGACGGTATCTCGACTTCAACAGGTACGACTGCTTCAGTTCCATATACTAGCAAGTATGGAGTAGCCCCAGTCGATGTTCTGACCGTTGTTCGATATCCTAGTAGAGCATATGGCAACATTTCATGCCAACCTCGCTGTTTGTCAATCATTTTCCTCAGAATTTTCTTGATATTCTTGTTGGCTGCCTCTACAGCTCCGTTCATTTGAGGGCGATAAGCAGTTGACCTTCGGTGGATAATCTTGAATTGTTCACATATCTCTTTCATCAGATGACTGTTGAGATTTGTACCGTTATCAGTGATGATGGATTCTGGGACTCCAAATCGGCATATCAGATTGTTGCGGACAAAGTCGGCCACCACTTTCTTGGTTACCGATTTGTAAGAGGCTGCTTCCACCCATTTGGTGAAATAATCAATGGCAACCAAGATGAATCTGTGTCCATTAGAAGCGGATGGCTCTATAGGACCAATGACATCCATTCCCCAAGCTACAAATGGCCAAGGTGAGCTCATAGCATTAAGCTCGTGAGGTGGCACTCGTATCAAATCCCCGTGCACTTGACATCTGTGGCATTTTTGCACGAATCTGCAACAGTCATTCTCCATAGTCATCCAGAAGTACCCAGCTCGTATGATCTTCCTTGCCAAAGTGAGCCCATTCATATGTGTACCACACATTCCGGCATGTATCTGTTCAATAAGCCTCATAGCTTCAACAGCGTCCACACATCTTAGAAGACTCAAATCTGGAGTTCTCCTATATAGTACTTCTCCATTTAGGAAGAAATTGAGAGCCATACGGCGTATCGATTTCTTTTGATTAGATGTAGCGTCTTCTGGATATGTCCCAGACTCCAAGTACCTCTTTATGTCGAAATACCAAGGCAAACCGTTTGGTTCTGATTTGACATGTGAACAATGGATTGGATGTTCCTTCAGTTCTATATCCAGTGGGTCGATGTAATCTGTATCCGGATGTTTAATCATCGAAGCGATGGTGGCAAGAGCATCGGCCAATTCATTCTGTATTCTGGGCATATGTCTGAACTCGATCTTGCGAAACCTTTTGCACAGCTTCTGCACATACTGTATGTAAGGTATAATCTTCGGGTTCTTCACAGCCCATTCTCCTTGAACCTGACGAATCAAAAGGTCTGAATCCCCAATGACCAATAACTCGTAAACATTCATGTCGATGGCCATTTTCAGACCAAGAATACAAGCTTCGTATTCGGCCATGTTGTTGGTGCAATTAAATCGGAGTTTAGCTGCTGTGGGATAGTGTTGACCAGATTCTGACACTAAGACTGCTCCGATACCTTTACCTTGATGATTTGCCGCTCCGTCAAAGAATAATCTCCAACCTGGATAAACTTCAGAGATATCTTCACCCACAAATGACACTTCTTCATCGTGAAAATATGTCTTGAGAGGTTCATACTCTTCATCAACGGGATTTTCCGCAAGATGATCAGCCAAAGCTTGTGCTTTTATTGCCTTCTGAGTCACGTACACGATGTCAAACTCACTCAATAGCATTTGCCATTTAGCTAACTTCCCGGTTGGCATAGCTTTCTGGAAAATATACTTCAACGGATCCATCCTGGAGATAAGATATGTAGTATACGACGACAGATAGTGTCTCAGCTTCTGAGCAAGCCACGTCAGAGCACAGCATGTTCTTTCCAGCAAAGTGTAGCGAGACTCGTACGGAGTAAATTTCTTGCTGATGTAGTAGATTGCCCTTTCCTTCTTCCCTGTCTCGTCGTGTTGACCCAGTACACATCCAAATGCACTATCTGAAACTGACAAATACAGTAGCAAAGGACTCCCTTCTCGTGGAGGAACCAATACTGGTGGGTTAGACAAGTAGCTTTTGATAGCGTCGAAAGCGGTCTGACACTCCTCGGTCCACTTAGTCGGAGCGTCTTTCTTCAGCAACTTGAAGATAGGCTCACATACCACTGTCGATTGTGCTATAAACCGGCTGATGTAGTTTAACCTCCCCAAGAAACTCATCACTTCTTTTCTCGTCTTCGGTGGAGGTAACTCCTGAATTGCTTTAATTTTGGAAGGGTCGAGCTCAATACCTCTTCTGCTGACTATAAATCCCAACAACTTCCCAGCTGGGACTCCAAAAGCACATTTGGCGGGATTTAGCTTCAGGTTGTACCGACGCAAACGTTCAAAGAATTTCCTCAGGTGTGTCACATGATCCGAACTCTCGCGGGATTTAATTATGACGTCGTCCACGTACACTTCAATTTCCTTGTGAATCATGTCATGAAAGATAGTCGTCATGGCTCTCATGTAAGTGGCACCGGCGTTCTTGAGGCCGAACGGCATTACCCTGTAGTGATACACACCCCAAGGTGTGATGAATGCCGTTTTTTCTGCGTCTTCTTCATTCATCAAGATTTGGTGATAACCCGCGTAACAATCCACAAATGACTGCATCTCGTGTTTGGCACAGTTGTCAATCAGAATATGGATATTTGGCAACGGAAAATTATCCTTTGGACTAGCCTTGTTGAGATCTCTGTAATCGACACAAATCCTGATTTTTCCATCTTTTTTGGCGACCGGAACGACATTTGCCAACCAGGTGGGATATTGCGTTACCTCTACCAATCGAGACTCTATCTGCTTGGTGATTTCCTCCTTAATCTTCAAACTCAATTCAGGCTTGAATTTCCGAGTTTTTTGTTTCACCGGCTCGAAGCCTGGGTTGATAGGTAGCTTATGAGATACGACATCGGTACTCAACCCTTGCATGTCAGCGACTTCCCAAACGAACACATCACTGTATTCCGCAAGTAAATGAACCAGGCTCTTTTTCTGAGTCTCATCCAGGTGGGTGCTGATCTTAACCTCTTTGACACATTCTGAATCTCCCAAATTCACCGTTTTTGTTTCCTCCAGATTCGGTTTATGTTGATTCTCGAACTGTCGGAATTCTTCTGCTATATAATCCGGTTCCACACTTTCTTCGTCGTAGTCGTCGACCTTGTCGTCCTTTGCCTCATTTTGTTCATTTAGCCCATGACATGACATGACATTGGCAGGTCTATAACTTATGTTACTGAAATTATAAACAGACAAAATTAGGAAAGTAAAGTATGACAAACAACTGAATAAGTAAAGTCAAAATAAAGAGGCTTTCATTTAAAACAAAATGCAAACTTCGGGCATGACATGGAGCCATGTTGCCTTTCAAACGTCACAACAGAATTCAAAACTTGAACAATTTAGAAAATGTAGAAATGGCGGGTCTTGGGTATCCTCCGGACAACCACCGATTTTGGTGTACATAAAAATACTCTTTTCTACCGAAGAGTTCGGGACATCAGGATCGGCGTGGAAGTCCAGTTCTGTAGCAACTCCCCTGGTTCAGCATCACGAATACCAGCTGACTCAACCTCCTCCTCGACAATAGCATTGATCTCTTCGAAGAGGTCACAGATTCCTTCCCCAAAGTCTTCAGGCTCGACACACTTCCTGATTGGAAAGGATTGATACAGAAGCGGGATCGGCTTAGCCAACTCTTGAACTCTTTTCCTCTTCATCTTCATGTCGTCATCTGTGGGGATGTACCCCAAACCATATTTCGATCCTTTAGGAAAGGCCGGAATAGGCTCAATAGTTCCTTGGGAATCTCTTCCCAATCCGAAACCTGGCTCGAACCCATTCTGCAGCATCACCGTGGGTATCATTTTGTGTACGGCTGGCATGGGGTTCCGCGGGGCCAAATCTTCATTGGTGGCTTTTACCAGCTCCACCGTGTAAAAGTCTGCACCTTGCGGCATCTCATCAATGACCGACACCTGCTTGCCCGAGCGACTTCCCTCGCCGTGAATCACTAACTCTTCATTTTTCCATACAAGCTTTATCATTTGATGGAGAGTAGAGGGGACGGCTCCAGCCATGTGGATAAACGGCCTTCCTAAAAGAAGGTTGTAGCTAGTGTCTATGTCCAATACTTGGAATTGTGCACTGAACTCTGCGGGGCCCATTTGAAGGGTCAAAGTCACTGCCCCCAATGTGTCTCTTTGTACTCCATCAAACGCTCTTACATTGACCTGATTTTGCTCCAGACTCCCCAGGTCAAAATTCAGTTGCCTCAACGTCGACAGTGGGCAGATATTCAAACCGGATCCATCATCTATCAAAACACAGTTGACAACTTTTCCACGACATATCACGGTAATGTGCAGTGCTTTGTTGTGGGTTCTTCCTTCGACTGGCAACTCATCGTCACAAAAGCTGATCCGGTGCCCCCGAATGACTTGATGAATCATGGCAGCCACGTTGTCACTACTTGTACCTGAGGGTACATATGTATCATCAAGAGCTTTCATTAAGGCCTGCCTGTGGGACTGAGATCTCATTAGCAGGGCCCACACGGAGATCTGAGCCGGAGTCTTCTCTAAATGTTTGACGATGGAATAGTCCTTCGGTTGCATCCTTCTCCAAAACTCTTCTGCTTCCCCCTCGCTTATTGGCCTCTTAGTATGGTCCTTCTTCTGTCCTCCGAGAGCAAGCTCATCAGGAATGTAGCACCTTCCAGACCTGGTCATGCCTTGGGCCACAGCAGTTTCAATTACAAATTTAGGCTTGATGAGAGTTTCTGAAGGCACCAAAGCAACAGCCTTTGCGGGTGTCAGAATAACAAACTTTCTCTTTTCCTTGACGCTTAAAGAAGCGACAGCCCTTTCTAAGTCCTCATGCACAATAGGAGTAATCATCTTTGTTTCACACCCGTCTTCATCCGTTTCAATCATACTAACGTTGCTACCTCCATGATCCGGCAACGGATTTGTGTTGACGTTTGGGGCTGCCGGCTGAAGAGAAACTACCTCCTGATCGATCAGGTCTTGGATTTTGTGCTTAAGGTTGATGCAATTTTCAGTACTGTGCCCAACACCGTTGGAATGATAAGCACATCTCTGCTCAGGTCTGTAAAATCTGGAATTGACATCCACTGGCTTGGGTCCCACAGGGTGGATGTACCCATCTGCGGCTAGCCTCTCAAATAGTTTGGTCTGACTTTTAGCAAGTGTGGTAAATTTCCTTGAAGGTCTTTTTTCAAACGTCAAACGGGAAGGATCATAACTGCTTTGCTGAGGGGGAGGTACCTGCTGATAATCTCGAGTATTCGGACGAGAAACTTGCCTTCGAGGATAAGGGTTTGCCTGGTAATTTGGTACTGGAGCTAGGTAGTTCGGGAGGGGGTTCTGATATAATGGAGCTTGGATTTGATAAGTGGGCGGAGGTGCTTGGTAGCTCGACTGTACATTGGCACAGTTGGGAGCAATATTCGGATAAGGGTAATCTGCGTATATGGGAGAAAACTTTTGGAGATTAGGGGGTGGGCTTTGGTATGACGAATTCGGATAGGTGGGGGCAGTATTGTGGTTATTAGGATGATTGGATGGTGGGTAGTAGGATCGGGAGGGCCTGGAATGATCTCGGGAGTGTGACGGGTTTCTAGAGGTTTTTTCTCCCCCATACGAGACAGCAGCAACTTCCTCTCTTCTTTTCCTTACCAATCCTGACGACCCAGGTGGCGCGGATACACGGGCTATTTTCCCCGATTTCAAACCATCTTCGATAGTCTCACCAACTTTGACTATCTCAGCGAATTTAGCTCCGACTAGCAACATGATTCGATCATAGTACTCTGGTTCCTGCACCCGTAAAAACACTTCCACAATCTCTTTCTCGGTCATGGGCGGCCTTACCCTCGCTGCTTCTTTCCTCCATCTGTAGGCAAATTCTCTATAGCTTTCAGTTGGTTTTTGCTTCATCTTCTCTAGAGAATACCGATCGGGAACTATTTCGACATTGTAGGCGAATCGGTCAACGAAATCTTTAGCCAACGCATTCCAATTGGGCCACTGTCTGGTTTCGTGTGAAGAAAACCACTCGACCCCACATAGACTTCGGCTGAAAAGCCGCATTAACAAAGCCTCATCCCTGCCAACTCCCACGAGCTGGTCACAATATGCTCTCAAATGCGCCATAGGGTTGCCTATTCCCCCAAAGGTGTCAAACTTTGGAATTTTAAACCCTTCGGGAAGGTTCAAATCTGGGTGGATGCACAACTCTGCATAACTGAGTCCGACGGCGTCTGGGATGCACTGTAGTTCTTTCATAGCCTTTTTGATTTCCTCCTTTATATCGATTTTTACTTCTTCTTTTGCCTTCCATTCTCTTTCCTGCTCTTCATAGTGATCCAACTCAGAACCGTGCCCCTCGTGCTCGGTCAGAACGGGAATTTGGAAGGTGGCTCTTTTTGGGAGGGGTGGAGCTATAGAAGGACTTGGGACGTTTTGGGCGGTCTGGTAGTTCTGTGGGTAAGCCTGAGGATTGGTGTTCTGGTTTAAATGTTGATAAGGTATTTGGGGATTGAAGGCAGTTTGAGTTTGGTTTTGATTTTGTGGTGGTGGAGCAGTTTGAGTGTTCTGAGGATAGGGTGGCATTTGAGGGTGGTTATTTGGAAGAAGTGGAGGAGCTTGGTAAGATACAGAAGCATATTGGGGATGTTGGGTTGTTAAATCTATCCCAGATGGATTATGCACAGGTGTAGAAGACTGGTTCTGAGTCGGATCCATGTTTGCTGAAGGGAAGTAGACCGGAGGTCTTGTATCAGCAATATTATCACCAAATCCAGGCGGAGGCGCATCCTGTCTCCGTTGCATTTCAACTTTCATTTCAGCAATCTCTCACATTAATTGCATGATCAGTTCGTTCTGTTCCACTAAGGTGGGCTGAGCCACCACGACATCAGTAAGACGCGCTTCGTCGTTCTGGTCTCCCATAACTTTCTTTCCTTTGTCTGAATTGGGTCTAGGGAAGGAATCTGTAGGACCTTTCGATCTGGTGAAGTAAGGATGATCTGCCAGCTTTGATCGACACAGACCAGTTAACAGGTACCTGAGAAGTGAAACAACTCAAAGGCAGATTTGTTAGTGCATATTCGGGGTACGAAAATACATAATATCACATAGAGAACAGATAAACACACAAGTTGCTTTGTTTGAGGATATCTTTATCCCACGAATGAGAACTGGAAAACATTTTTTTTTTTTTGAGAAACTTAAGACTCGAAAATTTTGGTCGGACATCTTGCAATAGTGGATTCTGTATATTCTTTGGAATTTTAGTTGGGAGTGGGTTTACGATATCCTCAATCATATCATAACACATATATATCGCGTCCTAAGCATGCATGTGACCCTTTTGTGCCAAGGGTAGGCCTAACGAATTGAAGGATGTATATGCTTTTTAAAACCTGATTTATTATCCCCAAAATAGCATCCAAAATGTCTGATAAACATAAACAGAAAGTAGTCCTGAAAATAAATTACAAAACAAAGTGCAAATAAAACAGTCCCACGCAGGAGATGGTAAAAATCAAGACTCCTCTGATCCTTCGCCAAGTCTGGTCCTTTTGGCGATGTTGACCTCTTCCCACATGGCATATCTATCCGCCCAGAGATGATCTCTCGCCAATCGAGCTCCTTCTTGATGACTGAACCCCTCTAACGATTGAATCTGTCGCTCCATGCTATCATCTAATTCTATCATGCATTGTCTGGCACTTCGCAGTTCTTATTTCAATCGAGCTATGACTTTGGCATCTTCAGAATGGCGACGTTGATGCTCTAATTCACTCTTATCAAACTTCTCTTGCAGGCGGTGAAGTCGGACTTGATGTTTGGCTCCAACATCGGCAATAATGTGAGGAATGTTCGGACCAGGCTTAATTGTTCCAGCGAGACTCTTTTTTAACCATTCTTTGTACTCCCTCAAACATTCCGGACGAAACCTATCGGGTACAGGCTCACCCAACACTCTTCGAGATCTCCACATCCTACGCATGTCTTCGGAAAATGCAACTCGCCCATTCTTGTGGTCAGTTATGAATTTCCTCATATCTGCAATCTGGGGCAACTCCTGTTTCCCTCCTAGTTGCCTCAGCACTCGACCGGGAGCGTATGGCCTGGTTCCTCTTAACCCAGCAAATACCAAATAAGGGACCTTTTCAGTTCGAACCACCATATTCTTAGTTACCACCAAACTATCTATCGACCATTGTACGTCTTCTTCTCTCAGCCCTCGAAGCCTTGGATACCAAAAACTTTCTCCTCCAGTCTTGTTGCAACGATTGTGATACAACCACCAATCATGACTATGTAGCTCGTCGGATCGTCTTAAGGGATCAGGTTCTTTTGGGTTATGAGTCTTGATTAAATGACGCATCATCCACCACTGTAGTATAAGATTACACCCTTGAAAGAAGCGTTCTCCGTTCTTACATTTGTCTAAAGCCCTGTAGATGTCGGCCAGAATCATAGGCGCTAGAGTGTAATATTTTGTCGATGTTTTGTAATCTACTCCATAAAAAATGGCATGAGTGACCATAAATACACTGGGATGAATAGTGTATTTTGGCCCTTGGGGAAAAACCATCGTGCCGAGCAAACATATCGCAAATGCAAGGGGACGCGTCTCTTTCCATTTTTCTTTTGAAACGAACTCCTCTTCATGTTTCTCATACGCCCTTGCACGCCCAAATCGATAATATAACTTTCGGAAAGGTATATTCGGGCCAGGGAGCTTGTCCATCCACTCGGCTTTAACCAATGACAACTTTTCTTTAATTTCGGCAAAATCCCATGCTATAGGGTTTAGGAGATCTGTATCTGGATATCGTTTCCTTTTGTTGCACATGGCGACACTTTCATAACTGATAAGAATTTCTTCTATAGTCGGCGTCAACTCTACTTCCCCAAATCGAAAAACCATATTCTCGCTATCCCAGAATTTCACCATAGTTCCAATTAAGCCAGGCCACGCATTCATCTCTAGCAACGACGGAAGATGACCTATGTGTTTCTGAACAATCCTTTTATCATCGTTGTTCATGAACTTCCACCATACTTTAAGGAAAGGGTCGGGGATAGTAACCATTATTGTTTTCAAAGGTTTGTGTGTTGAATTCATCCTACAAAATAGCGAACAAAATTTAGTCAACCCCCCACCCCGTAGACAATAAATTGTTTTTAAAATGCATATACATCCTTCAATTAACACATAAGCATGATTGTCTGTTTTTTGGCAATTTGAGCCAAATAGACACAAGGTGGGCTTCTAATGGGCTCAACGCGCCTTGGGCGTTGGGTCATCTTAGTTCAAATGCTCTTACGTTCGGGATTTTGGCTCGGCTCTACACTAGTTGACTAAGAGTGGCTTTTGAAAGGACCGGGAACCCAAACGGACAATTTGGGCTGAAACTTGCGACAACCATTGGACGCCTAACGAACCAATAAATTGCCGCTAATTTCGAAATAGGGTGAGTATAAAAAAGTCCGGCTGCGGTTCCGCAAACCGTCCTTTAATATACTATATATACATATCGGAAATATGCCATGAGAGAAATGCAATTTTTTCAAAAATTAAAGCTTTAAACAATTTAAACAAGTAAACAGTTATCACAAATAGTCAAACAAGTTAACCTTAAGGTTAGAATCCTCCAAATAGTCCCCAGCAGAGTCGCCATTTCAGTTTCATCGAAAAATTATTATTTCGAAAAGAGTTTTGTTTTATTTTTGACTTTAAAGAGTCGCCACTTAATTTTTTAAGAAAAATCAAGAAAACTTGTTTTCAAATAATTAAACAGAAAATTGTTTGAAAACTTTTAAGGGTTCGGGATTCTTATTAGTGTCTTAGGAAGGTGTTAGGCACCTAAGATACTCCGTTAAATACGGTTTTCCACCGACTAACTTATTTGACTATTTTTGTTTTATCTTTGCAATTTTGAAGCTGAATTTATTTGGACACATTTACAAGTTTTGAAATAATTATTTTGTCAATTTTATTTTTTAAGGTTAAAGCACTTTAACTCAAACGAACTTAAAAATCAAATTTTTTGAACATATTATAATTTTAAACAAACTTACAGATTGAAATAATTATCGTTTTGAGATTCTTCTAAAGTTAAAACCCTTTAAACTTTAATTCTAAGCGACTTTTAAATTCGAACATCTTAAAAATATATATATATATATATATTTTTTTTAATAAAGCGAAAGGCGTTTCAATGGGGGTTTGGAGTCTTCCAATCCTAAAGAAAAATATTCAAAACGAAAATATAGACAAGTAATAAAGCGAAATAGAGAGAGAGAGAGAGAGAGAGAGAGAGAGATTTGGGTCCAAACTCGGGTTCTGTTCGCCTTGACCGAGCTTTGAACCCACCTATTTTGGGTTTTTGACCCATTTCTCTTTCGTACCTGTCCTAGTCTAAACATACAAAATAATCACGAGAGTAATAAAAAGGACAAGGGCTTATGCCCGAAATGAATACAACATAATAACGAATAAATAATCTTCTAATCCGCCTTCTTCAAGTTCTTCAATCTTCAAGGCATTTGCTTGGCATGTCTATCTTGATGGCTTGACTCGAATAAAGAGAGTTTCGAGCCTTTATGGCTCTTCCGAATGCATAGAGAAAGAATGGAGTCCCGCAATGGACTCGAGAGAAGTTTTTACATGCCACAAAAACAAATGAAATGAGAATTGACATAAAAAATAATAACTAAAATAAACAGATTCACAAACACAACAAGGGCTTCTTAACATCAAATATTCACAAGATTAGCAAAACCAACCAAAACTATATTCCATTTCTTTTTCTTTTCTTTTTTTTCTTTTTTTATTTCAAAATAACAACTCATTTCCAAGCTTTGTTAAAACCAGCAACTATAACAAAATGAATAAACCTAATGATAACAATAGTAATGAAATACAATGCACAATACGTAACAACAATAACCCTAAAAGCAAACAACTAATTGGACATCAGCTAGTGATGTTAACAAACCACGAAGACAGCTAAACCGACCATGTGTATTCACATTTTTCGAGCATTTCAAAGCTTTTGACCATAAGCGAAACAAAGACCAGCAAGGTGATGAGCAACACCACATTTATCGAGCTATGGTCTTCAAATACGAAACAGAATGAGACCAACACGATAAAATTAGCTGTAAGGACGCCTTGACGACACAAGAGAAACAAAGGATAGCATACATAAACGAATGTGATGAGACAATCTACGACATACGACACGGCTTGAGCTCAAACTAAACCCAACATTCACAACATCCTGCAGTTACAATAGACAAACCATGTACTTAACATTCACATGTTCAACAGGTTTGAACCCAAAAAGAGACGAAAGAACAGCAACATGAACAGCAGCAACGAGATTTTCTATTCTCTCCCCTTTTTTTTTATTTTATATATAGCAGTAGAGGAACAAATCAACAACTAAAGAAGACCAACAACGAATATCATTTCTCACGTGATATCGAAACCAGATGCGACTTAAACAACAACAATAAACTACTAAACGTGAGGAAAAACAGAGATGGAACAAAGAGCAGCAATCGAAGCATAGCAACACATATAGACGAGCCAGACTATACTAGATGAAAATCAATAGACGCAGCCAAACCCATCGCATCACAGCAACAAAGATGAAATAAATTCGAAAGACAGATCGTACCTCTTTCCGGGCAGCGACAGGGACGGGAACGAGCAACAAACGACAGCAACTTACACACCAAACGGAAAAATACGAACACGAGGTGATGAAATACGAATCGCGAAATCGAACCACTCGTCGACCCTTTCTAAATTTTCTCCAACCTTCCGTAATATTTTCAGTTCCTACGGAAAGGAAAACAACAGAAAAGACGCAAGGATTTGTTCTTTCAATCCTCTTTCTTCCTGTTGAAAATTTTATTTCCGAAAATCCAACCAAAATTGCTAACTTCAGAAATTGCTAACCAAAAATCCCCTGAATCTCCAACTTCAAAAACCCTCTCTCAATCTGAAGAGGGAGGGGGTCTAAATAGAAAAACAATTCGCCTTTTCGAAGGAGGGGCGGGCAAAACCATTTTGAAATTTGAAAAAAAAATCCTTCATGATTGGGTCAAACCCCTTTTCTCAAGCTCGACCCCATTTCGACCGAAAGAGAAAAGGGAAATTTGGTTGTCGGGGGATTTTCGCGTGAGGTAAGGAGAGAAAGAACGTGGGAGAGCGTAGGAGAGAGAGACGTGATGGGAGAGAGCCGCGTCTGGTGCGTGAAGCTTTCTGTTTTTTGACGTCTTTTGCTGGGAATTATTGTGGCTGGTGGGTTTCTGTTTTTGGGGTCTTCTGTCGCGTGAGTGGTGTGAGCGTGGGGTTCTGTTTTGGGTGGTTTTGCTGGAAATCGGGGGTGGGGTGCGTGAGTGTTGGAAGGAGGAAGAAGAGGGAGAGAGAGCGTGGGGATGGAGGATGAGAGCGTGAGGGAGAGACGAGACGCGTGAGGGAGATGCGGAGAGAGCACGGGAGAGATGAGGGGAGGGAGCGTGGCTGCGGCTGGCTTCTGCGTGCTCTGTTTTCTGGGTTTGTCGTGTGGGGCGTGAGGAGGAAGAAGGAAAATAGATGGGGCCGGGTCGGGTATTAAGATTAACGGGTTGGGGGTTTAAGTTGAGTGGATTTGGGCCTGGGTTTAATTGGGTGTTGGGTTGTTTGAAAGGGTGGGCTGCTGAAAAATGTGGGCCTAGGAGTTAGGAATAAACTTACGATATACATACATACCTATACCTATATGTATACATATATATATATATATATATATATATATATATATATATTTTATTTTCGCAAGATTTATAAAACTAGATAACTTAAATAATTTGAATACTCACGAAGCTCGATAATTAAGTTATACCAACGTGGGTCAAAAATTGGGTGTCAACACCTACTTGTAACTGTGATAAATCTAGGACGTATGTTGATCACTTACAGTTCTTACGATTGTTTGCGTTTTTGATGGGATTAAGTGAGGTATACAGTCATGATCGTAGTCAAATTTTAATGATGAATCCCATGCCTAGTGTAAGTAAAGCTTATGCCATGATAGTAGCTGATGAAAGCCAACGAGTAACAGCAGGATCTAGAATTGGTGGTGATCTAAATGAATCAATGGCTTTGTATGCTAACAGAGGACGAGGAACTCATAATCTGAATGAATCATTGTATAATGATAGACGAAATAATCAGTTTTCGAATGATCCAATGGCTATGTACACTGGGAAAGGTGGATACACAAATAATGGATCTGGAAGTAATGGTGGATATTATGGATCTGGAAGTAATAGTGGAAATAATGGTGGATATCCCAGGCAGAAAAAAAATTGGCATCTCTTTTGTGATTATTGCAAGTTACATGGACACACTAAGGATATATGTTTTAAGCTCATTGGATATCCAGCTGATTGGAAATTCAAGAAAAAACTTGGATCATGAGGATCAACAGGTGCAGGAAATAATGGGAGAGACATTGTTAATCATGCTTATGTTGACAATCCTAGAGATGCATTTGGATTTATGGATCATAGTTCAACATATCCATGCCAAGGTTCAGTTAACAAACCACCATCAACCAGTACTTCTGGAGGAAATAATGATCATATTGATAAGGAGGAGCAGCATGTAGCAAAATCTCCTATGGCCAATACTGCTAGTGCTCATATGGCAGGTATTTCCACTGATGTTTTTCCAACAACAAATAGTAGTAACTTGCCAATTGCTAATGTAGAATGGATAGTGGATTCTGGTGCGACTTGCCATATGACTCACAGTGTTAAAAGTTTAACAGAACTATCACAATCTAGTGCATGTACAAATAAGAAAGTGCATCTTCCAAATGGTCAATCTACCTTAGTTGCGAATACTGGTAGTTGCAGATTATCAACTGGTGATGTTTTAAAAAATGTGTTGGTTGTACCTAAATTTAAGTTTGATCTACTTTCGGTATCTCAATTGACCAGGCAACTAAATTGTTCTGTAACCTTTTTTCCTAAGCACTGTGTGTTTCAGGACCTCTTCGATGGGAAGGTGAAGGGGACTGGTGAAGAGAGGGAAGGCCTTTATTACTTTTCAAGTCATTTTTCAGCCCATGTCAGACATGGAGAGCAAGGTTTAAAGGAACAAACAGAGAAATCAGAAGGTATTATATGGCACAATAGACTTGGCCATCCTCCAATGAGAATATTGAAGAAATTTTCCTTGTCCAGTATGTCCATTAGCTAGACAAACTAGATTGCCATTTCCTACAAGTTTGTCAAGATCATATGCTGTTTTTGATTTACTTCATGTAGATGTTTGGGGGCCATATAGAACTCCTACACATGCTGGTTTTAGGTTCTTTCTGACTATTGTTGATGACCATTCAAGAATGACTTGGGTATTTTTGATGAAATTGAAGAGTGATGTTTTTGTTACACTTAAATATTTTCTTACTTTGGTTCATAATCAATTTAATAAGTCTGTCAAGAAGATTAGATCAGACAATGGGACTGAATTCTTCAACAAAGATTGTAGAACTTTGTTTGAATCAATGGGGATAATTCATGAGAGCAGCTGTCCACATACTCCTCAACAGAATGGGGTAGTTGAGAGGAAACATAGACACATCCTAGAGGTGGCAAGGGCCATTAGATTTACAGGATCTATACCAATCATATTCTGGGGAGAATGTGTGTTATCTGCTGTCTATTTGATAAATAGAATGCCAACAACAACATTGAAGGGTCAGTCACCATATGGTATTTTTCATGGTCATCAACCTAGTTTTACTCATATACGAACCATTGGTTGTTTATGTTATGTCACCAAGGTACTTAGAGCTGATAAATTCTCACCTAGATCTGAGGCATGTGTGTTGTTGGGATATTCAGCAACTCAAAAAGGCTACATTGTTTACAGTTTGAATGCAAAAAGATTATTAGTCAGTAGAGATATTATTTTCAAAGAAGGTATATTTCCTTTTGCTGCACAGAAGGAGAAATTTCATCGACCTATATTCCCTGCAAATGATCTGATTCTTGATGAAGACAGAGTTGAATTGGAGATAGATGATAATGCACATGATGATAATGAGGCACAAGGTGGTGCTGATGCACAGAATATAAGTGATGATGTTGTTGATATAATTCCTAGTGAATTGGCAGTCGAACAAAGGTCAAGACATTCTACTAGATCCTCAAAGCCTCCTGTTTGGCTAAAGGACTTTGTGACTAATGCTATTGATTCTGATCATCCTTATTCCATAGCCAATTACATATCTTACCAGCATTTATCTTCAAAATATCAAGCATTCCTTGGTAAGTTTTCAGCAGAAGTGGAACCTAGAAGTTATGAAGAAGCTGTTAAAGATCCTAGATGGGTACTGGCAATGCAACAAGAGATAAAAGCATTGGAAGAAAATGGCACTTGGGAGATGGTAAAGTTGCCAGCAATGAAGTCAGCAATAGGTTGTAAATGGGTGTTCAAAGTTAAATACAAGGAAGATGGTACTATTGATAGGTTTAAAGCAAGACTTGTGGCTAAGGGATATAGTCAGACTGAAGGTATTGATTATCAAGAAACTTTTGCTCCGGTAGTTAAAATGGTCACTGTGAGATCAATTATTGCTTTAGCTGCAGTTGAAAACTGGAAGATATTCCAAATGGATGTATTCAATGCCTTCTTACAAGGTGATCTATTTGAAGAAGTATACATGGAACTACCTAAGGGGTTTGTTAGTACAGATAAACATCTTGTATGTAAGCTTGTAAAGTCATTGTATGGACTTAAACAAGCATCGAGGCAATGGAATGCTAAGCTTACTGAAGCCCTTTGCAAATCAGGATACACTCAAAGTCATTTAGATTACTCATTGTTCACCAAGAAGAGCACTGTTGGACAGGTTATTGTTTTAGTTTATGTCGATGATTTGTTAATCACAGGAAGTGATCCTTTACTGATTCAGGACACTAAGCAGGTACTACACAATCACTTTAAAATAAAAGATTTGGGTGAATTGAGATATTTTCTGGGCATAGAGTTTTGTAGGTCAGCATCTGGTATTGTCATGAGCCAACGAAAATATGCATTAGAGTTGATTTCGGAGGCTGGGCTAGCAGGTGCACAACCAGTATCAACACCATTAGAATGCAATCTAAAGTTAACTCCAGCTGACTATGGTGGTAGTAGTGATGATCAATTATCGCATGATGTTAGTAGTTATCAAAGATTAGTTGGAAAATTACTCTACTTGACCAACACAAGACCTGACATTGCATTCACTGTTCAGAATTTAAGTCAATATATGCAACAACCTAAAATCTCACATTGGAATGCAGCTATGAGAGTGATCAGATACATTAAAGGTAATCCAGGGTTGGGTTTGTTTATGAGTTCTCATAGAGAATTTAAGTTGACTGGATTTTGTGATGCCGACTGGGCTGCTTGTCTCAGTACCAGGAAGTCAGTTAGTGGATATTTGCTCAAATTTGGTGATTCATTGATCTCTTGGAAATCCAAGAAACAGAATACTGTATCCAGGAGTTCTGCAGAGGCAGAGTATAGGAGTTTGGCTACACTCACAGCAGAGGTTGTATGGGTGGCAAATTTGTTTAAAGAACTTCAAGTACCACTGCACACTCCTTCATCAATATATTGTGACAGCAAGGCTGCAATACAAATTGCTGCAAATCCCGTTTTCCATGAAAGGACCAAACATATTGAAATCGATTGTCACTTTATACGTGAAAGAATTCAACAAGGACTCATTCAGACCATCTACATCAACACTAAGGACCAGCAGGCAGATTTACTAACAAAAGCACTTGGTCGTTCACAACATGTTTCTCTGTTATCCAAGCTTGGTGTTCTGAATATTTTCAGTACATCCAGCTTGAGGGAGGGTATTGGAGATAATACAGGATTAAAGGAATAATTAATCTGTTGATTAGTTAGTTAATTAGGAGTTAGTTAATTTGTTAATGAGTTAGTTGGGTTAGTTAGAAGTTAGTCAATACATTCCACATGTATATATAGTACCATACTTCATCTTTGTAAGTCAGTTTTCATATATACAAATCAGAAAATTCCCAAACTGATTTTCTCTCTTCTACTCTGTTCATATTTGTTCAATATAAACTTTTTTTTAATTATATATAAATAGTAAATATTTTTGATCGAAGAGGTTCGGATTAACTCTATTAAGTATATAATGCCCTCTGCCCCTGGTAGTAGGGTGTAAGAGATAAAATTTCCAACTATTTGTGTAATCCGAAAATGGTATAGTTAAATTGAGGTGCAGTGTTTCAGAAAGTGGTGTGTGTGAAGCAACTTAATTTATATCTGATGTATCTTTAATTTTATAATTTTATTATTAAAGAATAAGTAAGGAGTGAACTTTTCCCCTAATAAAAAAATATATATGTTATAACTAATATTTGAGAAAGGTAATACTAACACTAAAAAATTATAATAGTTGTGACAATCTTTTAAACAAAACTATCATATATTTCATCATGAATCAACCGATTTATTATTCATTCAACCCCGATTAATATTTACACTAATTATTATTTATATATTTAAAAAATGAATAAATTAAAGTTGATTTTCAAACATAGTGTTGTGAATCTGTATCCTATCAATTTTTTAGCATAACTATCTAAAAATTATTTATGGCTTGTCATTTTCTATTTAATTTTCTTTTTAAATTTATATAACTTAGAAAAAGTTGCTATAATGTAAAAAAATTTAGAAAATACTTATTTCAAATTTCACTTAAAAAATTACATTATATATTATTATATCTACTCACACTATAAAAAATAATATAAATTGTATCAGGACTTTTCTAGAAATTAGAATAAAAATTTACAAGAAAATAAATTTTCAATAAATTTTTACACTAATCTTTCAAAAAAATTCAATATAATTCATACTTTTCTTATAGCTTCATCCTAATCTTTCACCAAAGAATAAATGGGGTTTTGGAAATGGAATTTGGAGCACATGATCAACTCAAAGTGTGTGCCCGCACCTTTTAAAAAGAAACAATGAAATCTCTATTCTTGCCTTATTTGTTGAAGTTTTCCTTTTTAAACATCTTATAGTAGGGTGGATGTTTGATATTTGATTTGGACTTTTTTAATCTTTAAATTTAATTATTTTTATAATTAATAGTTAAAATTAAAGTAGATATCAAGTTTAAAAATTTTGATTTGAAATTTTGATAAATAGTAAATTAAATTTTAATTTTATATAATATTCAGTAATATCATATTAAAGTTATAATTGATTATATTACAAAGTTAATACTATTTTTCTAATCATTTTCATTTTTTTTTTTTTATGTAGAGCCACAATATTATTGAAGACCAATAAGGAAGAAGATATCAAGAAAATCAAATTGATACAACTAAAACAAATACGTATTTGAATTGTTAATACTTATTTAATAACTTTCTCTTTTAACTTATACCAATGAGTAATGTATATGTTGATATATGATTTTTATTAAATAAATAATTTAATATCTGAGAGATATCAAAACCAAATGATACTAATATCTCGTACTAAATTCATACCCGAATATTATAATATTAAAATTTTACCCTAAATAACGTATCAAAAATCGAATTACCAAATACCAAAATTTTTTATTCGATTCGATAATTCAATCTTCAATATTTTATGCCCAACCCTATCTTCAAGTTTTCGGACTTGTTCGTCAAAGTTATTTTAGGTATGTTTGCGAAAAATTTCTAGTGTGAAAAATAAATTTTATATCATAAATAAGATATATTGAGGAAAAAAAAAAGAGTCTTTGTGAATACAATTTTGTTATTCATTTAATTCCTCTCCAAATTTTTTCATAATTTATTCTAAATTTACACTACTAACTTACAGAGGAGACATGCCACAATCATAAGCTTGCCTTTAGTCTCTAATTTTCTTTTATTTATTAGTCCATCCAATAATATTTATTCAATTTAGAAAATTAAGATATGATTTATTTTATGTATCTTTAATTTTATTATTAAATATTATTTATAATTTAATATATTTTTAAAATATTAAATTTAATAAAATTAAAAAATAATGCAGTAATATTAGCACTATATTTATTATTTTTTAAATGATATACCAAGTCAATAATGAACCAATTATCAATGGACTGAGGTAGTTTTTCTTCTTCTTACAAGGTATTCAAAGTCCGAATGCATAATTCAATCTTATTATGAGTAGTATGAGTGACAAATTTAAATTAATTAAAATTTTAAGATGAATATAAATATCAAAATATTGAATGAGAAATTAAAAAATCTAACTTTTATCTCATTAATTATATTCATCAATGAAAAGCAAGGCCGGCCGGCTCTATGGTATTGAAAATAAGTCCTTCGCATTATGCTTTAAATTTTGATGGCCTAAAATTTTTGTCAAGGATAAAATATGTGTTTAAAAAATAAAAAAAAATTGATAAAAAAGAAAAAAAAATCTAAAAATATATTATTTTATCCTCATTAACCTCTTTCGTATTTTGTAAAAAATACGAATTAATAGTGAAAAGTGTTGAAAAAAGTGAATTACAAATTATTTTTTATTTTTAAATTTTAGTTTCAAGTATTACTATAAACATATTAAATGAGGTATATCAAGCCATAAACTTCTTGAGTCGAATTGTATGATTCTAACTCTTATCTTTATTTAGTATTTATCAACTTATTACTTATAGCATTATGTTAACAATATATATAGAATAATTGTCTCATTAAAATGACTTCTTTTAATGTTAAGTTGATAAAATCTTACCTAAAATTAATAACTGAAAAAAATAATATTATACATCAATAGTTTTATCTAAATAATATAAAAAAAATAAGTTTTAAATAATAATTTACATAAAAATTATTTATATTTTAAACTGTAAATTGAAATTTTGCTTTACGCCAATTACGTGAGCTATGAGAAGTGGTGGCATTATTGACTAGTTTGAAAATTTGGACAGCGTCATTATTACTCTTCTGTTTCATAATTAATCCAGATTTCCATATTGGTCTATACTCTAGTCTCTATGCTACATAATTTATCGTAAAATAATGTTTTGTATGTAACGGGGCAATGTGGAAGGGGACAAGAAATTCAGAATAGGACATTAATACATAATTAGTTCACTCTTGCAACTTGCACTTTGGATGTATACTACTTCTCTTTTCATTTGTAAGTATATAATGTTTTAATATTCCTAATAACTCGTGCTTTCTTAATTACTTTTTATAAAATATATATTTTTTTAGCCTTTAATCATTTTAATCAACCGACTTTAGATGAGTCCCAAGATTCTGATAAATTCGTTGCTTTGATAATTGTAGTCTACTCAAAATTATGTATTTTAAGACATAGTTTAAAAGAATACTGTATACAATCTTTCTATGTTTACCAAAATAACTGAGACTTTTTTCTTTTGTCAAAATTCTCGAACTAGTAAGCACAGTGGACCCACGTGGAGAATTAAAAATTCACGTACATTTGTTAACTTCAAAAAAAGTTTATATATAATTTAGACTCATGAACTTCTGTTGTTCGACCGAGTTTGAACCTTTTGGTATATCATTTTCGTTTTTAGTTGGAACATATAAGCGGCAAGTTTCGCAATCTAATCTATGCTAAGTGGTGCATAAACGAAAAAAATTTATCCGTTATTGAGATTTTACATTAAGTAAATGCAGTACGTGATTTAATAAAGTAAAATATATATAAATAATTATGATTAAGTAAAATAAACTATTAATATAAACACATGATACACATGAATTGATTTGATATAAACATGCTGCGCAGATAAATTTTACCCGCGCCTAAACCGCCAGTCTTCGTTTTATGATGGCAAGTAAAAATATTCATAAACCATATTGGTGGAAAGTTTAGCAATCTAACCTATGCAAAGTAGTGTATAAACGAAAAAAAACTTATCCGTACTGGGTGTTTACAGTAAGCAAATGCAGTACGTGATTTAATGAAGTAAAATACATATAAATTGATTTTGATTAAGTAAAATGAACTATTAATATAAATACATGACATGCATGTACTGATTTGATATAAACACCCATACAGATAAGTTTTACCCGTGCCTAAATTGCTCGTCTTCGTTTTCAGAAATAGGTGGCAAGTTTCGCAATCTACCCTATGCAAAGTGGTGTATAAACGAAAAAAATTTATTCACATCAAATGTTTATATTAAGCAAATGCAATACGTGATTCAATAAAGTAAAATATCTATAAATTAATGATGATTGGTTAAAATGAACTATTAATATGAACATATAGCATGCATATATTGATTTAATATAAATATCCAATTCAAATACATTTTACCCGTACCTAAACTGCCTATCTTTGTTTTTAGATGGCAAGTAAAAATATTCACAAAACATATAGGTGGCACGTTTCGCATTTTAACCTATGCAAAAAGTGGTGCCTGAACCGGCAGTCTGCAGAACGAGCCGTCGAGCTATACATTGTAATTCATATTTATTAATTAGGACATAAGTTCTATGCGTATTTAATAAAAAAAAATTTAGACGAGATGGTGTTGCGTTATATCAAAGTCAATAATCTGTGTCTTCTTTGGTGGTGTTCCTTTGTTTTTGAATTCTAAATTTGCCTATACTAATTAATATCTTTTTAATAATAAAATTATTATAATTAGATTAAAGTGAAATCTGGATCATTTTAAACTATCAAAAATCAGAGATGGACCTAGATTGAATGTGGGTTTGGTTGAACTCAATAACTTTTGCTCAAATAACATATTTATATCAGAATATTTATTAAATATGTATACATTAAATATTAAGTTTAAATTCCAAATATTAACACTTGAATTGAAATCCTCACTATAAAAATAAAAACCATAAAATTGAAAATTTTGATTTCACTTCTAGCAAAATCGAACTGAGAGTGAAATGATCATATGCTAACGCATCCCGCTACACCAAGCTACGTCTCATTTAAGCCATTCACGCACTTAAAATTGGTAGTCAACATGCTCTCACTAGCAAAAGTCTACTCTGTTTAGATGGTAGTTACTTACTTCTTAGAATATATCGTATTGTATTATATTGTTTTAATGAATACAATATTTGAATATTGTGCAGATTCATGATTTTCAGTTAGGAGATAAAAGGAAAAAAAATGTTGTGCTTGAGATTTGAAGTTGGACCTTAAGGTGAATTTTAAACCCTCTAAACCAATACAAAACCAACCTCGTTAGTCTTACTCTTAGAGGATTCAAATTCTATATATCTATATAAATCCTAAAAAATTAAATTGGGTGAACACCCTCCCGTCCCCTAGTTAGACCCTATTCTGATAGTTTATATCGCTCTTCGTCGTTATATAATGTCACACATTAAGAGGTTTTAATCAAACTAAGCCATTATATAAAACCATTCACCAAAATAATATGTTTTTCTAAAATTTTACAAAACTAGTATAAACGTATTCCACAGTAACGTTTTAGGATATATTTTATTTTTTAAAAGTTGATGGCGTCAGATTGATATATGTTACTCATAGTAACGTTTTAGGAGTAAAACGTTACTGAAAATAACGTTTTAGGAGTAAAACGTTACTTACAGTAACATATATCAACCTAAAACTTTACCGTGAAATACGTTTATACTAGTTTTGTAAAATTTTAGAAAAATGTATTACTTTGATAAATTGTTTTATATAATAACTTAGTTTGGTAAAAAACAATATGAAGGATATATGTTATTTGTAGTTTTGATGATTTGACAAACTTAGGGACCTCATAAAGGTACCGGGTTTTCTCTATGAGTATTGCAGGTGTACTGTTCGAAGTATTGCTGATGGAACATACTCAGGGACCTAGTAGAGGTACCAGGCTCTTATGATGACGAGCCAGTCAACTGCCAGCTGGAAATGGTGCAGAAAGTAGGTGCACACTTCCCGATGGCGT
This sequence comes from Solanum chilense, assembly GCA_032847665.1. Classification (NCBI taxonomy): domain Eukaryota; kingdom Viridiplantae; phylum Streptophyta; class Magnoliopsida; order Solanales; family Solanaceae; genus Solanum; species Solanum chilense. Next base: position 89,685,972 of record CM064963.1, read on the forward strand.
CAGAAAGTGTGACCCTTCCAACCAATGGCAAAGAAGTTTAGGAAAGTGACTTGTCCACATAAAAAGGCACTTTCCTAAACATTCTTCCTTAGTTTTTGCAACTTGAAAAACACTTTTCAAGAACTCTTGCAAAGGCTAAAGGAAAGCAAAGGCAGAATCGATTTCCAAAACAACAGCAACATTTGGAGCATTTCTTCTAGTTGTTTTAGGAATTTATTCTCGTGTTCTCATATTGTAAACCACTCCTAAATCTATAAAGGACTTGGTGTGTTTTGTTGAAGTCTAGGTTGTCCAAGGGGATAGCTTAGTGGGTAGATAGTTTTTCTACTTAGGCTTGTTGAGCAATAGAGATTTATTGTTCAACTGTAAGATTGATAACTCTTTCTTACGTTTGGTGTAATCGTGTTTTACTTCTGCTTTTGAAGATTAGTGAAAACGATTGAAAAATCCTGTGGAACAGGTCGTGGTTTTACTCCCTTAAGCAAGGAGGTTTCCACGTAAAATCATTGTGTTGATTTTACTGCATTTAACTTTCTGCATATTTTCTGAAGTATAGCTAGGGACCTGGTCCATTACTTATTAAGTGAAGGCATATATTCTATCAAGTGGTATCAGAGCAGGCACTACCTATTTGGTTAACACCAAGGAAGTGATTTTGTTCTAAGAATGGCTACTCCACTTAACCTCGAAGAAGGTCAGTCGTCACACAGACCTCCTCGCTTTAATGGACATTTCTACAGTTGGTGGAAAGTTAGGATGCATGATTATCTTATGGCTGAAGATAGCGAGCTATGGGACATTATACTAGATGGACCTTTTGTTCCTATGATGGAAGAAAAGGATGGAGAAAAGACTATTACTGTTCCAAAGCCCAGGCAGAAATATGATGATGCTGACAGGAAAAAGATTGAAAAGGGATTCAAAGCTAAAACTCTGCTGGTCTGTGGGATAGGACCTGATGAGTACAACAGAGTGTCAGCCTGTGAGTCTGCTAAAGAGATTTGGGATAGCTTGTTGACTGCACATGAAGGAACTGAACAAGTCAAAGAATCGAAGATTGACATGCTCACTTCACGATATGAGAACTTCAAAATGAAGGAAGGAGAAACAATACATGAGATGTTCACCAAGTTTTCCTCTATTACAAATGAGCTAAAAAGTTTGGGTGAACCCATAAGCATGACCAAACAAGTCAGGAAAGTGCTTCGAATTCTTCCAAAGTCTTGGGAGAGCAAAGTTGATGCCATTACAGAAGCCAAGGACTTGAAAGTGCTAACCATGGATGCGTTGATTGGCAATCTTAAAACACATGAGATGAATCGAAGTTATGATTCGTCAAAAAGAGAAGCCAAGAAGGACAAGTCTCTGATGTTGAAATATAAATCAGAAGAAGATTTAAGTGATGATGATGATATGGCATATCTCATCAGTAGATTTCAAAAAATTGTGAGAAAAAACAAAATGTATAAAAAGGGAACTAATGGGACTCGAAATGCTGGTCAAGGTGATACTTGCTACAAGTGTGGAAAATCTGGGCATTTCATCAGAGAGTGTCCTTTGCTCAAGACTGAAAACAAGGACCATCAAAAGCACAGGGGTGACAAAGAAAACAGAAGGGACCTGGTACTTGGAAACAGAGATCGTAAAGCTGCTGCTGATATGGTTGTAAAAAGGGCTCTTGCTGCATGGGGGGATTCTTCTAGTGATTCAGAAGATTCTGATGAGCCAAAAGATGTGTCTATGGTTGCTGTGCATGAGGAGGAAACTGTGTTCAATGATATGTTTGCTCTCATGGCACATACAGAAAATGAAGAAGAGGACAATCAGGTAACTCTTCTTGACATGAAAATTGATGTGGATAAATATTCTCTTAAGAAATTAAGAACCTTGTCAAAAGTTATGTTAGATTCTGTGATAGAGCTAACATCTGAAAGAGATTCCATGAATGCTGAACTTGAAATTCTTTCTGAAAACAAAGTTCAATTTGAAGAGACAATGGCAAGAATGGTGTCTCTAGAGTTAAATAATTCTGAACTTAAGTATCAGTTGAGTCAGCTTACTGAAAAAGCTGAAAAACTAAATGGAGAGCCAAATAGCTTGCAAGCTGAAATTGAGGAAAAATTGAAAAACTCTGAGACAAATCTCAGATTGTCACTTGAAAAGAACAACAAATTAGAACAGGATGTTGTGAGACTTAAGGGGGAACTTGAAAACTCTCTTAAGTGGACCAAATCCTCAAAGTTATTGTCAAATGTGACAAGTCAGAGTAATTTCAATAAGAAAGGACTAGGAAGTCTGAACATAAGTCCTCCTTATAATCCTCACAGTAAGTATGTGTTTGTGTCTGATAATCTGTTGTGTCTGCATTGTGGAAGAAATGGACATTTGAAAAAAGAGTGTGTCAGCTGGAAAAACTCTTGTGAAAGATACTCTAATTATGCTGAAGGACAGAATGGACCAAATGAGAGACCTGGTCCTACAGAACCTGTTTCAACTCACAGATTGTCAAAGAAAAAATCTGTTCTTGCTCCTAGGTCATTTGTTAGAAGATTTCAAAGTCTACCATTTTGGGCCAAATACAATCTGATCACTCCTTTGTCTGCCTACTGGGAACTCAAGCTGAAATGGGTTCCCAAGCTAAACAAGTGACTTTTGGTGCAGGTGAGTGAGAGGAGAAGCAGTCAGTGCTGGTATATGGATAGTGGCTGCTCCAAACATATGACTGGTGATGTAAAGAACTTCCTCTCACTCAAGACTCTCCAAGGAGGAGGAGTCTCATTTGGTGATGGCAAGAAGGGATACATTTTAGGAGTTGGAAAAGTGGGAAGATCTCTTGAAGATTCAATCGACAATGTTTACCATGTGGATGGTTTGAAGTACAGCTTGCTGAGTGTGTCACAAATCTGTGATAAAGGAAATGAGGTCAAGTTTACTTCTGAGAAATGCACTGTAGTGAGTTTAACTACAAACAAGGTAATTCTCACTGCACACAGAAGTAAAAATATGTATGTGGCAAACTTGGAAATCTCTCATGGAGATGACTTGACATGTCTCAGTGCTCAAAATGAAAATGCTGATCTTTGGCATCGTAGGCTGGGACATGTGAGCTCATCTTTATTGAACAAATTGATTTCAAAGGACCTGGTCCGAGGGTTGCCTAAGATGAAGTTTGCAGAAAATAGAATATGTGAAGCTTGTGTAAAAGGAAAGCAGATCAGATCATCTTTCAAGCCCAAGAATCAGGTAACATCATCAAGAACCTTAGAGTTGCTGCATATGGACCTTTGTGGACCCTTGAAGATTCAAAGCAGAAATGGCAAGAAGTACATTCTGGTGATTGTTGACGATTATTCAAGATACACTTGGACGAGATTTCTGAGATCAAAGGCAGATACAGCTGATGAGTTGGTGGTATTCTTCAAAATGATTCAAACCAAATTGAATCAAGTTGTTTGCAGTATTAGATCTGATCATGGGACAGAATTTGAAAACTCAACTCTTGATAGATTCTGTATGGAAAATGGTACAAGCCACAACTTCTCTGCTCCAAGAACTCCTCAACAAAATGGAGTAGTGGAGAGGAAGAACAGAACCTTGGTGAATATTGCCAGAACTATGATTATTGAATCAAATCTTCCTCAAAGTTTCTGGGCTGAAGCTGTTAACACAGCATGTCATGTTACCAACAGGTGTCTAATAAGAGCTGTGCTGAACAAGACTCCTTATGAACTACTCAACAACAAGAAGCCAATGTTGAATTACCTCAGAGCCTTTGGATGCAGATGTTTTGTGCTGAACAATGGGAAGGATGATCTGGGAAAATTTGATCCCAGAAGTGATGAAGGAGTATTTGTTGGATATTCTTCATCCAGCAAAGCATACAGAATATTCAACAAGCGAACACAATGCATTGAAGAAAGTATTCATGTTGTTTTTGATGAAAATGGAAGCTTGAAGGGTGATGGATCAAATGATGATGATGATGTGTTAAAAATGCTAACATCCAAGAAGATTGAAGGCGCTCAAGCTGATGCAGATCAACAACTAAAAAGGGACTGTGATGATCAGAATCACAGTCTTCCTGAAGAGGATGCTGAGGTTGAACAGGATGATAGGGTACCTGGTACTACTCAAAACTCCAATCAGAGTACATCAGACTCCCCAGAAGATGATGTCACTCCTGATGAAGAAGATCACCATGATCTGCCAAATCAGTCTGCTGCAAGGTCAGGATGGAAGCATAGTTCATCACATCCTCTTGATAATCTTATTTCTCCCTTGAATTCTGGGATTCAAACCAGATCAAAAACAAGAAATCTAGTTGCATTCTCAGCATTCATATCATCCATTGAGCCTAAGAATGTTAAAGAAGCATTGGGTGATGCAGACTGGATCAATTCTATGCAAGAAGAGCTTCATCAGTTTGAAAGAAGTAAGGTATGGTACCTGGTTCCTCGACCTGAAGGCAGAACAATAATAGGAACCAGGTGGGTATTCAGAAACAAACTTGATGAAAGTGGAGCTATTACTCGAAATAAATCCAGGCTGGTGGTACAAGGATACAATCAAGAAGAAGGAATTGACTATGATGAGACCTTTGCACCTGTTGCCAGAATGGAAGCTATTAGAATCTTGATAGCTTTTGCTGCTTTTATGGGATTCAAGCTGTATCAAATGGATGTGAAAAGTGCATTTCTGAATGGAGACCTCAAAGAAGAAGTATATGTCAAGCAACCTCCTGGTTTTGAAGATACAGAGCTACCAAATCATGTGTTCAGATTGAACAAGGCACTGTATGGTCTGAAGCAAGCTCCAAGAGCATGGTATGAAAGGCTGTCAAAATTTCTGTTGAAGAATGATTTCAAAAGAGGCAAGATAGACAATACTTTGTTCTTATTAAAAAGGGAACAAGAATTGCTTATCATTCAAGTTTATGTGGATGACATAATTTTTGGAGCCACTTCAGAACACCTGTGTGAAGAATTCTCATCACTAATGGGAAAAGAGTTTGAAATGAGCATGATGGGTGAGTTGACATTTTTCTTGGGGCTGCAAATCAAGCAATCATCAAATGGAATTTCAATATGCCAGGAGAAGTACATCAAAGAGCTGTTGAAGAAATTCAATATGTTTGATTCCAAACCTATTGACACTCCTATGGGAACAAGTTCCAAGATGATAGTAGAAGAATCTGATCCTCCTGTGAATCAGACAATGTACAGAGGAATTATTGGCTCCTTGCTGTATCTGACTGCTAGCAGACCTGATATTGTTTACAGTGTAGGAATGTGTGCCAGGTTTCAAGCATGTCCTCGTGATTCACACCTGAAGGCTGCAAAACGCATTCTCAGATATCTGAAGAAAACAGGGGACCTGGTTCTCTTTTACCCTGCAGGTGATACTTTTGATCTGGTTGGTTTTGCAGATGCTGATTTTGCAGGTTATCAAGTTGACAGGAAGAGCACCTCTGGAATGGCTCATTTCCTTGGATCTTCACTTATCTCTTGGGGCACTAAGAAGCAGAACTCTGTGGCTCTTTCAACTGCTGAAGCTGAATATGTAGCTGCTGCAGCCTGTTGTTCTCAATTGCTGTGGATCAGGCAACACCTAGAAGATTTTGGGATTCACATTAAAGCAATTCCCCTAATGTGTGACAACACCAGTGCTGTGAGTATGGGAAAAAATCCTGTTCATCATAAGAGAACAAAACACATTGATGTTAGACATCATTTTTTGAGAGATCATGTTGAGAAGGGAAATATTGTGCTCACATACTGTCCAACGGAGGAACAAATTGCAGACATTTTCACCAAGGCTCTCAGCAAGGACCAATTTGAGAGAAATAGGCTGAAATTGGGGATGTTGATCTCCAAGTGATGTTCTTAGCTTACTGCTACAATATTCCCTCGATGGTTAGAACTGTTGTGCAGGTATCCTTTGTGTAAATTTTAAATATTTGTTCAAGATCATTCTTGTACCTTTCGTAGGTATACTCTCAATAGGGATCTGCTCAGCAAAAAGAAGAGGCTAGAACAGTTAAGGAATGAAGTCAAACTGTATCATGGTACCTGGTACCTGTCCAGGTTAGCATTTTACATTAAATTTAAACTAAAATTTTTTTGACCGTTGAAAATGCCACGTGTCAGTCATCGGTTACTCTGACCGATAAGTCCAATCGTTTCTCTCTCAAACGACGCGTCCAATCAATGGACCTGGCACCTTCTCACTTCTTTTAAAAAAAGGGGTCTTTTTTTTTAACTCTCACTCATCTCGAAACTTGTCTCTCTCATTTATCGCAAAGACCTCTCAAATTCAAAGGAAAATCTGTCTTTCTTCTCTCTTTTGTTCTTCAACGACCTCTTACTATACCATCAACCATGTCTTCGTCTTCATCTTCTTCTTCGACACAGATGCTGAGCACACCTTGGTTGAATGTGAGTGCATTGAAGGCAGGGGTTTGCCAAAAAGCAAAATGGCACAACTTCTTGCGGACCTGGATCAGCTCAGGCATGAGACTGAAGAACTCACTGCGAGGTTGAGCAGTAAAGAGGCTGAAGTTGCTGTACTCAAAGCAGAACTACTTACTGCACAAAGTGAGGGACCTGGTTCTGCAGTTGTACAAGCCCTGGAAAGAGAGAACAATGAGTTGAAGGCGAAGATAACTGCCCTGCAAGACAAGGCCATCAAGGATAATGATGCTGCCAATGCACGACTCACTCTTGTCATCCAGTCCCTGTCCAAAACTTCCCCCCCTTCCTAAACCTGTCAAACAATCCTTCCTTATGTTTTTTTTGTGTGGCAAATTCTCGTGTTAAATGGATTTTTAGTTTGATTTTAATGTATTAATGTTAAAATGGCTTGTTGGTTACTGTATTCCTTTGCTGTTCTTCCCAGTTTTCTTTTGTCAATGCTTATTCTCTATTGTTTGATTGCTAATTAGCTCTGATCCTGTACAGTATTTATTTTGACTCGATGGTTTACTGCATATCCTTTTAATGATGCCAAAAGGGGGAAGTAAACTGTAAGTAGTAGCTAAATGAGTAAGGGGGAATGAGTAAGGGGGAATATATAGAAAGGGGGAATACACAGTCAGGGGGAACAATTTTTGTAAGGGGGAAAGAATTCAGATCATATCATGGTTTGTCATCATCAAAAAGGGGGAAAATGTTATTTGTAGTTTTGATGATTTGACAAACTTAGGGACCTCATAAAGGTACCGGGTTTTCTCTATGAGTATTGCAGGTGTACTGTTCGAAGTATTGCTGATGGAACATACTCAGGGACCTAGTAGAGGTACCAGGCTCTTATGATGACGAGCCAGTCAACTGCCAGCTGGAAATGGTGCAGAAAGTAGGTGCACACTTCCCGATGGCGTCAGAAAGTGTGACCCTTCCAACCAATGGCAAAGAAGTTTAGGAAAGTGACTTGTCCACATAAAAAGGCACTTTCCTAAACATTCTTCCTTAGTTTTTGCAACTTGAAAAACACTTTTCAAGAACTCTTGCAAAGGCTAAAGGAAAGCAAAGGCAGAATCGATTTCCAAAACAACAGCAACATTTGGAGCATTTCTTCTAGTTGTTTTAGGAATTTATTCTCGTGTTCTCATATTGTAAACCACTCCTAAATCTATAAAGGACTTGGTGTGTTTTGTTGAAGTCTAGGTTGTCCAAGGGGATAGCTTAGTGGGTAGATAGTTTTTCTACTTAGGCTTGTTGAGCAATAGAGATTTATTGTTCAACTGTAAGATTGATAACTCTTTCTTACGTTTGGTGTAATCGTGTTTTACTTCTGCTTTTGAAGATTAGTGAAAACGATTGAAAAATCCTGTGGAACAGGTCGTGGTTTTACTCCCTTAAGCAAGGAGGTTTCCACGTAAAATCATTGTGTTGATTTTACTGCATTTAACTTTCTGCATATTTTCTGAAGTATAGCTAGGGACCTGGTCCATTACTTATTAAGTGAAGGCATATATTCTATCAATATACCTACGAGAAAAGTAGGGTACAAATTGCAATGAAAAACTAGTATAAAAAGGTGGGAAAATAATACAATAAGATAATCAAATAACAAGTAAAGACAAATGAGAAGAAAAATGTAAGGTAAAAACACGATTACACCAAATCAATCACTATACGAAATTAGACTTTTTGAAATTACCTAACGATGAGTTTAAGAATATGAAATATTAAAATTTAAGTAATAGTAAGAAAAACATTTTATTTGAACTAAAAATACAATGGTTAACGACCATCCAAAGTGTAGATATACACAACTAATTATTGGGACTATTGCTAATTAACACCATTGCGTCTAAATTCAACAACCAAGCGAAGTTGAATACATTTATTCTTGATCAACTCCATCCTTTGGAAAATAAAAGAAGACATTTATTTGAAGCTAAAATCACAAAAGCATACTTTTTTTTACCACTAAGCTTTGGTTGTAAAGTTGAAGTTAGCACATGTTATTTCATCAAATAAGAGTGATGAAGTAAAACCCAACCTTTTGTTAGCAATGTCAAATTGCAAAAGGTTGTCTTCAATTTGATGTGTTCCAATGACTATAGAAGTTGTTGGTTCAAATTCAACTCCACCATCCACAAATCCAAAACAAACCACATCATTATTCACCTCCACCATAGAATTGGCACCCCAAATAAACCAAGATGTATACGTAGTAGCATTTTTGTTACGCAACACTAGTTCAATGGGTGGTACACCAGGGCCAACCTGATTACTTCCCAAGCTCGTTTTATTATAACACACTTTGAAAGGTGCCACAGGTTTCACCATTGGAACATTAAGCAGCGCGCTAACAAATGCCTTTGTTAAAGCATTATAAATCGATGTCTCTAATTTTGTGTAAGGTTCAACCGTACTAATTTTTGTTCCACCTTTGCCATCTTTGGTAATGTTCAACAATGTGGTGTTTATTGGCACAGCTATACTATGTATTTTAATAGACGTCACTCCAATATAATAATCCGTTGAAGGCTCCTCTTCAAAATATGAACCTGATGTACTAATAGGGTTTTTGAGTAGTGGAGTGTAAACAAGTCTCTTTGAGATATCCATTCCAGCTGGAAGAAAAACATAAGGACTATCACCAAAGAAGATAACACCACGAGAGGTTGTGGATGAAGTCAAACATATAGCGAATTTTCGAGGTACACGAAAAGCATTAGCTAATTGAGTAGGAAATCCTACATAACCATTTCCAAGTCCAAGAATCCCTTTAACACCCTTTGCTAGTCCTTCAAGAAGAGAATGAGGAGCACAATCAAAAACTACTTCATTTGTTGTTGATAAGTTTTTACGAGGATTCGAGCCAACGGTTGATTGAAGTGAAACAACATCTTGAGCAAGTTCACCACCCGTGCTAGTACGAATAAAGGGGTTATAAGGAATATGTGAACAAGTGTTATTGTTGCACCCTGGTGAAGGAGGACCTATACATGATTCAACACATGCACCCGATAAAGAACGTTTACAAGGGATAGAACCACAAGGGACGGGTTTATAAGATGAACTAACGTAACCTTTTTCACAATCAACCCATAAAAATCGTTGACCAAGATCAATTGTGAGTTTGATTGGGACTAGGGGTGTTCTTTGGTTAATGGTTGTGACATATTGTTTTGTGGATGCATCTTTGGTTACTGGAAGAAGAAAAGCTCGAGGTCTCGGAGGTGTTTTCGCTAAGGAGAGGGAAAATGAAAAGATCAAACAAAGAAACAAGGATAGAAAATTTATTTTGGCAACCATTATTACGTTATTGATTGAGTGAATAGAATTTGGAGATGTAACATCTTGATTTATAGTGATGTAAAACTTCTTTAACATGAATCTTGATTATACAAGTTGCGTTGTAAGAATTCTAAGATCTATGAACATTGACTATGAATAAAATTACGTAATAGATATTCTATTGTCTGCCAGTTCATGATTTCGTCCAAGTGAAGAAAGAACAGGACTAAAGGAATTTTTAACCAAACTAAGCCATTATATAAAATAATTTACCAAAGTAATATGTTTTTCTAAAATTTTTACAAAACTAATATAAACGTATTTCATTGTAACGTTTTAGGGTATATTTTATTTTTAAAAAACTAACAGCATTAGGTTGATGTACGTTACTGTAAGTAACATTTTACTCCTAAAACGTTATTTTCAGTAACGTTTTACTCCTAAAACGTTACTCATAGTAACGTATGAGTAACGTTTTAGGAGTAAAACGTTACTGTAAGTAACGTATATCAATCTGGCGCCATCAACTTTTAAAAAATAAAATATATCCTAAAACGTTACTGTGGAATACTTTTATACTAGTTTTGTAAAATTTTAGAAAAATATATTATTTTTGTGAATGGCTTTATATAATGTATTAGTTTGGTCAAAACCTCGGGAGAAGCATTATATACTATTATTATTATTATATTCACATCCATTAGTACTACAATGGCTTTTCGAATGTCTCCCTTGGTTATTTAATTACAATAGGTTACAACCATCCAAACAAAGTTTAGATATACACGACGAATTATTAAGACTTTTGCGTATTGACACCATTGCGACCAAATCAAACAACCAAACAATAAGTCGATTCACATACATGTATTCTAGATCAACTCCATCCTTTGGAAAATAAAAGAAAACAATTATTTGACTGTAAAATTACAAAAGCAGACCTTTTTGTTTTTACCATCAAGCTGTGGATGTTAAGTTGAAGTTGGCACATGTTGTTTGACCAGTTAAGAGTGAACAAGTAAATCCCAACCTTTTGTTAGCAATATCAAATTGCAAAAGGTTGTCAGTAATAGACACTATAGACCTATAGATTGTAGATGGATAGACAAAGTCAAGTACAACTCAACAGAACAAATAGAGCAAGATTGATTGCTAAGGGATATAACCAAAAAGAGGAATAGACTATAAAAAAACACTTTCATTGTTGCTGCAAAGCATAAAATATACATTAGATGGATGTCTTCAATGCCTTTCTGCGAGGTGATCTTGATGATTAAATTTACATGGAATTTCGTCAAGGACTTGCCAGTCGGGGGAAGAAGGTGTTAGACTGACAAAGTCCCTGTGTGATCTTAATTAAATAAGCCCCAAGACGTACAGTGGAACCATAAGTTGACTAAATCTCTCATTAGTTTCAAATTCAAACAGAGTCAACATGATTTTTCACTGTTCATCAACATGTCAATAGAAGGATTTATTGTTGTACTTGTGTTTGTAGATGGCATGTTGATCACTGGGAGTAGTCTCAAGTTGATAGAAGAGAAAAAAAAGGCACTGCAATAGGTTTTTAAGATGAAGGACTTTTGGTGAGCTAATCTTAGATATTGAGTTTTTAATTTAAGGTCAGCAGAGGGTAATACTAAACCTTCCAAAGAAAATATGCATTAGAGCTTATAGCAGAAGTGGTCTTTTTAGCAGCTGAACCTACAGGTACCCCATCAATACCAATGTTAAACTTACATATATCGAAACAGTATGATGATCATGTTACAAAGGATCAATCAGCCTTAGAAGACCCCTTGGTGGATCAGGCAAAGTATTATAAATTGATTAGCAAGTTGCCATTATTTCAATACGGCCAGATCAAACATAACCTTCAACGTCCCTCAAAACTCAGCAACCCAAGAAGTCTCGCATGAATGCTGCATTGAGAGTGATCATATACCTAAAAAGACAACCTGGTCAAGGCTTATTATTTGCTAGCATTTTGTGATCCTCTTGTCTACTTACTAGATGTAATTTATAATTATTGTCAGAGAGTTCAACTGAAGCTGACTATATGAGCCTTGCCTCCACTGTTTCAATGTTAGTTTGACTACTTGAAATGCTGAAAGAAGTATATGTAAAAGTTAAGTTTCCAGGTGTGAAGTGATAGTAAAGCATCCATATAGATCACTGCGTATTCTGTATATCATGGAGGACAAACACTTTGAGATTGACTGTCATTTCATAAGGGAAAGACTGCAACAAATCTTAATCAGTATAAACTATCTACCTACTCAACAACAGTCGGATGATGTGTTGTCTAAAATACAACATGACTATCTACCGACCAAGCTTGAAGGGGGACGTTGTGTTAGCCTAAAGGTGGTAGTTAGGATTGGTTGGTTAGTTGTAACACCTTGAAAGAAAACTAGTTACAGTCAGTTAAAAATAGTGAGGCAGAGTGAGTCTATAAAAATCAACTTTTTTTTCTCTTATACATGTAGCCTTTTGATCTCAATCAATACAATTGTTCTTGTGCAGCTTCTTCTCTATTGTTCAAAGCCGAGATTCAGCATTTACCTTCTGGATGTAAACAAATCAACGTGGAACATTAATTGTAAATCTTATTTGAATTACTGTTCACTTGTAATGTTTTTATAGTATCTGTGCAATTCTAATTACTATTAGCAAGGATATACAACAAATATCTGAAAAACGTTGAAGTAGTAGCACTATTCAATATATTAATTATTGAAACGGTAAAGGTGGATCTTGAGCCTAACTCAATCCAAAAGCTAGCTTATGAGGAGAATTGTTCAAGTTCATATAAGTAGACTAAATTTTCATCCTTTTTCCAACGTAGGAATTCTTAACAGAGACTCTTTTTTTTTTTTTCTAATTGACACCAATGGGACTACATTCAAAAACCAAACAAAGTCGAATACATTTATTCTTGATAACTCTGTCCTTTGAAAATAAAAGAAACATTTATTTGAATCTGAAATTACATAAAAGCACAGCTCTTATATTATTTCATCAAGGCTTGGATGTAAAGTTGAAGTTGGCACATGTTGTTTGACCAAATAAAAGTGATGAAGTAAAACCGAGCCTTTTATTAGCAATATCAAATTGCAAAAGGTTGTCTTCAATTTGATGTGCTCCAATGACTATAGAAGTTGTTGGTTCAAATTCAACTCCTCCATCCACAAATCCAAGACAAAACACGTCATTATTCACCGCCACCATAGAATTTACACCCCAAATAGTCCAAGATGTAGTAGCATTTTTGTTACGCAACACTAGTTCAATGGGTGGAACACCAGGGCCAACGCGAGTACTTCCCAAACTAGTTCTGTTATAGCAAACTTTAAAAGGTGCTACAGGTTTCACCCTTGGAACCTTAGATATTGCTTTAACAAATGCCTTTGTTAAGGCATTGTAAATCGAAGTCTCTAATTTTGTGTAAGGTTCAACCGTACTAATTTTTGTTCCACCTTTGCCATCTTTGGTTATGTTCAACAATGTGGTGTTTATTGGCACAACATTACCATTAACTTTGATAGATGTCACTCCAATAAAATAATCCGTTGAAGGTTCCCCTTCAAAATATGACCCTGATGTACTAACGGGGTTTTTGAGAAGTGGAGTGTAAACAAGTCTTTTTGAGACATCCATTCCAGGAAGAAAAACATAAGGACTATCACCAAAGAAGATAACACCACGAGAAGTTGTGGATGAAGTCAAGCATATAGCGAATTTTCGAGGTATAGTAAAAGCATTAGCTAGTTGAGTAGGAAATCCTACATAACCATTTCCAAGGCCAAGAATGCCTCTAACACCCTTTGCTAGTCCTTCAAGAAGAGAATGAGGAGCACAATCAAATACTACTCCATTTTTTGTTGATAAGTATTTACGAGGATTCGAGCCATCGGTTGATTGGAGTGAAACAACATCTTGAGCAAGTTCACCACCCGTGCTAGTACGAATAAAGGGGTTATAAGGAATATGTGAACAAGTGTTATTGTTGCACCCTGGTGAAGGAGGACCTATACATGATTCAACACATGCACCTGAGAAAGAACGTTTACAAGGGATAGAACCACAAAGGACGGGTTTATAAGATGAACTAACATAACCTTTATCACAATCAACCCATAAAAATCGTTGACCAAGATCGATCGTAAGTTTGACTGGGACAAGGGGTGTTCTTTGGTTAATGGTTGTGACAAATTGTTTAGTGGATGCATCTTTGGTTACTGGAAGAAGAAAAGCTCGAGGTCGCGGAGGCGTTTTCGCAAAGGAAAGGGAAAATAAGAGGATCAAAGAGAGAAACAAGGATAGAAAATTTATTTTGGTAACCATTGTTACGTTAATATTGATGGAGTGAGTAGAATTTGGAGATGTAGCATCTTGATTTATAGTGATGTAATATGATTATTGATTTATGACATGACGTTTATTTTATTAGCCAAGGGACAAGACGAAAGCTGAAAGAAAGCATAAATCTATATAATATATTGTGTATTTAATTAATGTATATACAAGTTGGGGTGTAAGAATACAAGGATCTATGAACATTGACTA